>OX382227.1:18390940-19023669 GCA_947507525.1 Apamea epomidion
CCCGGATCTGTACTAAAGAAAAACTTACCCCACTGTCTGTACAAAATCCTACAAAACTCCTGACATTGTAAACTTTTCAACTCCGACTACCTGAACAAAAGTACCGGTGTAAAAAAGTGCTGAAAACCCAGTACTGTGATATACTACAGGAGAGTTATGGCTGATTATGATAGTACTTACAGTCCTGAACATTGTGAGCTTACAGTTGTAAAAGTACTAACAAAAGGTACGACTGTAACTGGGACGTCTGTATTTAAAGTTTTTTATACCTTTGTAATGTTGTCAAACACATTGGGTGGGTTTGGTTTAGTACCGTGTTTAACGAGTTACTGTATTTTAGAGGCTTTAAGTGTGTTTATATGGGAGGACAGAAGTATTATTGTTTAATTGACGGAATTAAAAAGGTGTGATGAATGACTATTCCGCTATAAAAAATCTAGAACCCTTAATATCTTGCCTGGAGGGGCTTGTGGCTAAGTAATATCAGCCGCACGGGTCGATCGATCAGATTAAGCTTTGCTTGCCGCGGTTGATCCGTGGATGGGTGATTATCTCTATATACCAAGACCCCTTTGTTCCTCGGAAAGCACGTTAAGCCGTTGGTCCCAGCTGTAATTTGTGGTTCTTTGACAGTCGTTGCGGGTAGTCAGAAGCCCGAAAATCTGACAACCAGAATTACTAAGGGGTATCGCATTATCCAGTAGCTGGAGTATGGAGGTCTGGGCAGTCGCTCCACATAAAATGCACATGCGACACGGTTGGCGCACTGGCTGAGCGATCGACTGCTGCGTTGCGTGTCGCGGGTTCGATTCCCGCACGGAACAAATATTTATATTGCCTACAGGTAGTTGTTCCGGGTCTGGTTGTTTGTGTATGTGAGTTTAAATGTTTGTAAACGCACCCACGATACAGGAGTAATTCCTAGTGTGGGGTTGCCCCACACTAGGAATTACTCCTGTATTTGTGCTTTAAAAAAAAAAAAAAAAATACCGATATTTAACTGCATCCGGTTAGACTGGAAGCCGACCCTAACATAGTTGGGAAAAGGCTAGGCAGATGATAAACCCTAATATCTTGCCTATCTACCGCTTCAAAATCTCTTAGAAGTGGCCTTCTAGGGATACAAACATAGAAGAATAGGCAGATAAAAGTCCCGTTAAACTTGATAAACAAAACAACTTGATAACAGGGTCCGTATTCCCGTAATTTAAAATGTTCAAAATCTAGTCGCAGTCTCATCTCGGCGACAAACAAATGTTAAAAACTTGTCAAAATGTAGGGAATTAGACGTATTTTTGACAGATTGAGACTGAGATCAGACTGTGAACATTCTTAAAATTACGAGAATTACCCCGCTGCTTGCTGTTGCGGTTTGCGGTCAATTATGCATAGCAATAAGCATAACATAATCAGCCTGTAATGGTCCCGCTGCTGGGACACAGGCCCCCTCTCTGTGAGTGAGTGGGCCGTAATCCACCATGCAGGCCCAGTAGCGGTTGGTGGCTGGTCACATGTCTTCGAATTTTTTATTCTAGGACATGCCAGTTTCCTCACTGTTTTGAGTGCAGTGGTGATGAAAAAGTAAGAAAAAAATTCGTTTATTTACGGTAAACATGACACATAAAAAGACACAAAAAAACAAATTGGGGAAAAACATGCGTCACATTTACGCAAAACGGCCATCGCTCAGCATAATGCTAAGACCCTATGCGAGACAGAGCCCCAGCGCTGGCTTTTGGTTGGTGGTGTGGCCAAATTTTATTATTTTGTTGAAACTTTTCCGGTTAAGCCCAAAATCCCTACTGTGAATTCGGCCCATCTAAAAGTTGCCATCTGTCTCGGTACAAAATGACGCCAAAGACGGACCGATGAGAGATTTTTAGTGCTTTACAGTGTCGAGACACAAAACGTTCCGAATCCTGATTGAACTGTGCAGTCTCTTTCAGAGTTTTATCTTACATCTGTCTTTACTATGTTTATTTTTAAATCGGAACTGAGGATTGCCAATGTATTTGTATTATAAAATGTGCAATACATAACATACATACATAATCAGTCTTTAATGTTCCCACTGCTGGGACACAGGCCTCCTGTCTTCGAGAGGGAGTGGGTTGTAATCCATCACGCGGGCCCCGTGCGAATTGGTAGAGCTCACATTTCTTCGAGTTTTTGTTTCTAGGACATGCCGGTTTCCTCACGATGTTTTCCTTCACCGTTTTGAGAGCAGTGGTGATGAAATAATTTACACAAAGTAAAGCGCCTGCCTGGGTTCGAACCCATGACCTACAACTTGTAGATCGCGGCTGTTACCACTTGTCCAACACTGCTCTATAAATAAGCAGTGATTGTTTACAATTATTTTTTTATTGTTCAGGCTTATTTTATTTTACTATTGAGACTTGGCTGGCTTGATTACTTAATTACAAACATTTGTACGCCCTCTGGCATAGCATAGCGCATTTTTTATTATCTTTAGGTATATACCATTATTTTACCATGTTAATTAAATAAATATTAGAAATCAGAAATCAGAAATAATTTATTTTGCAATGAATGTGGGTACAAAATAAGATGTGAACATTGTAAAAGCGGTTCCAACACACTCTACCTTACAGCATGCAAAAGTACAAAAAAATATATTTACTCAGTTATACAATCATATATTATGACTTATAACTTATTACCACGCTTAGAGACAAAGTTATGTTTAATCAGAGGGGCAATTCTCGTAATTTTAAGAACGTTCACAATCAGTGGGACAATTCTCGTAATTTTAAGAACGTTCACAGTCTGATCTCAGTCTCAATCTGTCAAAAAATACTTCTAATTTCCCTACATTTTGACAAGTTCTTGACATTAATTGTCGCCGAGATGACATTGCGACTAGATTTTGAACGTTTTTAATTATAGAATTTGGCCGTCAGCTTCCAACTTAAAGTATTATTAAAGGCACGCCTTCTAAACCTTAAGCAAGAAGTGGCCTTTATTCGCATTATTATTTTCCCCGTTAGTGATACTACTACTGCCTCGTTGGTCTAGTCGCAAGTTCTACTGCAGCAAGGTTCGTAGTTCAATTCTCAAGTAGGACAAGGTTATTGGATATTTCCATTAGGAATTTCTCAGCAGCAGCTCGGAGCCTGTTTTTGTGTCCGGTTGATGGCAACAGGCTCGCCCCCTATTACACGGGACTTAAACATAACTGGCGAAATGTGGGTGTACTATTGGTGCACCTCTACCTAACCTTCCGCAGATATGCAGCCGTGATATACTTTACATGAAGCTATGTACTACTACAAGTATGCTGAATTTCTAGTCTCTCCAAATGTAACTTAGTTCCAATTCAATCATAATCGCAGCTGTACGTGTCCCGTCTACATCACTCTACGACGGCAGAGGAGAGGTCGTGGAGTATATAAAGATGAAGACCAAGTTCACCTTCAGAGTCGAGAAGTTGGAGTTGCGCCACAAGAGGGTTCCGACTCACCATCTGGAGACTTTCATGAAGGAGGAATTTTGGCCGATGGGTGTCGTGTATCGTCGTTTTTGCGGAAGGCTACATGACACATCGACTCAGCGCAATACGTCGCCGAGCCAACGTAGTTAATAAATTTGTAGAATAAGGTTTTTTGTATGTAAATAGTTTATTATCGTATAAGATTATTTTGTGTATTTTATCTATGGGCCTTAGTTGCCTGAAATAAAGTGATTATTATTATATATATATTTTTTTTTTATATTATTATTATAACTATCTACAAAAAACTCGCTTTGAAGTATGTACTCAATAGCCTCTAACGTGACCAATAGGAACAACTCACAACAAGGACTCAAAATATAAACAAAATTAACAACTTAAATAAGTTTTCTTGAAGACAGTCTTGCTAATTGCGAGCTGCATGAGGTTGCGTTAAGCAGTTCTAATTATGCATGTGCCGTATTGTGTCTCAGAACTTCTGAACGTAAGTGTGAGCAGATTGTGAACTTAAAACTTTTGGAGCAACTGAACTGCTTCTAGTGTTTGAAGCAAGTGTGTTAGGTAATAATATTGTGCCAATTGTAGGGAACAAGCAGTGGTGAGAGAGAGGAAATCGGCATGTTCTAGAACCAAAAATTTGAAGACATGTTACATCTATCAACCCGCACTGGGCCCGCGTGGTGGACTACGGCCCACTCCCTCTCACCGAGAGGAGACCTGTGTCCCAGCAGTGGGAACGTTATAGGCTGATTATAGTATGTTATGCTAAGCAGTGGTGTAGGTAAGCCAAGTTATAAATATTTATGTATTTATTCATTTTCGTAGCCCCGTTGGTTTCGTGGTTGCAAGCCCGACTGCTGAGAGCGGGGTCCGGAGTTCGATTCCCAGGTCGGACAAAGTGTTATTGGGTCTTCCATTAGGAATTTTTTAGTAAGGGTCCGGAGTTTGGATTTTTTCTGACTCTGTCATGGCCACATCCTACTAATATTATAAACGTGAAAGTTTGTATGGATGGATGGATGGAAGGATGGATGGATGTTTGTTACTCTTTTTGGATTTGGAACGGATTTGGATGAAATGTTGTTGTTTGGATGAAAAAATATGGTCTATAACCAGAATTAACATATAGAATACTTTTTATCCCGATTTTCCCACGGGATCGAAACTTATGCGGGTGAAACCACGGGGCGCAGTGTGACTCTGCACATCACAGTATTTTAACGGTTTATTACACAAAATATATCTATTCCCTGGTTTATTGTCCAAGAATGACAGTAAATTAGTGTGGCAGTGTTGGTGATATTTATCTAATCGCGACTGCATCAAGTGGCACCTCGAGAGAAAATGGACTCGAACCTTTATTTTAGTTTCTCGAGTAACGAGTTAAATAAAATCGAGCCGCATCACTATCTGACACTGTCAGAAAGACAAGGCGTGTCAAGTGACAATAATATTATTTTTATTTTTCCGTTTCTTTCGAATTGCATTAAATTGATATTTCTGTTTTCCTGTATGTAATTGAAGGATTGCATTATTGGAAGATGCATTAGAGCATTTACTCCAGAAGGATGTTGTGTTAATTGTTCAGTAAGATTTCAACGCAATGTGCGAAGACATTGCCCGAGACTGCTGCAGACGTGCGGTACCTTGTGAATGCAAGGATTCACGAACGCAAGTCAAACCATCTATAATGCAGTTTAACGAAAGTGCGTTTAAGCGATGCAAGTAAGTATTGAAACTATTATATATAAATAGTTTCAATACTTTCTTGCATCGCTTAAACGCACTTTCGTTATGGAGATTTGGATACAGGAATATTATATTCTATGTCGATTTTCACAACAAACGCATACTGTGCCTGATGACTGCAGGAATGAACATTATTTTGCAGTGGATTCCAGCACACCAAAAAGAACAATAATAATATTAGTTAGAATACGTTTATTTTCTAACACAAATCTTCTATGTCTTTCTAGGTACTGTTGCAACTGTTTGGTGGGCAGACTTTGATACCTACATACTGTGGGCTGTTGTGCACATGTAATATAGAGTGTGCGGTATTTAAGTTTTTATCGGTGGAGCCACCTGCATCTTTTTTAGATGAAATATTACCTACATCTAAGTCGTCTGACGTCGAAATTAATATAAGTACTGACAGTAAGTAATAAGTTACGGCCTCCATCCCATCGAGAGGAAACCTGTGTTACAGCAGTGGAAACAATATAGTCTGATTGAGCTTATGGAACAAATATGATGACTGCACAGAAGTGTTAATTTTAGCATCGTAGAAGTTACTAGATTACAAATTTTTGCAGAAATACACATTTTTGATGTGCAAAGAACAGACGAGACTAGCACAAAATAACAAAAAAACAAGCATGGGACAACACTGAAAAGGAATTCAATGCAATACTCCAAAAAAATTATGACAAACCGTAACTATAGCCCTTAACCGCCCGTAGAACTATGTTGGGATCGGTTTCCAGTCTAACCGAATGCAGCTGAATACCCCCTTGGTAAGACTGGTTGTCAGACTTTCGGGCTACTGACAACCAGTAAAGACTGTCAAAGATCCACGAATGACAGCCGGGACCAACGGCTTAACGTGCTTTCCGAGGCACGGAGGGGTCTTGGTATGAGATGATGGTCACCCATCCACGGACCAACCGTGGCAAGTGTAGCTTAACCTGATCGATCGACCCGTGCAGCTGATATTAATTAACCACAAGCCCCACTAACAGAGAAGTATGGAAGAAAAAGAAATGTTGCGCCGACCCTAAAATGAGATGAGGACAGGAGAATGCTGATGATAGGTACTCGTAACTGGGGAAAATGTGGGTGTTGTATTGTTGCACACCTCTGCCCCACCCTTTGAGGATTAAAGGCGTGATGTTACGTTATTTGTTATGTATTAATAATAATAATAATATATTAACTGCCCCGTTGGTCTCGTGGTGGCAAGCACGACTGCTGAGCAACTCCTGGGTCCTGCACCCTAATTGCGTAACACACGATCAATCGGAATTTGAATCATTTTGCAGCGAATTGCTAATCCATTGCTTTATAAGCTCAAAAAATTTGTCTGCTCAACACGTAAATAACGCAATGAATGTTGTTGAACTGTCAAAATGAAACCGATTCCGATTGATCGTGTGTTACGAAATTAGGTTGCTGGGTTCGATTCCCGGGTCGGGCAAAGTATTACTGAGTTTTTCCATTAGGAATTCTTAGTAACAGCCTGGAGTTTGGAAGTTGGTGGTGTGATGCCCCGTGCCTCGGAAAGCACGTTAAGCCGTTGGTCCGGCGCCTGATCTCTCTCCGGTTGTGTCAGATTGCCGTCCCATCGGACTATGAGAGTAAGGGAAGAGGGAGTGCTCCTGTGTCTACGCGCACACTTGTGCACTATAATATCTCCCGCGCCGAAGGCTGGTCTCCGTTGAGATTGACCGCCGTGGCCGAAATAAATGAAGGACTTTAATTTATTATTAATATTAGGCCAGGTGTACCCAGAATTAGACCAGGGGTCTACTCCGAAGTGCAAAGTGCGAATGTTCGGATCGGACCGACATATGGCCGAACCGAATATTACTGAAAAATGCGAAAAAAAATCGGATCGGCTCAGTTGTGTCGGGACCATAGTCAATATTTGAAAGAGTGTAGGAGTGTAGGATCGGAACCGACCGAATGAAATAGTAACTTCGTAGCAGGAAACGGCCGAACATTCGGCTGATACTACTTCGGAGTAGACCCTCTGTATTTACTCCTACCGTTACATTATTATAGACATACGAAGATTTATTTCAAGAAAAATCTTAAAGTTCCCAGAACTCAACATTAAAATAGTTACAATGTCACATCTCTGCCTGCTCCATCATCTAGAAAATAAAACTCTTCAACATTGTCGGTTTATTTTCCTCACGTTTAGAACATTTTCAAGCACATGGTCACGAATAGACAACTTATACGACCCGTGAAAAGCAAAACATGTCGTTTTCGTGGAACGTCAACAATCTACATACTTACGGTTTATTCATAAACGGAGAATGTATTCTGAAATAGGACTTTTAAATTTTGCTCTATACTTTATATGTAACAGTTCACACAGGTGCGGTATCATATTACCCAGTAACTGGGTTGTGGATGTCAGATAGGCAGTCGCTCCATGTAAAATACTAGTAATCAGCTGCATCCGGTTATTCTGGAATCCGACCCCAACATAGTTGGGAAAAGGCCGTAACAGTTTAAACTTATGATTAAGATAAAACTCGTTTTCTCTATTAAAAACAAGCTGAACCTACAGCTGATGTTATCCTATCGAATTGAGCTCCTTAAGTTCTGAGTTGACCTGCACAATCACTGACAAGCGTGCACTGACTGGACTGGTCCACTCAATCTCTGTGGTTCTTTCCTCAAAAGACCATTTCATACACCAATCTACATGGACTTCATATGATCTGACCAAGATTATGTCTGGACTTTAAGAGACTGTGACCTCTGAGTTTGTTTCGGCCTTTCTTCATCACGCCACGACGCCGACCGGATCTAGTTTTGAAAATATGATGACGGTGAGGAAACCGACATTCCTAGAACCAAAAATTCATAGACAATTAACATCTACCAATCCGCTCTGGGCCCGCGTGGTAGATTACAGCATAATCTTTTTCGAAGTGACGACCAGGACGCCCAGCAGTGGGAACATTATCGGCTGATTTATGATGATTATGTGTAAAAGCTTTTGTACAAGCCTACTTACAGAAATATAACCCATGCCCATTTCAAAATACAAAAAGAATTTAGCCACCGCAAAATAACTAAGTATATTATAATCTATGTTACTTCTCTCTGAAATGTGAATTAATTATAATTATTATTATTAAACTAAACAATTGACAATCAATCTCAATCTCTCAATCTTGACATGTTAATCTTTAATCATTTTTTTTTCTCAAATTTATTCAATGTTTCTTCTCAATCTTTATTTTTATCCTGCCGACACCATATCTAATAGGTATGTTCAATCTTGATATGTATTTTATTTTTTTTCTTCTTATTTTCTAATTTGTATTCATAATTTATATTCTCTATTTTTATCGTGTTTACACCTATTTATATGTGCATGCTGTGGTCTTCTGTAATTGAAGGAGCACACGTAAAATACCCATTTTTATTATTGTAAATTTCTATTGTATATGTGTATCCTTTGTTGGAGATCCTCAATAAATAAATAAATAATTATTTATCATCAATCGAATCATTAGTTATGGTAATGATGTGTATTAGACTGAGGGAGACTGGGGGATAATTGCCTGATCACATCATCATCGTTGCGGTTTAAAAGAAGATGTAGTGCCAAAAATTAAAAATAGCATGATAAGATTGTTTGGTTACGGTACGTTGATTAATTTCTTTGAGAGTAGTTTTAATCGGTCCAAAGTATCCGCAGTCTCTAACCTGATCCATCGACCCCTGCGGTTTTGTGTTATTACTCACCCCTCAGTAAGTGTTGACAACAACATAATTATTATAAAATAAATAAAACGTCAAGAAAATAAGCAAATAAATCGTGTAAGAAATAATATCTCGGTCTCGGTACAATAATAATAAAACAGAGGTGGGGCATATCCCGGTCGTTGACATCATTCTTCAGTTATCTGATGTAGGTACAGTCAGCCGTAAAAAGTTGGAAGCATACAGCGTGTTATCAGAAATGTATGGTCATAAAGAAGAATTATCAGCTGTCCTATTTTGGGTATTGAAGTTTTGTATGGGACAGTTGATATTTTTTTCGCGGTTACGATGTTGGTCTCGTGGAAAAAGTTGTTCAGTTGAATGGTCTGTACCACACCCTTCAATATGACCACACATTTCTGATACACGCTTTATATCGACAAAAATTCATTTAATGATCTACATAATTATTCTGATTCATAATACTGTATCTTTGTCTAGCTACAATTGAGTAACTTATGTGTTTTGTGGCTACACATAGATAAAATGTTAAGGAACAAAGATTGGAGACTATCAAACGAATTCTTGTTGATATATACGAGTACACCTCTTCTTTTCTTTATTTGTAATATTCGTCTTGTTTGAGCAGAATAAACAATTTATCTTTCTTTTTTTCTTCTTGAGGCTAACTGTAAAACAGACCTGCTGCGCCTCATAGTTTCACCCGTATACGTCTAGATCTCGTCGGAATATCGGGATAAAAAGTATTCTATGACCTATTCCAGGTCATAGTCTACCCTTTTGCCAAATTTCATCCAGATCCGTTTAGCCGTTTAAGCGTGAAAGTGTAACAAACAAACATACAAAAAATCAAATATTTCTCTTTACAATAGTAGTTCAGATAACCGAAGAGAAGATTGTATCTTTTTGAGACTGACTGTACGTCAACGTCCCGCAGGTGGCACGCCTTCATTCCGAGGATGATCGCTTTATTTGAAGGTACGACTAATATTATTGGAATTTTCTCAGCACTGTTCAGGTGTTTCTGTAAAGATAAAAATACTTAATGAATTTCATTGGACGGACCAATGGTTGTACGCACCATACACTAGCACTTTGTTTTGGTTAAGTAAAATTATTGGAGCACACAGAAAGAACCACAACTAAAATTAATTAATGGGTGGCAGGCACATCGACGCGCAGCCTGTTACCATGGATTCAGTACATGATTCTGGACCCCTCTGTGTTGAATTTTTTCTTTGGTTAGGAGGCTAGGGGGTCTAGTCTAAAGGGGGTGCTGAATTCATGGTTTCTGCTGTGTTACTGGTTATAACGTTTGTAAAGATTAGGTCCATACAAAGACATTTAAATTTATACTTACGATAAACGGAACATCTACAAAAACATGACCGCGAAACTTAAAATATAAAGACTTTGAGAACTATTCTCCATTACAAAATTAAAGTAAAAAACTTGAAGAACTATTCTCCCTTATAATAATTTCTGATAACCCGGATCAACTGCAAACTATGCTCAGACAACTTGTAGAGGAAAGCGAAATGGTAGGCCTGCAGATGAATCTAACAAAAACTAAATTAATGACGAATCGTTCGAAACCAGTCAGGTCGGTACGGGTCAAAAACGATCTAATCGAGTTTGTAGAGGAATATACACTTATCTTGGATAGATCATATCTCCTACAAACGATACGTCTAAAGAAGTATACAACAGGTGTGATGTAGCGTGGAAGTCACACTATCAATCTCAATTTGAATATTCTGTAGGACATTGCTAAGCCATTGGTCCATATGTTCGATAAATGTATTATGATAGAAATGTATTGTGATAGACGGAAAAAAGTCCGTGGCTAAATAATAACAGCCGCACAGGTCGATCGGTCAGGTTAAGCTACGCTTGCCGCGGTTGGTGGATGGGTGAGCATCTTTATCACCTTCTGAGCCTCGGAAAGCACGTAAAGCTGTTGGTCCCGGCTGTCAATCGCGGATCTTTAGTAGTCGTTACGGGTCGTCAAAAGCCCGAAAGTCTGACAACCAGTCCTACCAAGGGGTATCGTATTATCCAGTAACTGGGTTGTGGAGGTCAGATAGGCAGTCGCTTCATGTAAAATACTGGTATTCAGCTGCGGCGAAGGCAGCTGGGATGGTGATGATAGAACGGGAAAAGGAAACAACATCAAAATTTACTAGGTTTTACCTCGCTCAGTTTAGTTCTACGCCTCGTGTCATACGCCCCACACCTCACATGACAGGTCACACTGTGCATAAGAAAAACCCGCTGAATTATACATTGTCGTATTGCAAACCTCGTAGTGAGACAAGACTGGACTTAACCGTGGCTTATCAATATTTACTCTTCAGTTAAGAGATATCTGACGATTGAAATATTAGGCCTGTGTTAAATAATTTTCTTAGGGCTGATTTTTCAATCACCAGATAACTCTGACTTCTGAGCCTCTGTCAAAGACCAAGTCTGAGCGCCATAGGTTATGATAAGCAAGATACACATGTCAAAAAGCTTGCGCTTTAGAGAAATAAGAAGGTCGCCCTTCATTAGCGCCTTCATGGACCAGTAGCTCCTCCAGACATTTTCGACTTGACGGTCGACCTCTTTGTCCTGTCTGTTGGGGAAGGAAACTAGCTGGCCCAGGTAAATATATTTGTCGACATAGTGAATTTCCTGCCCATCGACGTGGACCTTATGCGTACCCCGTACCCCTAAGAAAAAAATCGAATGGAACTTATATAGTTAAGTATAGGTACAGAACTATAAAAAATCTACCCAACCTACTAACACACACAAAACACATTTATAGCTATAGTGTATTCCAACAATGTTATCGCATTCTGGACAGCTGTACACAAATAGACACAGGTAAATTGCTCCATAACAACACTGACCAACACTATGATGGAACAGTTAGCGACTATTGTCTATCACATACGCTAAATTGAACTGTCCCGGCGGAGAGGGTTTTAGTTGATGTCAGTGAATTGGATACACAATAGGTGTCCTAGAAGAGAGTGACCGCTACATGTAGCCGCAATGTCCACATACAAAGCGTTTCTTGACACCTTAATGTTAAGTACTGGTGAAAATGATAAATTTTCATGGCTTCCGTTATAATCATGACCGAAACGCCAGCTTTAGGCCAAGATTTACAAACGTTACCACTGAAAACAGCGCTGTCTTGTGGATCCAAACCACAACATCATGCTGAGTGGAAGCCTTCTTGTCGCAGTCATGTCGTCAAGCTGTCGACTACTTATATCCATGATTTTAAATATAAATTCATTTAGTTTTACTAAGTATAAATTCGAGCTAACTTGTCTGTTTTTCACGCACGTGTTTCTGAGACAGCAGAAAAAATGTTTTTTTCTCCTTACTTAGCACGTGCTTTGACTCGGACATGCTCCCTTATCTATCTTGCACTTGTAGTTTGACAGTTGTAGAAAAAACGTGTCCGTTAACAAGCTTCCATAGTGATCCATACAACACTGACGACCGTGGCTACACACGGCGAATAAACCGTAGTTTTTCACGGCAAGAAAAACGTGTGTGTACAAAGGGCGTCAGTAATGTCCAAGAAAAACAGAACATAAAATAAAATTATGCTTGTATTCGTCAAAGTGGATAGCAAGTTAAGCAAGGCAAAGTATACAGAGGCCTATTGCTGTTAACCGAAATCAGTTCCAGACTACTGCGAATTTTCTGATGGCCAAATCCTAGGATCCTAAAACCCTCGCTCAGCATCCTCGTTTGCGACCACAAAACTAACGAAGCAGTATCGAGACAAATTTGATTTTAAAGTTAGTTAGAGAATAACGAAAGACTGCGACCGGTGGTGGGAGAGCTCCTGCAATATTTCAACCGAAAAGTACTTATTTTCATTACGTTCGTCTGCAATTCAATCTACTTTCATCTTCAAGGAAAACTATCACAAGGAATATTTCATTGAAACTTTATTTAATGTAAAGGAAAACGGTACCTAGCTCCTTTTTGGTAAACTTGTTCAACGGTAAATTTACCTTCAAGTTGGATAACAACATTATTGCTTGGCTGCATAGTATAGGTAATGTCTGCTCCAGACGAAATTACTCAGAATGAGTCACTATTATGTAAGTATCCAGAGCGGTGTAGTTGCTCAACACAATTGTAATTCATTTTGACAACAAATTCAACAACATCCATTGCGTTATTTACGTTGTCGAGCAGGCGAACTTTTCAAACATAAGAAGCAGTGGATTATGAATTTCCTTCAAATCCTTCGCCATCATTTCAGCCGAAAGACGTCCACTGCTGGACATAGCACCACCACTTGGACCGGTTCTGTGCTTTCCGCATCCAGCGGATTCCTGCAGCCTTCACGAGGTCAAAATCCTTCGTTTTGTGATTGAAAGTATGTTACGCAATTGATATGCGGTACTTCTATAATCCATAAATAGAAAGCTCGTCATATCTATGCTTCATTTTTCTAAGTATAACATCCTGACAGCAACGCGAATACCGCCAAATGGCTCCCGCGCCTCTAACGACCAATCAACGCTGCACGTGGAAGGTTACACCGATAACCTAGTCGTGTCCGCTACTGGTTTATCTAGGGTTACCGATACTATAACTACTGTATGTAAATGTTGGCTGACAAACAACAGTCAATGGAAAAAACAGGGAGTGTCATTCTGTCATGGTGGTTTTTATTTCATTGTTCAAGAACAGAAGAATTCAATTATTACGTCAAATACTTTAAGTGAAAATTGAGTGCGCTTGTTGCTAAGGATCCTTAACATATCAAGACCCACCGTGTCTCGGAAAGCAAGTTAAGCCGTTGGTCCCCGCTGTCATTCGTGGATCTTTGACAGTCGTTACGGGTAGTCAGAAGCCCAAAAGTCTAACAACCAGTCTTAGCAAGAGGTATCGTGTTACCCAGTAACTGGGTTGTGGAGGTCAGATAGGCAGTCGCTTTATGTAAAATACTGATATTCAGCTGCATCTGGTGTCTGGAAGCCGACCCCAACATAGTAGAGAAACGCTAGACACAATGATTGACTTTATGAGAAAATTGCATGGGACAGACGGACGGTTTCGATTTTGTCATTTTGACACGGCTAAATCTTGCGCCATAGGAAACATCATTTACTTTGAGAATTTCTCTGTATTTCTTTATAACTTAATAATTCCTGCAGGACATAGAACAACAACAAACACACAACACAGCAACAACAACATAGATAACAACAACAACATAGATAATTATAATCAACATGAGCGCACAATTAATGCATGTAAAAACGTTTTAGAGATCTTTGTAAAATAATATTAGTAAAAGAAATTATTTCTAGGATGCATTGTTTCTGTCAATCATTTGACGATGACATTATCGGGCAATGGAGCGCAGCATAATAGGAGTCAAGCGTACGGACCGAGCTAGAAACACCATCGTGCGCTCCATAAGTCAAGTAGCGGATATTGGAGAAAAAACAGCCCGGCCCCGTCTCGCGAATGCACCCGGAGACGGCAAAGATCGTCAGTCACTGGACGCCTGAGGGAGGACATCAACGTCGAGGTAGACCACGGCAAAGGTGGTGTGACGATCTGATAAGGTTTTCAGGGCCAAGATGGCCAGACAACACACATCCCGGTAGGTTCGGAAGGAAAAATTGGAGGCCACTGCTCAGCAGTGTGTAACAATTTAGGCTAACAAAAAGAAATGTTTAGTGCCTAACACATTTAGTGATTTATGGTGCAAGCGAGCAATATTATACTATTGAAAGAGTCACTGCCAAATAACATAATTCATACACTTAACGCAAAATTAAACACCTAATAACGTATTCATTACTATTAGTACTTGTACCAACAGTTTGAATAATATGAACTGTAATTCATCATCAAGTGCAGCTGCTGTTGAAATTATACGAATATTGTGAAGAGCTGGGTTAAAGCTCATTTGTACTGTATGTAGGTTGCCAGGGCGGGTGGATATTTTTGTCTCGATAAAGGAAGAGAATGTAGTATTTTAAATATTTATTTAATTATAATAATATGAAGTCCTGAGATTATTTGTGTTAATAAATTGTTATATAAAGTTACGGAAAACACTTACTTAATAGCCTTGTTATGGTCTTTGTGATCACGCTTCATTATTTATTTATTTTTATTTCTATATTAATTTTATTGTTTTATTTATTTTAATTTGATTTCATTTAACGTGGTTTATTTTGTATACATTTAATTTAATTTTTATTGATTTTATTTCATTTGATTTGATTTGCTCTTATTCGGATTTTATCTGATGATTCCTATTAATTTATGTGTTATTTACCTGAAATAAATTAGCTAATTTATTATTATTATTATATTTGTAATTATTCAGTGATGGTGTTAATAAAGGGTCATATTAACTATTATTTATTTATTTTTAGCCTATGTTGTCCAACTCAAACTCAAATCATTTACTTTAACGAAACTAATTGCAGGCACTTTTGAATTGTTAAAGAGTCGGTCAGTCATAAAGATGAAGCTAGTTGCCCATTCCAAACTGCAGGGCAAAGGAAACCATCCCTTTCCACTTCTCTCTATCTTGAGCTTGTGTAGACCAATCCTGTCTACAGCGTCAAGCTCGTCCAGCCATCTTTTCCTGAGCCTGCCTCAATGTCGCTGGCCGTAAATTATATCAAATCAAATCAATTTATTTGCGATAAGTGTTGGTAAGTACAATATCGGTCTTAAAATAATATTATAATATTATTGTTATGGATCCTTAACACTTAGTCATATTACTGTGACATGCAAATATTTATGTTCATAATTAATTAAAATAATATAAGAAATGGATAAAACACATAAGTTATGGTTCTATTAAAGTTATTAAAATTACAATTGTATAGCAATTTTATTATTATTAGAAATTTCATATGGTAATTAAATTATTATAATTGTTATTTATTTTTCAATGTCTTATCAAATATGTCGTTTACTGAGTATAAATTAAATTAGCCAACGAAAACTTTTTTTCGTTTTATCGTGTGAAGATATCGATACTCATCTAGTCTGAGGAGTTTCGCTAGCTAATTTAATTTGACCCCGAATAAAATCATTGTATTTTACGCATATGCGATGTTTACACACTTCGGAATAATGAGTAACACTAAAAATTTTGCTGAGATACAAAGTTATTCATATCGAAATAATAAATATATATTATTCAACAAAATGTCAGATGACAGGACAGTCGGATGGTAACAGCAAAATAATTTTATAATAAAAAAAAATACATACAAAAATTCATGTCACTGATTTTTTACTGAACAAACATATCGTAAATAAAGTTGAATTTCTACTTCAATGTCATTTAGAATCAAATCCAACAAAGTTTATCAGGACTTGTGTAAGCTAATGAGTAGTAATAAATAAAACATGTACCACTAAACAAATCCACACATTTGCTTGTAAATAACAAAATTTTGAAGCACCTAGTACCGAGTCGTCTGCCACCTAAGTTCTTTTTGAATAGCAAATTACTTATTATCTTAAATGTTCCACAGAATAGCAACACAGATTTAAAGAAAAATAACTTTTCGAACTCAACGGAATTATGTATTCAAATATGAAATTTGAAATTCATAAGAAGTCCCTATATTTCGAGAGAAACATGGTTATTTATCGAAACATCTTTCACTGGGAACGCGGTCTAGAAAATGTACTTTTTTTTTCTCTATTTTGTCATTTCCTCTTTGAATATTCACGTTCACAATCGAGTAGTTCGACGCGAATTTTAAAATGTTTAGCGCTTTTTTGTGCAGTTTTTCAAGCATAATAATGTTCGACGAGATGTACTTATGAAGTCTGTCATTTTATTTTATTGCTGTCATCTAATGTCTTTTGAAACTGTCTGGAGTTCGTGAGATCAATAACCTTCTTCCGAACTTAGTGAATAGGTTACAAATAACACACGTATATAGTTTTTGACATGAGTGAGGAATGATTTTGTTATTGAAATATTATGAATGATGTTTTTTTTTATTTGTTAGCATTGACTAATATAGTTTTAAGACATTTGTTACTTTAAAGAATGAATGAATAAGTCTGAAATAAATGTTTTTTTTTTTTTTTTTCAAAATTATCTGTACAAACAATTTTTTTTTTCTTGTAAATTTTGTAAATTAAAATTGACATAAACTTGTAGTACGTAGTGACTCGAACCCATAAGATTTTCCCCTACCAGAAATCGTTCAACGCGCCTAAAGAAGTTTACTCTTCAAAAATATCGAATGATGCTAATGTGCGGGTAGTCAAAAATTACATGAGTTAAGCCGGTAGTCATTAGCAGAAATATAATGTATTGATAAACATTTTCAAAAGTTATTTCCATCAAGTTCTTAATTAGTACCTACTTACGTCTTCAACTCTGGAGTTGTTGCTTACGTCTGCAACCAAACTTTTTAGCTAATAACGCTGACGTGACTTATTCAGCTCTACATACAGAGTGGCGTTTAGGTTATCACGTGCCACAAATTCATATTAAGCACCATTTACTAAGTATTTTACTACTGAGTCAACAACAGCTGCCTAGCCTTTTCCCAACTATGTTAGGGTCGGTTTCCAGTCTAACCAGATGCAGCTGAATACCAGTATTTTACATGGAACGATTGCCTATCTGACCTACACAAACCAGTTACTTGTAATAGGATACTCCTTGGTAAGACTGATTGTTAGACTTTCGGGCTTCACTATCAAAGATGACAGCCGGGACTAACGGATTATCGTGCTTTCCGAAGCACGGAGGGATCTCGGTATGTAAAGATGGTCACCCATCCACAGACCAACCGTGGTAAGCGTAGCTTAACCTGATCAAAAGACCTGTGCACCTGTTATTATTTAGCTACGAGCCCCTAGTATTTTATTATTGAGTATCAATATGTAATTATTATTTAATATTATTATAAGCCTGTGTTGTCCCACTGCTGGAAAAAGGGCTCCCTTCCCTCTTTCCACTTTTCTCGGTCTACTGCGATTGTGGGCCAATCCTTTAAAGAGTCCAGCTCATCCCACCATCGTCTTCTGGGCCTGCCGCGCAGTCGTTTCCTGCAATATGTAATCGATATTTATAATTTACATGCTTGTTAAGAAATCTTAAATACAATAATTATACAGTCTAACACTAAAATATACAATATATTATGTACAACTATATAAAGAGAAAAAAAGGAAAGAACTCATTGAGCCTTCCTCAAGAATTGGGCTATCAAAGGCAAACATATTTTCTCAAATCCGACTGTTAGTTCTAATGATAAATCTGAAGTTTTTCATATTTTTTTTAATAGTATAGATAAAGTTTATTATTATATAGCGTTTAAAATATTAAGTGAACCGCCATGCAGGCTCAAATGACTCTTCAATTGAATTCATTTTTTCAATTTCACATCTCAAACAGGGCGGGATACATTTGGCAGTTATCGGTATGTCGATATTAGTATCGATAAACGTCGACATGGAATGACATTGCGTTGTTTACGAGCGTATCGATAAAATCTGACACGTTTTCCAGCTGTCCGGTATCAGTAATTTTAGAAGCTGTCTTTATTTGTTTGAATTTCAATTTCGGACGGAATTGTCGTAAAATATTTGTAGCCATGTGATTTATTTTTGGATTTTGTTGTTTTGATTTTGCGTGGTACTAGGGTGATCACACTACTGGATGTCGCAAGCGGTCTAACAATATAATCATTTTTTTTCTCTCTTTTGCGATCGGCTTTCTAGCCATAATCAGATGGGGTCTTCTTGTGAGATTACTTTACTTTTTTATTAAAACGTTGCCCCACACTAGGAATTTCTCCTGTATCGTGGGTGCGCTTACAAATATTTAAACTCACATACACAAACAGCCAGACCCGGAACAACTACTTGTAGGCCATACAAGTATTTGTTCCGTGCGGGAACCTATCCCGCGACACGCAGCGCAGCGGTCAATCGCTTAACCACTGCGCCAACCGTGCCGTCGATTATTTTTGTGGTGTTTCATTGAACATTCACATTATATGTTTCAGCACTATAATTTATACTAATATTACATTAACTTAAGTTATCTCACTGCTGGGCAAAGATCTCCCCGATACTTTTCCAATTTGTCTTATGTTATGCCTTCTTCGGCCAGTCGGTCAGGAATGATTACAAAGAGTTAAGTAAGTATGTATGTGTATGTATGGGGGTAATCTTCGGAACTACTGATCCGATCTGATGGGATACAAGCCTCCTCTTTCTGAGAGGGCAATTATGATGTACGAATTCGCGGGCCAGAAGTATTTTATATAAAACCTAGTTCGGCAGCAGATGCTATTATTTAGTCACAATTGTAACTGATTTACTCTTAAGTATAATTTTAAGTAGCTAAGACAAATTCTGTAACTTGTTTATTCTTTTGGTCTAATAAATATATTATTATTATTATATAAGAGCGTCTAATAGCTACTAGGTGGCTGAAAATTTCTAACATATCTGTGTCATTCTAGCCGAGCTATCGGCCCGCATGAAAATCTTTTTCATTTATTGGCCCCGGCCCATATTTGCTGACATCCCTTTGTAACTTTTTGAATATATAGATTTCAATCTTAGAAAAGACACGTTTAAGCCTGATTCACTATCCAAATAAATGTCTAGTCTTCATTTATTTTATAGTAGATACTACGAGCAGGGTAATTGTGTAACACACTTACAATGTCAATTCTACAATTCAACAGTATCCATTGCGTCATTTACGATATCGAGCAAACGCATTTTTCAAACATATGAAGCAATAGATTAGCAGTTTTCTTCAAAATCCATCGGATTGTAACTGAAAATGTGTTTCGCAATTGGTGTTGGTCTTAAATGAGTTCATTGAAGTTAACTGCAATGAAAAGTCTGATTACAACAACTGTGTAAATGATAATATAAAATTTAGAATAAACACAACTCTTTTAATGACAAATGAGTTTCTAACAAACATCTACCCACAAACACTCTTATAATAAACATCGCAGTAAAGGTCAAGGTATGAACTAACTTTTTACATACGTGAAATGAGCTGACTCTGAAACTGCCAAAAGTTGCCAGCAATATGCTGTAGCACTGCTGACTTAGCGCCGTGTCTAAATTAAAGTTGCACACAGACACACCCCCACACGCATAAGCATAGGCTTACTTTGTTCACAGACACACACACACTAAAGTAGGCACAAACATATTCGTTGAAGTTAAAGTGTAAACGTGTATGTTCTCATTAGAATATGCAATTTTGTTCTAGTCGTAACAGTAAGGTATGGCAAGGCATGCCTTAACACAGAAGGCTTGCATTTTTCAATGATGATTTTTTTATAATGTATAAACAGCCTATAATGTTACAATCTGGGACACAGGCCTCCTCTCGGTGAGAGGGATTGGGCTGTAATCCACCACGCGGGCCCAGTGAGAGTTGGTAGATCTTGTGATTGCTAATTGCTTGTATTATTAAATTCCTTGGTCTGTATCTGTTTATTAAATTTTCGGAGCCAAGATGGACAAAAAGCTATGTGCCAAAAACAAGTAAATCTACATGTCTTCTGGTTCTAGGACGTGTCGGTTTTCTGACGATGTTTACCTTCACCATTTTGAGAGCAGCGGTGATGAAATAATTTACACAAAGAAAGAAAGCGCCTTTCTGGGTTTGAACCTACGACCTTCAACTCGTAAGTCGCGTCTGTTACCACCACTGTTCCTGATGATGATGATGATGATGAACCCGTTTGATCTGTCCCCGTTTGAAACCGATATGGCACATGGCTTCCGAACCAGGAGAGATAAACCAATTGGTTTCTATCTCTTTTTTTTTCTTTCCATGTCGACGGAATTTATGTTCTTGTATTATACAGGGTGGCAGGAACATCGACGCGCAACCTGTTACCATGGATTCAGCACATGATTCTAAACACCCTCGCGTCGATAGATCTGATCGGTAATTTTTTAAAAAGTTAGCTGTTCTATATATTTTGACCGCGTAGGTATTGCATTTTCCTATGAAACAACAGTTTTTTTTTTTTTTGTTAACCGACAGAAAATTTCTACACTAGGGGGTCTAAAATTAGGTGCGTAATTCAGGGTTACAGGTTACGCATCGATGTCTCTGCCACCCTGTATGAGTTGAGCCTAGTAGGTCGTTTATATACAGGCTCAGGATGACCTGATATATAATAATAATAATAATAATGGTTTATTTCAAAATGGGTTAAACCGTATATGTATATGTATGATATCAGTATGATCCATCGACACTTAAATGATTTTGCCAGATTTAAAGGATTTGTCGTTAATATGGCGTGACGACGGCTCTCCTGCCACACGTGTCTGAGTTTACTTCCTGGCTACCACAGATGCGACTCTTCGTAATAATGACAGCTTGTCAAATGGCACTCTAATCTGACGCAAATCTCCGCAAATCTCATGTGTCCTCTATGCTGCGCCGACATATTCAAAACAAAAAACTCTAAATATATTGTTCTTTATATTGTTCTTTTTATTGTTATATATTGTTTTTTTCAGCACAAGTCGTGCAGGACTGTATTTCTAGGCATGTTTAATGGAAGAATGGGAGCAGAATCCGCATAAATCAAAGTATGGCTTGATATTTTATAAGTGAAATTACTTATCTTTCAGATTCAACTTTTAAGAATGACAGGTAATTTTAACATCTCACACAAACAAGCTAAGATGTAGCTAAGCATGGTTGTGTAAACCAGACAACACAGATACACCCACACAGGCGTAAACCAACAGCCTGTATAATCTAAGTCAGAGTTTTGCGTGTGTGCAAGCACAAATTAGGTTTTAATATTTCACGGAATTCTCTCTTAGTACAGAGGCATTGTAGCATTCTTGTAGATGTAATTTTCGCGCCTAATAATAGTATAACGGCCTGTTTCTGAGTCCTAATTTTGAAACGAAATATTTTGTTTAATTCTGTAATACTCGGCTAAGACTTTGCTCGCTGTTCGGGTAGGTAGCCAACTGAAATTGGCCTCTTTGTGGGTTTTGGGAGATGTTGTAATGTTTCGTTGCTGCCTACAGAAAATTTTAGGAAAATAGATCATTTACGTGGCTTTTTTCAGTCTGATTTTATACAATGCCATAGTTACTGTGTTCTGTGCTCAATTCTCTTGAACCTTTTTGCAGTCTAGCATAATCAGCCTACTATGTTCCCACTGCTGGGACGCAGGCCTCCTCTGTGTAAGAGGGAGTGGGCCGCAATCTGCCACGCGGGCCCAGTGCGGGTTTGTGGATGTCACATGTCTTCGAATTTTCGGTTCTAGGCCATGGCCGGTTTCCTCACGATGTTTTCCTTCACCATTTTGAGAGCAGTAGTGATGAAATAATTTACACTAAGTAAAGTGCCCGCGACCTTTTGGGTTCAAACCCACGACCTTGTCGACTACGTTGCTCGTAAGTCGGAGCCGATACCATTGAGCCACCTATGTTCTATTTCGTATCTTCACTTTTTCAGTCTGATTTCATTTAATTCCAAACCTACTGTTCTCTGCTCAAATCTCTACACTCTACCTTAAACACAAATGGCAAATGTTTCAAGCTAAATATTTGAAATACCAAACTTTTTATTACCCAAAATTATTCGAACCAAACCCGGAAATACTAAAACTCATTAAACAGGCTATGAAGTTTTAAACATTTAATTGACATGTTTGTACACGAATGTTAATCTAGACATAATTAAGCGCAATAGCTATGAGTTTAAACGAACGCCAAATTAAGTTAAATATACGGTTTGCGAATATTCAAGAATTAAATGTGCGCGACTGTACAAGTTTTTACATTCGAATGACGGACTTGAGTGCTGAAAAAAGTTTTTATTTTATACATTTTCGTTCAAACATGCGTTGGAGTGGTCGTCAATTCAGGGTTTAAAATCTGACTGCTGCAGCAATGTAGTTACTTTTTCACTGCCATAATTATATCTCCAATTAATCGCTATATTTTAGTTTGTAAATAGTTTTGGTTAATTTAGGATATAATTTTGTTATTTTAGTGTTATCTTGTACCTTCATTGCGTTATACTTGTTGTTCAGTTCCACAATTAAAAATAAATATAAAAGATCTAAGATGATCTTCTGATTAATGGTTCAAATCTTTCAGTATACCACACTTTCCGATCTGGAATTTCCTATACTCAGTGCAGTGAGTAAGCTTTCTTTCTCAATACGCGTGTCTTCTCAGAGAACGAATACTTTGGACTGCAGGGCGATTGGTAAAGATTGCTAGTGTAATTATTGTTGGAAACACACAGTACAAAAATGTTAGATAAATAACACCAGGCCCAGAAAGAGATGACGGGATGAGCCGAACTCCTTCCTATATAATTGGCCCACAATCGCAGTAGACCGGGAAATGTGGATAGAGGGAAAGGAGGCCTTTGCCTTGCAGTGGGACAACAAAGCCATATAATAATAATAAATATAATAAAAAATATATAATATAGAAAAAAATATATATATAATAATAAAAAATATAGCGGTACTTCTGGAGACGGCTCGCATTGTCAGGAGGTTCCTCTCTCTGGAGCCCTGACCACCGGTAGCTTGGACCCTGTTCCCGATACCGGTGGGCTACTATTTTTAAATGTTTTTAAATTTTTATATTCTGACATTTAAAAATATAATTTATATGTTTACATTGAAATAAAGGAGATAAATAACACCCGAGGGGCAATTCTCGTATTTTTAAGAACGTTCACAGTCTGTCATCTCAGTCTCAATCCGTCAAAACTACCTGTAGAATCCCTACATTTTTGACATTGATTGTCCCTGAGATGAGATTGCGACTAGATTTTAAACTTTTTTAATTACGGGAATTGGCCTTCAGACTTTACCCCAAGATACAGACTAACTGTCTAGTTTGGGGCTCACTGGTAAATAATATATTGTAACCTAGCTAAAGGTAGTATTTTAAGCTACTCATGTCGTCTCAACTTGCTGTTAACCTGTGATCCTGCTTACTGTATTACCTGGACAGCAAAATATTTTAATTTCTAAAGTTTCTCACCAACAAAACACATTACCCCAAAAATTAACCCATAACGCGTTAACATTCGAAATCAAAAATGTTACAGGTACGAGGAAGTTAAAAAAGCTGCCGTGATTAACTCAGAGCGCTTTAAAGCGGCAGTAAGCGTTAAATTCTCGCATCAGGATCATACGGGCTTTAAAAACATATAATGTATTATGTAGCCTACAGGCATCCGGGAACATTCCAGAGATTTACTATTGTAGGGTCTTGTTTAAAACACGTAAACGGGGAATAAGTCCATCAAAAACTGAATAATTTTCTACCTATATGAGTTTTATGGTGGCGTTAATTTTGTACAATGTTTTTGTTCTACTTTGTTACCTTTAATGCTGGTAATCTGGTTTTTATACTTTTACCTGAGTACGCGAAGCCTTCAAATCCTTAAAATTGTGGAAGAGAAAATTGACATTACAGTGCGGCCAACGAGAGAATGTGTTGTTGATACCTGTCAGTTTCATACAAACGAATACTCAATGAGTTTTCAATAATATTAAATTTTTAGAACCGAAAAATGGGTACCAGAAAGAGGTGGCAAGATGACCTGGACACGTACCGCGAGGGCTGGTTCGAGATGGCGCGGGTAAAGAGTTGGGGAGGCTTTTGCTCAGCAGTGGGACGGTATAGACATTTTTTTTAAAGTGGTATTATTAGAGGTTCGAATCAATGTATGCCGATTCAAAATCCTTTTCAAGATTAATAATAGGTATATGGAATGATATAATTTCATAATATACGGTCTAGTTCACCAATGCCTAAAATGAATTAATCTTTCCAAAATTCTAGGAATCGTTAACTCACCACGTAACTAAAACAGTAACGCGAACATAAATCAATCGCGACCATAAAAACCCCTTTCGCCCGCTTGAATAAATAATACCAGCCTTAAATCAGCGTAACAATGCCCCAACTATCATAAAGTGTGGAAAAACAAACTAGATATAATGTTCGAGCCTATCAAAACAATTTACACGAATGAATGGACCATCGTTATGAGTTACGGCTTACCCTGACCATAATGTATTCCCCTCACAGTAGTCTAACAAAAATATGATGCCAATATCACATACGTCTTTAGGAGTATTTGTAATTTTGTATGGGACGACACGTGGGCGACCCGACATCTCATTAAAAAAAGTAAACGACGCAAATTGCTTAAGTACTTTTCTTATAGACTTTTTTGTAAAAGGTAAAATATTTGTTGTTTTATTTTTAGCCGAGAAATTGGTGTGTATTTTATATATTGTCTGTCAATGTCGATAAAAAGGCCAATGTACGGTACTATTTTTTCTGTTATTATTGCTAATTAAAGTTATAAATCCGCAATTTTTTTGCACGTTAAGCCCTTTTCATTACAGTCACGATACCACCGAAAGGTGTGAAATTAGAATGGGAATTCTGTTAATGGAGTCAAAATGCACCTGCTATTTTATCGATAAGATCAATGTACAAGATGATAAACACAGGCGGTACGTATCTTCAGTCGCGCCCGCCGAGAGAATGCATTTTTGACACCTGTCAGTATCATATAAACGAATACGTGATTTGCAAATTTGATCTTTACTTGTTAATAGAATTGTCGCACTGACAGGTGTCAGGAACGTATTCTCTCGACGACCGGATTGTAAGAATCAGAGGGTATGTAAATAAAAAAATAGGTTATGAAATTATGTTTACATCGTCTTGGTTTGTAAACATGCAGTCATTTTTGGTTTATCAAACAGAAAATGAACTAACTTCGTATTTTTTGACAATCAATTTCAAAAATTTTTTTTAATGATAAACAATGTTTATTCTTCGTGTAAGGTGCGTTTGTGTTTCGTGTCTTTGTGAAAGTGTTTTTAACAAATTTTAAACGTAAAAAAAAATATCTAAAAGACTAGAGACGAGATTGGCACTTCCTATCCGACTACCCTGAAAAGAAACACCGAAACAAACTCAGTGTCACTAATTGTTCACAAATGTCGTGACGTGTCATTATCGTGCGTAATAAAGCGCCTTTCTTTACAAATACGAATAATATAATAAAATAAAATAGAACAGACTTAAGGAGTAAGCATCCATATTTCCGCCCCTGAATTATTTATCATTGTAATTCTTTCTGCGATCAGTTTTGTCGTGTTATCTTTCTTCGGTTTTTATAAGGAAAATCCGTGAGGATCAAGCCTTCGTTTTTTGGGCAAAAACCTAGACACTGCGCCGCCTTCGTATGGAAGATTTTTACCTTTATTTACAGCATTGTTTTACCTACATGTACATTCAGCGTTATTTCCTAGTATTGTATGGAACTTTATTTCTTTTCTATCTAAGTTGGGAGAGGTTTCTTTTCCTTGTCAGTTTTTCAGAAATGTGTAGCAAACAGAGTGTTTCCTGGAAAGGCGAACACACGGTAATATTATTTCGCGTCTTCATGGTATTTGCTCAACAATCATAAAATATCATATAGTAAAAAAAAGAATATTATGCTTCTTAAAATGTCTCTTCTACAAAGTGGGGCAAAAGTATTGTCATAATTTGACATTTTTTGCTAATGGCGTTACAATGTAATTATGATTTGATACATTATGCTGTAGACAGATAGAGAATTAGTTGACAATGCAATGGAGCGATACACACAGTCACACTGCTCATGCAACGATGGAGATTTGAAACCTCAATTCCAGAGCGGTGTGATCTCCCGTTTTGGCGAATCGAACTGATAGGCCAGATCGCCAGATCTGAAGGTGCAAGATTTCTTTCTTTGAAGCTTTTTGAAATCTCTCGTTTACCACAACAAAACACAAACCTTGCAAGTCTTTAAAGCCCACTTTAAGAAGAAATCACCAATTTAGAGGATGTTTTGTGAGCAACAATTGAAAATGCGGTAAAACGAGCACAAAACTGCATCAACTCAGGACGTGGTCTGTTGGCCATTTTTTCAACTTAATGTCATAAATTTTATACCTTTAAAAAAACTTTCCGTGTAAATGGCAGCCAATTCACATTATGACATTTCTTTTACCCCACCTTGTAGTAGGTACTGAAACCACTAAAGTAGGTAACTAAAAAGCCTACAAAGTTCACTAGCCTCAAACCTTAACAACAGGAAGTCCTGCCAACGAAACCTGAACAATAAAAGCATGAAACTACCCACCAATCCCCCAAGGGTAGTTTTAACTTTAATCTATGTGGCTGACGACCCAGCTCTGGCGATTGGAAAGAAATTGCTTGAATGTGAGCCACCGACCAAATCGCCGCAGGGAATACTTTATTTAATTACCTCGTATCATGGTCCATTTTTATTTCGAAACGATTTGTGGAGTGGATGGAGTTTCGTTATTCGCTTGTTTTGTTGTGAGGTCAATAACACTTAAACTTTGATAGAGGTTTATCGGTATCGGATTTATTGCTTCTCTGTGTTCTGTTTTTTACTGTATTCTATAACCACAATAACACGAAGTTTATTCTTCTTTCATAAGAGGAAGTCACGCTGCGCTCCATAACTCAAGTAGCGGATGTTGAACAAAAAACAGCCAGGCTGAAGTTGGAGTACGCCGGACACGTCGCGCGAATGCACCCGGAGAGTTGGGCAAAGATCGTCACTCACTGGACGCCTGAAGGAGGACATCGCCGTCGTAGTAGACCACGGCGACGGTGGTGTGACGATCTAACGAGGTTTGCAGGGCCAACATAGGCAGAGATCGCTCAAGACAGTGAGTTTTGAAAGGAAAAAGGGAGGCGTTTGCCGTACTGGGCTAACGTTAAAAAAAAAAGTCTTAAAATGGCACCGGTAACTGAAAAGTTGTGTGGAAATCGGTTGTCATAGTATGGGCATGTGATACGGAGGAATGAGGAAAATGTCATAAAGAAAGTTTTGAGTAGGAATGTTGGCTATAAGAAGAGGGGAAGACCAAAGAAACGATGGATGGACTGTGTGAATGATGATATGGTAAGAAAGGGGGTGACTGTCGAGATGGCGACTAATAGAGAAGTATGGAAGAAAAAGACATGTTGGGCCGACCACAAATAAATTGGGGTGAAGGCAGGAGAATGGTGATGTATGAATACCACGAAGTTTCTGTACAATATTTCTATTATGGTTTGCACAAAGTGGATGAAAAACGATATCAGTACAGAAGTAAAAATGACTTTTTTCTTCCAAAATGTCAAATGCATTTAGGTACAAACGCCAGCACATCAAGCTACTACAATCTGTCAAATTTCATTAATAGATTTTCAACTTTATCGCTAAAGCTTTAAGGTTCAAGGTTGATTGGGAAAATTTGACAGTTTCGGGTAGCTTGACCAGCTGGCGTTTGTACCTAAAGTTAGGAAACAATTTAAAAAATATTAATTTTAACATCCGAAGAAATATAGTAAAGTAAAAATGTACTAATTTTTTTGTTTGTCTCCGTTCCCAAGAAGTTAGCTGCACCAATATACTAGAACTTTCCAGCGAGTCTGTTGCAAACGGGCTTAACTTGAGCACAATCTACCTCAGCGTAGACATGAAACAAGGTATAAAGCTTTTCACAATTTGACTTTTGTATTTATTTTTTTCCCTTTATAATTAGCATTAGGATTAAGTTATTAATCTCATAGTTTGTTGTGTCGGCTCAATTTTTTTTAATGGTTTGTTTTAAACCAAAAATGTGTTGTTTTGTAAGCCATAAATGGCAAAACATGCAGATCTACCTGTCACTTTAAGACTTCGCACATATTTTTTGATATATACTCATGTTTTACAATAAATATATTATTATATTCTATTCAGATGTCATAAAAATACCTTAGTTCATGGACTCTACGAGTAATAGATGACGTTGCCCAGTAGTCGGTAGTAGACGTTGCGTGACGTAGCGTTCAAAAAGACAGTTAGAAATTTCCTAGCAGATAAAGCCTATTATAATTTAAATGTATTTTACGATGACAGATTTTGACCATGGTTACTAATTTAATTATCTATAATATTTTTAATGTTCTCATAATCACATGACATATAGTTTAAGTGACATTATACTTAAATTTTATTAATATTGCATGCCAATTTTTAAGGCAAACATGATGATCTGTGTTACCCCTACTTTTAACATCTCCTGCATGCTGACAATTTGTATTGTATGTATTGTACTCATGTTTGAGCAAATAAATGATTATCTTATCTAGATTTTTTTTCCAGCAACTACATAATTTGGACAATGACGATAATGAAAACCTAGGCCTCCACTTTACCTAGTATTTCTCGGTTTTGTTTCAAAGATATCTTACGTGGGACGTACTATACCCTGTCCTAGGTTAACCGTTTTTTGACAGCTGCCTTATAACGAAATTATTCTAGATTACGTAAAAGTTAACTTTAAAATGCATAATAAAATCAATATATTAACTGCCTTATCTTATTGAATTATCTTATTTATGACTTCTTGCAGACATTATAATACCGTACAAGTATCAGTTGTGACAAAAAAAATATAATTGTTATGCGTATCCCATCTGTCAAATAACGGTTTAACAGTTTATCCTATATAAAAGACGATTTAAAGGTTATGATGAATGTAATTCTGAGTTGAGTGAATTTGCGTCTATTAGATATAAAGGCGTACATCTGACGTAAAAACTCTCTACTTCTCCCTCGTCAGTCCGAGGCTCTGCAGCTTCAAATTACTTCAGTACCTACCCTGCTAGAACTAGCTCTCAAATTAAAGTGGTACGAGTACATCGCCGAAATGTCACATATGTCGCATATAATATGTATGTTCCAGTACTTACTAAAAAATTACTAATCTGCAAAAAAAAGCTGTTTCATAGAAAAGTGCAATACCTACGCAATGAAAATGTATGGAACAGCAATTTTATTTTAAAATAACCGACTCTAAATTTCCCAGTCCATGTCCATGTCCCGAATCATGTACTGAATCCATGGTAACAGGTTGAGCGTTGATGTCCCTGCCATCCTGTATTACGTAGGTCGTAGGTATGTACCTACATAGCACTTAATAATATGTATAGCTACCTACGTCTTTACCAATGAGCAATGGCTTTATAAGTTGTCTCATGCATACTCTTTGCTTGCCACACTTTATGCTCTACCGACTTACATAAATACGAAGTTTAGTTCAAAGTGGACGTGTCATGATTAGTTTCTTTGTTTTGTACAATTTCTGTATTGGCTTCAAGTGTCCGTTGCCTTATAAGGTTGGTTCCATTGGGAAAGCTGAGGTCATGGACCTTTTGTCTTCATCACTGGTTAATAAGATACTTTTTTCTTTCTATTTTTTCTTAAAATACTATTGCTGTCCACGTAAATACGTATTGTCGTACCTGTGAGTTTCTTGTTTGGTATTGAACTCAATCAACTCAGCCGATCGCGGTCCACTGCTGGGGGCCTACTCCGAAGTGCAAAGTGCGAATGTTCGGATCGGACCGACACATGGCCAAACCGAATATTATTTAAAAATGCGAAAAAAGTTCGGATCGGCTCAGTTGGGTCGGGACCATAGTCAATATTTGAAAGAGTGTAGGAGTGTAGGATCGGAACCGACTGAGCCAAATAGTAACTTCGTAGCAGGAAACTGCCGAACATTCGGCCGATACTACTTCGGAGTAGACCCCCTGGACAAACGCCTCTCCCAGACTGCGCCACAACACACTGTCCTCCGCCTTCCGCATCCAGTCTACCCGAGCCACCTTCTTTAGGTCGTCCGTCCATCTAGCTGGGGGGCGTCCCACACTAAGCTTGCCGATACACAGGTATTGAACTATAATTTTGACAGGGGATTTTAGTTTCTATTCGTCGAAATAAATGATTGCTAACATAATTATTAAAGTCAGTCGGTGATATTCGTAATTTTACTAGTCTTAGAAGCCAAATTGAAAACCTCACGCTCAACAGTCTGTTGACAAGCCAAGCGGCTTTGCACTACTTAAGGCCACCAGGCACCGGCCTCGTGGGCAGCGCGCTGCCAGCAAGCCGACTACTTTTCTACTTTTCTGTATTGTCATCGTAATTCAAGTTAGAATTTTAAATTAACTTTAACGCAGTTGATTTAAAATCCTAACTTGAATGGCAAGTTATTTGCTGTGTCGGAGTGGTGCTGTTTAGTGAGTGACCTTTAGTGTTTATATACACGAGGGGCACGCATCACGGCAGAGGCAAATGCAGCCGTGACGCGTGACACTCGTTTATATGAGTACCTCCACATAATACCCATTATATCACGAAAGAAACTGACTGAATGCACTAACGCTCATCCCCTCAAAAAACCCACACAGGTAATTACCTACAAGCCAGCAGAGTATATCTCTTAAGATAATCAAAAACAAGCCATGCACAAAAACCAACGAGCCCCGAATATCCTCGCTACACGAACGAAAACCCGATAACTCCCGAAAGTAACGCGGGGTTCCCATTAACGGAATTAGCCGAGTCAGCGAACAGTCTTCATTTAAAAACTTATAGCTTATTTTCTTGCTAAATTGAAAATGTTGAAGAACTAGTTTAAAATCTTCTGTAGGAGAATTGGGTTAGACGGGAAGTGTAATTAGTGTAAGCAGTTCTTGGGAAGAATGGTGAATCTGTTTGCTGTGTGATGTCTGACTTAAAATGTGAAAGGAAATCAATATACCCAGCCTTTTCCTAACTATGTTGGGGTCGGCTTCCAGTGTAACTGGATGCAGCTGTGTAGGTCAGATAGGCAGTCGCTTCATGTAAAATTTTGGTGTTCAGCTGCATTCGGCTAGCCTGGAATCTGACCCCAACATAGCTGGGTAAAGGCTAGGCAGATGATGTGCCGGCCACCGCTTCTCTAGGAAACGGTAGGTTTAGCAAAATATCAGACCAACTTCAAGATCTATTGAACAATAAGGTATCCACCAAAGAAAAAAATCCAAAGCCTCGTGCTTTTTCTCTTTTGGTTAGCCTATACTGTCCCACTGCTGGGCAAAGGCCTCCCCCAAATCCTTCGAAGAACTCTTTTCCCGCTCCACCTCGAACCACCCTCATGTTATGCCGATTTATTTATTACATTAATTCAAACCTTGAATTTCTCAATACAAAATTCCAGTTATTACCTCGATCGGAGGCAGAGCATATTTTTTAAGACCTCAGATCGTTTACCTAAAGCGCTCACGTAGTTACAGAACGTCTGAAATACATAATGTTAGGCAGGCACTTTCTATTACAGTGAGACCCGCTTTATCACGTGAATACCGGAGCATTTGTGGGGAAACCACTACTTTTTGGGGAAGTAAGCAAAAGTTTTGGCAATAACATGTTGGATAAGTTGGTAATAGGTACAGTTTTTTTGTTATACGTGCTTCAATGTAATGAATAGGTTGGTTTATCTGCGAGTATATCGATATGATTATGAGCTCTGTTGCTTATATAATGCTCATATGAACACGTAACAAAACATCGCGCCTGTATTTCCAGAAGGGTTCGGTAGAAGAGTATATAACAAGTGTTATCAAACCTAAGGTACAGACCATCAAACTGAACAACTTTCTCCATGGGACCGGCATCGTCATCACACATCATGAGCTGAGGCCCTTTTGGCATTATAATCTTTGTTTCTGTTTTTATAGTTTTAAGGTGTATTCATTTTGTGTAATGCCAATAAACGCATTTTTCTTTCTTTCTTTCATCATCCCACAGCAGTCCACTGCTGGACATCGGCCTCTCCAATTGCACACCGTTCAGCTCGATTCTCCCCAACTCATCCAACTGCCACTAGCCACTCTGCGAAGATCGTCGCTCCACCTAGCCCGAGGGCGTTCTACCTTACGTTCTGAACAACTTTATCCATTAGAACAAAATCGTAAACGAGAAAAAACTATCAGCCGTTCCATAATAATCAAGATAATTTTTTCCCGATTACGATGTTGGTCCCATGGACATAGTTGTTCATTTTGATGGTCTGTACCACACCCTTAAACTTGTTTTCCTTTTCTGATACATGAGCATTTGAAATTATTTTTTTTTTTTATTATTATTTATCGTTTTATAGAATCCTAACTTGAAAAAGTTGATATCAGATGCAACTCACAGGACTCCCAGGATCTGGAATCTGCATCAGGAGTTGCATCTGATACCTCAACCTACCTCGACAGAACTATAGCAGGATGTGATGTGAAACTGAGTCACAAACTATGTTGTACCTCCTCTCCTGCCCTCTGTGCCCCAAAACATGCAGCCAAAGTGACCTCCGCGCTGCCACCGATAACGCCGTGAACTGGCGATGTTTTGGGGCAACGGAATGTGAATAACATGTTCCAGCGACACGAAAAGGAAGAAGACCAGGATCCTTTGAGTTGCATCTGATACAAAACTTTTCAATTCTGAATTCTATGGAATGGTACCAACAGCTCTCACTAGCGCTGCCAAGTACGAATAAATAGTAAGTTTGGATTTACTAGTTTTTTGGCACATAACTTTCTGTCTATCTTGGCTCCGAAAACATAATAAACAGACACAGAGGAATGTAGCCATACAAGCAGTTAGCGTGGTTATAGTATAAAGCTGTAAAAAGACCCATCACAAATCCATTAACTACGCATTCATATAAACACTGAAAACGTATAGGATCATTATACTCCGCTAGAACAGAAACAGAACTGTAACCAAAACCCACGCTTTTAATCTTCTTGAACAATAGTATAAAGTAACCCACGCATCAAAAAGACCGCGATTTTAAACCAGTAATTTACATTCCGTCCTTACATATATTTAGAGCTCTCACAAAAACTATTCGGTATTGGCAGCGAAAGGGTCCGAAGTTGTTAAACTATTAAGTATTAACTTTTGTTTAGTCCCGACCGGTGGGGAAACGCTTTATCATTTCGATGGGGCCTACAAATTCAGTTGGTCTGCAATAAATCTGCTGAGCCGGGAGTCGCCAGGCTGTTGAAGTTTTTAGGATTTTGCATTAAAAGAAAGACGATTCAAAAACACAATTTTTTAATTCTTCTGGGAAACAATGCCAATCATTTTTTTTTAAGTATTCGTAAGCCACAAACAAATCTTAGATGCTATGCAGTACATAGGTATGTCAAAATAGTCTTTTTGGCATCATTCAATTCTCTGAGTTTCAAATACGTTTGCCATCGCATTTTTTCAAGTTTCACGTTGGATTAGCCAACACCTTTTACGTTTTATAGATACTGCCCGTCGGTGCTGCCAAAATCAATTTATGTGTCCACTTTTAGCACACTTTTCCAGCGCAAAAGTTTTTGCCTCAACAAGAAATGGGTCACCTACAAAAATTCTCGGATTTTAAAATTGTATCCACCCTAGTCGAACGGAACTCCGGATTTTTCTGCTCGGCTGTGTTGAAACAGAGCGGGGAGGACGCACTTTCCTTTATCTGCTACGATTGTCCCGAGAATTTATTCTCATGGACACAACTAGAGATGAAAATAATTCATACTGTAGTTTTTTCGCCTTGTGCGCGAGTCGGACGTTGCCGCGTCGACGCTATTTCGGTCCGAAGCACACGCGGCGTCTTGACGCTCGGACGGCGAGACGCCGCGGTCGGACAAATAAATACGTGAAGTAGGTAACGTTGTTATAATGTTGAATGGAATTGTGAGATTTATTTAGGACATTTTAATAATAAAAGTCTTTTCTGCGTTGTATTTGGTATACCTCCCTATGCAGGTCCCATGTCCTTAGCGTTGTCACTCGTGGCCCCATGCTCTTTGTACATACACGTTTTTCTTGCCGTAAAAAACTACGGTTTATTCCCCGTGTTGTATATGTAGATCACTATAGAAGCTGGTTGATGGACACGTTTTTTCTACGGCGTGGTTTATTCGCCGTGTGTAGGTACGGTCGTCAGTATCGTATGGAGCACTATGGAATCATTAGCAGGCAGTCATTGGCAGGAAGTTTGGGTATGGTGCAATGAGCAGGTACTGTACTTCATACGGCACGGTTTACTAATCTTCCGGGTATTACTAAGCTTCCGCTATCCGTCCGTCCATCTGTTTGTCAGCGGGCTGTATTTCATGAACCGTAATAGGTAGACAGTTGAAATTTTCGCAGACTGTGTATTGGCAGTCTATTGCCGCTAAAACAACAAATAATGCAATAAAAGTGATTTTTTCGTCGTTTTTTCCGTGTGGTACAAAACCCTTCGTGAGCGAGTATGACTTGCACTTGGCTGGTTTTTGTAACTACTCTACCATGGATAATACCATTTGTTAATCGTAATGAGCAAAGCTTATACCACGGTTAGCAATGAGTGAGTTGACACAATACATTTACTCGCAAATGTTGATGGATTAAGTTGCACTTTACGGTGACAAAGGCCTCCTGATTAAAATTCAGGAGATTGTAATTTAGGTTATAGAGGTATGAGGAACAGGGTGTGAAGTTCACTCATACTCTATAGAAAAGGGAGGATCCTCCGACCAGACGGATGTTGTGTCTGGCGGGCAATTGCCCAACGATTGATGTTGGGAAATTGTATCTATGCTAATTGCGCGGTAAACTATGCTTGCGTGATGCAGGATTTGCGTGACGTCAGTATGACGCGTTGTTCGCATGTGGCGTTGTAGATACCGCTACATCACTCCCCTCCGGAGACCGGAGGTCGATAGTGGACTGAGTCTTGTATTTTGCGATGCTTGCCAGGCCAGCTGAGGTTCCAGTGAGTCGGAACCGGTTGCCGCATAGTTCACGGTGAGTCGGAACTGTCTGCGGAGTTTTCCCCAGTGAGTCGGGGTGGCGCTGCGTTATATTCTAGTGCGTCGGATGTACAGCGCCGGGTTGAGGCTGGCTGCTGCGTCGACCAGGAGAGGGTGCTCTGCTTGTTGACCGGCCGAAAGTGCAGTGTGCTGTGCCGAGGTTGCTGATGAGGCTGAGGGTGATGACCAGGTATGCGCGGACGCTGCATGCTGGTGGTCAGGATACCCGTTGAAGCCGTGGATGCTGGCTGGCTGGGTGACTCGCCGCTAAAGCTTGCGGGAGTGATGATGATGACGTCACGCTGAAGTGTTTGCACGAAGGCTGCGCTGACGTTCATGTCCGGGGTCACCAGTATAGAAGTATGAGGAACAGGGTGTAAAGTTCACTCATACTCTATAGAAAAGGGAGGATCCTCCGACCAGACGGGTGTTGTGTCTGGCGGGCAATTGCCCAACGATTGATGTTGGGAAATTGTATCTATGCTAATTGCGCGGTAAACTCTGCTTGCGAGATGCAGGATTTGCGTGACGTCAGTATGACGTGTTGTTCGCATGTGGCGTTGTAGATACCGCTACAATGTCACCACATAAAATTGTTCATAAATCTGTTTAATTAATCTACAACAGAGTAAGCTGGGGTGCTAGATATATTATACAGGGTGGCAGGAACATCGACGCGCAAACTGTAACCATGAATTCAGCACATGATTCTAAGCCCTCTAGCGTAGACATATATAGCTGGTAATCAAAAAAAAAATCACCTGTTCCATAGAAAAGTGCACCTACGAGGCTAAGAACAATACGACAAAAAAAAGTTTTCTAGGATTACATAAATAAGATTTCAAACCACTTTTTTAGGTGTCATTCGAATTTACCACTTTTATTGAACCAAATAAATAAAAACCTGTGTTATGAATAGGTTATTGTTTTACTTCAGAAAGTAGTGCAAAACTTTACAACTCATAAAATTCCATAACACACAAGGCGTAAGTAAACAGAACATGTGCAATACAATTTTAATTACAACACACTTCTGAATTATTTATTTTTAATTAAATTTAACAAGCTCTCGTGCGAGTTAAGCCTTTGTATAAAATTAAATAAATTATACTCGTTAATGTTTAATTTTTATCAAACGAATTACCTTCGCATTTCACACTTCAGGAGCGGTTTCATGAAAAATATTTTTGTTTTTATTTTATTGTTTAGTTTTATTTTTTATTATATTGTGGCCGCTAAGAATTTATGTATACGATTACGTGACTTCTCATCACTGCAGCCATTGAAGGAATATGACAGTAGAATTATTTGAATGTTGACAATCGCTGTTGGTAGCCAATTGACATGTAAAGTTTTGGTTTGATAGGAAAGCGTTTCCGTCATATTAAATGACCACCGTTATCACCTACCGTTGTTACCTAGCTTTTTTCCAACTGTTTCCAATGTTGGGGTCTGCTTCCAGTCTAAGTAGATGCAGCTAAATACCAATACTTTACATGGAGCGACTGCCTATCTTTCATAATATAACGACAATATATTTGACATTAATGTATCAAAAACGCTCTGTATTTGGACAACCATTATTATAACTTTTTTTTATTTTTATTTACAGCCTTTTTTTAAGAGCGATTGTAATGAATACCATTTTGTGGTCGATATCAGTTCTGGGTCTCTGTGTGCCCTTTGGCAAAGGCCTCCTCCAACCCCTTCCAATTCACCCTGTTCCCTGCTGCCTAGTCTATGTCTTTCCAGCCATTCTCACCAAGTCATCCTGCCATGTTTTCAAGGGTTTTCCCTTCTTTCTCTTCACTTACTTCCCTAGAGTACCATAGGGTCACTTTTTTGTTCTACTTCTCTTGTCCCCTGACAGTGTGGCCGCCCATCTCCATTTTAAACCAAATTAGAGCTTTACCGATTGTAAAATTCTGGAACCAGAGACAGGTGAAGACTGCTGTAGTAGGCCATGTCATAAACAATGTAGATATCGTCTGTCGTAACTCGCGGGCATCGCGAGCTTTTGACTCGGCACTAATATCATATCTATAATAGATCTAATTTTTTTACGACAAAGACTGCTAATAAAACACACCCGAAGGCCTACCCCCGCGTCCTAACCAAGAGCATTAGTCGCGCGGTCGAACATACGCAACTTGATTGATCGCGCGACTATGTCATCTATAAGTAGGTATACTAAAAACGAAAAATCGCAAGCAATAGGAAATTACTACTGAAGCCTGCGGGTGTCCACCTCAAGACGAGCTGCTTCTCACACGGACAACTGTACTTCATTTGCTCGAGCGTAACCAATCCTTACTAGCTGTCATCATATTTTGGCTACTGAGACAAAAACTACAAACGTGTTAAACGGTAAGTGAAGTAAGAAAAGTTTTATAAAAATGTGGCTGTGATTTTAGTATACATATTGTGGTGTCTTATAACTTACACGCGAATCAAGTCACGAGCAGAAGCTAGCATTCATACACCGTTAAATTTTGATCGTTTTAATCCTTAAAAGGGGTCATTATGAACAACTTTTACTACCTACGGGACCAATGTATGGATCAACTGATTTTTTTTCACGATATCAGGGTTGGTGGCGCGACGATCGCATACTCGCGCGGCGATCGTTTTTGGTTAGGACGCGACGTAGTACCAGTCAACATATTATCTAGTGGAAGACATTTACATGCTGATAATACTGTTTATGATAGGGCAGAAAAATATGAGGAACTTTTTAAATTAGCATCATACTTATCTTCTATCTCTTCCTACCACGTCCAATCCAAACAAAGCTTCCGTATCAGAAACAAAGCATTATTATTCTCGGTTCAAAGCTAATCGAATGTCCGTCATAGTGGCTATGATTGGCGTCCACTGTGTACACAAAGGACGACATGCGGCCTCATTCATTCACTCATTCATTTCGTTCACCTTGTTAATGATGTGTTTCGATGTCATTGTTTTGTTATACTTGCCTGCATAATTTATCATTTGCATAGCCATTTTCTTTTATTATGTTGGGTCCGCCTGTCATCACAACCAAAGCGTTGAAAACCTATCAATAATTTTAATAGATTATTTTTTTTATCGTTTTTCCCCACTATCAAAGATGGCAGGTGGCTATCTAATCTTTTCACACCCTTGGTTGACTGGTATAAAATGCCTTAGGCATTAAGTCCTCCTTTGTAAGGTACAAAGGCGGACTTTGTGGGAAAAGTTAAAAAAAATAAATACATTTTCTGATATTCTAAGGAGCATAGCAGAACACTTGCGCGAAAGACATTTCCGCATAAGACACTTGCGCGAAAAGACGTTCCCGTGATTGGAATTGAACGGACTTTTGCGCGGAACGGACACTTGCGCGAAAAGACATTTCCGCGAAAAGACGTAGCCGCGAATGCAATTTTACGCGAACGGACTTTTGCGCGAAGGGACATTTGCGCGGAAAGACATTTCCGCGAAAAGACATTGCCGCGAATGGACTTTTACGCGATCGGACTTTTGCGCGAAGGGACACTTGCGCGGAAAGACATTTCCGCACGGGTGTATCACACCGTACTAAGAAATTCCTAATGGAAAACCCCAATAACACTGTGCCCAACCTGGGAATCGAAACTAGGACCCCAACCTGGGTCCGTAACTTAACTTCGAGAGTCATATGTTCGATTAATGGAAAGTCGACTGAACGATTGTTTGAATGGAATTTATTGCGAAACAACCTTTTATCGCCAAACGCTACTTCGACTGAACGATTCATCGAATATTTATTAATCGATGAACTGCTCTTTGCAATACAGACTTCTACTAGATGAGCTCCCAAATATAATAAAAGCTTTCTGGCTATGTGTGTACTTTTACGTGCTTATAAAAAATTACCAAATGTATTAAAAATATTAAATAGAAGGTTATTCAAAATTAAATTATATAAATGGCTGAATGAAAATAATTTTAATGATATTAAGAATTTTTTTGAACATAAATTATAACGTTTGTAAATTCAAATTTGTTTATTCGCTGAAATGTGCATGCTTTAATTTTTAAGCAAAACATGTATGATCTCATTCTATAATAACACCTAAGGATGAGAGATCTGACGCGATGACACGCGGGGTTGCGATAGTCGTGGAAAGGATCCGGCAGTTGGGTCTCGAGGTGGCATTGCACAAGTCCGAGGCCATGTCTTTTCATGGGCCCCGGTACGGACCACCTTCGGGATCCCAACTGATGGTAGGAGGGGTTCACATCGGCGTCGAGAAGACGATGAGATACCTGGGTCTCGTCCTCGACAGCCGGTGGAACTTCGTCGAGCATTTCCGACGTTTGGCCCCCAAACTGGAACGGACCGGGGCCGCCTTAAAGCGGCTCCTGCCCAACCTGAGGGGGCCAAACGCCTCCTGCCGGAGGCTTTACGCGGGGGTCGTGCGGTCCATGGCCCTATATAGGGCCCCGGTATGGGCGCGTTCACTGCGGCTTCGAGCCGCACACTACCTGAACGCGCCCCAAAAGGTGGTAGCCGTAAGGCTGATCCGGGGGTACCGCACGATCTCGCGCGAGGCAGCAAGCCTCCTTGCCGGACTGCCACCATGGGATCTGGAGGCGATAGTCCTCGCGCGCCTGTATAACTGGCGCGCGGAGGCACTACGTCGGGGGGAAACTCTGCACCCGCGGCAAATCGCTGCGGAGCGGACGGACCTCCGGCGCGGTCTCATGGTGGAATGGAAGGCGCGACTATCGCAACCCAGCGCAGGGCACGCCACGATAGCGGCGGTAAGACCCCTCTTTGAGGAGTGGCTAGAGAGGCGTCACGGCGCTCTCACCTACCGCCTGACGCAGGTCCTCTCCGGACACGGATGTTTCGTGAGGTTCCTGCACATAATCAGGCGGGAGGAGACGCCCGGGTGTCGCCACTTCGAGGATCGCCCAGAGGACACGGTGGAGCATACGGTGGAGGTCTGCCCCGCTTGGGCAGAGCACCGCCGTGTCCTCGTAGAGGCGATCGGCAGCGGCGGCGACCTCTCGCGCCCGGCCCTGGTGCAAGCCATGGTCCGGGGCGAGAGGGAGTGGGAGGCGGTCACCTCCTTCTGCGAAGCAGTCATGCTAGCGAAGGAGGTGGCGGGATGGGCGAAGGAGAGATCCTCACGCCTCAGCCGCCGAGGGAGACGCTCCGGGCGTCGGGAGCCGCGTGACGACTCCCGGCCACCGTAGGCGCGGGCCTGCGGGCGGACAGCAATGGGTAGCTCTCCGTCCGATCAGGACCAGGCCCGCGCCGGACGGCGCGTAAGTATTCCACGTGCGCCTCAAAGAGATGTCAGCATAGATGACGGGGCCCGACAGGGCCGAAGCCTGCCGTGGTAGCGGGATCGTCCGAAAGGGTTACCGCTGCCCTGGTACATAAAGGGCTAAGGAAGGAACACGGGTGGGTTTTAGTCAGTAATAGTCTGACACTCCCTTCTGCTCCACCCAGAGCGGGAGGAGTCATTTGATGATTTCCCATCCACAAAAAAAAAGGATGAGAGATCTTATCTTGAAATGAGTTTTAGTTATTATATAGTTTAATAATTGAAATAAAATTATAAAAAAAAGATTTTTCGTCACATATTATTTCAGCTAAGCTTTATAACGTAACATATGCAATGAGAAAAGCAGGCAGCGGCTTTGATGTTCCTAGAAACGCCTGACGCAATAAAGCTAATGAACGATCTTTCCCGTTTACCTTTTATTGGCATCATTATAACTAGCACGAACAAACGTTCTGTTTGAAGGAAGACAATATGGCCGCCAACAATTAAAACACGTTGAAAACATGAGACGTTAAGTTTAAAACAAGTTCTTAATTACGTTTTCGCGTTTTGCGAATGTTTTCATAAACTATTTTCCGTTATTGCTTTAGTTTCTTACTCATATTTTATTTAGTTTTATTTTATTTGTATTTATAATGTGTTTAGCATAATCAGCGTATAATGTTCCCACTGCTGGGATACAGGCCTTCTCTCGGTTAGAGGGAGTGGGCCGTAATCCACCACGATAGTGCGGGTTGGTAGATGTCACATGTATGTCAGTTTTTTTTTTGTAATAGGACATGCCAGTTTCCTGACGATGTTTTCCTTCACCGTTTTGAGAGCAGAGGTGTTGAAATAATCGACTCAAAGTAAAGCGCCAGTCACGGTTCGAACAGCAGCTCGCAAGTTATGGCCGTTGCTCTGATCCAATCGAATGTGTTTAAATGTCTTTAATTCATTGATATATTAAAAGCAGGTCTTAATTATCGTTTTAGTAAGAATCTAGTAGTTGTGCAGCTACCCACATGGTTAGAACGTGCTGTGTTTGTAATAACTGCTGTTATCTCGCTGACAGATAGGTACTGATTAGATGACACACGCATCCGAAAAACACGCGGGTTTTTCTAATAATGATGCCAGACAAGGATTATGATTGTAACATAACAAACAACGCCTTGTTTCCGTGAAAGGTTGGACAGAGGTGTACATACAGGCTGTTTTTTTAAAGACCAGCCAAATTTAAGGATGTGGTACAGACCATGAAACTGAACAACTTTCTCCATGGGACAAATAGCGTAATCGCGAAAATTTTATCAACTGTCCCATAGAAAACTTCAATACCTACTCGACCTAAATGTATGGGACGGCTGAATTTTTATTCGCGATTACGATGTTGGTCCCATGGAGAAAGTTGTTCAGTTTGATGGTCTGTACCACATCCTTAAATTTGGCTGGTCTTTAAAAAATCAGCCTGTATAGTACCAGCGCCCACATTTCACTAGTTATGTGTAAGTCTCATGTAATATGGAGCGAGCCTATTCCCCACAAATCCAGACTACGGGCTGTTATTAAAAAAATCCAGATAGAAAAACCGACGGTCGGGCGTTTGCCCGACCTAAGAATCGAAACCAGGACCTCATAATCAGCTGTAGCCCTTGTGACCACTAGAATAGACGCTGTATAAAATGCTAAAACTGTTTAAGTATACCTATGACTGTGAACCTTCTTTCAAAAACAATATATTTGGCACTGCTCTCAAAACGGTGACGGAAAACATCGTGGAAAATTGAAGACATGTGACATCCACCAACCCGCACTGGGCCCGCGTGGTAGATTACGGCCCACTCTCTCTCACCTAGAGGAGGCCTATGTCCCAGCAGTGGGAACATTAAAGGCTGATTAAGTGTATACTAGCTGCGCCCCGCGGTTTTACCCGCATAAGTTTCGATCCTGTGGGAAGATCGGGATAAACAGTATCCTTTGTGTTAATCCTGGTTATAAACTATCTGTGTGGCTTTCATCCCAATCCGTGTAGTAATTTTTGCGTGAAAGAGTAACAAACATCCATCCATCCATACAAACTTTCGCGTTTATAATATTAGTAGAATTTGGCAAAGAATCATTTGTCCAAAATTAATTAAAAGAGTAAAAGTATCCCTTCACACTCGTACATTGTAATTAAAATTCTTTTCATGACTGTATGCAATTATGTCAGTCCAACGATTGGTCACGTATAGGATTACTTCATAACGCCTAGTACACACTGACTTAGGACATAGTCATCAAGCATCGATCTCCAAAAGTTAGGACCTTTGACCTATCATTTACGACTCGTTAATCGTCCCAACGTCTAATATCTTTAGTATGGTCCATCAACTTTTAGAAATGGGCGATCTTGCCACTTTTGTGCCAGCTGGACCTTTTTCACAGTAGATTAAATGCGGTGTAGCCGATTACAAAGTTAACAAATTGGCGGTACCTATTTAATTTGAAGTTGTAAAATATCTCTTAGGTTTGGTGATAGAAGATTGAATTTTAATTACAGCTTTTGTACTGTGCCTAATATGAAAATACATAATGTTTGGTATTCATAATGTATGTGTTACAAAACAATATACAAAATGTGCACTACGTAGTCTCTTTGTTCCATGTAATACATTATGAATGATGTGTACAACATAGGTTTTATATTGAAGCATTCAAACTCTAAAAAGGTTTAAAAACTTGCACACTCTATACTAAATGAGGCACATGGCTATTTATCTGCCAACGCTGACTGGCGATATCAAAAATAATTGGTTCGATAAATCAGGACACGAAAACCTATAAACAGCACAAATTAAATCTCAAAGGCTCCCATTTCAACACTCAACAACTATCAACTCTACTTCCAGTACTGGAAACAAAATATACAACACACTTTCGCATAATCTCTTAAACTCACTAACTAAAGATTTAAAGAGGAATATTTTAACTCGCTTAATGTTTCTAGAGAATAAATAAAGGCTTTATCGTCGACTGGAGTGGCATCGAGTACTCTTAGTTGTGCTAATAGAAGGCTGCTAATAAACTGTCCTGGATTCTTGTCTTCAAGCCGATCTCTTTGTTGTTTACTTTGTAGTTATTTATTATGTGATAAGCGAGTGTTTGAGCAACAGGCTGCACTACAAAGTTTTGATTGCAGAATACGACCCCGTTACTTTTAAATCGTGTGTGTTGATTTGATTGTCTGGCATAGCCTTCAGCATTCTTCAGAATAATGGTATACGCAACGAAAATGTATCATTTATTGCCTTAATAAATATATAAGTAAAGTGCATTTTATATATTATCGATATACTGCCAGTAACTGGTAAATGCCCAGGTCAATGTTACCAAATAAACATCATATTTAATATTTCCAGTCCACAATAAGAACTAAATCTATTTAGACACGCTGTAATAGGCACAAACAGCTTAATATAGGTTCTACAGACTTGAACAATTCAAACGTCTTAGTTCTCGCACAAATTGAGAAGGAAGGACGCTTGAATGATTGCAGCGGTCTAAACGTTTCAAAAGGGTCAGAATGTTGAACAAGATGTCGAGTTCCTTCAAGCACCATGTACCAGTTGGTTTTCATCGTCGTGTGAAACAGTCCCTTGTAGGTATTCTACAAATACTTTACTTATTTTACTTTTCTTTGTAACTCATGATGTTTGTTTTACATTATTTTACTTAGGTCTGAAAGTTGAGATTGCAGTTACGGTAAAACCATTATATAAGCAGTTGTCGTAACACGTTTCATATCTACAGATCATAAGATTCTTACAATCGTTTGTTTTTGTCATTTTAGCAAACCGTAATAAAACATTGGAATCGTAGCCCACGTTGAGCGCCACTAAAATTGTCCCATGTTGGGCGTTAAAAATTTTAAGACCGTAGCTCATGCTGGGCGCCAAAACTGTAGCTTGATGGTAGCGTGAAAGAATTTTATTAAAAAACGACTCGTAACTTACAATTACAAGACAACGAACGTTTACAAAATATTATAATGGTCACAGCACGTGATTCCCATTTTCCTATTGGAAATACGACGTTTGAAAGCGCCGCCTTTCAAACGAGCCTCAACAATGTACAGAAGAAAAATGACAACTAAAGCTTTGTATGAAACCATCCACAAAAGCATCGAAGTGCTCCTAACTGAATACCCAACATCTAATTTATACGCCTTCATTATTACCAACAGCCCTTTGCTCAACGAAAAGGTAATAATAAGCTATTACTCGTCTCACTGTGTTGATTATCGCGGTTCATATAATTCAAACGGGCTATTAATTTGGCCTGCAGTGTATGGGCTACGATTACATTCGGCCTGTTGTGTATTGTGCTTGTGATGTAATGGCAATTGACTTGATTTAAGTTTGTTTTCGAGTCTACTTCTGTATTATTGTAGTACGTATTTTGTGTATGTATTTTTGTTCACATCATTATGCACTGGATTGAACTAGTATAATGTGACCATGCGTTATTAATACCATATCATATGTATCCATATTCTGGCAAATAAATAAATCATTAATTTATTCAATAAAAGAGCAATTTGCTTTCCGTTTTTCTTTTTTGCTTTATAGTCTTTAGAGAAAATCGGTGGGGAAATTACTGATTCAGATCTTTAAATATCAGAGCTTTGCCAGAACCATATCTTGGAATACTTTTTGTGGAGTGAAGGTAAAAGCTGTCGGTTTTCTATTTACAAAAATGACACTAATTTACTGACAAACTTATAAATGACTTCAAATCCAGCTTATCCCAAAAATGTATCCAACCAAGACAATAAACAAGTGTCCCTCGCACTACATCGTCAACGTTAATATCTCAGTGGAGGTGACAGATGACGCCTTTATGAGCATTCCTTGGGGACAGTGGCCGACACTGATTTATAGCTTGATCACATCACAAATCTTCGCGGTATATAGAGCAGGTTATGGAGTGTGGTAAAATGTAGCTTCTGGGCAGTGTAGGGGGTCGAACTGACCCCTATTTTGATGTGTCACGAAGAATTATTTATTAACACTCACGTCTTTTGGTTAAATGAGCGTAAGTATCGAGATCCTGTAATGAAAATGGTTTTCAGTAGGATTACATAAAATCAGAAGGCCAATTCTCGGACTTAAAAAACGTTCAAATTGAAATCGCAATCTCCTCTCAGCGACAATCAATGTCAAAAATTTAGGGAAATTGATTATATTTTTTAAAGATTGAGACAGATTAGAATATGAACGTTCTTAAAAATGCGGGAATTGCCCCCCAGTTTAATTGGTTTGCATTTTCCAGTATTGAGGTTTGTGGCGTGACAAAAGTAGAGTTGATAAAACAGTTTTTAGGTTAACCAAACATATAGCCTCTTTAAAAAAAATTATAATTCTAATATTTCATGTTTAGAGTTGGTTTGTGTAACACACTGACATACTTTTAGTCAATTGCGTAGGTAATGCTGTTATAAAATGCGATGCCCTTGAAAGGGGTCAGTGACATTCTTTGGGGAGACTGTCTGACACAGATTTATAGTTTGATCACATCACAAATCTTCGGGCTATATGGCTGTTCGGTAGCTTTTTGGATTTCAGAATGAGGGTGCGTTGACTTACAATTGATTTTATTGGCAATTTCTGCAGGAAAAACGTGTTAATGCAACAAAGAAAGATGAAGTTCCACTTTCTATTTGTACTGTAATAAGGCTTTCATACTTATCAGATATCACCTGCTACTTATGGAAAGTCAATTTTATGACAAACTAATAAAAATGACTCATAGATACAAATAATAGCTTTGTATAGGTATACGAACACATTACCTTCCTATTGAACTCCGCCGCAATGGATTAAAAACAACTTACTAAACTAACTTACTTACTTTTTACCAATTTCAGTGTAAACATACCTACCTGCCTAGTAGCTGCCTACTACTTAGTGTGGTTTTCACTACATCAAAGGAAGTATTCGAGTAAGTACACTGTACAACAGCAAAGGCCACTCGTCCGCATCGCTCGGGGGCCAGCAAGCAAGTGACCACTCTGCGGGCGTGCACAACTTGTAACATAATGTACATACTCACAATTATCTTCATTCATTCCTCCAGGTCAGAACAAGCATTCTGTTACCGTTAGGCGCTGATCTGATAATCTATTACGACACGTTTTATCCACAATCAGTACACAGACACAGCTCCATCTTTAAGATGACACTACGATGATTTAGTGACATCCAAGGGTTGGTAATTTCGCCCACATTGATGGATATCATTTTTCCTATAAACACTATACTTCTAATACAAAATAACTATAGATTTTATCGTATTTTATTAATAATATATTTTATTATGACACCTTTGACAACGACGTTTAATACGTCGCCATGGCAACCTTTCTTTCAAATTCTTACCTGCCTGTATCTTTTTAGCTAATTAGATATGAATACTTATTATATTTAATTACTGGCCATCTTCATAACTCAAATTCATATTTTCTACATGATGTTATTCTACGAGCTGACATTATAGATCCACGCAATCCAAGGATCAGTTCGGGTTTCGCCTCTAAAGCGGATACAATAAAGAGCCTGATACTCCAGGGCTACCTATCGCGGGAATACCCAGCGTACCTCTCCGCTCCGGTACCTGTTGGACCCTGCCTACGCCTCCGTCCTCCGTCCTCCGTGAAGGGCTCCTGTGACTATTGGGCCGCGCCTCATCCGAGGGCTGCCTCACCTGGCGGGCTGACAGCGTCTCTGCCGTGCCTCTCTCTCTTGCTGTCGAGCTGCGTCCTGCCTTGCTGCGTGGACCCTCCAACGGGTGTCCTCCGCCTGCACTTCATCTATACCTGTACCTGCGCCGGCTCCTGCTGCCGTGCTGCAGCCTGCCCTGCTGCGTGGGCCCTCCTACGGGTGTCCTCCGTGCCGCACACGCACCAGCGACCTGCCCTCATCTGTACCTGCATCTGTCGCCGCCACCTGCCTCGCGTCTACCTCCCTCCATCTGGATCTCCACCTCAGCCTCCTCAGCCCACCTATCACGCATCGTCATCCACACACCCCACCTCCACAAACTACACACCTCTCTTAGTCCATCTCCATCTTAAAGTTATAAATATATCTTTAATTGTTTTATGACCTCCCTTTCTTTATTTTAATTGTAACTTTAACTGTATAAGTTCAGTTTTACTTGTCGCTACACGACAAACTGCGCTAGTTTATGTCGGCGCGTAAGCAAATTATTACGAAGTAAAAAAAACGCAGCTCTGTGACATCATCGTACCACTCAATGAATCAGGCGAGTTGTGGAAGGGGTCGGCCTTTATAAGACGGAGCACCGAGCGATGCGGGCATTCCGATTCTAGCGAGCGCCCCGTCCACAACTCTAGTTGTGACACGGATTTTTTTTTTTTTCTGGGTGGGAAATCATCAAATGACTCCTCCCGCTCTGGGCGGAGCAGAAGGAAGTGTCAGACTTTTACTGACTAAAACCCATCCGTGTTCCTTCAGTTGCCTGTGCCAGAGGCCACGGTATCTCTTTCGAACAACCCGCAGCCCCGGCGGCATCGGCCCTAGCGGACCCCTTCAGTTCGTGCTGACAGCTCTTTGAGGCGCGCGTGGAACACAACGCGCCGTCGACCCGGGCCTGGTCCTTACCGGGCGGCGAACTGCCCATAGCTCGCCGCCCGCAGGCCCGCGCCTACGGTGGCCGGGAGTCGGCTGTTGACTCCCGTCCAGGGCGTCTCCTGCGGCGGCTAGGCGCGCGAGGGTGCAGCGATTGCCTCTCCCTCACGCGCTCCGCCTCCTCCTTCGCGAGTATTACTGCTTCGCAGAAGGAGGTGACGGCCTCCCATTCACTCTCGCTCCGTACCATGGCCTGTATGAGGGCCGGACGCGAGAGGTCGCCGCCGCCGATCGCCGCCACGAGGACACGGCGGGGCCTCGTCCGAGCCGGGCAGACCTCCACCGTATGCTCCACCGTGTCCTCCGGGCGATCCCCACAGTGGTGACACCCTGGCGTTTCCTCCCGCTTTATCCTGAACAGGAACCTCCCGAAACAACCGTGTCCGGTGAGGACCTGCGTCAGGCGGAAGGTGAGGGCGCCGTGGCGCCTCTCTAGCCACTCCTCAAAGAGGGGACTTATCGCCGCTATTCTGGCGTGCCCAGCACTGGGTTGCGACAATCGCACTCTCCATGCCGCTATGAAATCCCGCCGAAGCTCTGTCCGCTGTGCCGTGATTTCTCGCGGCAGCGGAGCAACGCCCCGGCGTTTTGCCTCCTCTCGCCACTCCCATATATGGGCGAGGACTTTGGCCTCTAGATCCCATGGCGGCAATCCGGCAAGGAGGCTCGCCGCCTCAGCGGAGACCGTGCGGTATCCTCGGATGAGCCGGACAGCCATGACCCTTTGGGACGCGATCAACCGGCGGGCTGGTCGCCGCCTCAAGGACCGCGCCCATACCGGTGCCCCGTAAAGGGCCATGGACCGCACGACCCCCGCATTGAGCCTCCGGCAGGAGGCGTTTGGTCCCCCTAGATTGGGAAGGAGCCACCTCAAAGCAGCCCCGGCCCGCTCCAGTCTGGGAGCCAAACGTCGGAAGTGCTCCAAGAAATTCCACCGGCTGTCGAGGACGAGTCCCAGGTACTTCATCGTCAGCTCGACGCCGATGTGAACCCCTCCCGCCGTTATTTGTGAACCCGACGGTGGCGCGTCCCGAGGACCATGAAAACACATGGCCTCAGATTTGTGCAATGCCACCTCGAGTCCCAATTGCCGGATCCTCTCGACGATTGTCGCAACCCCGCGTGTCGCTGCTTCGGCCGCCGCCTGGTGCGACCTCCCCTGCGCCAGGACCAGCGTGTCGTCAGCATAGCAAACTACGCTGACGCCATCAGGGAGGTCGGCGCGCAGCACCCAGTCGTACCCGATATCCCACAGATGCGGCCCTAAGACCGATCCCTGTGGGACACCGCACGACATCTCTCGCCGGTTCCACTCTCCCCGGTGACCGGGGTAGATGACGGCCCTGTCCGTCAAATAGGCCTCGACAATGCGACGGAGGTAGGTCGGCATCCGGTGATATCCGAGTGCCTCCCTGATGCAAATCCAGGGCAGGGTATTGAAGGCATTGGCGATGTCTAGAGACACCGCCAAGACAACCCCACCCCGGGCCACAGCATCCCCCGTCGTGAGGGCTCGCACGCGCATGATGGCATCCACCGTAGAGCGCCCCCTGCGGAAACCAAACTGGCTGTCCGCCAAATCCGGCCCCACCCGCACCAGCTGCCCGGCAAGGCGGTCTGCAATTACTCTTTCAAAGAGCTTGCCCACCTCGTCGAGCAGCACGATGGGCCGGTAAGCGGACGGAGAGTCCGCAGGGCTGTGACACGGATCACGCCTGAATCGAATTATTTATATAATATTTTTATTGTTACTATTTTATTACTATAAAATCATTTGTAATTCCTATTAAAATTACTTTGTGTAAATGTTCTTTTAAAATGGATTAAATCTTGAGGAAGAATTAATTTGTATTAACTAAATTTGATTTTCGTTTGCAATTCAATTAATTGATTGTTTAAATTAATTTAGATATAAAGTCAGTTTTTGTTATTAGTTTTAACTTTGTTAACGTTTGTTATTAAATAATTTGTTGCTATGCTACAATGAGAAAAAATACACTCATAAATGGAGAGACCAATGTCTCTCCAAGGTAATCCTTGACACAAAAATAGAAATATCGTCTTCGTGTAACACGAAGAACAGGGAAAGAAATAATTACAAAAATAAAGTCAACATTTTACAGAACAAATATCATATCGTTCACATCGTTTTCCTGGTAGAAATCAATTTTCCTCATAAATGGGCGGAAAATTGGACATTATAAGATGTAACGAAATTCTACCTTGTAGTTTGGTTCCTTATAACAACTGACCTTGGAGAGTGAACATCTGTAAAGATATCCAATATTATGTTGAACTTTTACCGTGTTATTAGAAAACGAGTTCAGACTTTAACCTTCAAGTCAGTTATTGAACTTTATTTTAACTATTATTATTTTTTGTTTCCGCTGTCATAACGTTCTAAATAAAAGAATTCGACTTAAGGCTGATTTGTCCATCGCCAGATAACTTTTATTCAGTTGAAGAAGATTATCACATGATTGAAAAATCAGCTCTTAGACTGGGTTCTAAAGTCAGTTCTTTGTAATAAGAACTTTACCGTACTCAATACTCAATCATTTATTGCATACCATTCCATTTCATTGCGCAGTCGGAATAAAGTTCAAAATACAATAGCTGGCTCGAAGATTTAGGCTGGGACGAAAGTTCAAACTCGTATTGTAAGCCAGTTACAGTCTAAGATTATAATGGTAGGCCTCTTCAGTATGGGCTTGCGGGTGGCGAGCAATGGGTAGCTCGTCGCCCGGTAAGGACCAGGCCCAGGGCGACGGCACGTTGTGTTACACGCGCGCCTCAAAGAGATGTTGGAACGAACTGACGGGGTCCGCTAGGGCCGATGCCTGCCAGGGCCGCGGGTTGTTCGAAAGAGATACCGTGGCCTCTGGCACAGGTAACTGAAGGAACACGGGTGGGTTTTAGTCAGTAAAAGTCTGACACGCCCTCCCGCTCCGCCCAGAGCGCGAGAAGTTATATGATGATTTCCCACCCAAAAAAAAAAGGCCTCAAGGAGGAGGCGGAGCGCGTGAGGGAGAGGCAATCGCTGCACCCTCGCGCGCCTAGCCGCCGCAGGAGACGCCCTGGACGGGAGTCAACAGCCGACTCCCGGCCACCGTAGGCGCGGGCCTGCGGGCGGCGAGCTATGGGCAGTTCGCCGCCCGGTAAGGACCAGGCTCGGGTCGACGGCGCGTTGTGTTCCACGCGCGCCTCAAAAAGCTGTCAGCACGAACTGACGGGGTCCGCTAGGGCCGATGCCGCCGGGGCTGCGGGTTGTTCGAAAGAGATACCGTGGCCTCTGGCACAGGTAACTGAAGGAACACGGGTGGGTTTTAGTCAGTAAAAGTCTGACACGCCCTCCCGCTCCGCCCAGAGCGCGAGAAGTTATATGATGATTTCCCACCCAAAAAAAAAGGCCTCTTTAGTATACAATGTGGATACAACAATACGACAGTGAATGAAAACACAGACAATACTAATGCATGGGAGTATTTTCGAACTATCAAATAAATCCTAACACCAAAATTTCAAAAAGGATTTTTTCAAACAAACTAAATAGCAGTGATGGATTTTGCCAATCCTTGACTAGTTACAGCGACTAAACTATTAGATTGAATTTTAGTATGCAGAATGGGAACGGCATTAGATATACGCAGTTTAAATTACTGTCGTATTGTCATCTCCACGTTGTATAAGAAATTTGTACAATTAGAGCGTGTGACTGTGATGACGTCAAGCTACAACCATCATCGCTATACATATAACCAGGATTTCCTAAAATATGGAATCTACCCTCATCTGATGCCTTAATCACTGTAACAGATGCTATATCAGGCACCTATTACACTGATAACGGCAAATAAGTAAGTAAGTAAAATAAACAGCTTATGAATTTTTCATACATCTTAGATACCAGTATTTTGAAACGACTGCCTATCTGATCTCCACAACCCAGTTACTAGGTAATGCGTGTTAGAATGTATAATTTAATAATAGGGTAGACAATATAAATGTATAATTAAACATAAAATGCTAAAATGAATAAATGTAAAAAAACCTGGTATGTTTGTGCTCACCGTAAAACGAAACGTGCGTCTGCAACTGCAAACGCACGTTTGTGTGATTCATAACCCCCGCCACTGAGTAGGCGTATAAAAACGGTTGTAGCACAAGCAAACGGGCAGTTGAGTTCGAGTAGTCGTAGAGTGCGCACCTCTAGGTCTAAACTTAAAACGTAAGTACTATGATTTATTATTCATTTTATGCAACAATGATTGTTGTTGTGATTTTAATGTTTTATTTCATAATATAATAAAACATAATTTTGTGAAGCTAAGTCTGGTATATTTATTTCATATCTACATTTATAGTATATCCTTATAATCTTTATGGTTTACACAATTTAAAATAAAGTAAAATAAATAAGGTAAGATTGTCCTACAAAAGGGTACGGCGATCTTACATATCAGAAGCGGGATTCGAAATTGACATTTGTTTATATAAATAAAATGAATTAATTTTAATTATTATAAATATATACTTATATTTTTTCCGTTTTTTTTTAAATTGTGTAAACGGCTAAACATGCCTAGTTTGCTTTCGTTATTTCCTAAATTCCAGATAAAAATGGAAGAATTTACTGCTACGGGGCAAATACCCTCGCGGCACTCTGTGGGCCGATCTGATGCACATCGATCGCGAAGTCCCGTACGGCGCACTCCAAGTCCTTTATTGACAATGAAGACACCCAGGGAACGCATAGACCAGCTGAACAGTCGTAAGGTACAACCCCGCAGCCAACGCTATGGTCAATCGCCTCACAGCCGACGCAATGAGCGATTGCCTAGCCGCCAAAGCGACGGGCAATCGCCACGCAATCAACGTGATGAGCACTCGCCACGCACTTGGCACGATGGACAGTCGCAGCCCAGTCAGCGTAATGGGCAGACGTCACTCAGTCGGCGTGATGGGCAGACGCCACGTAGTCGGCGGGATGGGCAAACACCAGGCAGTTGGCGAGATGGACAGTTGCCGCGCAGTCGACGCGATGGGCAGTCGTCGCGTAGTCAACGCGATGGGCAGTCACCGTGCAGCCGACGCGATGGGCAGTCGCCGCGCAGTCGACGCGATGGGCAGTCGCCTCGCCGTCGACGCAATGGGCAGTCGCCGCGCAGTCGACGTGATGGGCAGTCGCCGCGCCGTCGACGCGATGAGCACTCACCACGCAGTCGACGCGATGGGCAGTCGACACGAAGTAGATGCGATAGGCGTTCGATGTGCAGCCGGGAAGACGGGAGGTCACGCAGTTTTCAACAGGCTGAGCAGTCCTGCAGCCGACGTGACCAATGGTCTTCTGGCACACAGAACCGGCCTTCAGGAACTCATCACCCACTCCGCTATCTTGGTGAAGAACAGATCCGGAACCCGGGTGAGTCAGCTGCACATTCTTATAAAATTGACGATATTGCGCAAATTTTTCAAATGATAAAAACTGTAAACCAAACTGATTCGTTGGATAAACTAGGGTCTATGCAAAATACTATACCAGAATTTGATCCAGGTAGGAAAGAACAGACGATGACCATGTGGCTACACAAAGTAAACGAATGTGCACTCATTTACAGTTTGACTGAAAAACAGATTGTACACTTTGCGTTACCCAAGTTAAAAGGCGTTGCCAAGAGGTGGTACGAGGGTCTAACGTCTGTCCTTTACTCCTGGAACGAATGGCAACAGAAGCTTCTGTCTGCATTCCCTCCGGAGGAAAATTACGGGCAAATGCTCAGTGACATGTTGGCTAAAAGGGCCCGATTTAACGATTCTTTAGAGGAATACTTCTATGAAAAAATTGGTTTAATAAATCGATGTGGTATAGAAGGCACTCGGGCTGTAGAATGCGTTTTGCACGGTATTGACGACCGATCTGTGAGGTTGGGCGCAGAAGCTGTTAAGTTTTCAGACCCAGATAAATTATTATCGTATTTGCGTAACGTGAGAAATATAAGACCGCTAATTGACCGTAAAATCGTTAAAGGTCCTTTAAATAAAAACAATGACACACAGTCTCGAACTTCAGGCAATAGCAAGCCTACCCGTTGTTTAAATTGTAAACAAGAAGGTCATTTCGTTGCTCAGTGTCAGCGCCCAATTAAGAAATGCGGTAAATGCAGTAAAATCGGCCATGAAACCGAACAATGCTATTCTAAATTTCCAACCCCAGATAAAACCGTTTTAAGAGTTGTCAGTAACGAAGTAGGCTTACCATCCGATACCTCAATTTTATTAAAGCCTAATCAAAAATATTTCAAACAGGCTGTTGTCAATGGGGTCTCTGTGCATGCTTTCATTGATTTAGGTAGCGAATGCTCCATGATTAAAGATTCTGAGTTTCGAAAAATCAGTAGTCAGTTTGACACCAAGAACTTGCCGATCCTGAGAGGTTTCGGCAATTCAATAGTCAGTGTCATCGGTAAATTTAACGTTCATATTATCATAGACAGTGCTGCAGCTAATGTAGATCTGCTGATAGTCCCAGATAACGTCATGCCTTTTCCTCTTATGATTGGTCAAACGTTTACAGAACAGTCGCACATAATAATTAATAAAACAAGCGATCGTTTAGATATATCAAGCCTGGGCGTTCTTGAGAGTTATAACCATCAAATAAAATTATTTTGTAAAAATAAGACCGAAGTGTCAGGACTTACTATTGTCGAGGTATATAGTAATGATCCTAGTTTTGATGGGGAAGTATTCATAGAAGGTAGTGTTCGATATAAAGAACACGTCAAATACTCGGTTCTGTCTGGTATGTATTATGTTCGGAATGGCCTCGGACTTATAGTTATTACTTGTGCTCCCTCTTTGAGCTTAAGCTTCGACACAGGCTTTTTCATAGCGCGAGGCCTAGTAGCCCACGAAGAAGAAGCATGTCACGTTTTAAATGTCACAAACTGTACAGACCATGTGCTTTCAACCTTAACAGAAGCCCAATTAAATATTGCTGATGATTTATTTCCTGAAGATAAAGAAAAACTATTGTCGTTACTGAATAATTACCGAGAATGTTTTGCTCTAGATTTAACGGAATTAGGTAGTACATCGGTCGGTAACATGAAAATAGACTTATGTGATGATAAACCGGTAGTTTATAGGCCCTATAGACTGGCAATTTCAGAAAAAGAAATAGTTAGAGGAATGATTAAGGAGTTATTAGACACTAATATCATACGCCCCTCTACTTCCGCTTATGCGAGTCCCATAGTCCTCGTTAGGAAGAAAACCGGGGAATTCCGACTTTGTATTGACTACCGAGCGCTCAACAAAAAGATGGTTAGAGAAAATTATCCAATGCCTCTTATTGACGATCAATTGGATATTTTATCAGGGAATAAGTTTTTTACTACATTAGATCTGGCTTCCGGATACTATCAGGTGCCTATTGCTGAAAACGATAAACATAAAACTGCATTTATTACACCTGATGGCCATTACGAGTTTAATCGCATGCCATTTGGGCTTGCTAATGCGCCAGCAATGTTTCAGCGATTAATGAATCAAATTTTAGGGAATGCTCGACATGGGGAAGCTTTGGCATACTTAGATGACGTAATCATACCCAGTAAAACTCTCTCTGAAGGTATGAAAAGACTGCAGTCTGTGCTAGATTTATTTAAAAATGCTGGACTTTCTCTTAAACCATCTAAGTGTTTTTTCTTTAAACGCGCAGTAGACTACTTAGGATTTGAAGTATCGGAAAAAGGTATTCGACCAGGTTCAAAAAAAATTGAAGCTGTTGAACGTTTCCCTATACCACAAAACCAGCATAACGTCCGTCAGTTCCTAGGGCTAGCTAGTTTTTTTAGGAGATTTGTCCCCAAGTTTTCAATTTTGGCAAAACCACTCACCCATTTGTTGAAAAAGAATACTCCATGGCAATGGGGACCAGACCAAGACACAGCATTTAGAGTTTTGCAAAAAGAATTATCTCAAAAACCTACTTTGGCCTTATACAATCCTAACGCTTTAATTGCATACCGATGCTTGCAAAATAGGCTTAGCTGGAATTCTTTTACAAAGAGATGAAAATTTAGTTCTCAGACCAATCGCTTATTTCAGTAGACAAACGACCCCCGAAGAACAGAATTACTCGTCGTATGACTTGGAAACATTAGCGGTTGTATCCGCTCTTCAAAAATTTCGTTTTATTTAGTTGGTTTATCATTTAAAATAATCACAGACTGCAACTCGTTAAAAGCAACGTTCCAAAAAAGGGATATGCTTCCCCGTGTCGCGCGATGGTGGGAACAGATGCAAGAGTACAATTTCTCAATTGATTATAGACCAGGGTCAACCATGTCCGACGTTGATGCGCTCAGTAGGAATCCGGTACCAAGTTCGGAAACCAGAGTTTTTACAGTGTCAGAGTCTACATGGTTAACTACTGTGCAAAATGCCGACGATGACATACAAAGAATAATAGGCATTCTTAAAGATCCAAAATTTGATGACTTAGTCGATATAAAATCTAATTTCAAACTAAAAAATGATAAATTATTTCGAATAACTGCTGATGGGGATCGATGGGTGGTGCCAAAAGGAGTGCGTTGGCAAATTGTAAAGCAAAACCACGATGATATAGGTCATTTTGGTTTTGACAAAACTTTAGATAAAATTAAATCCAATTACTGGTTTAATAAAATGCGACGTTTCATAAAAAAATACGTAGATTCATGCCTGGAATGCGCATATGCAAAATCATCCAGTGGGAAAAAACCTGGTTATCTTAACCCAATACCAAAAATAGCAGCTCCTTTTGACACAATACACATTGATCATACAGGTCCCTTTGTGCGAAGTAGTAGAGGCAATATGTATATTTTGGTTATAATAGATGCCTTTACTAAATATATTTATTTGAAAGCAGTAAGAAACACTAAAACTAGTATGTCCATTAAAGTACTTAAGGAGTATTTTGGCATCTTTGGGGTTCCTAGAAGAGTAATTTCTGACAGGGGATCCTCATTTACAAGTGACAGTTTTAAAGTATTTACTAAAGAAAAGGGAATCAAGCATATACTTAATGCTGTTGCTACGCCCAGAGCGAATGGGCAGGTAGAAAGATATAATAAGACAATTGTAGATTCATTAACAGCAAAAACTATTGGTGTGACTGAAAATAAATGGGACGATCATCTGCCTGAGATACAATGGGGAATAAATAATACGTTAAACAAGGGTATTAATCGGACTCCTGCGGAAGCTTTATTCGGCAAACGATTAACGGGAAGTAGTGAGAATTTAATTATTTCCGAACTAGAGGGTGATATTACTAAGACTAATGAACAAAATATAATAGAAATCCGTGACGAAATCAGTGAGCATATAACCACTAGTCAGGAGAAAGATAAAACTTACTTTGATAAAAAACGTTGCGCCCCAGTAAAATATCAGGAAGGGAATTTAGTACGTATTGAGCGTCAGGTGCCTTCTACAGGGCACAGTAGAAAGTTAATACCTAAATTTCAAGGTCCATACAGAATTACAAAAGTATTGGATCACGACCGGTATCATGTCGAAGATACACCTCTCACAAAAAAGGGTGGTAGAGGTTATTCCACGATAGTCGCGGTCGATAAACTAAAGCCGTGGCTGAATTTTAACAGGCCACATGATAGTGACGATGATTTATCCAACGAGTCTGATTAATAAGCAAGTATTTCTAATAACACAAAAATAAACATAGACATAATTAGTTTAAAGGACTAAACGTATGATTACTTTATTGCTCTTAAAGACAAAAGGGTCTTTAATTCAATACTATTATTAGGTGTCATAATATTGTATTGGACGGAAGGGTCCCATAATATGTATTATTGACAAAGGTGTCATGTTGTATTGGACGGAAGGGTCCCATAATACGTATTATTGACAAAGGTGTCGTGCTGTATTGGACGGAAGGGTCCCATAATATGTATTATTGACAAAGGTGTCAAGTTGTATTGGACGGAAGGGTCCCATAATATGTATTATTGACAAAAGTGTCATGTTGTATTGGAAGGAAGGGTCCCATAACTTGTATTGTTGACAAATGTGCCATTTTGTATTGGACGGAAGGGTCCCATAACATGCATTGTTGACAAAGGTGCCATTTTGTAGAGGACGGAAGGGTCCTATCGTACATTGTTTAGTGAAGAGTAAAAAAAAATAAATATATATATATACATATTTATAAAGGAAATAACTTGTGTAGAGATAATAACCGTTTTATATTATTATAATAATAATTTCGGATATATTTTTTTTTTTTTTAATATATGTAACACGTGATTATGAACGGAATTATTCAATTGTAATTTTAATTCATTAATTAATAGAGTAATTTTATAATTTGTTGTGTTATATAAGCACGAGGTCATGCTTAACAGAGGATGGCCGACTGTTAGAATGTATAATTTAATAATAGGGTAGACAATATAAATGTATAATTAAACATAAAATGCTAAAATGAATAAATGTAAAAAAACCTGGTATGTTTGTGCTCACCGTAAAACGAAACGTGCGTCTGCAACTGCAAACGCACGTTTGTGTGATTCATAACCCCCGCCACTGAGTAGGCGTATAAAAACGGTTGTAGCACAAGCAAACGGGCAGTTGAGTTCGAGTAGTCGTAGAGTGCGCACCTCTAGGTCTAAACTTAAAACGTAAGTACTATGATTTATTATTCATTTTATGCAACAATGATTGTTGTTGTGATTTTAATGTTTTATTTCATAATATAATAAAACATAATTTTGTGAAGCTAAGTCTGGTATATTTATTTCATATCTACATTTATAGTATATCCTTATAATCTTTATGGTTTACACAATTTAAAATAAAGTAAAATAAATAAGGTAAGATTGTCCTACAAAAGGGTACGGCGATCTTACATGCGATACCCTTTGGTAGACTTTCGAGCTTCTGTAACGACTGTCTAAGATCCACGAATGACAGCCGGGACCAACGGTTTAACGTGTTTTCCGAGGCACTGAGAAGTCTTGGTGTTAAAGATGGTTAACCATCCACCAACCAAGCGTGGCAAGCGTAGCTTAACCTGATCGATCGACCCGTGCGGCGGTTATTAGTTAGCCACAAGCCTCAGACATCTTAGAAACTAATAATCAAAAATACTTACTCAAGAAGGTATTCCACCACACACAAAAAGGGAAACCGTCATACAATCTCATGGCAATTCAACGAATGAGGCGGGGTAGGATGCAGGCATTGCGACGTCGGTGGGTGACCGCCAGCCGTCGTCGATTTCCCATAGGACTGCCATTTAATTACGCTCCCAGACGTTCAGCCCGGCTTTTGTTTAAAGAATCATTTAATTTTTCTTACCGGCAACGCGGGAATAGTTTGGTTCGGCGCCATATTGTTTTGTTCTGATTGGCAATTGTTTTGAGTTGAGTTGAAAGAATCAATGGGAATGTTTTTGAAAGAAATTATAACGTTGTAACGTTATTGTGGACGACAATATCGTCGCGTTGGAAATTATAAAAGCGCATACTAATAACAGTTATCTTAGGGAAATTTGTACTAGTACAGAATGATTATGGCCTAGAATTAGTACCTACTAAACAAAGTATTTAATTACAACCCGCGTGATACTGAGGCGTCGCCGTCGATGGCGAGAGCGGTAACAGCGCGGGAGTCGGGAGGGGCTGCTTAGGTCTCAAGTTAACTTTTGCGGGTGTTATATGAACTTGATTTTTTGTTCTCTATACTTTCCTATAATGTGCCTTAAAGTGCAAAGGCTCTACAGGGGTCTAAGGGTTTTTTTACAATAATCCGAAATCGCAGCACAAACCTTTGAACCAGTTTTACTTAGCCCACACTGTCAGACTGCTGACCAAAGTCCTCCCTAAATCCTTCCAGGCATCCTTAGCCTTTTCTAGAGCCACCTTCATCCAACCCATGCACTACGAGTCTGACCTAGACGCGTAGTGCAAGGGTTGGATCAAGGTCTCGCCTCCTCTTCCTGATCCTCAATTTCCATTCACTTTCATTATATGTACTTCGAACAAGTGAGGTGATCAAAGCCTTCTATATAATAGAACAATAACAGAGCCTCATATTGTTATTAAATAACACCAATAATAACGCACCTAAATAAACCTTTGTATACAATATCGTCGGTTCACCACATAATAGGGGGACTAATGTGAAATTGGAAGGATTACCACAATACGTGGTCGGTCAGTATGTATGTACGTAAACGATCCCGTCCGTGTAATGAATTTTAATTAATGTATCAATCAGGACAAACGTTTGGTATTCCACAAATAACATGGCTGTTCTAAAATTATTGATTTTATGTCGAAAATGCTAAATGTTGTGATTGAAATTCTGTTGCGAATGTTTTGGTTGACTCGGGGGCATTTTTTATTGTATTGTTCATTTATTTTCACAATTAATCATTTACTAGGACTTTGAGATCATGTGTTATGTCTCAAATACTTACTGATGATAGTGTAATTGACTCAAAATCAAAAGACATTTATTCTAATTAGGCCGAAAATTAGCAATTGTTGAACATCATAATTACATAAGACATTCCCTCAAAGCACCCGCCCTTCATCACTTCCTAGTGCGTTCTCTGGGAAGAAGAAGTGGTGCAACAGAATCTTCACTCTATGACTCTAATAAGTGGTACCTATTACAGCTAAAGACAATTATTTACTTTTGTGTTAAAATATCTAATAATAAAAGGCAAGAATATCAAATGGCACAGCGTGAAATTAGCGCCGTGTGGTACTTAGTAGTAGCACGGCGCTAATTTCTGCGCGTGTGACTTAAATAGTTTTAAGTCACACGTATCGTAAATTATTTTATCGCTCATGTGACCTAAACCCTCGCTTAAATCACGCTTATCTGTGGAAAAATGGACTACTTAAGTCACAGAAAATCGTGACTTAATTGCGGGTTTAGGTAACACAGTGCTATAAATTATATTTTAGCAACTTTTAATGATAATAAAATGTTTAGTCCCCTTTAAAATCAGGAACCTCACATTTCTTCCAAAACTCTTAAAAACATTGAATCAATTCCATTAAAATTAAAATCTTCTCGATCTACCTGACACAGTTCTCGCCAAAAAGTACCTATCTTTAAAACCAAAAAAAGGAGCACAGTAAGTCCCCGCCTTCGTTTACATTAACCCAGAACTCCCGCCAAATGTACTATTTTACATGAGCCTAAAGTATGTTATTTAATTTATACATTTATACCACGCACCTTTTTAGTCGAACGAATTAAAGAGCGCCATTCACAGTCAGACTGACGGCGGCGGAGTGACGATTGTCGAGCTTGAAGTGTATTAAAATTCCTTCGTTTCCGAATTAGGAATCGCGATCTGCGTGCTGAAATTCTATCCTACTTCCAACTAATATTATAAACACGAAAGTTTGTGAGGATGGATGGATGGATGTTCGTTACTCTTTCACGCAAAAATGACCGGATATTGATGAAATTTTACAGTAATACAGGGTTTTTCATTAAGAGCGCGCGAACTTTGAAATGAAATAAAATAACCTGTTTCAGTGATATTGCCACAATTTTGGTTTTATTTTAAAGGAAATTCGATGACATTATTTGTGGAATATAATTTCAGTCAAATGGCCGCCGCGACTCCGCTGTAGGTGGTGTATTCTGGAGGACCAATTTTGGACGACATCTTCACAGAGATTTTACATAGCCCCACAGAAAGTAGTCGAGTGGTGTAAAGTCACACGATCTCGGTGGCCAGTTGATGTCGCCACTACGCGAGAAGCCCTCGAACTTGTCATCCAATAAATTTAATGTTTCCCGTGCAGTATGGCAAGTAGCGCCGTCCTGTTGGAACCACATGTTTGTAAGGTCCATACCATCTGTCCTAGGCCACAAAAAAATTGTTATCATCGTCCGATATCGGTCGCCATTGACAGTGAGCGCGGCTCCTTGCGCATCTTAGAAGAAATAAGGGCTGATGATTCCGCTGGACCAAAATCCACACCAAACAGTGACTTTTTCGGAGTGCAGAGGCAACTGATGAATCTCCCGTGGATTTTCGTCGCTCCAAATCCGGCAATTTTGTTTGTTAACAAAGCCACTTAACCAGAAATGAGCCTCATCACTAAAGATGATTTTTTTTCCGAAAGTAGGGTCAACCGCCAAATGCTCTAAAGCCCAATCAGCGAATACAAGGCGCTGTCTGTGGTCATGTGGGTTTTAGCTCTTGAGTTAATTGAACTTTGTATGGATGAAAACGCAAGTCTCGACGCAAAATCCGCCAAGTTGATGTCGCAGAAAGACCCAGCTCTTGCGCACGACGCGGAATGGACTGCCTGGGGTTTTCTCGCACACTATCACGAACGGCAACAATATTCTCCAACGATCTTGCGTTTCTTTGACGTACAGGCGCTGCTTCGTCGATCACCGACCCGGTTGTCTCAAATTTATTAATTAAAAGACGGATTATGAAAAGATAATTTATGGCATTCAGGGCCGTCCTACAGAGTCCACTCTGTAGGACGGCCCTGAATGCCATAAATTGGACACAATGCACGCAACGTTAGGCGAACAGAGTACTGATCTTGATGATAAATTTTAACGATTTCTACGCGTTGTTGAAGCGTGTAGCGTTCCATGTTGAAATGTCACGACAAAATCTGTAATCCCGCCAAATTTGACAGCTATCACTTTACCAAGATGGCCGCTATACGCTGTCAAAGTTCGAGCGTCCTATTGAAAAACCCTTTATATCAGAATAACACATAAATTACTTTTTTTATACCAATATTCCTACGGAATCGATACTTATGCGATTGAAACCGTGGGGCGCTGCTAGTAGAAACATTAAATTATTTCAATATTAGGTAAGTCCTGAGTACTTATTTGTTGAGGAGATAAATGGACGCCTTCCAGTTGAATGACGATGTACATGTAGACTCGTGTCGCCCTACCGGTTTTTTAACCCGCTTTACGCATTTTGTTGTGAGTTGAGAACTTAACTAGTCAAACGACATTAAGTACTTTCAGAGTCACGCAAGATTTACGGTAAATATCATGAGAAAACCAGATGTATACGCAGGTAGCAAGCTTCAATCTTAGTTACAACAAAAGGTATGTTTGTAAATCGGAAGATTACATTGCCATACAACGAGGTAATGCCGCCAGTCTCTTGGGTACATTACCAGTCGACAGCGATGCGGATCAATTTTTCGAAGCTATATTTTAGTTTGTGAATAGTTTTAATTAAATTAGGATACTAAATTTTGTTATTTTTAATAATTAATTAGTTATTAAGTGTTATTTACCTACGATAATTATTAGATAAAACCAAATTGGAAGATTTAAAAAAAACAGAGTTCTTTTATGTCTTACCATCCATGCCAACTGTAGGTCCATCAAAATACTCCATTTTACTAAAATAATGAAACTCACCTCTTAGATTCACTCGTTTCAGGCGTCTTACATTCTTCCGTTAAAACTCCCCATCGTTTCGACCCATCTGATTGCATTAGGAAATGCCAATGTGTGTGTATAATTGCCCAATAAGGGATGGGGTGATACATAAACATTGTGGTTAAGTTTATCCCATTCCCCCATAGATCTCGGGCTGTCAATAATCTTTAAGATGTTTTAACAATCTCTTTTACACAATGGTAATTTTTTTTTTTTCGCTGTTAAACATGATGAACTTTCTTCATCTTGTTCACAGGACACCAATGATCAATCGCGTTCATAACCATAAGGTGTCAGTAAGAATATAATAAAAATAATTTATTTGAGTAACATTGGTAACTATATACAAAGCAAATACAGTCTTATCAAAAAAATACCAACCTCAAACTCAAAACATTTATTTCAATTAAACCATTTGCAGGCACTTTTGAACTGTCAAAGAGTCAGAATGTTGAAACTAGTTACCCATTCCAAAACGTAGATCTCTAACCTATTAGGCACCGATATTTATTATACATAACATATGTCTTTACTTCGATACTAAAATATACTATTAGCAACCAACTCTAAGTACGGTACCTAGAACTAAAAACCAACAATGAAAGGACTCCAATATGTTATTCAAAATGAAATTTTCATTTATCCATACACATTACCATATCCTAAGAAAATATGAAGGCAATAACTTCACATATCCATTTCTATTCGCCTCTTGGGGTATTAATAAGACAAGCTATAAACCGGCCTAGTAACGTAGACTTAGCAAAGAGCATTTTTTTTTTTCGTAAGGATATGCTACAACAATGAGTAGGTACATTTAGTTCTTTTCCATAGAGATCTACGTTTTGGAATGGGCAATTAGCTCACTCTTTTCAGTATGGACACTCTTTTGCGCGCCGTAGTACGGTGAGGGCAAACCTAGCGATTCAATTCTTTGCATATCTAATCGACAGCAATGTCCAAGTGTAGTAATTATGCTTTAACGAGTTGTCGACGATCAGCATTACATTTTATCGGAATGATAAAATATGACATGTTAAATCCGGCGCCGCCGAGGCCGGCCCAGGAAAGGGTGGCGAGACGACCTAAACGCGTACCGCAAGGGTTAGATCGGGATGGCTCTAGAAAAGGATACCTGGAAGGATTTGGGGGAGGCCTTTGCTCAGCAGTAGGGCAGTGAAAGCTAAGGAAAAAAAATCATCCATGCATGTCAGACAAAGATAATATTAATAACAAAAAAGACATAATAGTGAAAAACAAAAGATTGTGACCTCATATTGTAAGTTCTTTTAGAACGAAATACTACTTATTCCTTATTATTACTACTTATTTCAACAAAAACTGTCACAAGTTGCGTTCCTCAGCGCTCTATAAACCATTGTAACTCAATGTGCTGTTCGACCAGTGTGAGGCTTAGCAGAAAAGCAAGCAAGTCCGAACAGATATTTTATTTTAGGGCCCTATATACGGGTCTTATTTCACTGTAAGACCGGACTAAAGCAGAAATGTAAATAAGAATATGAATGAATGATAGTGCGTTAGAATAACATATGGACGTTGGGAGGAAAGGGGTGAACAGAATTACCACTATGTATGTACAAAACATCGTAGAATAGTTTTTATTTTGGCGTTACTGGGAAGTTTTAAAGCATTAACATAAAACAAGTTAACAATATCATCATCATTTCAGCCGATAGACGTCCACTGCTGGATATGTCCAGCAGTGGACGTCTATCGGCCTCCCCCAAGCACCTCCACTTCGACCGGTTCTGTGCTTCTCGAATCCAACGGGTTCCTGCAGCCTTCGCAAGGTAAGATAAAACAAGTGGTTTTTAAAAATGTATATAAAGACTCCACAATGAACTTTCCTGACTGCACATTACAGAAAGACGTTGTCATTTTATAAGTTAAGGCACAAAGGCGCACCGCGACATGCGTAGAATGACAGTCGTCATTTGAACATACATACAGACAACTCGAGTTGGTATTCAATTTGCTTAGCAATTGTTTTCTTAGCTTCACCTATACAGTCTCATGGAAATTATGAAACACTAATCTAAGAAAAACCTAGATAGATGATGATGAGTGGACCAAGAATAAACACAATTCATAAATTACTTCATATTCTTCATAATATATTCCACGTTTTAGAAATGAAATAACACAAGTATTTTTTCGTAACATCCTGTGGGAAGATTAAATTAATTACATTCATTGTTACCAGGGCGAGAGAGTGATACATTTCATGTTTTTCTTACCCAAATTGTGGAAGTAATTATGTTTTCAGAAATAATGACGACGCTGGTGTAGACCATAGGACAAAATAGAGACAGAAGGCCCAAATTACATGAAAATATATAACATAACAAACATAAGAAGGAAATTCTGTGTCTTTCGACAAGTTATAGTGGGACTAGGAGTAAGCCTATTTACGCACGGATGTAAAAAAATCGCAGCGGGATTTTATCGTACATCCGATTTTCAACTCTCGGTGTTGAGCCGAGCATTGAGAATCTAAGCAGTACGTCGAAAATCCAGTGCGTAAAAAAAATGCCGCGAGAAAAATCGCCCTGGGCTTCTACTTATCAGACATGGCTCAATAATCAATATTATTGATTAAATTGACTAGATATGTCATCAAATCGCATTAAGCTCTGGTTGGTTAGCTCGTAAGTTCTTTAAATATGGTGGAAGCTATGAAATTATCCAAAATATTCCAGGCTGTTTTCGATTCACTGTAAATCAATTTCCTTGAAAACTGCGATATAGCTAGTTTGATAATCTGTAAAGCTACTAGCCCAAGCGATCAATATTCTGTAAAAAGGTCACCGTGAAAACTTACAGTGTGGCCGACGAGAGAATGGCTTCTTGACACCTGTCATTTCCATACAAACAAATATGTGTTTTGCGAATTTGATCTTTACTTATAAGCTACAAGAATCGTCGCAGTGACAAGTTTCAGAAACGCATTCTCTCGACGGCCGGACTATAGGTGAAGAGAGCTGTCAATAGTGTCAGTCCCTAGCATCAGAAGGCTAATTCTCGTAATTTAAAACGCTCAAAATCTAGTCGCAGTCTCAATATCTCAGCGACAAACAAATGTCAAAAACTTGTCAAAATGTAGGGAAATTAGAGGTATTTTTGATAGATTGAGACTGAGATCAGACTGTGAACGTTCTTAAAATTACGAGAATTGCCCTTCTGGTGTAACGGCAGCTTACTTCAAGCTCACTTCACACAAGTTTTCAAGATTTTTACAGAATAGACCGGTAAGTATACTACCATACCGTACTACCAAGGCTGGTACAGACTGAAACTTCTGCACTCATATACTTTGTTCACCAACCAAAAAAGTGTGGGTTGAGTAGTAATCCATTATAACCTTAGAACATGTTTAAAAAAAAACTCAAGTCTTTTACATTATCTCTTTATACTTTACTTTAGAAGGGTCGTCATGAAGTTTGAACAATTAGCTCGTAAAAAGGATAAAAGTAAGAAACACGGAAGCGGATGTTTGTTATTATGACATAATCTTAAAAGCGACGTAGCGTAAAGTGATTGTTGAAACTAAGTCATGAAAGGGGATTAAACACATTTGTTTGTTACGTAATTTACATAAAATTGTAATGTTATTATACAGCTATTCTACTAGTTCTATATCAAAGTGTTTTCCTTTTTGATAGAGTAGGTACGTAGATAACGATAATACACGTTAATCCAAGTCAAAAGACTTTTTAATTCGTTTTTATAAAATACCCGCCCACGGCTTTGCTCGCGTAATATGTCGATAAAAGTCGTTTCAGACTATCCCCATACGAAATTTCATCGAAATCGGCCCAGTCGTTTCGGAGATAAGCCGTAACAAACAGACAGATATACGAAATTAAAAAAAAAATGCTATACATACCCTACGTATATGCTTTCATTTAACACACGTATACAACCGCGTTTTAGTTTTATGAATATATTTTAATTTAATTAAACATTAATATTTATTTATTTATTAACAATTTTCTAAAATAGCATCTTAGAGCAACCTAACTTAAAGAACTGTAGCGCAGGGGTCATTTGCCGGGGTCGCCATGGGATCTGGAGGCCAAAGTCCTCGCCCACATATGGGAGTGGCGAGAGGAGGCAAAACGCCGGGGCGTTGCTCCGCTGCCGCGAGAAATCACGGCACAGCGGACAGAGCTCCGGCGGGATCTCATAGCGGCATGGAGAGTGCGATTGTCGCAACCCAGCGCTGGGCTCGCCACAATTGCGGCGATAAGTCCCCTCTTTGAGGAGTGGCTAGAGAGGCGCCACGGCGCCCTCACCTTCCGCCTGACGCAGGTCCTCACCGGACACGGTTGTTTCGGGAGGTTCCTGTTCAGGATAAAGCGGGAGGAAACGCCAGGGTGTCGCCACTGTGGTGATCGCCCGGAGGACACGGTGGAGCATACGGTGGAGGTCTGCCCGGCTTGGGCGGGACCCCGCCGTGTCCTCTTGGCGGCGATCGGCGGCGGCGACCTCTCGCGTCCGGCCCTCATACAGGCCATGGTCCGGAGCGAGAGTGAATGGGAGGCCGTCACCTCCTTCTGCGAAGCAGTAATGCTCGCGAAGGAGGAGGCGGAGCGCGTGAGGGAGAGGCAATCGCTGCACCCTCGCGCTCCTAGCCGCCGCAGGAGACGCCCTGGACGGGAGTCAACAGCCGACTCCCGGCCACCGTAGGCGCGGGCTTGCGGGCGGCGAGCTATGGGCAGCTCGCCGCCCGGTAAGGACCAGGCCCGGGTCGACGGCGCGTTGTGTTCCACGCGTGCCTCAAAGAGCTGTCAGCACGAACTGACGGGGTCCGCTAGGGCCGATGCCGCCGGGGTTGCGGGTTGTTCGAAAGAGATACCGTGGCCCCTGGCACAGGCAACTGAAGGAACACGGGTGGGTTTTAGTCAGTAAAAGTCTGACACTCCCTTCTGCTCCGCCCAGAGCGGGAGGAGTCATTTGATGATTTCCCACCCAGAAAAAAAAAAAAAAAAAAAAGGGGTAATTTGCCGGGGTCACGGATCATAACATCGCATCAATGTAATTAAGTTAAATAACGTGCAAAGAGAAGTCGAATTGAAGGAAAGATAGAGAGCCCTATGTCGGCGAGCGGCGCAGGTGGAAGTTTTCAAGTTACGATTTTTTTTATGTTGTTATAATTTTTATGATTATTGGCCACTAGCCCTACCCGTGTTTTAAATTAATGTCGCCATTGTAGCGCCACGTTGTATATACGGACGGCCGAATCAAGAAACCTCCTCCTTTTATGAAGTCGGTTAAAAATAAATGTTTAAAAATACTCTCCAAAATAGATTGAAAATACATTTTGTCACACATATCCGAATAAGCAGAACATTGAAAAGCGTACTAATTTTCAAAGCCCGTGCGTACAAATATGCTAAAATATTTATTTACCTTTGTTTTACAAACTCATGATTAGCACATTTACAATAACTAACTCAAAACGTGGATTACGTTTCAATTTTAATTTAAAGTTTCCAATCCGCTGTATGCTAAGGTATTTCAAGGAACGATAAGCTACACTTGCCCAAGTCTATACAAGGTTTATGACCGTTACTTTGTTTTCATCATAATCATCATCTTCCTGCCCTTGTCCCATGTTACTTGGGGTTGGCGCAACATGTTTTCTTCTTCCATTCTCCCCTGTCAGTTCGTCCTAATGTTAGTCTGTAATTCGAGAACCCTCTGCAAGATCACCAGGGTGACGGGAAAAAGTGTACCGTTTTTATGAGCGTTTGTTAGCAAGACTAGTGCTGCCTTCTGCTTGCGAATAGCATGTTAGCGATATCAGACTATTCATACCAAGCATTTTTTGTGATACAGCAAATAACAAATGTTCAATGGTAAGCCTTCCATATTGGTACCTAAGATACAGGCTTGCCTAGTTTAGAGTCAATGTCAAAACAATGGCCTCAAACTAGGCAAGCCTGTATTATTTTTGTAAACTCCTGCAAATTGAATATTTTTCTTCTTTATTAAATTAAAAAGGAAACCCCGGCGGCATGTTCTAGAACCAAAAAATTGGAAAACATGTGACACCTACCAACCCGCACTGGGCCCGTGTGGTAGCCCACACCCCCTCGAAGAGAGAAGGCCTGTAATAATCCCACTGCTGGGAATATTACAGGCAATTTTTTTTTCGTTAGCCTACATTATGACCCACTGCTGGGCAAAGGCCTCCCCTTTTTCCTTCCAAACCTCTCTGTCTTGAGCGATCTCTGATATAGGCAGAATCTGCTTCTAAAATGTATGACAATTTAATCCAATTTTGTGAAAGTGACTACGATAAATTCAATCTCCTTTATCTCCCCGTATAGCTACGCAATCACAGGACGGCCATCCTCCCGTCCCACTGTTTGGACAAAACAATTTATATTCTGATGAACATGTCCAAATGAATAATGCAACATGTTTCAAATAAATTAATTAAAGAGAAAGCGAGTGCACAAACGAGTTTTTTATAATAAATCGATTTGTTTTAATAGAATGTCCTGTTTAGAGTACTTACGTGAGAAACGGTTATTATCCTTAATGCTTTATTCTGGTGATTAGGTGAAATTGAATATAAAAAGGTAGGTAATAAATTCAGATTGTTGCGTATTTTGGACATGATAAATTTTGCATTTTCAGCATCAGTACTTGGTATAAATAATACCGGTCAAATAGATAATTTTGTATTTTTATTCAGGGTCTCCAACAAAACATATGTTATACACATGTAAATTCTCACAATATGGTAAACAAGGTATTTGGTCATAGTACTCCTTCAATTATAAAAAACTACAGCATGCACACCACCACCTCAACTTTATCAAAACAATGTACAGACGGCAGCAGGTCAAGCTACCCAAAACTGTCAAATTTTCCGAATCAACCTTGAACCTTAATACTTTAAACATAAAGTTGAAAATCTATTAAAGAAATTTGACAGATTGTAGTAGCTTGATGTGCTGGCGACTTCCAGCAAATAAATGTTTGAATTTGATTTGCACAGAAGTTGTCTTGTTACTAAGCTAAAATAATCATACTGGGCTGATTTTTCCGTCGCCAGATAAGTTTTATGCGAGGAATAAAATTGACGTTTGACAGTTTTTGTATGAAGTAACTGTCAAAATTTCAAAATTATTCCTCGAATAAAGTTATCAAGGGGCACTTCTCGTAATTTTAAGAACGTTCACAGTCTGATATCAGCCTCAATCTGTCAAAACTACGTCAAATTTCCCTACATTTTGACAAGGTTTTGACATTTGTTTGTCGCTGAGATGAGACTGCGACTAGATTTTGAACGTTTTAAATTACGAGAATTGGCCTTTAGATGATAAAAAATCAGCCCTGTATACTTACTTAGTTTTACTAGTTTTATTATAAAGTTGTGCTTTTAGCGATTTTGCACAAAATTCTCTCGTAATTTTACTTGTAGTATACTCAAAAGAACGAAGATGAAGTATCTTGGTTTTCCAACCCCAATGTATCTTTTTCTTTGATACACATCTCATATACTGTTATTTCCGTATTCACACTTTTCCTATCATCATTATAATCTTGCACACAATCTAATGATTGTTTTCTTGGTCTTCTTCCTAACTTAAAGCCACATTTTTATATCCTACAAGCCCAGCCGATCGATTCTGTAAAAATCTCACCGTGAAAAATCAGGTAAAGTGAGCTTAGAGTGAGCTGTCAATAGTGTTAATCCCTAGCATTAGTTGGAATAACAGCTCACTCCACGCTCACTTCACCTAAGTTTTCACAGTAAGATGGTTACAGAATCGCACTGCTGGTGTGCCCAAGGAGATTTCCCATCAACAAAAATGACGAACTTCTATAAAAACTTTCATCCCCTATTTAACCCCTGTAGGCTGCAAAAATCCTGTCTAAGTGCTCACCGTAGGCGCGGGCCTGCGGGCGGAGAGCAATGGGTAGCTCTCCGTCCGATCAGGACCAGGCCCGTGCTGGACGGCGCGTACGTGTTCCACGCGCGCCTCAAAGAGATGTCAGCATAGTTGACGGGGCCCGACAGGGCCGAAGCCTGCCGGGGTAGCGGGATCGTCCGAAAGGGTTACCGCTGCCCTGGTACATAAAGGGCTACGGAAGGAACACGGGTGGGTTTTAGTCAGTAAGAGTCTGACACTCCCTTCTGCTCCACCCAGAGCGAGAGGGGTCATTTGATGACTTCCCACCCTGAAAAAAAAAAAAAAAAAAAGTGCTCACCTTCGTTAAAACAAAAACCCTTGTGCAAAATTTCATGCTTCTAAACCCAGCGGCTTATGCTGCGCATTGTCTGTCAATGAGAGAATGAATATATATTTTTTATTTAAGTGGTACATTATTGGAAAGAAGAAAGAAGGCCTTTGCCCTGCAGTGGGACAACATAGGCTAAAACAAGTAATCCTACTAATATTATAAATGCGAAAGTTTGTATGGATGGATGGAAGGATGGATGGATGGATGTTTGTTACTGTTTCACGCTCAATCTACTGGACGGATTTGAGTGAAATTTGGCACACAAATAGTTTATAACCAGAATTAACAGATAGGATATTTTTATCCCGATATGCCCACAGGATCGAAACTTATGCGGGTGAAACCGCGGAGCGCAGCTAGTATGTTATAATAATAGTAGACTGTCTTGGTATGCTATACAGATATTTAGAATGGTAAGGCAATTAAAAAAAAATCGGTACAGCATAATCAGCCCACATACACACATCAACACCGTCTAGGGATATTTTGTATAAAGTTATTAAACTCAAAAAATACTGGCCAGTTTTAAATTCATTTGAAGAAAGCTTATTTTGTAAACCTTTTTGAACGATTCTAAATTTGAATTTGAAAAAATAAATTAAAAACAAAAGACTTACGCGGCATAATGGTAGCGAAGTCCGAAGGTTTCATTTACCTACAGTAGTTTTTGGCTGTTTTTTTGTGTCAAATTTAAGTTTTATAACAAGTTATAGGTTAATTTCGAATTAATGTTATTGTGTGCATCATGCAGCGGCGCCATTTAACGAGAGAGGAATTGTTAAGGGCAGTAGGCATGCTCCAAACTGGGGCTACTCAACGGAGTATTGCCGAGGAGATTGGAACAAGACAAAACGTGATATCAAGGTTATGGTCACGTTATCGTGCTACTGGTGATGTGGCTGAAAGACACCCAGGCGGGAAGCGCGTTACCACTCAACGACAATACCGATTTTTGCAAGTTGCCGCGAGAAGACAACCAAATGTTACGGCTATGCAGTTGGTTCAGAGGCTCCAGTCAGAGCACCAGTTGCTTGTGAGTGAACAAACTGTGAGGAGAAGGCTGCATGAAGCTAACCTTCATGCTCGCAGACCGCTTCGTACTCCAGCACTACGCCGAGGAAATCGTGGATGACGACTAGAGTGGGCTCGTGAAAATTTGCTCTGGGAAGATAACCAGTGGTCTGTAGTGCTGTTTACCGATGAGTCCCGGTTCGGTTTCCATCCCGATACACGTAGAGTACGTGTTTGGCGAGTTCCTGGTCGTGAGAGCCGTCTGCAACATCCTCAGGAAGTCTATTCATACCACGGCGGGACAATTATGGTTTGGGCGGGAATTCGTGTTGGTGGAAGAACCGACCTCGTTTGAATCAGAAACACCATGACGGCTGAAAAATACCGTAACAAGATGCTAGTACCAATAATCATCCCCCATCGACTACAAATGGGCCAAGAATTCACGCTCATGCACGATAACGCCCGTCCGCACACAGCGAGAGTGGTGACGAGCTGGTTGCAGGAGCACGACGTATCGGTCTTAGGCTGGCCCGCTCAATCGCCTGACCTAAACCCGATAGAACATGCGTGGGACATGCTCCAAAGAAGGGCTTTGAGGAATTTCCCTGCAAACATTGCGACAGAAGAGCAACTTTTTTTGCATCTTAGCCGGACTTGGGACAACATACCGCAGCAAGACTTGGATAACTTAATCCAAAGCATGAAAAACCGTTGCAGGACCGTTATTAACGTCATGGGGTATTTTACTGATTACTGATTTTTCACATAACTGTTAAAAACAGATTAATTTTTCCTTATTTTTCACTTTTTCTTGAGAAACACATTCATTGTTAGTTTTACCATTATTTCACATTTTTTCTTTATTTGAATAAAAATTTGTTTACGCAAAAAAAAATAGTTTTCTTTTATTCTGGAGTGTAGTCTAATAAATGGGCTTTATAAAAATATATGCATGTTGTATGTTATTTTTAATAAATTTTGAGTAAATTGAGTAAATCCAAAATATCCCTAGACAGTGTTGATGTGTGTATAATGTTCTCACTGCTGAGACACAGGCCTCCTCTCGGTGAGAGGGAGCGGGCTGTAATCCACCACGCAAGCCCCGTGCGGGTTGGTGGATGTCACATGTCTTCGCTTTTTCGGTTTGAGGGCATGCCGGTTTCCTCACGATGTTTTCCTTAACCGTTTTGGAGCAGTGGTGATGAAATAATTTACACAAAGTAAAAGGCCTGTCTGGGTTCGAACCTACGACTGTTACCACTTGGCCACCATTGCTCTCTAATCTCTTTATGCACATATCAAATCTTGTCTCATGAGACGCTATTAATTAATGATTTATTGTTAAGATATCCCTGGAGTGATAAATCATTATTATTTATTGTTACAATATCCCCAGGAGGCAAAGCTCATCAGTAATTTCTCTAGGTTAAATCGCTGCTCCACTGACCTCATCTGAAATAGTAACTGCATCATGTTAACAAATATTATGTGGGTCACAGATGACGGACACCGGAGATTAACTACCTAGCACTTGCAATGCACTGTTATGTGTCGTAGATTTATTATTAACTCTGGAGTAATAGATTATGCGTGGTGGTTTGATGAAAATGGGTGTTAAAATTAAATGAAATTTTATTAAGGTACATAAAGGTTTTGTAGTACATAAGGGACCTAGAAAGTATGCATTATTAGTTACATGGTGTAGGTACAACGAATTGTTGGGTGAATCGCTGCTCCCCTAGCTAGATTACTAAGGGAAAATTTTTCAATCATCTGATAACTTAACTGCGTGTCGCGGGTTCGATTCCCGCACGGAACCAATATTTGTATGACCTACAAGTAGTTGTTTCGGGTCTGGCTGTTGTGGATGTGAGTTTAAATGTTTGTAAACGCACCCACGATACAGGAGAAATTCCTAGTGTGGGGCAACGTTTTAAAAAAAAAAGAAAGAAAGAACTTAAATTTTGACAGTTATTTCATACAAAAACTGTCAAACGTCAATTTTATTCCTCGAATAAAAGTTATCTGGCGATGGAAAAATCAGCCCACAAGTAATCTGTAAAATTTTATCTGGCTTTGTATCAGAAGGCCAATTCTCGTAATTTAAAACGTTCAAAATCTAGTCGCAGTCTCATCTCAGCGACAAACAAATGTCAAAAACTTGTCAAAATGTAGGGAAATTTGACGTATTTTTGACAGATTGAGACTGAGATCAGACTGTGAACGTTCTTAAAATTACGAGAATTACCCCACTGGTGTTTATGTAAAATCTTGTGTCTTAAATGTTCCAAACTAAATTCTCAATTCTTAAAAAGCATTTTAAATACGAAACTGTCAGCCACGTTATAACATTAGGTATTTACTTTTGATTAAGAACACATAACATCACGCCTGTTTTTCTTGAAGGGTTAGGCAGTGGCGCACACACAACATACAACATTAATATTATCAACACATTCTTATACAGCTGCATGCATGTTAGTAAATACGGACGTATATACGAGGGCGGAGTGATAAGTCTGGTAAAAATTAAACAAGGAGTCAATTTTATTTAATTATTATTATTTATTTTTCAGCATTGTGTCCTTGTAACTCAATGCACTTCATCCAGCGTTTCTCTAATTTTTCGATCGCTTCCATAAAGTACTATGTACTAAGGTAACCCTTCGAAATAGTCATTGGTTTTATTTCAATAGGCATGTCCTCTTCGTTGGAGCCAAATCTATTCCCACCAAACCATTTTTTTTAATTCGGTAACAGAAAATAGTCGCAAGGGGCTAAATCTGGCAAATACGGTGGGTGAGAAAGCAACTCATAGCGCAACTCATGAAGTTTAGCCATGGCAATCGCGCAGGTGTGCACTCGTGCGTTGTCTTGGTGGAAGAGGATTTACTTCTTAGCCAAATGCGATCATTTTTCACGTAATTTTTTGTCAAATTGGTCCGATAAATTGGCATAATATGCGCCATTAATCGTTTTACCCTTCTCTAGGTAGTCAATATGTATTACCCCACGTGCATCCCAAAAAACTGTAGCCATCACTTTATTGACCGATAAAACTGCTTCCACAGAAGTGGAGCTGGTCCGCCGGTAGCAATCCACTGTTTCGATTGTTGCTTGGTTTCTGGGGTATGATGGTGGATCCATGTTTCGTCTACTGTTATAAAACGACGCAAAAATTCGGTTTTATCCCGTTGATGTTTCAACGCCAAACATGCCTCCGTCAGTAAACGCGGCACCCATCGCGCGGATCGCTTCTTCGTATCTAAATGTTGGTGTACGATATTGCGAACACGTTTGTCTGAGATGCCTACTATCTCGACTATCTCCCTCACTTTTACTCTTCGGTCGTTCAACACTATGTATATCGTGGATTTTAGCGATCATCTCTGGAGTAGTGACCTCAACTGGGCGTCCTGGACGCACAGCATTACTTGTGCTTGTACGACCACACCGGAAATAGTTGAACCACTTATGAATCATTTTAATCGATGGAGCAGAGTCCCCATAATATTTATCAAGTTTTTGTTTCGTTTCCGTTATAGTTTTTTTTGCGCAAAAAATAATGTTTAATCACGACACGAAATTCCCTTTTGTCCACCTTTGCAAAAACGTGTTCAGTTGTTTTTCTTTAATGGCTGTCAAAAAAAACTAACCGGTAGTACTGGCTGAAATTTTTAATTTAGTCCTTTAAAAGAGTTGTGAACAAGGAGGTTCCATGCAATTTGCGATCATTTAATTTTAAAATTGATTTTTACCACACTTATCACTCCGCCCTCGTATAATAATCGTACTAACGGATGCACGTGTCGCAGATGCTCTGTTTTTAGTATTACTATTAATTAGGTATCATTTTACGTAATCAAACTTATTTGTAACATTTTTCACTAACAGAATATTCATAATTTCAGAAAGATTTGTTAAGTTTCACTTTTTCTATTCGTCTAGGTATAGTCAGTTTATTCCTAGTATTTCTTAAAATAACCCCACTTTAGCTTTTTCCGTCTCGCTAAGACAGCCTTTTATGTCACACTATGTAAAATTTCGACATTTACAAAATATATGTGTATATTACTAGCTTCTCCGCGACTTCGTCCATGTGAAATGTCGGCCAATCGCGTCGCGTTCTATCGCTCGCCCGTGGTACTACTTCGTTTGCGCTTAGCGTTTTTTCTTACTGCTCCGCTTCTAATGGTTCTAGCGTGTTGTTAAATAGACCTTGTTGCCTTTCTCAAGAATTGGGCTATCAAATGCATAAAGATTTTTTCAAATCCAACTGGCAGTTCCAGAGTTTACCCCGTACATACAAACAAACAAGTTTTACCTCTCTAAAATATTAGTGTTGCGCGCCACAATTAATGCCTGGAACATGGTGACATTAGTTACCACTAGCGCCATCTAGTATCGAGTAGCAGAACTAATAGAGTCAAGACCCTTCTAGAAATTTCGATGCTAGAACTTTCTAGAACTATCGACATCTTGTCAGTCGGGGCCGTTATGTAATCGAACCAGCAGGCAGCAGGGCAGGCTCGAACTAGCAGGAATGCAAAGCATTTTATTTCAAAGTTATGATAAAACAATTTTAAAGGGGATGCGCTGCGGTAGCTGGCAAAATTCAAATTTTCTTGCGTTTTTTGCAATTTGCAGGTCAGTGTAAGGTTGTATCTTAATCAAAATATCATGCGCGACAGTAAGAAATATGTAGGTAATTATACAATCTTAACCTTAAAAATCATCAATACATCCCTTTCAAGTTAGAATTGCTGCGGATTCGTCTGATTTCGCGGGTACTGCAGCGCATTTTTAACAAATATGGACGTATAATATAAACATAATAAAAGTAATATTTTAAAATCGGTAGAATTATATTGAAACGAATAACGTTCCAGGTATTGTTCATCCCTGCTTCTTTTAAGTTTTTAGCATTGACACTGTAGTTTTAAATTAGAGTTAAATAATTTAAATAAATGAAAGCCACATAATTTCATAAGATAAATAGTTAAAATGGTTACAATTAAGTGTGACAGCTGCTGTAAAAATATATCAAAATAAATTCGGCGTGTATCGTAATGTAACAATGTTTATTGTACTTTTGTTACAAAGTGTGCATTAAAAATAACCTTTTTTAACTTATTTCTAATGCTATTGTAAATGGAGTATAGATGTTTCTACAATAGAAGGTTCTAGAACTATCTGCGGCACTATATAAGGCCGGGATGAGCCACGACCGGGGCAGAGTTGGATAAGCGAATACATCGAAAGCGATCTTCAAGTGAGACTTAAGTGCAATTGTGTTTTATAATTAGTGTGTTTGAGTTGTTATTAGTGTTGTTCAATTAAAGTGTAATTTTTGGTAATTTATATCGGCAGTTTTAATTGTCACGAACCCCGAAGCTCGTAGCATTTGTATAGATTTATAATTATGGTGTACATACACAAACGAATAATAATAACGACAGACAAGAATATGACGAGATTTTAACGACCATTGGTGACGAAGACAATTCAAGCCTGAAAGAAACCCCCAACTTTTTTCGTTTATAACAATATACACATCCTCCATCAAAATATTGCTGGACTTCTGAATAAAAGCGATACGCTTACTGTGTTTTTGGAAGAACTACAAAATAGTAAAAAACAGATCGACACTATATGCATAACCGAACATTTTATGACACCGGAGCAGGAAGGACTTCTAAATATACCAAACTACAGCCTAGCAACAAGTTTCTCTACAGATAATAGTGGTGGCGCGTGCATTTTAACCAGAGTAGGCCACAAGTATAAAGTGTTCAACTTAGGGAAATATTCTGTCACCAACGTAATTGAATGCTGCGCGATAGAACTGACAGAACATAACATTATTATTGTATGTATTTATAGGGTGCCTCAATCTAATTTGGATAAATTTTTTGACAATTTAAATAATATTTTGCATTTGCTGTGTTTAAAAATGAATAACAAAAAGATTGTCTTATGTGGGGATTTTAATATCAACTTATTGAAAAGAACTAAACAAACCATAGACTTCGAATATACGTTGTTAAACTATAATTTAAAATTACAATTTTGTCAACCTACTAGATTAAGCAGTGGGACCTGCTTGGACAATATAGCCCATAATGTAAAAGGCTGTAAAGGAGAAATGATAGAATTGGGCCTATCAGATCATACCGCGCAACTTTTAAAATGTCCTGTTAAGAAGACATGTATCTTAAAGCGTTGGAAAATAAAAACACGGAATTATTGTCAAGATAATATAGAGAAATTTAAAAATTGCATTAAAAGTCTCACTTTTTCGGACATATATACAACTAATGACGTCAATGAGACCTATGGCCTTTTTCTTGACCTGTTCAGATGTTTTTACGATCTTTGTTTTCCCTACGAAATTATAACAAAATCAATTACTAAAAAAACAAAATGGATATCGAACGGCATAAGGAAATGTAGTAAAAAGAAACGGCACTTGCTATGGCAATATAGAACAAATCCTTCCCCAAAGAATAAACAGTCGTTTAAGACATATTCTGCAAGGTTTAAAAAAGTTATAACGTTAACACAAGCATCACGAAATAACTACTTTATTAAGACGTCCAAAAATAAATCCAAAGCGGTATGGACCATAATTAATAATTGTAAAACCTGCTTTCCTAAAGAACCAATAACATAAATTCAAACAGGGACACAGAAAATCACGAACCCATTAAATATAGCTCAAGTATTTAACAAGTTTTATATTAACCAAGTCACCGAACCAGAAAATAAAACTATACCAGAAATTAACGTACGCTTAAATACTTCAAACTCTTTGTTTATGGAGCCGACCATACCTCAAGACATAAATGATCATATTACCGCACTTCGAAATACAAATAGTGTTGGCTATGACGGAGTATGCACTAAAGTTGTCAAAGAAGTGTCTCATTACATAGCTCCACATCTGAATCACTTAATTATCATGAGTATTTCTAGTGGAATCTTCCCCGAAAAATTAAAAACGTCAATAATTATACCATTGCACAAAAAAAATGACAGACAAAGTTATGTCAAATTATAGGCCTGTTGCGTTGATACCCATCTTTTCAAAAATATTTGAGAAAGTCATTTATAAGTCCTTGTACAACTTCCTTGAGAAATCAAACATACTAGTAAACGAACAAAAAGGATTTCGCAAGCAGAAGACAATAAATATGGCCATACATAACCTTCTTCTTCCTATTGTGTCAAATATAGATAACAGAAATCCTATGCTATTTATATGGACCTGACTAAGGCTTTTGATTATGTGGATTATCCTATACTTATACACAAACTAGAAAAATATGGTATCAGGGCAAATATACTTGACCTCATTCGATCTTACTTAACGGAAAGGAAGCAATTTGTAGAAATCACACAAATATCATCAAATACTAGCTACGAGAAAAAATATCATTCAGAAAGCGAGATAATTAAATACGGCGTTCCTCAGGGTAGCGTGCTAGGACCGCCCCTTTTTTTACTTTACATAAACGACCTTCCGAGGCAAATGGTACTATTCGCCGATGATAGCACCGTAATTATTAAGTGTGATGATCCCAATACTTATGAAAGCGAAATAAATATGACATTAAATAGAATTATAACATGGTTTGAGAACAATAATCTTATTATAAACTTTGAAAAAACTAAAATTATGCACTTTTATCAGAGAATACCAAATAAAATCTATGACATTAGCTATTTAGGGACAAAAATAGAATCAACTACTGCTACTAAACTTCTTGGAATTAATATAGATAACAATTTGACCTGGAAACCCCAGACAGACGAAATATGTAAAAAATTAAATCGATTTTCTTATGCTCTCTATAAACTATCAAAAATAGTGAGCCTTGAATCCGTACTGACAGCCTATCACGGCTATGTTTCATCAACACTCAGATATGGCGTAATATACTGGGGTAATTCAGTTGATAGAGAACTCTTATTTAGAGCCCAAAAAAGATGTGTGAGAGCTATGTGTGGCCTAAAAAGCACAGACAGTTGTCGACCGTACCTTATACGTTTAAAAATACTTACCTTGCCATCGCTGTACATATACGAAACAAATGTATTCGTCAAATCTAACATTTCACTTTATAAAATAGCTACTAAAAGTTACTACAGAAAATTACGTGATAGAAATAAGTTAGAACTCGAAGTGACTTATGGCAAAACGGCACTAATGAACAAAAGCACCTTCCGTATGGCCAAAAAAAATTTAACAAACTACCGGAAAAAACAAAAACGTTAAATCTAGAAAATTTCAAAAAACAATTATTAAAAATATTGATAAATAAATGCTATTACTCACTACAGGAATATCTGGACGACAATTCTATAATTTCTGCTTCAGAAAATTGTAACTACATCACCTAACCCATTTTGACAATTTAGAATTTTATTTGACATTAGCATTACTTTGGAGGGCAAGTAACTTTATCTCGTTGACATTTATTGAAATTGATTAAATCCCCAATTAATATTGACATGCATGTACCTATTTCTTAATATTGATTTTATTATTTTATTAGTTTACATAATTTTATATAATTCTACTCGAAGATATCTCAAAAGTTAAATTGGTGCTAAAGTAAAGACAATGTTAAATAAATATATTTGTACGCCTCTGGGCAAAACATAGAGGATCTACCTATCTGTAACATCATTATTGTAATTTGACCTAAGTTTACAAATAAAGCATTCTGATTCTGATTCTGAAAGCTAAACAGTTTGAACGCGCTAATCTCTGGCCCTACCAGACGGATTTGAAAAATTCTTTTTGCATTGTTTAAGCCTATTTTTTGAGGAAGGCTATTTAACATCACGCTAGGACCAACACAAAGTAATAGCGACAGGGAGTTTTATAAGTATGTGGCTGTTATTTTAATATAGCCATTGTGTATCCTTCGACTTCCATGCCAACCAAGATGCGGACAGACGCTAACACATAATAAAGAGTATTGTGTATCTAACTCCAATCCTAATTCTGCAACACACACAATACTAGCGCCACATTCAGTTGACAGAGAATGGACACGAGCGACGTGCAGTGACGTCACACAAGGAGCGGATATTGTTAAACCGTAACTGTGCAATATGTCAATGTGATTGATTCACATAATAGTAACTGTTATCTACAAGATAGTTGCGAGTTTTCTTCATGAAGCAATGTTTAATACGTTATTGTTTACTTAGTGAGTAAAGGTTTTAAGATTGTGCCCCCAATAATGTTAGAAATTGCAAGACCGGTCGACAGATCTAAGTCATACTTTACGTGACTTTATCCATTACATAGAGAGCAGTGGTGGCGCTTTATTTTATGTAAATAATTTCATCACCACTGCTTTCAAAACGGTGAAGCATTAGAAAAGTAAAAGTAGGAAAAGTATCCCTACTCAGCCTATAGTGTTCCCCCTGTTTCCCAACAGTGGGCCATAATCCACCACGCGGGCCCAGTGCGGATTGGTGGATGTCACATGTCTTCGAATTTTTGGTTCTAGAACATGTCAGTTTCCTCTCGATGTTTTCCTTAACTGTTTTGAGAGCAGTGGTGATGAATAATTTACACAAAGCATAGCGCCTGTCCGGGTTCAACAATATTCGTGCCATATTCAGTTCGACATGACATGTAGATAGTGAGGTGACATAAAGCGCGGATATAATCAACCTGCAAATACTCTTGTCACTCTGATTGATTCACACAATACTAACTATCAGAGACAGGAATCTGTGTATTTCCTTGATATGACGATACCTAATTAATTATCGTATCTACTTGGATAATCAAATGAATGTCATCGTCTTCACAGATGATGACACTAACGACCGGAAATTAATGTGGATAGTATCCGCAATGGGTCGGCCATATTACCCGTAGAATCAATGACCAATGAATCAATTAGGGTAGACGTGTTCTTAAGTGGAGACCCTGAATCGACAAACGTAAGAGGACTCCCTCAGATTGCCCCCTGATTGCAGTTGGATGAGAGTTGTCGAGAATCTTGGTGAATGGTGTGCAATTTGAGAGGCCAGAAGTGGACTGCTGTAGGCTGATGATCATGATGATCGTGTAGTCTATTATGAGCGCTAATTGGCAAAACGAATACGGAAAATAGTTTACGCTGTGTAAGTAAATAAAAGCATTTAAAGTTGACACAAAGGTGGTTAAACTTTTTCGTTGAGACTGCATTGAAATAAATATTTATAGAGATCATCGGGATTCTTTATTCGCGCCAATTATTCGTACGACCGTGCTTGTTTTTTTAAGTAAGTACTTCATATTTCCCAACATTTATAAAACAAACTTTTAAACTTTAATTTCTTTGCAAGAAAGAAAAAAAATACTTTAATTAGCACAGACTAAGGTTCATAACCCCCCGCCTGCATCCCCTTTTTTTTTTTTTTTTTTTTTTCAGGATGGGAAATCATCAAATGACTCCTCCCGCTCTGGGTGGAGCAGAAGGGAGTGTCAGACTCTTACTGACTAAAACCCACCCGTGTTCCTTCCTTAGCCCTTTATGTACCAGGGCAGCGGTAACCCTTTCGGACGATCCCGCTACCCCGGCAGGCTTCGGCCCTGTCGGGCCCCGTCATCTATGCTGACATCTCTTCGAGGCGCACGTGGAACACTTACGCGCCGTCCGGCACGGGCCTGGTCCTGATCGGGCGGAGAGCTACCCATTGCTCTCCGCCCGCAGGCCCGCGCCTACGGTGGCCGGGAGTCGTCACGCGGCTCCCGACGCCCGGAGCGTCTCCCTCGGCGGCTGAGGCGTGAGGATCTCTCCCTCGCCCATCCCGCCACCTCCTTCGCTAGCATGACTGCTTCGCAGAAGGAGGTGACCGCCTCCCACTCCCTCTCGCCCCGGACCATGGCTTGCACCAGGGCCGGGCGCGAGAGGTCGCCGCCGCTGCCGATCGCCTCTACGAGGACACGGCGGTGCTCTGCCCAAGCGGGGCAGACCTCCACCGTATGCTCCACCGTGTCCTCTGGGCGATCCTCGCAGTGGTGACACCCGGGCGTCTCCTCCCGCCTGATGATGTGCAGGAACCTCCCGAAACATCCGTGTCCGGAGAGGACCTGCGTCAGGCGGTAGGTGAGAGCGCCGTGACGCCTCTCTAGCCACTCCTCAAAGAGGGGTCTTATCGCCGCTATCGTGGCGTGCCCTGCGCTGGGTTGCGATAGTCGCGCCTTCCATTCCACCATGAGACCGCGCCGGAGGTCCGTCCGCTCCGCAGCGATTTGCCGCGGGTGCAGAGTTTCCCCCCGACGTAGTGCCTCCGCGCGCCAGTCATACAGGCGCGCGAGGACTATCGCCTCCAGATCCCATGGTGGCAGTCCGGCAAGGAGGCTTGCTGCCTCGCGCGAGATCGTGCGGTACCCCCGGATCAGCCTTACGGCTACCACCTTTTGGGGCGCGTTCAGGTAGTGTGCGGCTCGAAGCCGCAGTGAACGCGCCCATACCGGGGCCCCATATAGGGCCATGGACCGCACGACCCCCGCGTAAAGCCTCCGGCAGGAGGCGTTTGGCCCCCTCAGGTTGGGCAGGAGCCGCCTTAAGGCGGCCCCGGTCCGTTCCAGTTTTGGGGCCAAACGTCGGAAGTGCTCGACGAAGTTCCACCGGCTGTCGAGGACGAGACCCAGGTATCTCATCGTCTTCTCGACGCCGATGTGAACCCCTCCTACCATCAGTTGGGATCCCGAAGGTGGCCCGTACCGGGGCCCATGAAAAGACATGGCCTCGGACTTGTGCAATGCCACCTCGAGACCCAACTGCCGGATCCTTTCCACGACTATCGCAACCCCGCGTGTCATCGCGTCGGCCGCCGCCTGATGCGACCTCCCCTGCGCCAGGACCAGCGTGTCGTCAGCGTAGCAAACTACGCTGACGCCATCAGGGAGGTCGGCCCGCAGCACCCAGTCGTAACCGATGTCCCACAGGAGCGGCCCCAGAACCGATCCCTGTGGGACACCGCACGACATCTCTCGCCGGTTCCAGTTCCCGTCGCGACCGGGGTAGATGACGGCTCTGTCCGTCAAATACGCCCCGACTATTCGACGGAGGTAAGTCGGCACCCGGTGATACCGGAGTGCCTCCCCTATGCAGCTCCAGGGCAGGGTGTTGAACGCGTTGGCGATGTCGAGTGACACCGCCACGACCACCCCACCCCGTGACACCGCGTCCCCCGTCGTGAGGGCTCTCACGCGCATGATGGCGTCCACCGTCGAGCGCCCCTTGCGGAAGCCAAACTGGCACTCCGCAAGGTCCGGCCCCGTCCTCACCAGGTGCCCGACGAGGCGGCCCGCAATCACTCTCTCAAAGAGCTTGCCGACCTCGTCGAGCAGCACTATGGGCCGGTATGCGGACGGAGAGTCCGCAGGGCGCCCTGGCTTCTGAATGAGGACCAGCTTCCCCGTCTTCCAACGGAGTGGAAACTGGCCTCTCTCCATGCATGCGCTTAAGAGCGCCTCCAGTCGAGGCCCGAGAGCCCTCGAGGCCAGGACCCAGGCTTTACCCGGCAAGCCGTCGGGTCCCGGGGCGGTATTTTTGGCCTTCAGCCTGCCTACCGCCGCTCTCAGATCTACCCCGGTCACTTCAGGGGTGTCGTCGTCGTCGTCCGTGTGGTCCGCTTCGGGCACCGCAAGTGGCGGAGCCATAGGCGGGGGAGTATGCTCCCCCCGTGAAGGGAACAGAGCGCTCACCACTTCCTCCACCAGCTGGGGTCGGAGACTCTGCGTCAGCGGGGGGGCCCAGGTGCGGAGTTTATTCCGCACCATTCTGTAAGGGCGCCCCCATGGATCTCGGTTCAGAGTCTCCAACATCTCCTCGCGGGCCGTATCCTTGGCCCGCTTGACAGCCTCTTGGAGGGTGGTCTTCGCCGCTCTGTACCCCTCGTACAGCTCCACCTCCGTGGCTTCCGCATCCGGAGGGCGGATGCGGAGCCTGCGGTGCCTGGTGTACCGATGTCGCGCGTCGACGCACGCCTTGCGTAGCGCCCCAACCTCCTGCGACCACCAGTACACCTGACGTCGGGCACGTCCTGGCCGGACTCGGGGCATTGCCACGTCACAGATCTCGGACATGGCCTCCCGGAACCACTCCACCTCATCGTCAATGTCAGCAGGCCTGTCCGGTGAAAACACCCAGGCCTGCACGATCGAGGCTTCCAGGAGAAGCTCCCGGTCCAGCTGCTTCAGCGCCCACCGCGGACCACTCGGGGCCTGTTGGACCAGCGCGCTAGAGGTCTGGGTGGAGACCTCAAACCGGATATACCGATGATCGGAGTAGGTCTCCACCTCCTCCATGACGCGCCAGTCAATGACACGCTGTGACAGAGCGGGGCTGGCGAACGAGATGTCCACCACCGACTCGCCCCGCATCCGCACACACGTAGGAACAGAACCCCGATTTAGGACGACTAGGCCTGTTTCCAGAGCCCAGTCCTCCACCATCCTGCCCCGCACATCCGTGCAACGGGAACCCCAGGCCAAATTCTTGGCGTTGAAGTCCCCGAGCACTAGCACGGAGTAGGCATGGTTTCTAGCGACGACGACACTCAACTCTGTTAAAGAGTTCTGGAACTCGGCGAGAGTTCGGCTCGGAGAGAAGTATACTCCCACTACTACAATCTCTCCGAACCGTGCTGCTACGCACCCCTGTCCCCTCGTGACACCTTCGAGGGACGGGGTACCGGCGGCGGCCGACGAAAGTATGGCCACTGAGCCGTTCAGGTCCTCCACCCAGTCATCCCTGGGCGGGACAAAGTACGGCTCAGCGACCACGGCGATGTTAATCGACCACTGCGCCATGCTCTGGAGCAACAGGTCCTGAGCGCAGGCGCAGTGGTTGATGTTCGCCTGGAGAAGGCGTAGTGGAGGAGTTATTACTCCTCCATTTCAGCCCCCCCCCGGGCCCTATCGGCAGTGGTGGCGGCGGCGGCGGCGGCGGCGGCGGCGGCGGCGGCGGTGGTGGCGGCGGCGGCGGCGGCGGTGGCGGTGGCGGCGACAGTGGCGGCGACGGTGGTGGTGGCGACGACGGTGGAGGGCCTGCCCTTCCTCCTGGCTTCGGCGGGTGGAGCGCAGGACTTGCTCCCCGCCCGGTGATCGGCCGGCTTGCCAGCAGCCGCACATGCGACGCAGTGCGGCGCGGCGTTGCACGAGCCGGCCGTGTGTCCGGGCTTGCCGCAGCGGAAGCACAGAGTGCTGCGGTCCTCTAAGGTGCATTGGACGCTCACGTGGTGCCCCACGAGGCATCGATAGCACCTTAGAGGTCTGGGCTCCAGCAGCTTGACCTGCGCTGACACCCAGCCCACCAGGAGCCTTCCGCCCTCCACTATCTTCCTCGCCGCCGTCACGGGACAGCTAACCGTTATGGTTCGCATACCCGTGAAGTCAGGACGTAGGGTGCCCGCCTTCACCTGGTCGGTCAGACACCCGCCCGTCCTGACGACGGCGGCTACCACCTCGGCCCCCGTCACCGAGTCATCCAGGCCCACAATGCGCATATCCGCGCACTTGACAGGCCTGGAGACTCGAGCCTCGTCCGCATTGAGGGACGCCCTTAGCTTTTCAGCCAGGGCGTCTGCGGTGGGGCCGCTCGACGCACCGGGGACCTCCAGCATGCGGGCACCAGTGGCGGTCACCCTATGCCGGAGGCCTCCGGTGATCCCCAGCTCCTGGAGATCCACCGTCGCTCTCGCTTTGGCGAGCACGTCGCCGTAGGTCACCCCCCTCTTGACCGCGTCCGGCTGTAGTGTAATGACTACAGCCGCGGTCTTGGGGGAGCGAAGCCTAGCCGCAACGGCTCGCTCCTTGCGGCGCCTCCTCTGCGCCTTTTTCCTGGCCGCTTTGGCCGCCTTCTTCTTCTCCCCGACCACCTGCCACTCGGCGTTGGTCGTGGGAGATTTGATTGGGGGAGGCGTAGGCTCTGGGGCCTTCCCCTCCCCAGCCGTTCTGCCCTTTTTGGGGGCCGGAGCCGCGGGTTTGGCGGCAGGCGCCGATTTTGCCGGCGCCGAGGCTCCGCCAGCCGACGTCGGTTTCGCCGGCGCCGGGGCTCCTCTAGCCGACGCCGGTTTGGCCGGCGCCTGGGCCCGGCCAGACGGCCCGGGTTTAGGGGCGGCCGCGGCCGCGTACGAGGCCGCCTTAGGCCCTGAGGCCGTCCTACCCGCCAAGGGAGGGCGCAGAACAATACCCTCCAGGACGGCGAACCGCGCCTGGAAGGTCGCCAGCTCCTGCCGAACCAGGTTCAGGACCTGGTTCTCCACCGGCACGGGCTGGCTTGGTGGTGGGATGTTCTGCGCTGTGCCGGCCGCTCGCATCCCGGCCAGGTCCGCTCGGAGCTCCTCGTTCTCCTTTCGGAGGAGCTCCATGGCAGCCGTCAAGCGGGCCACCTCCGCCCGCATTTCGGACATGCCGTCCGGCGGAGGCCCGAGGTGGATGGCCTCCGCTGCCGCCAAGATGGAGGCCTTGGCCGAGACTATGGCCCTGTTTTTCGAAGTCTGTAACTTCTTTAGGGCCACGTCCCGGATCGCGGCCTCCACGACCTCCGCGAACCTCTTTTTGCGGTCCGCATCAGGGCCGCCAACCTCCGCCGCCTCGTCACTAGAGGTCTCTGGTGCGGACACGCGACCAGAACCCCCCTCCTTTGCGGGCTCCTCCGCTTTCTCCGCCGCCTCCCGAGCAGTGAGCCCCCTCCCTACGCCTCGCTCTCGAGCTCCTCCCCTCCTGCTGGTCGGGATCTTTCTGGCCGAAGCCAGCTCCCAGTCAGAGGACGACCCCTGGCCGTCCACTGACCTTGGCCGCTTGCCCTGTGCCTTTCTCTTGGCAGCGGCCGTCTTCTGGTCACGGCGAGAGCTCACTGAGCCTCCCGTGCTCGCTCCTCCAGACGCGGCGTCGGACTCCGACCCCGCATCACTCCTGACTTCGTCTGTTGTGGTTTTTGTTTTTAAAAATTTTTCCATAATTGTTCCCACGAGTATTAAACTTTAGGTACCTGCTCAAAATTCTGTGGTTCGCACTAGTGACTAAATCAAGCTACCCATTAGCCAAGCTTACTACCTCCCTCACGGTGCGCCGCCGCTTGGAGGTTTGGGGAATTTTTTATAGAGGTTAATCTTCCTCGCGGTCCGGGCGGTTAAGCCAAGACCCTCGACCCCCGTCAAAAGTCAGAGACATGACCTTGACAATCTTCGGGGCTACGATATTAACGGTGGCAGGAGGGGGGGGTTATCCCCTCCTGCCTGCCCGGCGGCAGGGTAAGTGCACACCAGGCCCGCTCTTACTCCACACAGTAGCCGCTCTGCTCCTCATAGCGGCTTGTGTGGAGCGTTCCTCTTGGCAGAACATTAGCATGCGGGCAGCGAGATCTCATTGGGAAGAAATCCCACTGAGAAATAGCTGCCCGCACCCCAGGATGCACCGGCCCGAAAACTGGTCTTCCCCCCGGACGTATCCAGAAGGGAACTCCAGTCCCCAGGCACACGTGGAGGTTTTCTGCCCTGGCACCCCGCCTGCATCCCCTTCCTTCAATCCAAAACCAAGTCAGTATGATAATGAAGCCACTCTTTTAACACAACCCAGAACCGAAAATTCCTTTCAAGCCATTTCTACGAATTCCTGACCATTTACCGAATAATGTATACAGGCTGATTTTTTAAAGACCAGCCAAATTTAAGGATGTGGTACAGACCATCAAACTGAACAACTTTCTCCATTGGACCAACATCGTAATCGCGAATAAAAATTCAGCCGTCCCATACATTTAGGTCGAGTAGGTATTGAAGTTTTCTATGGGACAGTTGATAAAATTTTCGCGATTACGCTATTTGTCCCATGGAGAAAGTTGTTCAGTTTGATGGTCTGTACCACATCCTTAAATTTGGCTGGTCTTTAAAAAATCAGCCTGTATAATACCTACCTAATGTATTGTGTTCAGTAAAGAGAACGATGCACCAAATATGCTAATTATAATGAGATTTGTAATTCATAAGCGTTGTAACACAATATCAATTTAAACTGGGAATTAATGCCGTAAACTCCACATTGGATTTAGGGATACTTTGTTTAAAACCTGTGTTCTGTGTTAGATTCAAAGAATAAATAACGGTATAGCGTAATCCTACTAATATTATAAACGAGAAAGTTTATATGGATGGATGGATGGATGTTTGTTACTCTTTCACGCAAAAACTACTGAACGGATTTGGATGAAATTTGGCACACAGATAGTTTATAACCAGGATTAACATATAGGATTTATTTATTTTTATCCCGATATCCCACGGGATCGAAACTTATGCGTGTGAAACCGCGGGGCGCAGCTAGAAAGTAAATAAAGTAAATAATAAATCAATTCTGTGTTTGTTTGTTTTTTCCCCCGTTAATGTCCCACTTCAAAATTAATAAAAAAATTAAAATTCATTTATTTCAGGTACACATATTAGAAAACATCTTTAAATTAAAATGGCTGCTGCCACTGCTGGGCAAAGGCCTGCCTCCTACTCTCTTTCCACCTCTCTCTGTCTAGAGCTGCCAAGGACCAATCAGCAATCAGAGGAGTCCAGCTCATCCCGCCATCTCCTGGGCCTGCCGCGATGTCGTTTGCAATTAAGCGGGACCCACCGGGTCGTAAGTTTCATATGAGTTAAAAAAAAAACAATGGTGGCGCAACGACGCACACGTTTTTCTTGCCGTGAAAAACTACTGTTTATTCGCCGTATATAGGCACGGTTTGTCAGTAATGTATGGGTCACTATGGAAGCTTGTTGACAGACACATTTCGTCTACAGCACGGTTTATGCACTGTACTGTAAAGAAACCGTGTCGTGAACAAAAGGCCTTACGGTTCGTTTCTATGGCGTAATAAATATTTATATTGCACCTATGAACCACGAGAAATATGTACAAAGAAGCACAGAGTGGACTTTTTTAAAATGACATACAAACCGGCCAGTTAATTTGCTTGTCGCCGCAGGAACATTTCACTACTGAACATAGGCGCTAGCACGATCGCGAAAATAAAACTAACCTATAGCATTTTGGTTACTTTGTTTGTGACAAGCACCATTATTTTTTTATTATAAATGTCAAAATCGCCCATGATAAAAATGAATAATCTTAACAATAAGTAAATATTATGTGCGAGACGGGAATATTCAATTTTAAAATTTACGTTGTGTTTAATCCGTGCGTTCGAGCTAGGCCCACTGTTGTAAAATCATAACTAACGACAACATAACTCTATTTATTCAATTAATCCCACGCAAACCAAAACGGAAATACCTTTCTTTTGCCCACAAAGTGGCAACCAACGTTTTCATAATAATTATCATACTCACACATAATGGCTTATTCAGATAAGAGACAACGTCACACGGCGGCAAAACGAGCCAAGTTTCTCTCCCTTGGGAAACCCGCTTTATGTGTTTATGAAACATTAATGATATGAAGCAAATTGACAGCTTGATACACAAGCGTTGTAGTCTTTGTAGAGTTTCATCGCAATGTTTTAAGGATCGGGAGATAATGTTATACGTCTACTGGTATTTCATTGTAATAATAAACAAAACATTAATGATGAAGCTTTGGACACCAAACGGACAAATTCTGTGCTAGTTTAGTGCGCATACAGACGAGCGGTACGGCTTGTGGCCAAATAATAACAGCTGCTTGGGTCAATCGATCAGGTTAAGCTACGCTTGCCACGGTCGGTTCGTGAATGGGTGACTATCTTTACATATGACCCGGCTGTCACTCGTAGATCATTGACAGTCGTTACGGTTAATCAAAAGGCCGAAAGTCTGACAACCAGTCTTACCAAAGGGTATCGTGTTACCCAGTAACTGGGTTTTGGATGCCCAATAGGCTGTCGCTCCATGTAAAATACTGGTATTAACTGGCTGGTATTACTTGGTTTAATTTGGTTTTTTATTTTTGATTGTGTTTAGTTTAGTTTAGTTTCATGATCTTCCTGTGCGAGTCGCAATAAATACTTTTTCTTTCTTTCTGTATTCAGCTGCACCCGGTTAGACTGGAAGCCGACCCCAACGTAGCTGGGAGGCAAAGGCAAAGGCAGATTGTTTGACCCACGAGCGGCACGCTTCACAGGTAGAGGCCGACAACACAACAGCAACATCAACAACAACAACACAACGCAACAACATGCCGCTCGTTTACGATCAGCGTACTCAAATACACGAGCGGCTCGTTGTTACCGCGTGCCACTGGTGTGTATACATACATAGTCTCATGAGGAACCTGTTTTATGATTGTGTGCAACATTAATTATTGTACCAAATTGACAGCTTGATACTCAAGCGCTGTCTTTGGTTGTGAAGTTAAATGCTTCGAGTGTTGACTTTATGGTTATGTGAAATCTGACAGGTTTATTGCTTGTGCTTGATAGCGTTGCATTAGTTAACATAAAGGAGTTGCTTTTGATTTATAATTTCGTCAAAATTCCAGGCAATTCAAATATTTAGTCCCGCTTTCACCATAAATTCATACGTTTAGCGCTAAACGTATTTGCAACATGTATCTGTTTCTGTCCATCGTTTACTTTGAAGATGACAGAGACTAAACAATGTGTGGTAGCCGCCGTCGTCAGGACGGGCGGGTGTCTGGCCGACCAGGTGAAGGCGGGCACCATACGTCCTGACTTCACGGGTATGCGAACCGTAACGGTAAGCTGTCCCGTGACGGCGGCGAGGAAGGTAATGGAGGGCGGAAGGCTCCTGGTGGGCTGGGTGTCAGCGCAGGTCAAGCTGCTGGAGCCCAGACCTCTAAGGTGCTATCGATGCCTCGTGGGGCACCACGTGGGCGTCCAGTGCACCTTGGAGGACCGCAGCACTCTGTGCTTTCGCTGCGGGAAGCCCGGACATACGGCCGGCTCGTGCAACGCCGCGCCGCACTGCGTCGTATGTGCGGCTGCTGGCAAGCCGGCCGATCACCGGGCGGGGAGCAAGTCCTGCGCTCCACCCGCCGAAGCCAGGAGGAAAGGCAGGCCCTCCGTCGCCGTCGCCACCACCACCGTCGCCGCCACTGTCGCCGCCACCGCCACCGCCGCCGCCGCCGCCGCCACCACCGCCGCCGCCGCCGCCGCCGCCGCCGCCGCCACCACTGCCGATAGGGCCCGGGAGGGGGCTGAAATGGAGGAGTAATGACTCCTCCTCTACGCCTCCTCCAGGCGAACATCAACCACTGCGCCTGCGCTCAGGACCTGTTGCTCCAGAGCATGGCGCAGTGGTCGATTAACATCGCCGTGGTCGCTGAGCCGTACTTTGTCCCGCCCAGGGATGACTGGGTGGAGGACCTGAACGGCTCAGTGGCCATAATTTCGTCGGCCGCCGCCCGTACCCCGTCCCTCGAAGGTGTCACGAGGGGACAGGGGTGCGTAGCAGCACGGTTCGGAGAGATTGTAGTAGTGGGAGTATACTTCTCTCCGAGCCGAACTCTCGCCGAGTTCCAGAACTCTTTAACAGAGTTGAGTGTCATCGTCGCCAGAAACCATGCCTTCTCCGTGCTAGTGCTCGGGGACTTCAACGCCAAGAATTTGGCCTGGGGTTCCCGTTGCACGGATGTGCGGGGCAGGATGGTGGAGGACTGGGCTCTGGAAACAGGCCTGGTCGTCCTAAATCGGGGTTCTGTTCCTACGTGTGTGCGGATGCGGGGCGAGTCGGTAGTGGACATCTCGTTCGCCAGCCCCGCTCTGTCACAGCGTGTCATTGACTGGCGCGTCATGGAGGAGGTGGAGACATACTCCGATCATCGGTATATCCGGTTTGATGTCTCCACCCAGACCTCTAGCGCGCTAGTCCAACAGGCCCCGAGTGGTCCGCGGTGGGCGCTGAAGCAGCTGGACCGGGAGCTTCTCCTGGAAGCCTCAATCGTGCAGGCCTGGGTGTTTTCACCGGACAGGCCTGCTGACATCGACGGTGAGGCGGAGTGGTTCCGGGAGGCCATGTCCGAAATTTGTGACGTGGCAATGCCCCGAGTCCGGCCAGGATGTGCCCGACGTCAGGTGTACTGGTGGTCGCAGGAGGTTGGGGCGCTACGCAAGGCGTGCGTCGACGCGCGACACCGGTACACCAGGCACCGCAGGCTCCGCATCCGCCCTCCGGATGCGGAAGCCACGGAAGTGGAGCTGTACGAGGGGTACAGAGCGGCGAAGACCGCCCTCCAAGAGGCTGTCCAGCGGGCCAAAGATATGGCCCGCGAGGAGATGTTGGAGACTCTGAACCGAGATCCATGGGGGCGCCCTTACAGAATGGTGCGGAATAAACTCCGCACCTGGGCCCCCCCGCTGACGCAGAGTCTCCGACCCCAGCTGGTGGAGGAAGTGGTGAGCGCTCTGTTCCCTTCACGGGGGGAGCATACTCCCCCGCCTATGGCTCCGCCACTTGCGGTGCCCGAAGCGGACCACGCGGACGACGACGACGACACCCCTGAAGTGACCGGGGTAGATCTGAGAGCGGCGGTAGGCAGGCGGAAGGCCAAAAATACCGCCCCGGGACCCGACGGCTTGCCGGGTAAAGCCTGGGTCCTGGCCTCGAGGGCTCTCGGGCCTCGACTGGAGGCGCTCTTAAGCGCATGCATGGAGAGAGGCCAGTTTCCACTCCGTTGGAAGACGGGGAAGCTGGTTCTCATTCAGAAGCCAGGGCGCCCTGCGGACTCTCCGTCCGCATACCGGCCCATAGTGCTGCTCGACGAGGTCGGCAAGCTCTTTGAGAGAGTGATTGCGGGCTGCCTCGTCGGGCACCTGGTGAGGACGGGGCCGGATCTTGCGGAGTGCCAGTTTGGGTTCCGCAAGGGGCGCTCGACGGTGGACGCCATCATGCGCGTGAGAACCCTCACGACGGGGGACGCGGTGTCCCGGGGTGGGGTGGTCGTGGCGGTGTCACTCGACATCGCCAACGCGTTCAACACCCTGCCCTGGAGCTGCATAGGGGAGGCACTCCGGTATCACCGGGTGCCGACTTACCTCCGTCGAATAGTCGGGGCGTATTTGACGGACAGAGTCGTCATCTACCCCGGTCGCGACGGGAACTGAAACCGGCGAGAGATGTCGTGCGGTGTCCCACAGGGATCGGTTCTGGGGCCGCTCCTGTGGGACATCGGTTACGACTGGGTGCTGCGGGCCCACCTCCCTGATGGCGTCAGCGTAGTTTGCTACGCTGACGACACGCTGGTCCTGGCGCAGGGGAGGTCGCATCAGGCGGCGGCCGACGCGATGACACGCGGGGTTGCGATAGTCGTGGAAAGGATCCGGCAGTTGGGTCTCGAGGTGGCATTGCACAAGTCCGAGGCCATGTCTTTTCATGGGCCCCGGTACGGGCCACCTTCGGGATCCCAACTGATGGTAAGAGGGGTTCACATCGGCGTCGAGAAGACGATGAGATACCTGGGTCTCGTCCTCGACAGCCGGTGGAACTTCGTCGAGCATTTCCGACGTTTGGCCCCCAAACTGGAACGGACCGGGGCCGCCTTAAAGCGGCTCCTGCCAAACCTGAGGGGGCCAAACGCCTCCTGCCGGAGGCTTTACGCGGGGGTCGTGCGGTCCATGGCCCTATATGGGGCCCCGGTATGGGCGCGTTCACTGCGGCTTCGAGCCGCACACTACCTGAACGCGCCCCAAAAGGTGGTAGCCGTAAGGCTGATCCGGGGGTACCGCACGATCTCGCGCGAGGCAGCAAGCCTCCTTGCCAGACTGCCACCATGGGATCTGGAGGCGATAGTCCTCGCGCGCCTGTATGACTGGCGCGCGGAGGCACTACGTCGGGGGGAAACTCTGCACCCGCGGCAAATCGCTGCGGAGCGGACGGACCTCCGGCGCGGTCTCATGGTGGAATGGAAGGCGCGACTATCGCAACCCAGCGCAGGGCACGCCACGATAGCGGCGGTAAGACCCCTCTTTGAGGAGTGGCTAGAGAGGCGTCACGGCGCTCTCACCTACCGCCTGACGCAGGTCCTCTCCGGACACGGATGTTTCGGGAGGTTCCTGCACATAATCAGGCGGGAGGAGACGCCCGGGTGTCACCACTGCGAGGATCGCCCAGAGGACACGGTGGAGCATACGGTGGAGGTCTGCCCCGCTTGGGCAGAGCACCGCCGTGTCCTCGTAGAGGCGATCGGCAGCGGCGGCGACCTCTCGCGCCCGGCCCTGGTGCAAGCCATGGTCCGGGGCGAGAGGGAGTGGGAGGTGGTCACCTCCTTCTGCGAAGCAGTCATGCTAGCGAAGGAGGTGGCGGGATGGGCGAGGGAGAGATCCTCACGCCTCAGCCGCCGAGGGAGACGCTCCGGGCGTCGGGAGCCGCGTGACGACTCCCGGCCACCGTAGGGGCGGGCCTGCGGGCGCAGAGCAATGGGTAGCTCTCCGTCCGATCAGGACCAGGCCCGTGCCGGACGGCGCGTAAGTGTTCCACGTGCGCCTCAAAGAGATGTCAGCATAGATGACGGGGCCCGACAGGGCCGAAGCCTGCCGGGGTAGCGGGATCGTCCGAAAGGGTTACCGCTGCCCTGGTACATAAAGGGCTAAGGAAGGAACACGGGTGGGTTTTAGTCAGTAAGAGTCTGACACTCCCTTCTGCTCCACCCAGAGCGGGAGGAGTCATTTGATGATTTCCCATCCACAAAAAAAAAAAAAAAAGACTAAACAATGTTTTTTTTCCCATATTTTGAACCTTTTGACGACTGAGGGAGGACATCACCATGGCGAAGGTGATGCGACAATGTGGTAACATTTGCAGGGCCAACATTTCCAGAGATCCGACAAGACAGGGAGGTTGGGAAGAAACAAGGCAAACGCCTCCCGCGTTTGCCCAGCAGTGGGACACAATATAGACTAAAAAAAGAAGAACTTTTTAGATATGTTAAACGCTAAACGCATTTAATGATTTGTTTTGCAATGTGTTCCCATTTAGTATTTAAAGTATAATTAATATACTCAGCACAGTCAGGTATAACTAAAACTCTACCTGAACCTACTAATTACCCAAACACCCCAGCTAAACCACAATGTGACTGCCACATATAGTTATTTACCAGGCTGCCCACCGTCGCAGACAAATTACAAGCGTCGGCCAATCCGTCCTTTGTCCGGCCCTGACTAATGTGCTATACGGCTGTAATTTTGGCCGGCCAATAAGCGCACTGACCGGCTACAGCCGTTACTCAGGAATGAGGGAGTGTGTGATTTGTGATGCAGTTTTGGTGTGTGATGGTATTTTGTTCCATTTTTTAGTGTGCATACACGAGTGGCTCGTGGCTAGATGAGGGGTTCGCGGCTTAGTAGTAACAGCCGCACGGGTCGATCGATCAGGTTAAGCCAGGCTTGGCATGGTCGATCCATGGATGGGTGACCATCTTTACATACCAAGACCCCTCCGCGCCTCGGAAAGCACGTTAATCCGTTGGTCCCGGCTGTCATTCTTGGATCTTTGACAGTCGTTACGGGTTATCAGAAGCACGAAAGTCAGACAACCAGTCTTACCAAGGCGTACCGGGTTACCCAGTAGTTAACTGGGTTGTGGAGGTCAGATAGGCAGTCGCTCCATGTAAACTACTGGTATTCAGCTGCATCAGGTTAGATTGGAAGCCGACCCTAACATAGTTGGGAAATGCTGATTGATTTTTTGGTCTGTGGCGTGTGTTTCCCTTGAAAGTATAGTTTTCTCCATGACAGATTCCGTGGGTGTCTTTATAGAATGTCTGGTTGAAGAGACTGGATAATCTGAAATATTTATCATGTTATTTAAAGTTTGTGGTTGGAGTGAGTCAGGTTATTGAAAGGCTTCCCTTGAGGGCTTAACTTTTACATTTTTGCCATAAATTTTAACAACACAACGTGCCAATGTGTGCCCTTGCACTTGGCAAGCTCATGTCACCCATGACAACCTGTCAGCCTCTTGACAGGTTGCCACATAAGTGACAGCCCGCTATGGAGATCTTTAAGAACTAGTAGTTCCTATAACGCTATAAGTTATAATTATATTTTTTCGTCCGTAATCAAATATGAATGTAATTGTAACACGTATTCCCGTTTATCAAGAAGGCAGAAGCATAATCATAATCTGCCTTTAGCATTCCCACTGCTGGGACAGGCCTCTTCCCTATATGAAAGGGAGTGGGCTGTAATCCTCCACACGGGCCCAGTGCGAGTTGGTAAACGTCACATGTCTTCGAATTTTTGGTTCTAGGACTTCACTCACGATGTTTTCCTTCGCCGTTTTGAGGGCAGTGGTGAAGAAATAAATTACACAAAGTAATGCGCCTGCCTGGGTCTGAACCCGTGACTTACAACTCGTGAGTCGGGGACACTACCACTGAGCCATCACTGCTCCGCAATGAGAAAACTATGTCATGATGTCTATGTTAGTCTAAGTGTGAAGTATTTCTACTAAGCAGATACTCAGATCATCTCATTTTTTACAAACTTAAAATACAATCAAAACCAAACAAACATTGACTTTAAAACGAGGGTACTCCAAAAAATTCCCCAACGACTAATTCCACTTAAAAAACTCATTAAACCCTCCATGGGTTTCCGGAAGACAAAGATATGTTATAATAAATGTATGGCGCTCATGGTGCTTCAGGACGTGACGACATAATCGCTTCCACAAAATTATGGTGTCCCCGCGACTAAATTATTTACTGCGCGAAGGAATAAGGAACAGAATTAACTCTTTTGTTAACATACACGTACCATGCTGAAGATAAGATGAGAAGGCTCATGAATACGGATCATTATTACATATTTATGCACATAAGATAATAATATGGTTTTGGATATGTCACCGTATGATTGCTAACAACGTTAGTTTATAATCTATCTCGCGAGATCGTATACATTGTGAAGACACACTGCTTACAATATACCGTAGGTATTCATTTTCGGTAGTTTATAATCTATCTATGTAAAACCGTCAAATTGTCAACGAACTTAAAAAGTTACGAAACTTGCGTAAGCAATACTTGTAAATATTAATTGAGTTTATTGACACTAAGCTAAAAATGGCTATTTTAATTGTTTTTTTTTTTTAGTTAAAAATGTTACTAATGTATAGTTTACTAGTTTTAAAGAAAGCTGATAAAAGCTATAAAACGTTTTTTTATTTTAAATCTCTAAATTCTATATTTTAGAAAAAAATATATTTTTAAAAGTGTAGTACTTAGTTTTGCAGGCCAGTGTATTAACGCCAGTTGCGATCCGTCGCATGCCAGTTTGATACCAGAGGGACAATTCTCGTAATTTTATGAACGTTTACAGTCTGATCTCAGTCTCAATCTGTCAAAAATACTTCAAATTTCCCTACATTTTGACAAGTTTTTGACATTTGTTTGTCGCCGAGATTACATTGCGACTAGATTTTGAACGTTTTAAATTACGAGAATTGGCCTTCAGTTCACAATATGTCGGTTTGCCATGGAGAGATTATAATCTATGGAAAAAGAATGCGTTAAATTGTAAATGGTTTGTTGCAGTTCATAATTTTTCGATAGTTTATAATCTGGCGAGGTAGATTATTAACTAACGTGTTCATGATTATACGGTGATAGAAATATTAAATATCAGTGTTTCTCGGATTATTGGTAACAATATAGGGTGATTGGTAATTAGTGACTGATACTTAAACACATGATCTTACTTATCATAACAAACAACTTTCTCAAAGAAACCAATTTTTTTTTAGTTACCAAGCTCTTGATCTCAATCACCCCGATATTTATCAGCGAAAACTTAGAAATGGTCTTCAATGTTATATTTTTTACAACCATTTTAATTAAGCTAGCTGCTAGTTTTCCGAACATAATAAAATGAAATAATAACAATATTTTAAAGTAATGAGATAAGTTCGATGTCAATCACTCTATTGCTAATCTAGGGATTGCCAAAAGTTGGGCAATTTAGTGATTGCACTGCGCTCTGCGGTTTAATAACTCAATATAGCTAAAGTGCTAAAGCTCATGGCTAAAGTGTTTTTAAATTCATTGAATTCTACAGGATTTTAGACCTTCCTTTTCTCACCAGATAGATGGGGAACAAAAGTGCTGACCAGCTTTTGTTTAGAATTTCACACGCAAAACAAAAGAATCCCAATAAAAACCACAAAGTTAAAATACAGAGGTGATGACATAGCCTAGTTCTATAGAAATATCCAAAACTCAAGATAGCAGCTATAGTTTTCCATAAAAGTTACAAAAACACGAATTTAATTCTATGCCCATGGTTAGCACCGCATCGATGCTCGCCATTGTTGTTTTGGATCAGTGGTTATTACTTTTGCCAGCAATAACTTTTTTTTTTTCGAATTAAGCTTCTGTCTTCCTTACCCACGCTCGCATACCAACAAAGCCTTATTTATTAAATAAACAGGCAACAGTATAAAGGGAATGTATTCTCATTATAACTTGGGGAGGAACTAATTAATTTTTTAAAAGGAAATTCAGCCACTTTCATTATGATTAATTTATGGAGATAGACGAGAATTGCTTCTTAATCAAATAATAATTGAATAAGAGTCCTTTACATTTTTAAAGTGGGGTCCACGAGGGGCTTGTGGCTAAGTAATAACAGCCGCGCGGGTCGATTGATGACAAGATGGACGGACGGACATAAAGAAGCTGTCTGGGGTAGACTGGATGAGGAAGGTAGAGGACAGGGTGTTGTGGCGCAGTCTGGGAGAGGCCTATGTCCAGCAGTAGACTACGATAGGGTAATTTGGGGGTCGATCGATCAGGTTAAGTTACTCTTGCTGCGGTTGGTCCGTGGAGGGGTGATCATCTTTACATATCAAGATCCCTCCATGCCTCGGAAAGCACGTTAAGCCCGGCAGTCATTCGAGAATCTTTGGCTGTCGTTGCGGGTAGTCAGAAGCCCAAGCGTCCGACAACCAGTCTTACCAAGGGGTATCGTATTACCCAAAACTAGGATGTGGAGGTCAGATAGGCAGTCGGTTCATGTAAAATACTGGTATTCGGCTGCATCCGGTTAGAATGGAAGACCCCAACACAGTTTAGAAAAAGGCTAGCACCAGTGACAGAAAAGTTTGGCTTGGTGGCATGTGATAAGGAGGGACGAAACGCATGTGACTTAAAGACTGAATATAAACGTTGATGGATGGAGAGCGAGAGCAAGGCCAAAGAAAAGATGGATTGTGTAAGGAACGATTCGGAAAAGAGCTACGTCAGACATTTGTATTGGGCAATTGGCACATTTTGAGTTTTATGCAATGAAGTTAAGAAAAAGTACACGTTTTATAATATTTAACTTATCACTTCTGTGCGTTAGTGTCCTTTTTTCTATATTTTGTTGTATCAATTGCCTATACATATTTCTGGAGTTGTCGACTCACCTACAAATATATTAACTTCGTGCGAGTCGCCTATAGAAAAACCAATTATATTTAAAAGTGACGATTCACCCGTTTCGGCGAGTAAATTCGTGCAAATATATATATATATATATCAGAACCATGTGAGTCTGACTTCACTACACACCCGTCCAATCCATTAAGGAATATTCATAAAAGATTCACCGAACTCCATTACCGCCACTGACCAAAACTAGCGAGCGAACGGTCGAAACAATCGACCTCGCTAATCCGTCCAATCAGTTCAACAGAATCGTGTTAAATAACTTACTTAGCCCCCGAGCCACCAGCCACGGGCCACGAGCCCGGAATCCGACTGGATCCGAACATGGCAATGCCATTCTAAACTTGGCTAATCCCGGCTTTATTTCGAAGTCACCCTGTAGAACCGCTTGATATTAGCAGACAAGTACATTGTACATTATAGCAATGTAGCTCTTTATTGTGGAAAAGAATGGCTGATATCGTTTTGGTAGGTCCCATAAAGACAGGAGGCTCTCGCTGGGCAGCTGCCCAACGAGAGCCTCCTCAGGTTTCTGAATCAAGCCCTTGATCCAGCTGGATCAAGGGCTTGATTCAGAAAGCAGTACTTCTGAACACGGCCCGCATTGTTAGGAGGTTCCTCTGTCTGGAGCCCTGACCGCTGGTAGCTTGGACCCTGTTCCCGATACCGGTGGGCTTTTTTATATTTTTAAATGTTTTTATACATTTTTTATTCTAATATTTAAAAATATAATTTATATGTACTTAAATAATGAAATAAAGGAATATAATAGAAAAAAATATTTTCTTAAAGTAAACGAAATAAACTTGCTATTTATAAAATACTCTAAGAACACTATCTGTCCATATCATCATAGTTGTGTATGTATTTATTATTTTGAGTATGATATAATTATTACTATTCTAGTAATATTTATTTTAGAAGTATTTATGTATGTTTATTTGTATGTATGTTAGTATATTCTCATAATTTTTGTTTAGTTTTTAAGTGAATTGTTTTTTTATTCTGTATTATTTTTTGTCTCCTTTGCTCTATCACACGCTGTCTACATCTCTGTATCTATTGTCCTATCTCTGAGGGGGGATTGTCGTAGTTTTAAGAACGTTCACAGTCAGAAGGGCAACTCTCGTAATTTTAAGAACGTTCTCAGTCTGATCTCAGTCTCAATCTGTCAAAAAATTATTTAATTTCCCTACATTTTGACAAGTTTTTGACATTTGTTTGTCGCCGAGATGAGACTGCGACTAGATTTTGACCGTTTTAAATTACGAGAATTGGCCTACTGATCTCAGTCTCAATCTGTCAAAAATACCTCTAATTTCTCTACATTTTGACAAGTTTTTGACATTTGTTTATCGCCGAGATGAGACTTCGACTAGATTTTGAACATTTTTATTTACGAGAATTGGCCTGCTGGTATGCTGGAAGAGATTTCTTATGAGTATCACCTCTGTACCAATTTTTTCTGTTTGTCATTGTCTGTTTATATATGTGTGTACATAAATGGTAAAAAAAAAACTAGCATTTGTCGGCGACTTTGCCTGAGTGGAAGCCGGAAATCTCATATCTCAAAAAGTATACTATGTCCTAACATACAGGTGATGGTCAAACCGTGGACCAAACAAAATGTAACAGACACACACCGGCCTGTATCTTTTTAGCTGGTTATATAGGTATATGCATACTTATTAAAATAAATCACTGGCCATTTTCATATCTCAAATTCATATTTTCTACATGATTTTATTCCACGAGCTCACATTATAGATCCACGCAATGCCAGGATCAGTTCGGGTTTCACCTCTAAAGCGGATACTACAAAGAGCCTGATACTCCAGGGCTACCTATCCCGGGAATACCCAGCGTACCTCTCCGCTTCGGACCCTGCCTACGCCTCCGTCCTCCGTCCTCCGTGAAGGACTCCTATTTTCTACTGGACCGCGCCTCATCCGAGGGCTGCCTCACCTGGCGGGCTGACAGCGTCCCCGCCGTGCCTCTCTCTCCTGCTGCCGCGCTGCGTCCTTCCCTGCTGCGTGGGCCCTCCTACGGGTGTCCTCCGTGCCGCACACGCACCAGCACCTGCCCTCACCTGCTCCTGCACCTGTACCTGTACCTGCACCTGCTCCTATACCTGCACCTGCACCTGTACCTGCACCTGCATCTGTACCTGCACCTGTCGCCGGCACCTGCCTCGCGTCTACCTCCCTCCAACTGGATCTCCACCTCAACCTCCTCAGCCCACCTATCACGCATCGTCATCCATACACCCCACCTCCACATACTACACACTACTCTTCAGTCCATCTCCGTCTTTTAATTTCTTGTAAATATACCTTTAATTGAATTCTACCTCCCATTCTTTAATTTAATTTTACCTTTGGTTTTATAAGTTCAGTTTTACTTGTCGCTATACGACACAGGCTGTTGGTAAAGATAAACGTCTCGTATTGTAACATTCCAGTTATTTCATTTTTTCAATAATTCGTCAAACAAAATCTTCCACCAAGCATCAAGAAGAAAGGAAAGAGAGAGAGCAAGATGAGGAGATTTATTTAGCACAAGATTCATCAAACGGCTATCAATTTAGAGCTGAAAATCAACAAAGACCATAAATACAAACCAAAACAACATTGCTGCAGCTAGGATTCTCTTCTGATCAAAAGTTGCAGTGTGCAGAGATTCCTATTTATTAGTTTGAACTAGTTTTCCGAATCCACTACCAACACCACAATATTTAACTTAATTAGGGTTAATTAGAAGAGTTGCTACAACTGCTTAGTGGTCTGTTCTAGTTTGTTCTGAAGGACCGCTTGCTAAGTGGCCAGATATTCAGTGTGTCTTGTTTTCCAGCTACTCTAAAATATCCGAATATTATAATAATCAAGAGTTGGTAGAATATACGTGGATTACAAAACCAACAAGGAGTCGATTCAGTAACAGTTACATTAATGTAGGTCATGATCGTCTAAAACATACACATACACAGCTGTACTTTAACACATACACAGTTGTACTTTAATACATACACAGCTGTACTTTAACACATACAAAGCTGTACTTTAACACATACAAAGCTGTACTTTAACACATACACAGATGTACTTTAACACATACACAGCTGTACTTTAACACATACACAGATGTACTTTAACACATACACAGCTGTACTTTAGCACATACACAGCTGTACTTTAACACATACACAGCCGTACTTTAAATGTGAAGCTTAGTCGTAGACTGCTGTGAAGTGGCGCCTTACTGTGAGTCACAGTCACATACCTAAATTAAAATTATTTGGTCCACATTTACTTAGAGGGGCCCGTGGCTAAATAATAACAGCTGCACAGGTCGACCGATCAGGTTAAGCTACGCTTGCCGTGGTTGGTCTGTGGATCGGTGACTATCTTTGCATACCGACACCCCTCCGTGCCTCGGAAAGCACGTTAAGCTGTTGGTCCCGGCTGGCATTCATGGATCTTAGTCAGTGTAGTCAGAAGCCCGAAAGTCTGACAACCAGCCTTACCAAGAGGTATCGTATTATCCAGTAACTGGGTTGTGGAAGTCAGATAAACACTCGCTCCTTGTAAAATACTGATATTCAGCTGCATCCGGTTATAGAATGGAAGCTGACCCCAACATAGTTGGTAAAAGACTTGGGAGATGATGGCCCACATTTACTTGTTCCTAATTTGGATGTTTGAACCACATAAGATATGCTTTTACAAACATATTACAAAAGTAATTCTACAGGTACCTACGATTATTAAAGGTACTTTCTCACATAATTCGCAGCATCATGAACCACTCACGTACACAAAAAGATTCCGTCTCTCCGTCATTGATCGCTTTAGGTCGACAATAGCGTCAGAGGTGCTAACAGCGATTTGTTAGTGAACAATGAATGCGCCGAAGATAGCACAGTCAGAGCCATTAATCCTAATAACGGCCTCGCTGTGTCGAACTTTAGAAAGATAGCCTGAAAAAACGGCTATAAAATCAAGACAGTGAAGATCATTAGATTCTAGAGATAGGTTGATACTTGTTTCAACTGAATTTTGTACTACTTTAAACTAAAACTTAAGGCTATACGCCTTCTGTAGAGTCCCACAGACAGGTGCAAAGCGACAACGCGACGCGGCTCTAGTGGAACAATTTCTATGAAACCTTCATCGAAATTTTCTACCAGTAGCGCGTCGCACCTTCGCGTCGCGTCTGTCTGCAGGGAGCCGTAAGACGACTAAGACAATTTCATTGTCAAGACGTAGCACATAGATATATTACGTCGTTCCAGATTGCAGAATGCAGAAGACCAATTCTCGTAATTTAAAACGTTCAAAATCTAGTCGCAGTCTCATCTCAGCGACAAACTAATGTCAAAAACTTGTCAAAATGTAGGGAAATTAGAGGTAATTTTGACAGATTGAGACTGAGATCAGACTGTGAACGTTCTTAAAATTACGAGAATTGCCCCTCTGGTGTAATGACATGACATGTGATATTTTATTTCCGTAAAAAGGTTTAAAAAAATATTTTAATACGTATAACTTGACGTCACTTCACGTTTCTCTTGGCGCTAAGCAGTGCGTTGAAAATCCAGTGCACGCGAAAAAATCGTAATGAGTACCTGGGCTTAGCATCAGGCGTGCCGTCTGCTTATTTGTCACCCAATTGCATAAAAAAGGACTGAAAAAGATAGAGATATGTGTATATTTATAGCTCCATAGCTTCACTACTCGTTAACGAAAACCCTTTTAATTAAGTATTACAAATCCTCTTCAGAAAACAGAATGTTCATATCATTTTGCAAAACAAAGTGGTGACGTGCTCATTAGTAGGTAAAACCACACATAAACTATCCTTTTCTAATTACAACATAACTGAAAGTGACCGTTATTATTCAAATTATTTAAGAACAGACAGAATACATGTCCACTACACAACAAAGAGCTTTTGCTACGCCTTAGCAAGCGTAGCCGCGTAGCAGTGACACTGTCTTTCCAGCTACGCCGTAGCAAAACTGCGATACTTTTATTTCCTTTATGGTTTTTTTGTGTTTCTTATTTTAGTTAAAGAAACATCGTAATTTCAATAATTCAGCTAAGTTTTTGAACAAAATGTAGATTTTCTGTCTACTTGATAAAGAAAAACTCTCTTTTAGAACGTTTATTATTAAAAGATAAGACGATGAACAACTAATTCATTTGTCTTAAGAATCTAATTATAATTACGTTTTCACAAATTAATTATGTTCTACTCTGGTTGTTTTACGCAAACATTGTGTTATAAAAGTAAAATTATAAGGTTGCCTGGATGAGATCGCAGAAAGCGAAAAGGCCTTTTTTTTTTTTTTTGGGTGGGAAGTCATCAAATGACTCCTCCCGCTCTGGGCGGAGCAGAAGGAGTGTCAGACTTTTACTGACTAAAACCCACCCGTGTTCTTTCAGTTGCCTGTGCCAGGGGCCACGGTATCTCTTTCGAACAACCCGCAGCCCCGGGGGCATCGGCCCTAGCGGACCCCGTCAGTTCGTGCTGACAGCTCTTTGAGGCGCGTGTGGAACACAACGCGCCGTCGACCTGGGCCTGGTCCTTTCCGGGCGGCGAGCTGCCCATAGCTCGCCGCCCGCAAGCCCGCGCCTACGGTGGCCGGGAGTCGGCTGTTGACTCCCGTCCAGGGCGTCTCCTGCGGCGGCTAGGCGCGCGAGGGTGCAGCGACTGCCTCTCCCTCACGCGCTTCGCCTCCTCCTTCGGGAGCATTACTGCTTCGCAGAAGGAGGTGACGGCCTCCCATTCACTCTCGCTCCGTACCATGGCCTGGATGAGGGCCGGACGCGAGAGGTCGCCGCCGCCGCCGATCGCCGCCACGTGGACACGGCGGGGCTCCGCCCAAGCCGGGCAGACCTCCACCGTATGCTCCACCATGTCCTCCGGGCGATCCCCACAGTGGTGACACCCTGGCGTTTCCTCCCGCTTTATCCTGAACAGGAACCTCCCGAAACAACCGTGTCCGGTGAGGACCTGCGTCAGGCGGAAGGTGAGGGCGCCGTGACGCCTCTCTAGCCACTCCTCAAAGAGGGGACTTATCGCCGCAATTGTGGCGTGCCCAGCCCTGGGTTGCGACAATCGCACTCTCCATGGCGCTATGAGATCCCGCCGGAGCTCTGTCCGCTATGTCGTGATTTCTCGCGGCAGCGGAGTAACGCCCCGGCGTTTTGCCTCCTCTCGCCACTCCCATATGTGGGCGAGGACTTTGGCCTCCAGATCCCAAGGCGGTAATCCGGCAAGGAGGCTCGCCGCCTCAGCGGAGACCGTGCGGTATCCTCGGATGAGCCGGACAGCCATGACCCTTTGGGACGCGATCAACCGGCGGGCTGGTCGCCGCCTCAGGGATCGCGCCCATACCGGTGCCCCGTAAAAGGCCATGGACCGCACGACCCCCGCATAGAACCTCCGGCAGGAGGCATTTGGTCCCCCTAGATTGGGAAGGAGCCGCCTCAAGGCAGCCCCGGCCCGCTCCAGTCTGGGACCCAAACGTCGGAAGTGCTCCACGAAGTTCCACCGGCTGTCGAGGACGAGTCCCAGGTACAAGCGAAAAGGCCTGATGTTGTATATTATGTATTGTTTGATTTATTTTTGTTATGTATTTTTGTGGTGTTTAATGACATATAATACGAGTATACAGGGTGGCAGGAACATCGACGCGCAGCCTGTTGCTGTGCGTAGAAATTTTTCAGTAGTTCAAAAATTTGCTGTTCTATACATTTTGACCGCGTAGGTTTCACGCGCCCTTTTTTTTATAAAACAGCTGATTTTTTTTTATCCCTTACGATAACTTCTTTCACTGGGGTCTAGAATCATGTGCTGAATTCATGGTTTCAGTTTGCGCGTCGGTACATCGACGCGCAAACTGCGTTTAATCAAAATAAGTTTTTCTTTAGTTCTTTTTAATTATTTTTTATCATCTACACCCACTATCTCACCTGATGATATTTATAAATGGAGTCAACAGTGCCGCATGGCTGCCTATTCTCTTCTTCGGTATAAGTGTGCTTAGTTCTGCCTCTACTGCTTCGTGAACTTAGTTTCCAAGTACAGATATATTGATCAGTATCTGTGGCATTACTAACTAGAGTACGTATCGCGACATCATTTGCGTTACTGCGTGTTATCAACGCACATAAACGCGGCATCCGCTAGTGAGAACACGACTCTATTGGCAGGGCTGCCAGTGGCGAGAAAATGGATCCTCAACAATTTTTTTTTTTTGTGTTGGCCAAAGTGGCCTTTTTGCCTCGTATATGACTTTCTGTTTCATTTTTCCTTTTTGTTACCTTTTTGGTATATATTTGTTTTTTTTAATTTTTGATTGAGTTTAGTTTAGTTTTATGATCTTCCTTTACGAGTCGCAATAAATACTTTTCTTTCTTTCTTTCAAATACATAACATAACATCACGCCTGTGTCCCCCAAAGGGTTAGGCAGAACTGCAACTATAGTACACTGACATTATGCCAGTTGTTATACTTAGGACGAAAGCGTCAGGGTAGCACGTGGAACTAAAATTTTCTGTCGTAGATATGACAGAAAATTGGGTGTCCCATAGATATGGGACACCCACATTTCGCCAGTTATGTTTAAGTCCCATGTCATAGGGGGCGAGCCTATAAGCATCAACTGGGTACAAATCTTGAAAACTCAATAACTTTGCCGGCCCGGGAATCAAACTTAGGACCTCATGCTCAGCAGTAGCTCTTGCGACTGCTAGACCAACGAGCCAGATTTTTTTAAAATAAATATTAAAAATTAATGTCGCCAGCCCTGAGTACAGATCAAGACTTCAACCACACGACATAAGCCCGGTACACACAAGTATCGTTCCAAAACTTTCCAGGCAACGGGATTTGCGAGGATTCCACATTTATCCGTTTTTCACGGTTCCAGCCTTATGCGCGATAAACCGTCAGAGGTAAGCTTTAATATTTATTGTTCTCTCTTAAAGAAAAGGTATTTCGTACTGTGATATCGTAAGCCACTGACGTTTATGTTGTGGGGGATAAATTATGGGGGGAGACAGTGGAAGATTGTTTTTGAAACTGTCCAGGGGTCTAGTACGAGGTATTAATGCCATCATGATTCCAGTCCGAAAAAGAGATGGTGCATAGCTCCGTCTCTCTCTTACACTACAAGCATGATAGCATTAAACCGCCAAAATACGGCACCAGCGAGCGTATTATGACGTTTCAGAACTATGATTGTTTCAGTGTGAAAGAGAGATGGAGCTTTACAGTACGAATAGTACCATTTCGTTTTCGCAACGGATAATAATGACTTTAACACTTTATAATTCGGCCCCAGTACCATGCCGTTGTAAACTCGAAACAAAAGTTTTGCAAGCAAAGATAAGTTTTGTCGATAAACTATAGTAGATAGATAGATAAAACAATTATTTAGTGCACACAAAAGACGTAGCACACACAATAACACAATTCAATTATAACAAATGACAAAAAATTAATAAAAACATAATTAAAGAAATAAAGTTTAATCAAATAACATACAAAGTGCAGTGCACGTCTCAAGGTTACACCAAAGAGGAATCCAGCTCAGCATGATAGTAATCAAACTCTAATACCCTGTTTTATGTAAATCAATAAAAAAAAATATATAGGTTTCACTGTCAATGTAAGCATAAAAAGGTCAAGGTATGCACTGTCACGGTGAGCAGAAAAAATCCATTCTCACCAAGATCCAAATAAGATAATGGCTTTTCTACTACGAATTAAACCGGCTAGCTACAGTACATATCTAGTATGTTCTTCATCAAAAACACTATTTTACTTGCAGCTGCAAATATAAATTTTAATAAAGAGAACTTTCTCCATGCAGTAAACTCGAGACCAGTACAGCGTACACAACAACAACAACATACATAATTTTAATAACGTAAATGCTGGCACACACGTCCACCACTTGAGCGATGCGGACGTGGAGACTGGTCGAGTTGCTTCTAATTCTGTTGCTCGAGCGACTAGCGTTGAGGGCAACTGAGCCCTTTAAGAAACTAGTTCCTTAAGTGAGGACGCTTGTGTCCCGCCTTCATGCAAGCATGCATTTATTTTGTTTAGGAATATGTTTAGATTATAGCTGTTTGTTTGTTTTTTTTTTTTTTGTTTTCGAATACAACGTCAAGGCATTTATTTCAAATATGCAAATAAAAGACACTTTTGAACGTCAAAAATTACAATAACATAGAATTTATTCTATTCGCCCTTCCAAAAGGTAGTTTTCGTATGGAGAAGAAATTCTGTTCCATTTTACAAGCTTTTATTTAGTTTAACCTGTCCCGATTTTTGTCTGTAATCAAATCCTGCAAGTTAAATTTGATCCACCCTTCATTATTTTTCTTTAGCAATCACAGTGTAACACGCTTTTATTTATAAAAAAATTGGGTCTGTGATAAAAACGAAAAGACTTAATACAAGGTGTAAAATAAGTGTTTAATAAAAATATATAATTAGGTATGTTCGATATGGGATTATTGTGACGTAGACGAAGAAGGTTCATTATCGTTAAAGGTTGCAATGTAGTGTACCTATATAATGGTATTTTTTTTATCAGGTTTAAATTATTTTCAACTTTTTAGTTCTTTTTATTAACAAGTAATAAAAGCTTGTTTTAAAAAAGTTTTTTATTTTCTTTGAATTTTTTCGGGTTCCATACTTAAGATCAAAAAGATAGATTATAAAGAAGATTAGAGATTCGAAAGAAGGATTTGATCCTTCGTTCGAATCTCTAATCTAACCGTCAAAGAGATTTCTCACATTCAAAATAATAGCGTCAAAGAGAATTCTCACTTTCAAAAGCATTGTCCTGCGATATTTTCATAGCATTCACATAAACAAAGCCCCACAAAGCCGCAGATAAAGAATGACATCAAAATAATGGAAGCTTTTTCCATAATTCCATTATTAAAACGATTCTCACCCTACCAGTCGATGCTATCATACCATCGTACATAAAACCATCGATATATCATGATTCACGAAGGGTTTTTTTTTCAATTTCCCCCTGTAAACAGACGTCCCTCCATATTAAAACACGCCGAGCATTTCAGCAACTTTTCCTGTATTAAGCATAACATATTGATCGTTTCGATAAAACCCTTGGCTTTTAACAAATTACTCTTTAAGTGAACATGAAAGACGTATGTTTGTACGATAATAGATGAAATTATTAAAAGGTTAATTTTGAACTAGCAACCCGCCCCTGCTTTGTCCGGTTGACTTGACAAAATATTGAGATTTCATTAATCAGGATTTTTTTTGACCTGTAACCATGATTTCAGCATAGATTCTAGCGTAGAATTTCTTCGTAGGTGTTGTTTCATAGAATAGTGAAATACTTACGCGGTCAAAATGTATGGAACAACATTTTTTTTTTATAACCGACAAAAAATTCTAAAAATGCTCGGGATTCTTAAATCATATATTTTGCTGAATTCATGATTACAGTTTGCGCACAAGTCATTTTTTTTCGTGTATGTAAGTTTAATATGAATGTATTATAGGTACACATAAACCTTCCGAAATAAACTTCCTAAATGATGGTAGGACCGCATAAAAATCCATTGTGTAGTTTAGAAGAACAACGCGATCACACAGACAGACACGAATAGCGACATTGATTTCTAATATGTATGTAAAGAAGTACTTCATTCGTTTTACTTGCTATTCAGGGATCAAACACGAGGTAATGGGGACTCATTACATTTGGAACTTATTTCCTTTGCTTCAGTGAGTTTTTGATTCTATATCAAGTGGTGTTATAAGATTGTGCTACTGATTTGCGTAATTGTATTTGGTAGGTACTGCTTACTCACTTACCAGCTTATGTAAAGTCAAAGACTTTTTGGTGTTCCCTATTTCACTTTGTGAATGATTTAACAATTTTTTCAACTTTCTATTTCTATTCTTTCGGAACTAATCCGATTAATTATATAAAAAATGGCTGCGGTCTTTTCTGAAAATGGTCGTTTCTGAAATGGTTATTGTTCATGATTGAGTTGATGTTTATTTTTTAGAAACAGAAAATAAAGTTCTTATTTTTACTATTACATTTATTCAGCACTAGTCGTGCCCGCGACTTCGCTTGCGTGGATGTCAGGTATCAATAATGTGTCGCTTAGCGCTGTCGGTACCACTCCTCCATTGAAAAGCAAGAATCTTTAGTCTTTTGTATTTGCGCGGACCCAATTTTTTTTTTTTTTAAATAAAGTAGCCTAAGTTACTCCTTGTAATCATCAGCTATCTTCCAACGAAAGTCCCGTCCAAATCCTTCAAGCCAAGCCTTTTCAGAGATTAACCGAAACAAACAGACTGACAGACAGACAATTTTTTTTTTAAATTGTGTTTTGTTTTAGTACCTACCGTATATATATAGTAAAAAACGTGCGTTCTGTTGTGCCTGTTAAACCCTTTGAGTAGTGTATGTTAAACAAAGAAACATCTCTTTCAATAAGCCCAAACAGCACTCCTACCAAAAACAAACTAACTATTGAAACACACGAACAAAACAATTCAATCCCTACAAACTAATAATGACATTCGAACAATACGTGTCCGAATGAAAGTCGATCGTAAGCCGGGCTTCAGTATTCATGTCCTTGTTTTCGTTAAGGATTCCTGAAAGCTGTTTTAGAATTCCATCTAGTGCTAACTGAAAGTCTAGCTGTCGCTACCGATGTATTGGTGGGAGATACGATACGAATAGTGTTTTTTAGAATCGGTGTTCTTTGAAGGCATAGTAGTTGTGTTCTTGGTAAAGTTTACTGGCTTGGTTTTGTGGTATAAAGATGGGTAGGTATGTTTATTAAGAATGTCATTCTCTGATCATTGACTTGGATTTTAACGCGTAAAATTTATTTTATTCTAAAGCGTATAGACGTTAAAATCCAATTTTAACGTCTATACGCTTATCGCACTACATCATATTTTAATGTTAAGGTACTACTGCTTAAGACATGTCGCGCTAACCCCAAATAAATTGGTATATGAGCAAGAGAATAATTATGACTTACTTACGAGTAAAACATGTTTTTTTTAAGATCACTTGAAACATTATGAGTTTTAAAAAGTCAGCCTTTGTTTGGTAAAAACTAATTGCTGTTGCAATACACAGAAGGTTACTGTCTAACCTCAGGTCATCCCCGCTAGTAACAAAAATGTATAAAATGCACTCAACAATAAAACAAAAGCCACAACTCTTTTCTACACATTCACGTCACAGCATTTTGTATTCGACTCATACAAACGTATCCATTATAAAAAATAGTTTTGTCGCACCAAGCTTCACCATAAAAGTGGTCCGATGATACAACCTTGAGGAAACCCAGATGGTATTTGCATTATGCAGAGATTCATCAGGGTAGAGTAGTCCCTTGACAAGCATATGTTATGTATGAGGAATTTTGTCGGTTATTTTCTTATATGGGGTAAAGAGAAAATATATTAATATATCGGTAAACTTAATATAATGGTCGTATGTCACAGGGATCGAGAGCCCTTAGTGTGGTGGATCACGGCATCTGAACTGTAATATTTTGAGAAAAACATCTTAGAATGAATGAATTATTTATTTGCCATATTACGCGTACATAAAAATGGTATTATTCGCAGATGGCTTCACCACATTTGTTTACTTTTCAATCGTGCAATTATTAATTGTAGTTACATGCCGCCCAATCCGTTTGATTCTCATAGCATTGTTTTGTAGACAACTATTGTAGACTTAATAGTCTACAATAGTTGTCTACAAAACAGGAAACCCATATTGAGCGGTGATCACATTTGCGAGATTTATTGTAGATATATATTATTTTTGCTTCAAGCAAGGTTGACACGAAATGTCAACCTTTCCTTCTTTGACAACTCATAATAAAAATACAAAGAGCAGACAAGATGCTGATCAAGAAAAATCAACGTACAAACTCAAGACACATGTAAAATTATATATTATTCAATATCTGTACCTTCCATAAGTTTATGACATTCGCACATTTCACCCTTGTCATGACTACTTACCTCCCAAAATGTAAGGACATGAGCAAACTTCTACTCATACTCTTTCTTCATACTTCTTTGTTGGCCCTCTTCAATATTTGATTTTATGAATGAAGGAAAGAATGCCACTTTAACGTGAATATCTATGGCTCTTTTGAACGTAATTGGTGTTATTTATTTGGGTTTCAGGATATGTCAATTCACTTTAATATATTGAGAATGTGTGAATTTTGTTATGTTTTATGAGATTTGATCTTGTCTTATTTCCATGTCTATGTTTTCTTATGAATTGGAAACAAAAACATTTTATTTGGGATACGCATATGAAATACAAACAATTAAAAAGGACATTAAAATCATGAAAACGATATTTTAAATTTTTTTTTTTTTTTAATTTTCTAAGATAATAAACTAACAAAATATTGAAAACCACAAAATAAAGTAAGAACTGTGCGAAGCCAAAAGGGCTCGTATTGAGAAGCTATTGAGCTCTAAGTTGAGAATATAATTCCAATATCAGTTTCAAATAGAGTTTGTATTGTCAACTCTTCTACCTGAATAAAAGTTTAAAAAAAAATATTACAAACACGAATAGAATAGAATAGATCTTTATTTGCACAGAAAGTAGGTACAAGTTACAGATGTTAAGCTTAAAATGATCCTTATACTAACTACCAAGGCATGCAAACAGCTTTAGCTATAATAATAAAGACTAATTAATATATAATATTAACATACTCAATTAAATAAATATAAGTGTACCATGTCAAGATGAAATTCAGTACATAATTTGAAATAGGCCACACAATACATAATGTCAAGTTTAATACAATGGGATTATAAATTGGTCAAGTTCAGGGTCAATACAGTTAAATTGAAAATATAAATGATTTAGTAGAAGTCAGGAATACAGAGACGTCATAATTATCAATTTAAATTATTATCGGTCAGAAATTCGCCAATTGAGTAATAATATTTATTTATTAATAGATCTGTCAATTTCTTTTTGAAAAGTGGAAATGTCTCTTTTTTTTATTACATCAGGCATTTTGTTAAAAATGATCGGACCGATACATTCAATAATTTTCTTTAAAAGGGCGGTATGGGATCCACTAACAATTAGCAAATTTTTATACTGTCTCCTGATTGGCCGGTTTCTATTTTCAGACACTTTATTAAAAAGATGCATATTTGACTTAACAAAAACAGCCACCTAAAAAATATAAAGTGATGGGAATGTTAATAATTTGAGGGACTTAAATACAGGTACGCAGCTATCTGTTACTATTAAATTGCACATAGCACTTTTTTTTTTTTTTTTGAGGATGGGAAATCATCAAATGACCCCTCCCGCTCTGGGTGGAGCAGGAGGGAGTGTCAGACTCTTACTGACTAAAATCCACCCGTGTTCCTTCCTTAGCCCTTTATGTACCAGGGCAGCGGTAACCCTTTCGGACGATCCCGCTACCCCGGCAGGCTTCGGCCCTGTCGGGACCCGCCAACTATGCTGACATCTATTTGAGGCGCGCGTGGAACACATACGCGCCGTCCGGCACGGGCCTGGTCCTGATCGGACGGAGAGCTACCCATTGCTCTCCGCCCGCAGGCCAGCGCCTACGGTGGCCGGGAGTCCTCACGCGGCAACCGACGCCCGGAGCGTCTCCCTCGGTGGCCGAGGCGTGAGGATCTCTCCCTCGCCCATCCCGCCACCTCCTTCGCTAGCATGACTGCTTCGCAGAAGGAGGTGACCGCCTCCCACTCCCTCTCGCCCCGGACCATGGCTTGAACCAGGGCCGGACGCGAGAGGTCGCCGCCGCTGCCGATCGCCTCTACGAGGACACGGCGGTGCTCTGCCCAAGCGGGGCAGACCTCCACAGTATGCTCCACCGTGTCCTCTGGGCGATCCTCGCAGTGGTGACACCCGGGCGTCTCCTCTCGCCTGATTATGTGCAGGAACCTCCCGAAACATCCGTGTCCGGAGAGGACCTGCGTCAGGCGGTAGGTGAGAACGCCGTGACGCCTCTCTAGCCACTCCTCAAAGAGGGGTCTTACCGCCGCTATCGTGGCGTGCCCTGCGCTGGGTTGCGATAGTCGCGCCTTCCATTCCACCATGACATCGCGCCGGAGGTCCGTCCGCTCCATCGCGATTTGCCGCGGGTGCGTAGTTTCCCCCCGACGTAGTGCCTCCGCGCGCCAATCATACAGGCGCGCGAGGACTATCGCCTCCAGATCCCATGGCGGCAGTCCGGCAAGGAGGCTTGCTGCCTCGCCCGAGATCTTGCGGTACCCCCGGATAAGCCTTACGGCTACCACCTTTTGGGGCGCGTTCAGATAGTGTGCGGCTCGAAGCCGCAGTGAACGTGCCCACACGGGGTCCCCATTTAGGGACATGGACCGCACGACCCCCGCGTAAAGTCTCCGGCAGGAGGCGTTTGGCCCCCTCAGGTTGGGCAGGAGCCGCTTTAAGGCGGCCCCGGTCCGTTCCAGTTTGGGGGCCAAACGTCGGAAATGTTCGAAGAAGTTCCACCGGCTGTCGAGGACGAGACCCAGGTATCTCATCGTTGTCTCGACGCCGATGTGAACCCCTCCTACCATCAGTTGGGATCCCAAAGGTGGCCCGTACCGGGGCCCATGAAAGGACATGGCCTCGGACTTGTGCAGTGCCACCTCGAGACCCAACTGCCGGATCCTTTCCACGACTATCGCAATCCCGCGTGTCATCGCGTCGGCCGCCGCCTGATGCGACCTCCCCTGCGCCAGGACCAGCGTGTCGTCAGCGTAGCAAACTACGCTGACGCCATCAGGGAGGTCGGCCCGCAGCACCCAGTCGTAACCGATGTCCCACAGGAGCGGCCCCAGAACCGATCCCTGCGGGACACCGCACGACATCTCTCGCCGGTTCCAGTTCCCGTCGCGACCGGGGTAGATGACGACTCTGTCCGTCAAATACGCCCCGACTACTCGACGGAGATAAGTCGGCACCCGGTGATCGGCACCGGAGTGCCTCCCCAATGCAGCTCCAGGGCAGGGTGTTAAACGCGTTGGCGATGTCGAGTGACACCGCCACGACACGACTACCCCACCCCGGGACACCGCGTCCCCCGTCGTGAGGGCTCTCACGTGCATGATGGCGTCCACCGTCGAGCGCCCCTTGCGGAAGCCAAACTGGCAATCCGCAAGATCCGGCCCCGTCCTCACCAGTTGCCCGACGAGGCGGCCCGCAATCACTCTCTCAAGTTATACAGCGTTTTTGAGCCTTGAACACCTGTTCCCTCAGACTACAATTTCCCCAAAATATTATGCCGAATCTCAAACAACTAACAAATCACACGAATAATTCCACCATAATAAATCCCTTTGATACTGACAGCCAACCAATTATAATACAGCAAACAACAGTTCCGTACTCAAATAAATTGCCACAAATAATTCTTACTACCCACATATGAATATAAATAAATGTTTAAATTGCATTAACTTCGCGTATTTCCCTCGAGGCGGATAGTGGCGAGAGGCGAATTTAACTTGCACAATACCTGGCCAGTTCAAACTTGTTTTAATAGAAAAAACTTTGGACAAGTGGGGCGCATGAAGTATGGTAGTTTGTAAGTCGTTAGTCGTGTAGTGAAGACATAATATACTTGATGTGATGCCGGTAGAATTTTTTGAAGTTTCCTATTTTCGGCGGTACAAAATGATGCAGTTATTTTACAGTAGAGTTCATTATACGCGAGTACGGGATAGTTAGGTTTGTTGTGATCCATAAAAACAACTTGTTTTCAAATACGTGTCCAGTCTTCTAACGATCAAAATATATTTTAGGAGTGAAAACTGGCCAAAAATCGTCATTCGTCCTCCGTGTTCCTACAATGCATCTTTTATACATATACCATATGAGAACTAGGTGTCCCAGAAGTCGACGTCAAGCCGAAATCGAGTAATATGCCAAGTTATAATAGTTTTCAGAAAAAAGTTGTATATTAGTGCAATAGACTATTTAAAAGCGATCTAATAGCTGAATGCAAACATCGAAACAAAAAATGTTTTTTAATAACTTATATAGCGTAGTGATTGGTCGGGTCGGCGATGGGTTTTGCCAATCAGCCGACTAGCTATAGTGGCTAATTGGATATTATGTATTTAATTGAATTTTTGTTTGTAGACTGGGAACGTCATCAGTTAGCTAAACGAAATTTTAATTTATTGTTGTAATGACGTCGGGGATCCTGTATATTGATATATCATAACATAAAATCACATCTATACAGATGTGATTATGAACTATGTTGATCTTTATTTCCCTCATGGAGTAGTTTAATTATCATCAAGTAATTTAATAATCCTAAGTCAGCATGTCTGAATTCACTTGAAGAAAAAAGTGACATGAGGAAATTTAATTGATTTAAAAAAAGCAAATTATGTATTTAACTGGTCCTCTCAAAACTTATTGACCACACCATCATGAACTTAGCCTTTTCCCAACCAATTTGGGGTCGGCTTCCAGTCTAACCGATGCAGTTGAATACCAGTATTTTACATGGAGCGACTGCCTATCTGACCTTCACAACCTAGTAAGTGGGTAATACGAAATCCCTTGGTAAGACTGGTTAGTTGGTTGCAGGATTTCGGGCTTCTGACGATCCGTAACGACTGTCAAAGATCCACGAATGACCACCGGGACCAAAGGCTTAACGTGCACGGAAAAACTTACTGACCACATATTGACCTTAATGAACCTCTAAAAACATATTGGGCTTAAAATGGTGCACCTTTAAACAAAATTGAGCCTCTATTTAAATTTTTGGCTTTTTGTCACAGTTGGTGGTACTTATCTTCTTTGGTGAGCGTACACCTTTGCCCAACCTTTCCGGGAAACCAATCGTTGTGTTATGTGTACCTACTAAAAGTTGTAATAGACATTGCTTTATCAAACACTGCTACCTTAGCGTTTGTAAACAACGTTGCAATTGCTATTCTCACGAGCGTACCGTCGGAATGAGAACTCTTTATCTATAAGAGATAATGCAAAGAAACTTACAATGGAATCTAGTTGCTATCTATGAACATATGAAAGGAGTGTTAAAGAACTTTGCTGGCGGAATAGTAATCTGTTTTTTCCTATTACTACACGAGAGGATGCACTTGTTATGTAATGCAGTATTGTAACTTAAAAGCAACAAGAGAGTTTTAGCAGGAATAATAATGTAATATGTAGATAGAGGTCATCCAATTTCAAATGGCCTCTCCACTGATTGTTGCATACACATTTTAAATATTTGTATAGAATTTTAATGGAGGGGCGTGCAATTTTAAATTAGACGAACACTCCCAATCCCAATCACCTTTCCCCAAATATGTTGGGGTCGTCTTCCCGTTTATCCGGAAGCAGCTGAATAGCAGTGTTTTACATGAAGTGACTGCCTATCTGGCCTCCACAACCCAGTTAGTGGGTAACAGGACACCCCTTGACTTATCAAGGGGTATCGTGTAACCAGTCTTAACTGGTTGTCAGACTTTCAGGCTTCTGACGATCCATAACGACGAAAGATCCACGAGCTCTACCTATGTATGAAAGCCAATATAATTCCTATTTGCTAGTATTTAACACACTTACTCCCAAAACTGCATTATAAACTCGCACCCATAGGTACAGAAGACATTAATGTCAATTTTTCCATTACTCAAATCCTCCCATTGGCTACAAGGGCATCCCTTCTACCACACTAGAAGTCTACACTTTCTCCCAAACCTGCATTATAACCTCGCGCCCGTACGTACATAAGACGGTCATAAACGCTATATGTGTGAGGGTCCTTGACTCAAGCGCGACTTTTCTCTCAACACTACAAACGAACAAGTCGACACTTCACACCTGCCCCACGTCAGTGACGTCACGCCGAGTTCTGCAGTTCATTATGAAGACTTGGTCCTTAATTGTGTTGTAATTGGATGACTAGGAGGATTAGAAGTGGGTGGAAAGATGAAACAGATTGTTTCGAAAGTTCTTAAAATGTAGTAGTTTTACACATTTTTTTTTTGTAGAAGCAATACTACACGAAACTTTTTTTCATTGGCTTTTCATAATCTAACGGGTGTAAAATTACTCGTGTACAATGTTATTTAGTTTGATGTACAAAATACGTAGATGGCCGGCTTTGTGGTTTTTTTAAACCCTGTATATTCAGAATCAGTGAGTTCTTATCGGACCATTGTTCATATGTAATAAAAAAAGCACTAACTAATCCCAATAATAACTTTACAGACACTCGATAACCAAACCCGTATGCATAACTAATCTAAGCTATAGTCTAGTCAAAACTCCAGATAACACTGTATAAACCCCCTCACCAATACGACCAACCAAAAGCCAAGAAATCTTTTAACGTTCAACAATAACACAGTAAATACCGCGACTATTAAGTTTTACAGTCGCAAGAACGTACGTGAGACGTCGACGCGACGTAACGGCCACGGAACGATCTGTTTACGTCCCCGTAACGTACTTTTAAAGAACACGTGTCGTGCTGGCAATCGTAAAACGTACATGAGTAGATAGCGGTGGGTTGAGGAAGTACGAAATGATTTTGTTAAGTTTCTATTTACATTATATTAACTTTTCATCATATTATTATACTCTTTGTATTTTCTGAAGGGGTTGATAGATAGGTAGCATAACATCATAATACCATATTACTATGAAACAACTATTGCTGGCTGGTTCACAAAGGTCGCTCAGCACGCTATGGAGCGAGCAATGCTCGGAGTTTCTTTGAAGGATACAATCCGGCAAGAACCAGAGTTACCCTTATAGCTTGCAGAGTAAGCAAGCTGAAGTGGCAATGGCCTAGCCATGTTTGTCGAAGGACCCATGGCTGATGGAGCAGAGGAGTCCTGGAGTGAAGACCGCGTATCAGCAAGCGTGGTGTGGGACGCCCCCCACCTAGATCTAAAGTCTACCTTTCTAAAGTCATCCGTCTAGGATGACTTTAGAAAGGTAGCTGGAACAGACTGGATATGGAAGGTGGAGGAAAGGGTGTTGTGGCACAGCTTGGGAAAGGCCTATGTCCAGAACTGAGTTGATTGTTTTTTTTTTTTTAAACGTTGCCGAACATTAGGAATTTCTCCTGTATAGTGGGTGCGTTTACAAACATTTAAACTCACATACACAAACAGCCAGACCCGGAACAAATACTTGTAGGTCATACAAATATTTGTTCCGTGCGGGAATCGAACCCGCGACACGCAGCGCAGCAGTCAATCACTTAACCACTGCGCCAACCGTGCCGTCAAGATTGTTGATTGAGTGAAGTTAAAATGTCAATAGGTCATGTTATTTGAATTACATTTTTATGTTGAGGTACAGACGCTAGCCTGCACATCAAGCTACTAGAATCTGTCAAATTTATTTAATAGATTTCAACTTTATCGCTAAAGCATTAAGGTTCAAGGTTTATTGGGAAAATTTGACAGTTTCGGGTAACTTGATGTGCGTCTGTACATTCTTGTGTTGAGGTATAGTAAACCTCTATTTAGTATTTAATTAGTTAGTGTTTAAAGTTTTTGCTATACAAATAAAGCATTGAAGCAGCCAAAGACAATGTTGAGCGTATTTTACGACTGTTTTATATGTAAGCACTGCAACTTGACGCAGCTCTAAAAATCTGCAGTAATCTCTTTTTTTACTTTCTTGCCTTCACTGAGAAGTAAAAGTGTCTATTTACATGGATCTTTTAGCATGGATAAACAGTCCATTTAGCGGGGTAATTGCGTAACATACTTTCAGTAGCAATAGCTTTCATTTTGACAGTTCAACAACATTCATTGCGGTATTTACGTTGTCGAGCAAATAAATTAATTTTACGAACATATGAAGCAATGCCTTCATAATGATACAGATTGTTTTTACTAGTGTGCTACGTAATTAGCGTGCAGTAGGATATACCATCATCATGATTTCAGCCGTAAGACGTCCACTGCTGGGTATAGGCCACCCGCAATCGTCGCCAGATATGATCATGTGCTTCAAAGTCAAAGTCAAATCATTTATTTTAAAAAGGCACAAAAAAGGCACGTTGGAACGTCAAAAATTAAATTAAAATAAAATTGATTCTAGTCGCCCCTTCCAAAAGGTTGTTTTCGTATCGAGAAGAATGGCCAAGAAACTCCACCGTTACTCTTTTAAAATGTTTTCCAATATTTGGCATAGGTACATTAATTATATGTGAAGACGATGTACCTAAAATAAAAAATATAATACCACAATAGGTAAAAGAACTAAAATGGGTTAATGAAACCATGACATACAAATTAACTATGTGATAGATACATGGTGCTCACATATCACAAACATTCTAAAAGTAGACGATTTTCTTAAAAAAAAAACAAGTAATAAATCCGGGGATGACTTTAAGTAATTACAGAATGTAAATCAATGTCAAAAAAAGAACAAATTATACAATTACATTAGCAACCAGTTTGATTTTGTCTTCTGAGGTACCATTATTCATAGTTATTCGTATCGTAACGTGATTATAATCATAGTCAGCATATTTACCACGTGAGAAGTGACTTGAATATCCTCATAGTTTGTCACCCACAGGTAAAAAGAAATGGTATAATCAACCGCGACCATGGTCTTGCAAAATTTATCATGTATGCATAATTACAAATCTGTGTAACCGCATTGTTCTTTTATACTACGAAACGGATTTTGGAGCGGTTTTCAACATCATTTAGAGAATTCGTTCCGGAAGATTCATTTGTATAAAACATTAATATTCAACTCCGGCGCCCCGCGGTTTCATCAGTATAAGTCTCGATTTCATAGGAATATCGGCATAAAAAAGTATCTTATGTCCTAATCCAGGTACTAGTCTACCTATGTGCCAAATTTCACCCAAATCCGTTCAGCCGTGTTAGCGTGAAAGCGTAACAAACAAGCATACAACAAAATTAAACGTTTTCTTTTTATATAGATACTAGCTGCGCCCCGCGGTTTCACCCGCATAAGTTTCGATCCCGTAAGAATATCGGGATAAAAGTACCCTATGTGTTAATCCTGGTTATAAAGTATCTGTGTGTCAAATTTCATCCAAATCCGTTCTGTAGTTTTGGCGTGAAAGAGGAAGAAACATCCATCCATGCAAACTTTCACGTTTATAATATTAATAGGACTAACTTCTGCCCGCGACTTCGTCCGAGTGAATTCCGACTCCAAGCCACCGCGTCGCCTCCTATCGCCCGCCTCGCTATTACTTCCCTCTAGTCCCGTTGTCCCCGTAGGCCATGTCCCCGTTAAAGGGGACAAAGGGAATTTAATAAAATAATTAAAATTACTTCCCGTTGTCCCCGTACGCTGTCCCCGTTAATTTATTGTAATATATATTTCTTCGTGCTCTGAGTTTATTTCTTTTTGCTCGGCTCCTGAAGGTGCCTAGCGTGATGTTAAATAGTTACCTATAGCCTTCCTCAAGAATTAGGCTTAATTTTTTTAAGTGAAAACTTTTTTAGCGGCGTTGTGCAAAGTGCACAACGCCGCTAAAGAAGTTTTTGTGATGGGTAAAAAAAGTTAAACTCGCGTCAGGACACGTGACCTGATCGAAAATTCCTAAGACGGAGCTCGCGTCAGGATACGTGACCTGATCGAAAATTCGTAAGACGGAGGGAGAGTAGACCGCATTCCAAAATATCAAAAATGCACAACGTTAATATTCAAGTTTTCACTTCTGCCGGCACTCCCGGAGTGCAACCCGTTTTTTTTTTCAAATCCTGCAGGTACCTTCAGCCAATAGATAGATATTGCCGCATCCAAACTACCTGTCTTCCTAAATCTGCTCACCTCGTTGTTCGGTCTCACAATCCACCGAACAGTTTTTATGTCCCGTTTACGAGCCGATGTCTGATCATCGACTCAGCTACCTCTACACTCCATAAACGGTTGTGATTACCTTTTTATTACATTACCAAAGGAATTATAAGAGTTTTGCTTCGATGTAGAGATTTTATGGGAGTGGGTCTTTACAGTTATATGAACGTTATGTCGGTTTATCAACTGCTTACTAAGTGCTTTTTCTAACTTCTTTTGATTGCTTAATGTTCTGAAAAAACATTACCCTCCTAGGACAGTCGATCGGGAGAAGTAATTTTATTGGTTACGTATACAATACGTGACGCAAGTACTAAAATTAGTTACCCAAGCGTGGCGTAGAAATTGGACCTTAATTGTCGATTCGCACGTATTGACTCGCCCGAAACGAGCGAATCGACACTTTTAAATAATATTTTAATGTTTGTGCAGGCAACTTGCATGAAGTTAATTTATATGTGGGCGAATCGACATCTTCAGCAATATGTATTCGGCAAGTGGTAAATTTTGAATTTTTGCAATAAAGTTAAGAAATAAATACACTAGAAACTACCAATTATTTTTGTGTACTTTTTTCTTAATTTTATTGCATCGTTTCGGGTAAGTAAATTCATGCGGATCGACCAATAAGCCGAAACTGACCAGACAGACTCCAGATCAGATCTTCCTATCTATTAGCAGATAGGAAGATAGTCTGTCTACGAACTGACTACAAACTTTGCTCACTAATACATTTGGCTAGGAGAGCAGCGATTCACCCAACAATTCGTTGTACAGACGCCAGCAGGTGAAGCTACCCGAAACTGTCAAATTTTCCCAATCAATCTTAAACCTTAATATTTCAGATATAAAGTTGAAAATCTATTAAAGAAATTTGACAGATTGTAGCAACTTGATGTGCTGGCATTTGTACCTACACCATGTAATTAATAAAGCATACATTCTAGGTCCCTCATGTACTACAAAACGTTTATATACCTTAATAAATGTATTATTATATTATTTAATGAGGTTTAAATAAAAATAATAAACAGCTTTTATTGCTTGAACACGAGGCTTTTGGGTACTTTGTATGTCTACATTTTGTATCATTTTTTTTTTTTTGTTATATGCATTTTGTTTTTTCAGAATAAACATTTCTTCTTTGTTTTTCTTTTATTTACTAAACGTAGTTTTTATCTGACCATGATGAAGCCCAAAAGTAGGGTAATGTTTTTATGTAATTTCGTCACCAGTAGGGATTTATTCATTATGAGGCTAACTTTCAAAAGTTTCCGCTATGATTTATGATTCGCGTTTCTTCTACTTCAGATGAGCACCTGAGCTTTAGATAGGCTTTCTCATAAAGTTTTAATTAACTTAGGTAAAAGTGAATCACTGGAACGATTTTTCTTTCCGAAAAAATTAAAAATGACATGTTACTGGTACTCGTGTTGACCATCCATACAGGGTGGCAGGAATATCGACGCAAAAAATGTCAACATAAAAAAAATCAACAAATCTCGGCAGTAATTAAAAAAAAATTAGCTGTTCCATACATTTTGACAGCGTAGGTATTGCACTTAATTTATGAAACGGCAGATTTTTTTTTTTAAATATTATAATCAGCTTCACACACGCACATAAAAAATTGTTCTTCTTTAAAAAATGCCTAACCTAATATTGGTAATTCAATTTGGCAAGCGATCAAACCGCAGCCACCTATTGCGGGCTGACGTGTCATGTTGTGCAATATGCAGTCGCGTGCGGTGGCGCGTCGCCGCAGAAATCACTCTGCGTGCAATGTGGGTAGTCAATGATAGGCATAATACACTGTACATGGAGCATTATGACTAGGAATTTGGTATAAGTAGTTGGATTGGTGCAAGACTAGGCTATGTTAGGGAATCTGTGGATAACCTATAGTTTATCTATGTGTGCAACCAATGGTACTTTTTACATTGTATTATCTCAATTAATGGCTAGGTACAAGTTTAGAGAAAGATGATACAAACTATGGAGTGTGACAGATGATAGAAAAGAAAGGGGCAAATACCTAGAATATACAACGGTAGATGAATAAAATAAAAAGACATGCATATGTAGCATAATTAGCCTATAATGTTCCCACTACTGGGACAGCGGTCCCAGCAGTGGGAACATTATAGGCTTCCAGCGGGAAGGCAATGGGCCGTAATCCACCACGCGGGCTCAGTGCGAGTTGGTAGATGTCACATGTCTTCGAATTTTTGATTCTAGGACATTCCGACTTCCTCACGAGGTTTTTCTTCACCGTTTTGAGAGCAATGGTGATAAAATAATTTACACAAAGGAAAGCGCCTGTCTGGGTTCAAACCCGTAAGACTGGGTTCAGACTCGTAAGTCGCGCCTGTTACCACTGGGCGAACGCACCATGACCACCATACCATGACGCATAAGTACTGACACAAAATAAATGAGATTGGGATACCGGCACAAGAATGGTGATAATCATGATGCTATCTAAATTGTATAAGCCATATCTAATACCTTGTTTAAGTCTGAGCAGTGCGAGCGAGAGCCTTATACCAATAACAATAGTTATACCGGCAAGCAAGGCGTTCCCTGCCAAAATTGGGCCCAAATACGAAGACAGAACGATAACACTGGCTATATTCTTGCACCTAAGGCTGTGATCTCGCTACCATCTTGCTGACTGGTTAACACTAGAGGAGAATCATATGAAGAATAAAGCCCCACTAACACGTCGCAAGTTTTCTGCCCACCCCCACTCAAAGAAAGGAGGCCTGTGTCCTTGCAGTGGAAACAGTATAGGCTAGTTATGTAGTCTATTCAAACTAATGTTTCATATTGATGATATTTCAAGTTAAATAAATATCAACTTTATTTTAATGTTAATTAAGTTGATTTCAGAGTGACTAGCACTATTGAAAAAGTTATAAAAATGGTTGAAGTTGTAGTGTAAACTGAATTTTATTGTGTAGAAATTAAAGTTAATTTTCCATAAAGTCATATTTGTTTACATTTTTGGCAAATAAATCGCGAATGCAGATTAAGTTTCTTGCCTGAGACATACAACACAATTGAAGCAACAAATGACTATTTAGACAGTGCGACTTTAAATTGTTGCTTCAGCTTTTTTTTTTTTGAGGATGGGAAATCATCAAATGACCCCTCCCGCTCTGGGTGGAGCGGAAGGGAGTGTCAGACTCTTACTGACTAAAACCCACCCGTGTTCCTTCCTTAGCCCTTTATGTTCCAGGGCAGCGGTAACCCTTTCGGACGATCCCGCTACCCCGGCAGGCTTCGGCCCTGTCGGGACCCGCCAACTATGCTGACATCTATTTGAGGCGCGCGTGGAACACATACGCGCCGTCCGGCACGGGCCTGGTCCTGATCGGTCGGAGAGCTACCCATTGCTCTCCGCCCGCAGGCCCGCGCCTACGGTGGCCGGGAGTCGTCACGCGGCTCCCGACGCCCGGAGCGTCTCCCGCGGCGGCTGAGGCGTGAGGATCTCTCCCTCACCCATCCCGCCATCTCCTTCGCTAGCATGACTGCTTCGCAGAAGGAGGTGACCGCCTCCCAGTCCCTCTCGCCCCGGACCATGGCTTGAACCAGGGCCGGACGCGAGAGGTCGCCGCCGCTGCCGATCGCCTCTACGAGGACATTGTTGCTTCAGCTTGCATACATAATCAGCCTATAATGTTCCCACTGCTGGGACACAGGCTTCCTCTCGGTGAGAGGGAATGTACCGTAATCCACCACGCGGGCCCAGTGCGGGTTGGCAGATGTCACATGTCTTCGTATGTTCGGTTCTAGGACATGCCGGTTTCCTCACGATGTTTTCCTTCACCGTTTTGAGAGCAGTGGTGACGAAATAATTTACACAAAGTAAAGCGCCTGTCTGGGTTCGAACCTACGACCTACAACTCGTTAGTCGCGTCCGTTACCACTTGGCCACCACTGCTCCAAGTCCAGCTTATAGTATGCCACCAGCATTTCAATTTCTCCGTGTAAATCAGGCTTGATTCACGGCTCCATTCTCAAAGGTTTAGGAAGAGGCGAAGATTAAGAATCTGTCTAGAATACCCTTCAAGTGGTCCTTACAGAACCCCCTTATTTTATATTGAAATTAGGTTAATCCCTTTTGAGTTAAACGTCGTATTTAACAACTATAATATTTTACAAACTTATGATATTATGGGCCCCAAACATAAGTACCGCTAAAATCTCGTTAACTATAGTTTTAGTTTATCCCTTTAAAATAACGTTACTGTTATAGTTATTATAATGTTAGTTATCTTATGGACAATATCTGTTCTCATAGAACTGTTTAGTTTGGGTAAGATTTGTAATATCAATACATGATAAGCATGATTAATGAATATTTGGCATCTTTAAAGGCTTAAAAATAACACTGGTCGTTCATTTTATTTATTGTTTAATCGCTGTGGGATAAAAGGTAAAGATTTACGTCAAATTCAAAATCTAGTCGCAATCTCATCCCAGCGACAATTAATGTCAAAAATTTGTTATAAATGTATGGAAATTAGATCTATTTTTGACAGATTGAAACTGAGATCAGACTGTGGACGTTCTTAAAATTACGAAAATTGCCCCTCTGATCGTTGTGACATTAAACGAAAGTACTTTATAAAATGATTATTAAGATGTAGTGATTCTGATACATAATCTAATAACTGAAAGTCAACTAGAGGTTTACGGGTCACCCGTTCAATCCCGTGCAGTGTCTCGGTTAAACTGTTTGACTGGTTAAATAGATACCTATTCAGTGATAAATTCATAGTAAAACCACTTTGTTTCAAATAAGATTCCGATGATTTAATAATAAATCTAATATCTAAGCCCTGTCAGCTTTGATCAATGCTACTGGTCGGAGCAACACAAAGACAAAAAGGACATATTCGTAGGTGACCTTAAAGCTATCGTAGTGATAATAGACAACAAAATCGTGGAAAAGTTTCCATTTAATGTAACTTAACATAACATAAAATCCTGCCTGGAATGCGAGTGACTGCGGTTGTGGTTGCGGTTGGCGTAGTGGTTAAGAGATTGACTTCTGCGCTGCGTGTCGCGGGTTCGATTCCCGCACGGAACAAATATTTGTATGACCTACAAGTAGTGGTTTCGGGTCTGGCTGTTTGTGTATGTGAGTTTAAATGTTTGTAAACGCACCCACTATACAGGAGTAATTAATTTCTAGTGTGGGGGGAACGTTTAAAAAAAAGAGAAAAAAAAAATGGGTAGTCAATGGTCTCTGATTGCCCAACGAGTGATTCAGTGATTCCAGGGAATACGGTGGCACTGTGATCACGTGCTGCCGTGCATAGCGAAGCTCAGGAGAATCCCTTTTATAGTCTCCACAGGGGCATGTGTTAGGCGTTGCACTGAGGGGGTTCCAGATTGGTCTGTTAAGAGGTAACGGGACCCTCTCCATGTCCTGATGGTGATCACCGGGGTGCTTTTAATGGGTAAGAATCCCACACAACCTGGTATATTTCCCCAACGTCCAGGCGCCTTTTAAAGGTTTCCCCTGAAAACAAAAAAAAAAACGCATGTGGTCGAAAGTCGTGGAAATTAATCGTTTATCGAATTCACTACCAACTAAACCGCCTGTATATTCAAAGCACAGGAAAAATACCTAACCTACGCACACAACAAATTGACGTAGTGTGTTCATTTGATAATTGATTACATCCCTGACTGTGTACCCAAGTCCATCTATCTAAGTCTCATGTTGATGGGAGCAAACTCAAACCCAGGAACTCACGCTCAACAGTTACACCCGCGACCAATAAGCTGACAAGCTGGTCTCTAACTTAATAATAAAAGAATCAATCAACTCACCCTATTGCAGTCCAGAGCTGGATATAAGCCTCTTCCAGGCTGCGCCGCAACACCCTGTCCCTCCGCCTTCCGCATCCAGTCTGTCCCAGCCACCATCGTAGTAAAATAATACTAGCCTATTATTGTCCCACTGCAAGGCAAATACCTCTTATCATACACGTCACGTATATTAACTATAAGTCCAGGTTTCCTCACAGTGTTTTCCTTCATCGATGTCAATAACGTTCAAGATAAATTTAAAAAAAAAAAGTCACATTTGTACTTGTTCGGATGCGAACTCCACAACCTCGTCTCTAACTTGCATAATAAATCTATAACGTTCCCACTGCTGAGACACAGGCCTCCTCTTTACGACAGGGAATGGGCTGTAATTCAACACTCGGGCCCAGTGCGGTTTGGTAGAAGTCCAGGTTTCTGACGATGATTTCCTTCGCCGGTTTTGGTGATGAAATAAATTACACAAAGTGCCTGCATGAAACCCACGACCTAAAACTCGTAAGTCAGGGATGTTAACACTTTTTTTTTTTCAGGATGGGATATCATCAAATGACCCCTCCCGCTCTGGGTGGAGCGAAAGGGAGTGTCAGAGACTCTTACTGACTAAAACCCACCCGTGTTTCTTCCTTAGCCCTTTATGTTCTAGGGCAGCGGTAACCCTTTCGGACGATCCCGCTACCCAGGAATGTTACCACTGAGTCTTACTTTGAAACTTTGAAAATTTTACAGGGTACCTTCGTATCACTAAGCAGAAAAATAACTAATAGAAGTAGTAGTATAGTCAATATCCGGTCGTCATCAAATGTCACATAACTACCCCCAACTACCAGTTAACAATTACTTTACCCTCATAAAGCCGACAACAACACAATGTCCGCAATATGTACGAGTAAAATGTCACCCTGTGATTGGACAAGTCTCGTAAATACTTAACGACGTTGACCCGCTATAACTATCGGTTGAACAGTTAACAGGGCTTAACTGTAGCTTAACTGCCATACAGTTAACCCTTACAGTGGCTTGATACAATGTTATCGCTTCAGGATTAGATGGTGATCTCTATTGATACTGGTTACTGTATGATGAATTTTATGGGGTTAAGTTTACAAATATCGTTGGTTTATGAGGTTAGTTGTAAGTTTATATTAATAAAGTTGATAATAACTTCATGCTGGGACGAGGTTAGCCATAATAAGGATAATAAGAGGTAAGTCATTCTATCACTACATGAACGTAGTGATAGAATGACTTGCCAGATAGAGAGAAAATAATAATAATAATTTTATTTCAAGCAACAAGACTCATAGTGTTAGTAACAATATACTTACAAACTATGTTAGTAATACACTTACAAAACAAAACCAAAAACAGAAAAACAGATTGTGACATCACTGCTGCACGGTGACAGGCCCAGCCGAAACCCTGCAGCAGTGGTTCACAAACGCACAATCAAGCCTGCTCGCTATCATAGACAGTGTTTAATTGCCACGGAAAAAAAAATATTAGCTCGAATATCCCAATGACCCTGTAAGCCCTATCAGATCGTCACACCACCTTCGCCGTGGTCTACCTCGATGGCGATGTCCTCCCGCAGGCGTTCAGTGAGTTGTGACTGCTGTAAGTGATCTTTGCTCTCCGGGTGTTTGCGTGACGTGTCCGAATATCTACTTAGGGCAAATTCCAACAAACTTTCATTTATACCTAGAATAAGTGTTATTCTGAATTTTTTTTTTAATTTCTGGCAGCTTTTCCATGCTAGAACTGTCAGATGTCAATTTTATTCCACGGATAAAAGATATCTGACTAAAAATATTATTGACATGTGTTTTTTAAACCTAACTACAGAAATAAACATTGCATATTCAACCTACAATGTTTCCACTGCTGGGACACATGTCTCCTCTCTGTGAGAGGGAGTGGGCCGTAATCCACCACGCGGGCCCAGTGCGGGTTGGTAGATGTCACATGTCGTCGAAGTTTTGGTTCTAGAACATGTGGGTTTCCTCACGATGTTTTCCTTCACCGTTTTGAGAGCAGTAGTGATGAAATAATTTACACAAAGTAAAGCGCCTGTCTCGGTTAGAACCTACGAACTACAAACTCGTAAGTCGCAGCCGTAGAATGTACAATTAAATTATTTGATTAATAAAGCAAACGATCAAACTGTTTAGATAATTAAATTCTATTACGAATAACTAAAGCCTGTGGTTTACGTGTTTCGAGTGGAACTATTTCTACCAATCACATGAAATAAACATTTCAATTATTTTATAATTATACTTATAAAAATTCGTTAGTGTTTTTTTTTATTAGCCATTAATGTCCCACTGCTGGGCAAAGACCTCCCTACTCTTTTTCCACCTCTCTCTGTCCAGAGCTGCCAAGGACTAATCTTTATTAAAGCAGTAAGCGGGACCCACTGGGTCGTAAGTTTGGCCCATTGATCGTCTGACATGCGGCAGATGTATCCAGCCCAATTCCCAATTCATTGGTGTAATTAGAAGAAAAATAATAGATATTTTAAGGGGCTTGTGGCTAAAGATAACAGCCGCACGGGTCAGTCGAAGGTTGAGCTACGCTTGCCGTGGTCGGTTCGTGGATGGGTGACCATCCATGGTCCATTACATGGTCCCGGGTCATTCTTAGATATTTCGTGAAGTTGTCAAGTTGAAGTTATATATGTCAAATACTCAGGTCTGCAATTCCTTGGAGCAGTGAAAAAAAACAAACTTCTATGTCAACGCAATCAAAAGATACGGGCGTTAATGTTCCGTCTATGCCGCATATTTTAACACTCGCAACCCTATAGGGTACACCGGTCCCGTTGACCTAGAATCAAGAAATTTGGCAAGAAGCAATGAAATGTAGCACAAGTAAAGGAAAAACTCCGAAAACAGTAAATTTGTAGTTATATACCTACAAATTACCGCATCATTGGACCGGTTTTTTTAGCAATATATCGAATTACATCGCAAAGTCCTTAAGAGAAAATTCTCATATCGCTTACTTGCATCGATGCGTGAGATACAGAAAACCGGTGAATAAATCATGTAAGGTCGGATGCAGTGATTCACCGATCGTCAGTGCATATGTCGGCCTCGTTCGCCATTTATATGGAAATTAATAGAGGTATGAGGGTATATGGAAATTAACAGGGTGTAAAGTTCACTCATCCTCCACAGAAAAGGGAGGATCTCTGACCAGACGGGTGTTGTGTCTGGCGAGCAACTGCCCAACGGTTGATGTCGGGAAGTTGTATGTATGCTAATTGCGCAGTAAACTCTGCTTGCGAGATGCAGGATTTGCGTGACGTCAGTATAACGTGTTGTTCGCATGTGGCACTGCGTACGAGGACCATCGTACAAGCGCATCATCATGCGAACATCGGTTGACCGACACCCTTTGTAAATAATGGGCGCGTTCAGTGCTGTCCGACCGTTACCGCCCTTTTTTTTTTTTTTTTTTTGTGGATGGGAAATCATCAAATGACTCCTACCGCTCTGGGTGGAGCAGAAGGGAGTGTCAGACTCTTACTGACTAAAACCCACCCGTGTTCCTTCCTTAGCCCTTTACGTACCAGGGCAGCGGTAACCCTTTCGGACAATCCCGCTACCCACCGTTACTGCCCTTAGGTAAAAGACTGTACCAGTTCGCACTGTTTGTCGGTCAGGAGAGCACTTAATTCTAGCAACTGACGGTCAGTCAACGCGTATCGTTAGATTGCGTTTCTATGAGAGTGAGGGCAGAGGGAGTACACCTGTGTCTGTACGCACACTTTTGCACTATAGTATCTCACGAGCGAAGGCTAGTCTCGGTTGGGATTGGCCGCTGTGGCCGAAATGCGGTCTGGAGGATTTTATTTATCGTTAGATCTGACGCTACATACCGACAATCGGTGACGCACTGTAACCACCCTTATAAGGAGCTCACCTTTAGCTACTTATAAAACACATTGTGTAAACCTGTAAGTATGTACTTGCATACTCGTACCTTCCACCCAACAGAAAACGCCGAAGCTAAAACGTATGGCGTACTTATGCTATAATCAAACTCCGCTTACAAACTTTGTGGTGTATAATATGTTGAACAAAGTCTTAGACATGGAAGCCATCTAAGTCTGGCACGATTTACACACTGAAACTTTGCCTGTTGCCTTATTTGTAGGTTACGAGAAAATAATATTGAACGGGAATTAATTTGCTGGGACATTCCTGAACTGCTTCGTTGCTCTTGTGATCGCGTGGGGTCCCAGGTTTGATCCCCAGGTGAGGCAAAGTTGTATTGGGTTGTATCTATTAGAAATTTCTTAGTAGCAGTTCTGATCCCAGATAATGGTAATAGGCTCGTCCCCTCAAGGTACTAAAACATAACTGGTAATTGGATTTTGAATTTAATATTACTTAGGTAATATAGAGAGCGCTATTACATATAGCTTTCAGCATTTTCTTGAATGAGTTACTAAAGCTCTTCTTGTGAACTACGTCGCGTCATACAATTCCAACTTAACAGACCTTGGAAAGTGTAGGAAGTGAATCCGCTCAGTTCCCTTTGACTTTGAAGGAGCTGACTATAATACTGCTGGCTGGTTATTCATCTACAAAAGACTACAAAACAAAGGACTCCTCCTTTGTCAATATCTACAACTTCTATGAATACTGTTGTTAAAAAATGAACTCTCGGACGCTCATGTTTTTTATTGTATACTAGCTTCTGCCCGAGGCTTCACTCGCGTGATATGTCGATAAAACGTAGATTATGACCTTCCCCAGGGTTCAAAGTATCCCCATACCAAATTGTTAAAATCGGTCAAGCCGTTTCTGAGATTAGCCGGAACAAACAGACAGACAGAAACACAAAAATTTGATAAAAGGTTTTTGTTATAAGTATCGTATATACTTTCATATGAATTTAGTAACTTTCACTATATTATTGACAATCCCATTTAATCTATATCGAAAGGGGAAGGCGGCCTTCAGACTAATATTATTATTGTTTTTATTTTTAATCGGCTTAGGGTAATTTGGGAACATTTAACATGTGGTGTAATAATTTTATTAGCTCTTTAGAAAAGACTCGAATCACAAACACATAAAGAAGACAAGACATTGGTCATTCCTGCATCTTTGACAGTTGTTACTGATCGTCAGAAGCCCGAACGTCTGACAACCTGTCTTACCAAGGGGTATCGTATTACCCAATAACTGTGGCAGTCAGCTAGGCAGTCGCTTTATATAAAATACTGATATTCTGCTGTATCCGGTTAGAATGGAAGCTGACCTCAACATAGTCAGTAAAAGGCTAGGCAAATGGTAAATTTTCAAAGAAATACACTTGAAGATACGATATTTCAAAGGATTATAGTATAATTATTTAAACTATGGTTTTCCAAATAACGGTAATTTCTTCCAAATCACCTGTTTGTTACAATGGGGCTTGTGTTTAATTTCGTCTGCGTGTGTAAATAAGTTATATTAAATACACGTCCTGTTGTTTTCAAGCATTTTCTAAATCCGGAACGGGGCGTATATCGTTAAATTCAATTAAGTCGCTCACTCCGGCGCAAGTTATAAGGGAACGGAGATAAATAATGAAAATGTACCCATTTTGCATAAAATAACTAACTATTTACAGTAGGTACTAAAATAAGAGCGGGTTGTTTCACGTGCATTTGCCGCATGCGTATATGTCAAAAATGGCGCTAACTATCGTCAAACCCAAAAAAGCGTTGTTTCAAATTAAAATTACAAAAGTATCCAGTAACTGGGTTGTGGAGGTTAGATAGGCAGTCGCTTCATGTAAAATACTGGTATTCAGCTGCATCCGGTTAGACTGGAAGCCGACCCCAACATAGTTGGGATAGGGTAGACAATGATAAATTACTAAATGATGGCCATGACTTACGTCAAATAATTACTATTACGAACTCGTTATTATTTGACGTACGTATGTTACGTTAACCAACCATTTGAAACAATCGGCCCTAAATGACTAACTATACAAATAAATACAAAAACACTTTTATTTTTTATGAGGATGGGAAATCAACAATTGATCCCTCCCGCTCTGGGTGGAGCGGAAGGGAGTGTCAGACTCTTACTGACTAAAACCCACCCGTGTTCCTTCCTTAGCCCTAGTATGTTACGTTAACCAACCATTTGAAACAATCGGCTCTAAATGACTAACTATACAAATAAATACAAAAACAAAAAAACACTTAGGGCTGATTTTTCCAACGCCAGATAACTTTTATTCGAAGAATAAAATTGAGGTTTGACAGTTTTTGTATGAAACAACTGTCAAAATTTCAAAATTATTCTTCGACTAAAGTTATCAGATGATTGAAAACTCAGCCCTTAGGCGCTGAAGTACTCGTCAATGTTTCACTATGCCTTAAATATTAACCGTTAGTTTCTTTATTTATTACGAAATTGCGTTAAATAAGCTGGTTACAAAATCAAGGGCCTGTTTTATACCGGCTGGATAGGTAAAGTCAGGGAAATAAATTGTTCATCAAATTGACTACGAACTTAAATTATTCGTAATGTTATTCAAATTACAACTGCCATCCTTTGACAGTTGTATGAAATGCCTATAAAATGGCATAGACACGTAGTGTGTCAATTTGATAAGCAATTAATTTTCCTGACTGTACCGTCCATACTTATGTTCAAAAAGGACAATGCTCATGGACGTATGGAATCCCGTACCATGCTGCATCAAAGTCAAACTTTGTTTTTTATACACTACTCTTATCATATTAACTCCTACAAAAGTTCTTTTTGTAAACAAAACCTGGGTTTCGGATATTTAAAAAAAAAATCAAAATAACCTGTAATCTAGGTAGTTTATTTTGTTTGACATGTCATACACGAATGGCCGTTATTGCTCTACAAAAATCATAATCGTTTAAATAAAAATGCTATTCTATTTTATTCTACGAATCGGCAAAGTATAATTTTTTTACATGTTTTTTGAAAGACGCGGTCATGACACTTTCAAAATTCAAGGTTATATTAATGATCGTCCGAAACCTGCCGGGGTAGCGGGATCGTCCGAAAGGGTTACCGCTGCCCTGGTACATAAAGGGCTAAGGAAGGAACACGGGTGGGTGTCAGTAAGAGTCTGACACCCTTCTGCTCCACCCAGAGCGGGAGGGGTCATTTGATGATTTCCCATCCTGAAAAAAAAAAAAAAACAAAAGGTTATATTAATCATATCATTTGAAACGGAACGTCATGTAAATGGAATACAACAATATCTACACTTTTTTCACTTTAAATTACATAAATTCCCCGTTCAAACGTTCAAATATCAAATCCCCGACGAGTGCTGCCGTAAAAAATTATGAAAATAATTACTATAATATTTTGATCTTGATCCATGAGACTTTTTCGAATGACTTTTGGTCATTATTGGTCATTTGGCCGCAGCATACAGTCTTATCGCATAAACATACAACAAACCAAGCCTGACAAACAAATAAGACCGCCAAATCTCTCCCCGCTTGTCCCCTGTAGCGTTCCCCTGCTGGCGCCTCTAGCGTGCCCTCGAAACATAAATCGAACCCCGTTAAATCAGGCCTGGCCAATTCTCACGGGGATTCCCCTCTTTAAAATTTACTTATCGAACAATAAGACGTTTTATATAATTTCTAATTAATTATACTGCGCTTCGCCCTTTGAATTTGTCTTTTGAACGACTTAATGAAACTGTTTTAAGATTTTATCTGAATGTTTAATTTAAGGGTGGGAAGGGTTTTTTCTAGGATATTGAGGGTGGTTTTATTTTCCCTGTGTAAGGCAAGCATAAACCAGTTAGGGTACAGGTGCATTTTACTGTATCGATAAATAACAAAACTGGGCCTCTGTCATTACGAGATTATATAGGGTTATTTTAAATTTGCTAGCAAAACTCCGCAGACGCGATGGGTATCGATAACTGAACATGATAAATCCAAAAAATAATTAATTTGATGTCTTTTTGTGGGGTCATCGGCCGCAGTTATTGTAGTCACTTGAAATATCAGCTTAGACATCTGTTATTTTTTGCATAAACTTCACACACAGTTTAAACACAATAAAACGTATATGAAAACAGTTTTTCTCAACCCATACTTTAAGTAACAACAGTCACAAATAACACCGGTCATTCAACTTGCAAAAAAAACATCAATTCCTTATATATTTTTTTTTTTCTTGTTTAGATATCGACACTCATCGTGTCAGCGGAGTCTAGATATCAAAGCATTCTATCAATTGTACTTCAACTGTATGTAAACCTGGTGTATGTAGGTATTTCAAGTGTTTTAGAAGAGGTTTATTTCCTCTTCTATGTAAAACACTTGAAATACATCCAGGTTTACCCTTGTTGTTGTTACGTATAATATTATAAAACGCGAGCATTTAAAACGTGTTATTTTTGTATTAAAATGTCACACACCCATAATCCTTTACATTACAACACAAAAAATTCAAAAAACTAAACGGAATATTTCACCCAACAAATCTTCGTAACAGAATATAAATATAACACAAACACCCCGGGGCTTCCCCACCTAATAAATTACTTGTGCAAATAGAAAAATAAAAGTCCCGCCACACTGGATGTACAATAAACACGTAGATTGTGCACTAATACGAAATAATGTTGTTATAATACGCACAAACAATGATTTATATGCGCTCGCCCGGGCACAGTAGACGGTGTTACAAATTACCCATAATCGGTTTATTTACCTGTGGGGAAATGGATTCTGTAGTGTAGATACAGCTTTATTGCAGGCTTCATTGCTAGACAGTTTAAGGCCATTGTCTTATGTTGACTGCGGGGTATTTGCGTAGCACACTATCAGTAACAATGGGTTTCATTTTGACAGTTCAACAACATTCATTGCGTTATTTAAGTTGTTGAGCAGACACATTTTTCGAACATATGAAGCAATGGATTAGCTATATCCTTCAAAATGATTCAGATTGAGATTGACGGTGTGTTACGCAATCAGGGTGTTGGTTAAATGGTCGCAGTGATGAGTAAATCGTGAAGGGAGGTTAAAGGGTGTCTCTGATCCCTCATCCAGGCCATGGTACGGAGCGAGAGTGAATGGGAGGCCGTCACCTCCTTCTGCGAAGCAGTAATGCTCGCGAAGGAGGAGGCGGAGCGCGTGAGGGAGAGGCAAGCGCTGCACCCTCGCGCGCCTAGCCGCCGCAGGAGACGCCCTGGACGGGAATCAACAGCTGACTCCCAGCCACCGTAGGCGCGGGCTTGCGGGCGGCGAGCTATGTGCAGCTCGCCGGCCGGTAAACACCAGGCCCGGGTCGACGGCGCGTTGTGTTCCACGCGCGCCTCAAAGAGCTGTCAGCACGAACTGACGGGGTCCGCTAGGGCCGATGCCGCCGGGGCTGCGGGTTGTTCGAAAGAGATACCGTGGCCCCTGGCACAGGCAACTGAAGGAACACGGGTGGGTTTTAGTCAGTAAAAGTCTGACACTCCCTTCTGCTCAAAAAAAAAATGGGTGTTTCTGATATTGTCGTGTATCTTACCGTATGAGATATCTATTCATAATATAAAACAAAGCCGCTTTTCGTGTCTGTATGATTGCTTAAATCTTCTAAACTTCACAATGGATTTTGATTTAATTTATTCTGAAAGATTTGTGAGTATGTGTTTAAATTTTAATTTTTTCCTAACCTACACTGTCCCACTCCTGGACAGAGGCCTCCCTCCACTTCTTCCGTCATTCGCGAGCCCGCGCGTGCTCCTTCCAGTTTTGACGGAACCTATCCAGGTCGTCCCGCCATCTCCTACGTGGTCTGCCGCTTGATTAGCCTGCGTATGTGTGCATAATACATGATTGTCAGCCTATCGCAGTCCACTGCTCGACATAGGACATAATATATATTAAACTTAAATATACTTAAGAAATCTCAATGATTTGTCAAGTTGGTAAATTCGTGCGAAGAAGGGGTAAATTGAGTGATAATCTAATTAACTAACTGGTTTATGTCATCTCACTACTTTCTAACCTCACAGCAAACATTCACATGTTAGCCACCCAGTTCGACATGTCCAGCAGCCTTATTGCGTAAAATACTATCGATCTCAATTTTAATCAGTGTGAAGGTTATTTCTAATCCATTGCTTCATATGTTCGAAAAAATTGTCTGCTAAGCAACGTAAATAACGCAATGAATGTTGTTAATCTGTCAAAATGAAACCCATTGATACTGATAGTGTGTTACGCAATTAGCCCACAGATAGCAAATCTCTGAGCGGCTTTTTTTTTTAAATAAGTCCACGCAAACTAAGCGACAAGTGAACCGGGACCAGTGAGTAGGTTGTGAGTTGTGTAAAACAAACGTGGGTCGCTTGTAAAATAAAAGCCCAAAACAATTGAAAATAAGAGTGTATTTACGTGGACTTTGTTTGAGTCCACTTAAATACAATCAAGGCAATTTTACTAGTTTACTAGTGTGTGTCCTTCAAGACACAGGATTTCCCTAGTTTCAAGGGCAGGGACCTTTCCATCAGTAATAGCCATCCCTTATTGAAATAACACTGATGTTACCTAGCCTAAGTAATATATTTTAGGGTCGATTTTTCAATCAACAGATCATTTTTATTCGTAGAATAAAATTGACGTCTGACAGTTTTTGTATGGAAGAACTGTCAAAAATTCAAAATTATTCCTCGGATAAAATTATTTGGCGTTGGAAGAATCCGCCCTTAGTAAAATAAATAATTATTTACTTACTTACTTAGGTAGTGTTGATCTCATTAAAGCTTTTAATCCTTTACGAATGAGCTCTTTAATTAATCTAGTGAATTTTGCGTCACACGCATGCCTCTCATAAATGCTACATCCACGGAAGTTGAGAATTAATATATGCACCAACCGCGTCTAAATGAAAGTGTGAAATAAATTAAGCTCTGACGTGTTTTCTTGTTTGTCATTCACCGAGCTTGCTTTTATAGCTAACCTAGTCCAGGAATTCAATGAAGAGTGGTGGCCCTTTTTTTTTTTGGGTGGGACATCATCAAATGACCTCTCCCGCCTGGGCTGAGCGGAAGGGCGTGTTAGACTTTTACTGACTAAAAACCACCCGTGAAGGAACACGTTGCCTATGCCAGGGGCCACGGTATCTCTTTTGAACAACCCGCGGCCCTGGTGGCATCGGCCTTAGCGGACCCCGTCAGTTCGTGCTGACATCTCTTTGAGGCGCACGTGGAACACAATGCGCCGTCGACCCAGGCCTGGTGCTTACCGGGCGGCGAGCTGCCCATTACTCGCCGCTCGCAAGCCCGTGCCTACGGTGGCCGGGAGTCGGCGGTTGACTCCCGACCAGGGCGTCTCCTGCGGCGGCTAGGCGCGTGAGGGTGCAGAGATTGCCTCTCCCTCACGCGCTCCGCCTCCTCCTTCGCGAGCGTTACTGCTTCGCAGAAGGAGGTGACGGCCTCCCATTCACTCTCGCTCCGTACCATGGCCTAGATGAGGGCCGGACGCGAGAGGTCGCCGCCGCCGATCGCCGCCACGAGGACACGGCGGGGCTCCGCCCAAGCCGGGCAGACCTCCACCGTATGCTCCACCGTGTCCTCCGGGCGATCCCCACAGTGGTGACACCCTGGCGTTTCCTCCCGCTTTATCCTGAACAGGAACCTCCCGAAACAACCGTGTCCGGTGAGGACCTGCGTCAGGCGGAAGGTGAGGGCGCCGTGACGCCTCTCTAGCCACTCCTCAAAAAGGGGACTTATCGCCGCAATTGTGGCGTGCCCAATTGTGGTGGCCCTGTGTTATCGACCGCGACTTACAAGTTGAAGGGTGTAGGTTCGAACCCAGACGGGTACTTTACTCTGCGTAAATTATTTCATCATCAATGCTCAAGACGGTGAAGGAAAACATCGTGAGGAAACCGGCATGTCCTAGAACCAAAAAATCGAAGACATGGGACATCTACCAACCCGCACTGAGCCTGCGTGGTTGATTATGGCCCACTTCCTCTCACCGAGAAGACGCCTGTGTCCTAGCAGTGGAAACCTTATCGGCTGATTATGAATCATTACTTAATCAACGCACGGAACCGGAGATATGGTAGAAAAAAGAGGAGGTGTACCCAGTAGCGCATGATTCCGGGCTGTAATGATGATGATGATGAACCAACATTTATAAATAAGCCCCCATGTCTTCGGTCTATCTAAAAGAGATTGTATCTTTACAAAATTCTAGTCTACACAAAAAAGGTACTCAAACTACCGACCTCTTAAAAAAAGATGAACTGAGCGCCACCCTTCGCAGTCACTATCAAGTTATGTAGTAGCGCATTTTCCCACAAATTCCATTTGTCGCGCCAGACTGACAGACAATTTAGCGCGCGCCCATACTCCGGCTCATTGCGTATGCGCTACATTTAAGTGGAACAGCGTTAGCTTGCGTCACGAGGTCGCGGGACGTTAGGTATCTACATGTAGCACAATAAAAATGGACTAAGTTTGTGATTCTACTAGCTAACGTAATGGATTCTAAAGACAGCCGTGAAGAAGGATAGAAGATAGGTACAGCCTGTTTCCAACGTTGGTTGGCTTCTAACGTATCTAACTATCTAGTCAGTCTAGTTATTAATTACTTAATAATTTATTCCCCACACTCAAAAGAACCGTTCGGATGACGCAAAACGTCTATATTACAGAACGTAGCTAAATTCTGGGCCAACTCCATTTAGGTTGCCATCGACACGCTAAGAACAAAAATATTACAAAGAGGAAATAAATTCGAAAAAAAACAAAATCTTTTCTTCAAGAACCATGTAAGAAAACTTTCGCAACAATTTCCAACTGCAGCGAGACGTGACACAAGCTAAATATGTTTCTGCCATATTCTAAAGACATTTTCCGTCACAGCAGAGTATTCACACTGCGCAGCACGTGCCCAGTTAGTGGACGATGTAAGACTGTGTAATATCCGACACGTGTCTTACTTCGGAATATGGACGACTATTAATAGTTTATCGATTTTTTTTGTGTGTCATTAGGTTTTTAGACAAAAACTGACATGCAAACTTGGGTCTGTTTTTTAAGTCACTATGAACCTGTATGTTCTGTATCCTAATTGCGTAAACACAATCTGAGTCGAAGGACATTGCCAAACCATTGCTTTATAATTATGTCCGAAGAATTTGTTTGCTCAACAACATAAATAACGCAAAGAATGTTGTTGAACTATCAAAGAGAATAATAATTTCTGTATCTATTTCTATATACTGTTAGTGTGTTACGAAATTACCCGTAACTGTATCTAGATACAGAAATTATTCTTCGAACTGTAGCTACACGTCAAAAGTCCCCACCCTAGACTAGTGAACCATTTATCCTTACACAAGAGGGAGAGCAGCAAAGCTTGCTTAAATACATTGACGTGTTCAACAGAAGTGGCATACTGGTGTGATCCATAATCATAATCAGCTAATAATGTTCCCATTTCTGGGACACAGGCCTCACAGGCTCAGTGTGAGCGAGAATGGTGCGGGTTGGTAGATCTCACGTGTCTTCAATTTTTTGGTTTTAGGACATGCCGGTTTTCTCTCGATGTTTTCCTTCACCGTTTTGAGAGCAGTGGTGATGAAATAAAATACACAAAGTAAAGCGCTTGGGTTTGAACCCACGACCTAGAACTCGTAAGTCGGGGCTATTACCACTGGGTACTACTTTTCTCTGTGATTCAATGGTAGACATTGTTAAAAATTACCTATACAGCTTGGAAAAGTTTGAAAGGAAAAATTGGACACCTATTACAAACAGACAACTGTCGGGCACAAACTGGTCTTCCAAAAAAATACCCTAACTATCATACCTACGTGTAATACACACGTACATAAACTCAAGCATTCTTCACATGGGACTTGGCAGAAATTATAGAACGCCACCTGCTAAGATCTTTACACACTCCTTTTGCTTCGTTTATGGTCATGCATCTCGTCATACATGCACGCCGGTTGCAAGTATTACGCAGCTGACCTTTCTGAAGAACATCACCAATAAGGTCACACTATGCCCTTCTAGGGCGTCCCCTCGCGGTTTTCACTCACACCTATCTTGTAAATATATTTTTTTAGTCGCCTTTCCCGTGTAATGTTACGCCTATAAAGGAAAGAATATCACATTTCTCAAATTCGACGCCCATCTCACCAAAGCTCCTGTTTCGTACAAGCATTGCAATAACCGGATCTGAATCAATATGGCCGCTCTCCTAGAAGGCGTTCGTTCCTCGTATGACGTCACTACACATGTTCCGTCCGGATATTGCAGTGCTATGCTCTCAAACTTAACGCGGAGTTGAGCACTGTGACGTCAGAATATGGCTTAAGAATGAAGCGAGTTGGAATCTCGGTGTAATGTTATGTGGCAATATGGTGGAGATTAGAATTTAAATGTGGAACTGAAGAATGAACATTTTCAAAGTGCATAGCGTTTACCTGTTTGCTGATAACAATGCAGGGTCCAATTAAATTAGCTAGCGAAACTCTGCAGACTTGCATTACATGGGTATCGATATCTAAACACTATAGAATAACAACAAAAAAGATTTGTTGGATGTTTTTGGGGTTCAACGACCGCTGGATGTTCTGTTACTTGAAGTATGAGCTGAGAAAATTTATTTTCTTTAGTATTGTCGTGTTGAGATATTGATACCCATCACGTATGTGAAGTTTACAAAATACTGATATTTCAAGTCAATACACTAACTGGGGTCGTTGAACCCAAAAAATAAATTATCCATCACGTCCGCGGAGTTTCACTAGATAATTTAATTTGACCCTGAATATTCTTATATTCCATTCACCTGCCAACACTTTTTTTTAATAAACTTGCCGCACACTAGGAATTACTCCTGTATCGTGGGTGCCTTACAAATATTTAACATTACATACACAAACAACCAGACCCGGAACAACTACCTGTAGGCAATACAAATATTTGTTCCGTGCAGGAATCGAACCCGCGACACACAGCGCAGCAGTCGATCGCTCAGCCATTGCGCCAACCGTTTCGCCGCACATTGGTTATTATTATGTCCTGTTATTTGGCCATTCATAAATGCAAATGGGATGCCACCGGCCTACATCCTAAGGTTTGTGCTCAGGTACTAGTTGCGCTGATAATGATGAATATCCGGCTGTCTTAACAAAAACTTCAAAACGTTATCATAATTAACAGCTTGCTATGCACTTCAATACTGACTCCTAAGTCACAGGGTCCCCCTAGTTCAATACTGACTCCTAAGTCACAGGGTCCCCCTAGTTTAGGAGGCAAGGTTTTCACTATTTATGCAACCTTTGTTTCCCAAAGTTATGTTCTTGTTTGAATTGTATGAGCTTTGTATATTAAAGTTTTTGTATTAATAAACTTGTTTTTATTTTATTTTACTTCAAACAGCAGTGAACTTTTACTCGTGTCTTTTTTCTAAATGTGCACACAGAACTTGCCGCTCATGTATTTGAGTACGATGCTCAAGTACACGAACAGGACGTTGTCGACGGCAGCCGTCGACACTCGTCAACCGCTGCAGTTGCCTCTCTCGTTAACGCGTATTTCTTGTGTGTATGAACACACTGCCAAAACCTCTTCATAAACCTGAAACATACTAATTTTTGACGGTTATACCTATAAAGGGATACATAAAGTTTTTTTCACCGAAAAGATCCCTCCCTGTCCAAGCCGTACCGTTGTCGCTAAACATAATGTATCATATAAGGTAATATAAATCGAAAAGGTAGTGAATTAGCACGGTGCCACGTCGCCCATCGTTTGCATTAAGGTCCGCTGTGACCTTAGATTAATGGACTCGGACGCGTATGCGCAAACTACACTGAATTGGTTTATGTTACCTAAGATCGCCTGTATTTCTGTATTTAATTTAAATAATGATACTTTTTTGCAGTATAACAACATCGGCGTTAGGAAGAATAACATAAACAATAAAATGGCTCAGACGTGGATAAATCCTAAAATTAAATTATTATTAAATTAATTAATTTATTATTTATTTAATTATTATTAAATCCTGTGGCGTGGCCCAACCACGCCACAGGGTCAGGCGTAGTCTCCTCCGACGTGGTTGGTTCAGTATTGTGGACAGTTACTTACTAAATGCATAAGCTAATGCAATTTTCTTTCTTTCTTTCTTTTCTTTCTTTCTTAAATGTCAAACTCAAGTAGCAAATCTTCTTCTTAGCGTGTTGATGACAACTATTGTTTGAAAATAAGTTTTTTTTGAAGTGAAAACTTCTTTAGCGGCGTTGTGCACTTTTTTTGTGATGGGTAAAAAATGTTAAACTCGTGTCAGAACACGTGACCTGATCGAAAATTCGGAAGACGGAGCTCGCGTCAGGACACGTGACCTGGTCGAAAATTCGTAAGACGGAGCTCGCGTCAGGACACGTGACCTGGTCGAAAATTCGTAAGACGGAGCTCGCGTCAGGAAACGTGACCTGATCGAAAATTCGTAAGACGGAGGGAGAGTAGACCGCATTCCAAAATATCAAAAATGCACAACGTTAATATTCAAGTTTTCACTTCTGCCAGCACTCCCGGAGTGCAACCCGTTTTTTTTTGTTTGAGTACCAGTACTCAAGCAAGAGATAATGTTAGCTTGATATAAAAAAACAAACGTACCTAAAAATTATTTGGCATCATTTCCTAATCGCACACTTGACCTTGAAATTAGAATGAGGTAAAGCAATAAGGAGTTTTTAACGACATCGTCGATAATTTCTGAATAAATTATGCGACCTGAAGGTATGATTACTATTTATTGATTGGAGAAAATTTCAATAAATGTCTATCAATTTTACAAATCTTACTTAAACTTATCGGTAAAAATACAAATATTTTTTACCAAATGACAACATTCGGCATCTCAATACGACAGTGTTTTTCCTTTTTTTTTTAACAGACTTGATGACTCGTTCTGTGTAATTCGTGAATATAAACAAGAGTCTTAGAAAATTCTAGTACACACTTCCCCTTAGTAATATAAAATCTGAACTGGACTTAATAAATGGACAACGCTCCAGCGTAATTCAAATATACGCGTCCCAAAAAACCGGCGAGTGTCAATTTTTCCCTTTTCCACTTCACACCCCTAGCTCGAGGGTAGAAAAATAACCCTCTCGCATAGTCGGGACAGGGTAGCGTCGGACATTCATAAGATATGACTTGTATACAAATGTGTGAAAAAGGTTCTGACAAATTATGTTTATCATAAATAGCATTTTGTAGAGTGATGTATTCACTTTCCTAAGAAAAAAAAACCTTTTTCTTTGTCCCTTTATTATGTAATTGTATATTATTATTATTTTAATATAAATTGCATTGCGTTCGTTCGGAAACAACCACTGTTTCCGAATGCAATGCAATTTATATTAAAACACGGAACATCGGTTGCCAAAATATTAAATGTTTAAACATCCGACTCGAAGTACCAAATTGTAATGGGGCCTAAAGGTCCATAGGAATTGACAATATTACACAGATGGTTCGCAAATTTGAATTTGAGAACGCCAAAGAGAACGGTGTAATTATTAATATTTTACCGCTAAGGACTGTTTTTTCAAACGCCAGATATTTTTATCCAAGTAACAATTTTGAATCTTTGACAGTTTTGTCCATCAAAAACTGTCAGACTTTTATTTCACAGATAAAAGATATCTGTCGTTGGGAAAATCAGCCCTAAAACGACAACCAAGAAAAATAATTGGATAACTTATTACTTACTAAAAGCTTTAAACACTATTTGATAACAATCATTCCACGAGTAGCACTACATAATGTAATGTAATGCAATATTGACAGTGGTACTAATGTACCACTGTCAATATTGCTGACAATGTTTTTACCATCGCATGAATTTTCGGGCGTATTCGAAAAACTAGGAATAACACAGGCCTCCTGCTCTCAGTCAATCAAAATTAAAAGTAATTTATTCAAATTAGGCTGAGAATCAGCACTTTTCGAACGTAAAAATTACAAAAGACAGTCCCCCAAAAACTGGCCCTTCACCACTTCCTAATGCTATCGCTGGGAACAAAATAAATGAGATACATGATGCTCTCGATATTTTGTCGAAAGTGTCATGTATCTGCATTTATGTTACAATCAATCTATCTAGCTTATAAGTAAAATCTGTTTTGTTACTGCATTTTCTCCTTCTATGTTTAGTGCATGCCGTGGCAGCCTTTAATTAAGGCTACACTATAAAATGTAAAAAAAAACATGGAATCATAAACATGTATTATGGTGTATGCTTTGTTGGTTGTCCTTAATAAATAAATAAATAAAGAAGAAGTGGCGCAATAAACTCCCCAGCAGCACAGCTGACTGTTCAGTTAGAAAACACTTGATACTTGATTGTATACAATACTAGGTGTTAAGTAATTAACATTACAAGGCACAGAATATAAAATTAAATTATTTGCCATATGTCAGCTAGCCACGCCAATATACCAAGAAATATAATAAAACTATACGTACTCAAGGTAAAAAATAATTTATTAAAATTAAAATGTAAATAAAAACTTACTACCCAAATAAAAGCATCCAGGCATAAAGGGCGTGACAGCTTACATATTTATGCATTGCTGGGTTCTGTTCACATAGCTGTCACTTGAAGTCACAAATGATAAACTAAGACCATCGCAGTAAAATAAATAAATAAGTTAATAACAATAACTTGTCAGTAAGCTAATCCTGGAGAAAGAACACAAACATTGTCTTACGTTAAATTAGGGCCACCAACTATTCTTATCATGTAAGTAGCCGTTGATGGAATAGAATGCCTTTGAACAAAGGTTGGATTTTACTTGAGCTTTAAACGCATCATTAAAAGGCAAGTCTAGCAAAGAAGAGAGTATCTTGTTATAAAAGGTTATACCAAGCCCAACAAATGAGTTATGAACCTTATGAAGCCGGTGAAAGGGGGCACAGTGAGGGGGAGTGGGCCGTAATCCACCATGCGGGCCCAGTGCGGGTTGGTATATGTCACATGTCTTCGAATTTTTGGTTCTAGGACCAAACCATACCGGTGAAAACATCCTGAGGAATAACAAAACAAAATTTTAAAATTAACATATTTGCACATTAATTTAACCAAAACCTTCTATTTTGGAACTAAAGGCCAACTAAAAATAACCCAAAATCTACATAAAATTAAGTAGAAACAATATCGCATGTTTTGTGAGGAGCGCGATTCTCTTTAAACCACAAAATTGGCTGCGTTCAAATATCTAAAATATGATAATTCTGCGTTCATAGAATGTGGAGGCTAAGAAGTTAGCCCGTAAGGTTGCCGGTCCGAACGTTCGCTGAATATTAACTAAGGAAATAGAATACTTAATACGAGGGGATAGGGTTGAAAGAAACTTACTTATAAGAAAGTCAATTAGGTGAAATATTTGGGTTATGAAATTTGGAGTGAGAGGAATATAAAAAACAGTAGGTTGGTGTGAGTAAGTTGTACGGTGCATGGTAAATGCACGCTGTATTTGATGAGATACGGTTTATAATTGATTGTGTAGTACGTTCTGATTTATGAATTGCGAGAGTGTGCGCTACTTCGTATTGTGAACTTTGCTTTTACTGAACTGCATGTGTAGTAGTGGTGTGTGGTAGGGGCAAAATCAAAAATCAGCAGTTGTCGAACGTCAAATTACAAAAGATAGTCCCCTAAAACGCTCGCCCTTCACCACCTCCTAGTGCTTTCGCTGGAAGAAGTGGCGCAACAAACTTTTATTAACTTTTTTCTCTATACTCGGTTCTAGCCTTCCTCAAGAGTTGGGCTGAGTTGGGCAATAATAGTTTTTCTAATCCGACTGGTTGTTACGGAGAATAGCGCGTTCAAACAAACGAAAAAACTCTTCAGCTTTTTTATTTATTCATGGTTTGTGTTCCATTTTTTTTATCTTTACTTCTTCATTATTAGTATATAAGATACCTATCGCTGTATAGTTGATAACATTAAACCGTTACGAAGAAAATTAGCTTATTTACTTAAAACAATATTCCACACAATGTAAGGATCGGTGAATAAAACTCTAGTCCCTAACCATGGAACGCTTCCTTTCCCCCATTTGAACTCAAATATTTCCTTCAAAACATCCCGACGAATACCTCAGAGTGTAACAGATAACATTACCTATGAACACTCAAACTGAGGAACTGGAAGGTTCAGCTAAAAATGAGAACGGACATATCGCCCGGGGCCCCATTAATCCTTCGACATTCCGGGCCCCAAGAGCGCAGGGTGGCCGCTAATATACTTCACATAATTAAGGGACACGAATTTTATGATCGTATTTTCTGAACTGGCACTTAAATTAAAATGGCTATTGGTAATTGTGTTTTATTTAGGAACCTATCTTGTATGTTATTATCTATACCAATAAATTATAAAGAGGTCAAAATTGTGAGTTTGTATGTAGGGGGTAATTTTCGGAACTACTGATCCAAATTCAAAAATTATTTTACTAATAGGAAACTACTACAATATTGACTAGTCTCATAGGATATTTTTTATGTTAATACAATAAATTTCACGCGGACAGAAGCTAGTGTATGATAAAGAAATAGTGAGTAAGCGAGGGACGTGAGTTCGTACACTATTCGTTGTGATATTGATGTTCAACCTTGTAGAGCTACACACTTGCTACGCCGTAGCTGACGTAGACATGATGGCTACGTCGTAGCAAGTGTACAAACGTAGAAAGCGAAAAGTTTCAAAGTGAAACTATACACAATTTGAGTTGTTCTATTCATGTACGAGCACATACGTACGGCTGAACCCGTATTTTATGATTTGGTCTATGCTACGGCAGTGCTACGCCGTAGTAACTGAGCAATCTTGAAAGAATTCAAAAGTACGACGGTTCTATAGGTAACCATAAAAATAGTGAACTAAATTCTATTTCTACTTATAAAGTGCAAGAACAAAGCGAGGGTAGTTCACATAAATTACAACAAACTTATCTTTCACATTTTCCTTCAGATATGAGAATTTAAAACCTAGTCGCTAAAATAAAGTGCTAGGTAGTCTGGATTTTTTGTATCGCGCTTTATTCAATTCAGGTGAAACCGTGAAATAGTATTTCAGATTAGAATGTGCTGCAATAAAATTTTATTCTACGACGATTGATAGAATTACTGAATAATGTGGAATCTATCTTTATTCTGTTGTAAAATACATATATTCAATGTCATATGTAAATAAATGTAGAAAAAAAACGTTTTTACATTTTATGTGGATGGCAGAGTTGTCTCATTGCTCGATAAATGGCGTTGCGATCGAATTAGATCGCGCCATGTTTCGTTGAATTTTTGAAAAGATCGGGCCCTGTGGTTCGATCTTGGAAACTTAGAAATAACACTATGTTATTTATATCAGCAGTACCAGCACCAGCTGATTTTGAGGTCGGTTATAAAATTCGACTTTTTAGTCTTAAAATTACTTTTTAGCTTATTCAATTGGCTAGCTAAATTCCACAGATGCGGCGGATACCGATGTCTTAACATGATACAACAAAAACGTTTCTAGATCATTTAAATCTTAGGTATCAACGGCTAATATTTATTATCGTCAAAGAATCTACTTTGAATTGAATCTGTCACCACGTTTTGATGATCAATGCTCATTTTTTTCTGTGTAAGTATGAGAACGGGCCGTTCCCTAGAAATCACACTAAGAGAGAAATTGATAGGAAAAAAGCATCGAACATTTATATTGTTTGTACATACACATATAAACGTAACACTCTTAAATACTTCTAAAATTACTTATTTAATTTCTAATATTCTGCGCGTAACAACACTCCATCTCTCTCTCTTCTACGTTAGAAAGAGAGAGAGATTAACTTGGAACAACAGTGAATTTGCAAGTGTATATGTTTCCAACATGGCCCCCCGCGTTTTGTTTAGCCAACGATCTGGTTTGGACCGGATATTACAAGCCGCTTGACGCCTTGACGCGACACCAATAAAGTGCTGTTTTGAAGTATTTTATAAAGCTTTTTCAAGAGCAACATTTTTACGAAAAGAAATATTAAATACATTCACAAAGAAATTGTAAACGTCTTTAAAAAAAAAATACCATAAGATCTTTGTGGCCAAGAGGTTTGCCAAGCTGCCGAGACTGACGCGATTTTCTAAGCTATTTTTGAAATATAACGAAAAAATGGAACAAAAAGAAAACTAACTCGGGTTTTAAAAACACAGCATGAAGATATTTATAAAAAAAGGAGGAGGTACTCAATTTGGATGTTTATATTTGATTTATTTTTTAAGAATGTTCGGGCATAACTCCGTCATATATTATATGAACGGATTTGCGAAATTATTTTTTTGTTCGAAAGAGGTTTATTCTGAAATGGCCCTATTTAATTTTGTTTTGTAAAGATCTGATGATGAGTTTCGGAGACAGACAACGGAACGGTATGCATTGTTTATGCAATTAACATCACACCTGCACCCTCTAAAGGGGTACGCAGATCTGTTCAGTATACCACGGTACGCCCTCATTTCTGTCAAAGTTGTTACTTGGGCACCTCTAATCTTACAAGTTTATATGAATTTGTGTGGGGTAGGTAGGTACAACTAAAAAGTGAAAAATAAAAACTTTTTTACAAAAAAAAAAACAACCGAATTTTTCAGTTTGTAGTGTTAACAAATACTGTCCTGTCTGATACTTACTATTATTATTAAAGGCCTGTGATGTCCCACTGCAGGGCAAAGGCCTACCTACTCTCTTTCCACTTCTCTCTTAAATAGAGAAGCTGCTAAGGACCAGTTCTTGTTGAAGCAGTCCAGCTCATTCTGCCATTTCCGTCTGGATCTGCCACGATGTCGCTTGCCATTAAGGGCGACTTGTTTCACGTCCACTTGACACACGCGTATACGTCAAAAATGTGGCTAACCATCGTCAATTCAAAGTAAGCGTTGTTTCAAATTACAATTACAAGATTATGGCTTTGGCGTATGTCAAATAATAAAGTTTACTTACTAAACGTTATTATTTGACGTACGTATATTACGTTAACCAACCGTTTGAAACAACCGGCCCATTAGTTTGTATGTAAGTCTGGTATTTATATCAAGACCTATATCTTACTCTGTATCACGTGTACCGTAATTCTATTTCAAAATCCCCAACAACAGCCCACACAAAATCACAAAACCAATTACAGACCAAAAATACCCATCTTATATTCAATAACAACAAAAAAAACATGGCGACAGCTATTACAAATGCCACCCTCATCCAATATCTCTGCCTAGCCCCTACGGGACGTAGCTTGAAGGAAAAACTCGACCATACATTCTCGCCATCAAAAAATGAGTGACAGACAAACAAAAACCTTTTACTGTCAGCCGCTACTAATATAAGGAACTAGCTTCTGCACCCAACTTTGTCCGCGTGAAATCTCTGGTTTCCCCGGCACGTCGCATCACATCGCATCGCCTGCCCGCGGTTTTACTTCGTTTCTTACTTTTTTTTCTTTTTGCGCGGCTCCTAAGAGCCTTAGCGTGATGTTAAATAGCCTATAGCCTTCCTCAAGAATTGGGCCATCAATTCCAAATAGATTTTTTTCATATCCGACTGGTAGTTCCAGAAATTTTCGCGTTCAAACAAACAAACACTTCAGCCTTATTATAAGTATATAGATATCGCACATTTTTTCATAACAAATCTCAAAGGACAGTCCCTGGGAGTCGAAAAAGTGATATGGGGGTGTCCCCAAATGGTAGCCATTTATTTGGACCTTTGCACATGAGTGTGAGGCGATGACAGGACCATTCTAAGGTGTCTAGTTTAGTAGAAAGTTGGTTTTTTGTTGACTTTATGTATAAAGTGTTGGATACTGTCGATTTCTTTTTTTTTATTTTTGTTATTCACAATCTTGTTAAAAGTTTTTATGGAGTCCAGAAAGCTTTAATTTGTTTTTCAAAATTTAATTGACATTGGACATTTAAATTAAATTTATATTAAGCACTGCAAATTACATAGAAATATACTCAAGTACAATTATAGTTATTTAAGGGCCGGTCTATTTTTTTGACCAAAGTCCGCTTGTACATATTATTATTATTTTATGAAAGTTAGCTTTTAAATAATGTGGATATTATAATATAATTAAAATCAGTTTAAGTGTGGATTGTCTTTAAATAGTGTTAAGCTTAAACTAACACAAGAGCGCGTTTCATTTTGCTGCAACATAACCGTTTACTTTGGAAAAAAAGGTAATATCTAGTGCTACCTATGTTTAATATAGCCACCATTGCATGCAGTTCTAAAGGATTGAGGATATTTCCTTTGATTCTTAAAAAAAAATGTTGGATTAAAGTGACTTATAATGTTTTTAGACATAGAAATCAGTTCAGCTATAAATAAATTAAATAATACGCATAATTTTGTTATACTTTATTAAAAAAAACACGTTCTTAATAATTAGTTATAATCTAGCCTATAAGACTAATCAGCAATTTTAATCTAACTTATTTTTTTACATGATTATTTTAAAACTTAGAGTCACTATTCTAAGTTTCAAAATAATCATGTAAAAAATTAAGTTTGTAAATTGTACGTTACACAAGTTCGCTCCGCTTTCGAGTCTGATATATAAATACTTTGTTCATGTGTTACTCGTGAATTGCGAACTTTACGAAATACGAAATACAACAAATCTAATTATACAGGACATCGAACCTATTAGTACTTCAGGGATGGACGAGTATCGGGTATATAATAAGAAAAGCCTTCAGGTTTTCTCGAAACCATTAATTATCGGTGAGTTCATAATAATTATAAATAATGTCTGATGGATAATTAAAGTGGTTTCAAAGGAAAATAAAGACTAACTAAAGCTTATTATTTTATACTTAGAAAACATGTTAATAATACTTAGCATTATTAAATTTTTGTTTGAATTGATATTGATATCAGCCTATAATGTTCCTGCTGGGATACAGGCCTCCTCTGGGTTTGAGGGAGCGGGCCGTAATCCACTACGCAGGCCCATTACGAGTTGGTAGATGTCTCATCACGTCTTAGATTTTTTGGTTCTAAAACATGCTGGTTTCCTCAACATGTTTTACTTCACCGTCTTGAGAGCAGTGGTAATGAAATAAATTACACAAAGTTAATCGCTTGCCCGGGCTCAAACCCACGACCTACAACTCGCAAGTCGGGCCGCTACCACTGGGCCACCACAACAGCTAATACCTTTTTTTTTAAGTGAAAACTTCTTTTGCGGCGTTGTGCACTTTTTTGTGATGGGTAAAAATGTTAAACTCGCGTCAGGACACGTGACCTGATCCAAAATTCGTAAGACGGAGCTCGCGTCAGGACACGTGACCTGATCCAAAATTCGTAAGACGGAGCTCGCGTCAGGACACGTGACCTGATAGAAAATTCGTAAGACGGAGGGAGAGTTTTTTGTGATGGGTAAAAAATGTTAAACTCGCGTCAGGACACGTGACCTGATCGAAGATTCGTAAGACGGAGGGAGAGTAGACCGCATTCGAAAATATCAAAAATGCACAACCTTAATATTCAAGATTTCACTTCTGCCGGCACTCCCGGAGTGCAACCCGTTTTTTTTTTATTGTGGGGAAATGCTCATGCATTGTGCACCACTACGGGGAGATAGTGCAGTTATATGGGACTCTAACCCACTAAAACTCCACGGTGTCCTCCTCTGCCGCTTACGGCGGGAACACGGGCACGTGTTAGCACTCATTCGTGAACCCGCCGCGGCTGCCCGTCACGAGACCCTCCTCTGGAGTACTTCCCATCACCGGCGCACCAGAACACATAGCACGCCGTGGCCACCCCAGGGACCAACCCAGCACATGGGCGCCAGACGACCCCGTGTCTGAGCACCCTTGGTCCCCCTACGACGGGTCAGGTCATTGGCCCCGCCACCTGCCAATTTTCGGCCGCAGAGGATAGGGAGAGCGGCCAACGTCATACCTACACACCTCCGCCCCTGCGGCCCCACCGCGTCCGCCATCAGACGATGGCGACCCCGTCAAGGCCGCGGAAGGTAGGGAGAGCGGCGCACTGCAATACACTCCTCTCCCGCTGCGGCCTCCAACCCTCAGCCGTCATGCCTCCCATACGACATCGCGGCCCGCCTCAGTTGCGATGTCGTCCAAGCGGCACCGCAACCTTGTTGGTCGTTACACCGTGGGTGACCAAGCCACGGCTACTGAGCCCCCCCGCCTCGACAAGGCGGGAACCCACCGGGGGGGACAACAGCTAATACCTAACTAAACAATACCGGCAAATACTCAACGAACCCCCATCCATTACCATTCCGATTATATTCATGCAGAAACAAAAACAGCAGCCTTTTACTTGAAGCGGTGTGAGCGTTACCCCTTTCAGAATATGCAATAGTACATAAACACAGGTTGCTCTCAACTTAGAAGCCTGAAGAAACCTTTTTACTTTGTTTTTCTAACGTTTGTAGATGTTTACTCAGACGTTTTAGACGAAAATACTGTGTACAAGTTGAGAGTATGAGTTAGATAAACTTTAGAATGCGTCTACGTAAAAGGAAATTGGTGGATGCCAACTATCAAAACATTTTTTTTGTGACAGTCTTAAAAACACTTCATAAATAACTGAATGCTGCAAATAAGGACCAACATTCTTACTAAGCCTATTGAGAAGCGACCCCCTTGATATAACCAGACAGTGATGTTATCTAATAATCATCATTTTAGCCAAAAGACGTCCACTGCAGGACATAGGCCTCCCCCAAGCACCTCCACTTCGACCGGTTCCGTGCTTCTCGCATCCAACGGGTTCCTGCGACTTCGACAAGGTCGTCGGTCCACCTTGTTAACCTTCCAACGCTACGTCTTCCGCTACATTTTTACCTATTATCTAATCATAATAGGTAAAAATGTATCTAACTGAATTTCAATAATAGGCACGTAAGCATTAAACTAACACGACAATACTATGTTCCTCTTCTTTTCGTGCCGATGGTACTCTTCTTCGTTGTTTTTATTATATAATGTATTTAATAAGCTACCGGAAAGTTTAAAATCCCTACCAAATGACTCAATTTTCTCGAAACAGTTGAAATCTTTGCTAATAAAGAAAGGCTACTATACCGTTGAAGAATTTAAAACTAACAAATTGTGAATACTCAATACTCAATAATTTATTGCATTCCATAATGTGTATATATAATAGTTGGTATTTTATAACATTAAATCAATTATGGACCCTGTCGGGCACAGCAAAGTTAATTTTTAATAGGAGAGAGGATGAAGGCGCTTTTTGTAATAGAAAATAATTTAATATTAAATTGAAATAGTATCATTAAATAGTAAGTATCATTTGCTTTTGTGGTACTTATTTATATTTTATTTAAATAAGTATTAGGTTTTAAGTTTTATTTATATATTGCACGATTTACATTATTAATTATAATAAACTATATATTTACAATTTTTATTGAGTCTTGTAGAATATTATTATTATTAATTGTGCACTGTTTAGCATATATAAATTAACAATATTTTAGTATTTTAATATAAATTTATATATAAATTTATTTATTATTAATCGATCGAACTTGTAATAATATGCTTGACGTAAATGTGAAATAATAAATGACAATACTAAGTTATCTATATGACTAAAATGAATGAACAAACTGATAAAAATGATAAATGTCAAAATAAAATGTATTTTTTTTTCGTCATTATATGTAATTGTTAGTGTTTAGTATAATGTAAATTGTAATAATTAGAATCAATATTTATAATAAGTATTATGTACCATTTGCAGTGCCCTTACAGGGTACATGTTTTAACACTGTGTCATGAAATTTGAATGCATGCCTACTAACCAGTGTTTTACATGTAGCAAAATAAATAAATAATTTGAGCTCAGTAAGCCACATTGGTTGCGGCATTAGTGCCATTCTTTAGGTCATCAGAGGTGCAGGTGAACGGGGCACTTAGGACTCTCCAGCAAGTGAGGTTTGGTCTGATCAAAAGCACCGCACTCACACTGTGTATTGGATGGGTCGATACCCCTATTTCGAAAAATTAATGGTATGAAGTCATTTAACATGTTGCAACTGCGCAACATTGTTGGAAAATGCTTGTCGTAGACTCGTATAAGTAGGTACTACTCTTCCGCATCGTGTTACGATTACATTACATGCACCTCGTTCATACTCCAACCTACCCCTTATTAATAAAGAAACCACTACATCCTACGGTTACTCTACAAAATGAAGTAGCGCTGTATTCTGCACACCCTACACCACGGGGACTCCTTATAAAGTCGTATAATAGATGTTTTAACCCAAAAACGATAAAGAGGGCTTATTTGCATACCAAGTTCGTTAACTTTAATTACTGAGCACCACGGACATACTTATAATATCTTTGTTACGTCGACTTAGGCTAAGGGGCTCGACATAAGGGTAGGGTTACAGTGTTCTATCTCTTTCTCTCCTAAAATGTTGGAAGGAGATGGCAGTATCGAAGATATAGACGCTGAAAATTAAGTATGCAATTAAGTTGGAAGTAATAGCGATATTTTGTTTATTTTTCGCTCATTTCGTTTATCCGATGGAGATGTTTACGCTTGTTAAATATTTGGAAATCTAAATGTCACATTAATTTGGACTTATTATGTACTTTAAACAGTAAATATCACTGTTTGCTCTTAATGTTGCTATTTAGAAAATAATATGAAACTGTAAAGCTGGATTTGTTGTATAGTGGCATTGACCACCAGGTCAATGCACTTTACAAACACAACTTCAAGCTTCCTTCTTGTATTTTGTTTTTGTACGTCACTTGAGGGTGACGTCATCATCGAAAGACGTCCACTGCTGGAGACAAGCCTTTTTTTTTTTTTTTTTTTGTGGATGGGTAATCATCAAATGACTCCTCCCGCTCTGGGTGGAGCAGAAGGGAGTGTCAGACTCTTACTGACTAAAACCCACCCGTGTTCCTTCCTTAGCCCTTTATGTACCAGGGCAGCGGTAACCCTTTCGGACGATCCCGCTACCCCGGCAGGCTTCGGCCCTGTCGGGCCCCGTCAACTACGCTGACATCTCTCTGAGGCGCACGTGGAACACATACGCGCCGTCCGGCACGGGCCTGGTCCTGATCGGACGGAGAGCTACCCATTGCTCTCCGCCCGCAGGCCCGCGCCTACGGTGGCCGGGAGTCGTCACGCGGCTCCCGACGCCCGGAGCGTCTCCCTCGGCGGCTGAGGCGTGAGGATCTCTCCCTCGCCCATCCCGCCACCTCCTTCGCTAGCATGACTGCTTCGCAGAAGGAGGTGACCGCCTCCCACTCCCTCTCGCCCCGGACCATGGCTTGCACCAGGGCCGGACGCGAGAGGTCGCCGCCGCTGTGGAGACAAGCCTTCCTCAAACATCGCCACTTCGGCCGGTTCTGTGGTTCTCGCATTCAGCGAATTCCTGCGGCCTTCACCAGGTCATCGGTCTACCTTTGGGGAGCTTTCCAAAGCTACGTCTTCCGGTACGCGGTCGCCAAAACAAAAAACAAAAGGTTTCTTACCAAAAACGAAGTGAATGTGGAGAAGTTTTGAGCCATCAAGTTCTGAGGGGCAATTCTCGTAATTTTAAGAACGTTCACAGTCTGATCTCAGTCTCAATCTATCAAAAATACCTCTAATTTCCCTACATTTTGACAAGTCTTTGACATTTGTTTGTCGCCGAGATGAGACTGCGACTAGATTTTGAACGTTTTAAATTACGAGAGTTGGCCTTCTGAAATACAGTCGTGACATTGACACAAAGAAAAAGTGATGAACAGTAAACTAACATTTGTCAAAATTAAGGTTATTACATTACAATGATTTGTTTCACCTTTGACCCCCAAACTCATTTTCATTTTTGTACCAATGGAACATTAAACAAAAGGCAAATCCTAAATTACATTAACTCGTTGTAATTTAGGTTATGAGGCTAGTGATTCACCTTTCAAAGCTTATGACAGATATGTAGTTTTAACTGCTTACAACATACACTTTACACACAATAATCATGGGTGCATGATGACAATTATGCATATGCATTATGCAGTTATAATTTGCTGATTGCAAGACCCCCCAACAGCAGGCCGAAGTTGGTGATATCTAACTATTATTCTAAGAAAGTTTTCTCAGAAAGTGTTGCACTATAACTTGACACATAAATAGTGTAACTAATGATCGCCTTGCCTCGCAAACATCCTTGAGAGTCAAGTTATGATAACGGACAAACCAACAAGAATCCTTAATCACCCATCCCAACCAACGAGCCTCAAGTAGGTAAGTAGGTACATCAGCTTGCTATCCATTAAGGAATGCGGCTCATTAGGCTGTTCCGCCTCATTTGACACTATACTTCCTTGTAAGGTAAGATCGAGTATATTGAGTGGATGTTTTGGTGGAACTTCCGAATATCCTTGACCAATATAGATGACCCCAAACAACTTTGCTTTATTGCCTTTTCCCAACTATGTTGGAGTCAGCTTCCAGTCTAACCGGATGCAGCTGAATACTAGTATTTTACATGGAGCGACTGCCTATCTGACCTCCACAACCCAGTTACTGGGTAATACGATATTCCTTGGTAAGACTGGTTGTCAGACTTTCGGGCTACTGACGACCCGTAACGACTGTCAATGATCCACAAATGACAGCCGGGACCAACGGGTTAATGTGGTTTCCGAGGCATGGAGGGCTCTCGGTATATATAGATAGTCACCCATCCACAGACCAACCGCGGCAAGCGTAGCTTAACCTGATCGATCGACCGTGCGGCTGTAATTACTTATTCACAAGCAATACAGGGGCAAGACTGGAAGGCGGTCTTTGAAGTTAGTAAAAAGTGAGTGAGCTGCAAAACAAAAGCAAGCTATGTTCGGAGTTTCCAAGATATACTTAACAAAAAGTTACAAAAACACAAAAATTATTAAGAAACATCATAACATAACATAACGCCTGTACTCTCCGAAGGATTAGGTAGAGCTAAAACATCATAACAAAACATAACGCCTGTAATCTCCGAAGGATTAGGCAGAGCTAAAACATCATAACATAACACCTGTAATCTCCGAAGGATTAGAGCTGTACCTATAGTAACACCCACAGTTAAGTAAGTAAGTTAAGTATGTTTAAGTCCCATGTAATAGGCATGCCTATTGACATCAACCGGGCACAAATCATTAATTTTTTAATTAATTAGATTAATTCAATAGCTCTCTGCCCGATCGGAATCGAAATTATTGTTTATTATATCAACCAACGAGCTCAAAAATAATGCTAAAAATCTTTGCTTTCATTGCTAACTCTTCAAATGAATTGCCACGAACCAAATTCTGCAAAGAAGAAAATAAAGCAATTTCCATTCAAGAACATAAAAACCCAATGCACTTCTACTGAACGTTGCCTTTTCCAGCAAGATACATAACGTCTATTAACCTCTCGCAATCTTTTCTTTCCAAAGTATTTAAACGAAGTTAAAGTTCTGAGAATAATTACCTCTTCGCACGCCGGACGAAACTTGGCACTTGCTAAATATCTTACACTTGCACTTTACTTCGCACGCCGGACGAAACTTGGCACTTGCTAAATATCTTACACTTGCACTTTACTTCGCACGCCGGACGAAACTTGGCACTTGCTAAATATCTTACACTTGCACTTTACTTCGCACGCCGGACGAAACTTGGCACTTGCTAAATATCTTACACTTGCACTTTACTTCGCACGCCGGACGAAACTTGGCACTTGCTAAATATCTTACACTTGCACTTTACTTCGCACGCCGGACGAAACTTGGCACTTGCTAAATATCTTACACTTGCACTTTACTTCGCACGCCGGACGAAACTTGGCACTTGCTAAATATCTTACACTTGCACTTTACTTCGCACGCCGGACGAAACTTGGCACTTGCTAAATATCTTACACTTGCACTTTACTTCGCACGCCGGACGAAACTTGGCACTTGCTAAATATCTTACACTTGCACTTTACTTCGCACGCCGGACGAAACTTGGCACTTGCTAAATATCTTACACTTGCACTTTACTTCGCACGCCGGACGAAACTTGGCACTTGCTAAATATCTTACACTTGCACTTTACTTAGTACGTACAATATTACGGCACTGCTTTTTTTTTACTTTAAATAAAGTTTAAGTGGATGCGATTATAGTTATCGAATCATTACATGAGCAATCAGAAGTAGGATGACTATACTAACCAAGAATAAGAATCGTATTTATTTGCTTTACTAACTAAGAATAATATTTCTTTGCTTAAAAATATGGTACAAAAAGATGATAAAATACAAAATAATAATATAATAACAGGTTTTTGCTTAACAGTTAAAAGCGTACAAATTTTCACACGCATATTTAACATTTATTGTCAATGAAGTCTTTGGCACAATAAAAACTATGACTACAAACCATTCATGCAATTTATTTTTGAATAATCTGATATTTAAGGTCTAAAGATCCCTTGGTCTCTTATTTATTATATTTACGTACACTTAGAGAACTTCAATTATATTTAGCTAGGAAATACACTTGTAAATGCTTTATAAGCTTTAGCTCGCGGCTTCTCCCGTGTGGCTTTCGGAAATTATCCCACAGGAACGTACTCCCGGGATAAAAAGTATCCTTTGTACTAACCCAGAGGGTCAATTCTCGTAATTTTAAGCACGTTCACAGTCTGATCTCAGTCTCAATCCGTCAAAAATACCTCTAATTTCCCTACATTTTGACAAGTTTTTGACATTTGTTTGTTGCCGAGATGAGACTGCGACTAGATTTTGAACATTTTCAATTACGAGAATTGGCCTTCAGGTCATGGTCTATCATTCATTGAAATCCGTTCAGCCGTTACGGCGTGAAAAGGTAACCAACAGATAGACAGTTACTTTCGCATTTATTAAATTTGTAAAAGTATAGATGTATATTAGCCCCTTGTCTAGAACTAGCTAGCTCATAGCTGGCCATGCCTTATGTCACCAAATTATGTACCTACTAAAACCTAACAAGAAAAATGAAATTTCTATAAAATCAAAATCACAAGTTGTCCTCGAGTAAACACACGAACAGAAAAACAAGCAACGTTGTGTGTTGTTTAATATTATGTAAGAATAACAAAACACACCTCTCACAGAATTCTCCTTCCGTAAAATCCCTACACTATCCCCCTAGTTACCATGCAAAACTATCTCCAAAAACTTTATTTCATTTGCTCGACGCGTAGCAGCAAGATTTTATTTTTCAGTGTCTGCTAAAAGGCAGTTTTCTCAACCCCCTACATGCCGCGGGATTGTTAATATTCCGTAGTCGGACTTACACGAGCTAGCAACGTGCTTAGACTGGGAACCATTCCGCTTGCCAATGCAATGTCTTTAATAGGACCCATAAATTGAATATACATTAGCATGCGAGCAACTACATGAAAATAGACTCTGTATGTGTATCTGTAATGCAGCGTTGGTATGATTGTATTGGATTTTTTTATGGGAATTGTGTGCTGGATTTTACATGGATATGAGTTCTTATAATGTTACTAGATTTTGCCCGCGAGTTCGACCGCAATGATGTCGGAAAATATCCCAAGGGAACGCACTACCGGGATTAGAAATAGGTACCTTATGTGTTAATACAGGTTTCCGACATTTTATCAAGCATCGTCATATTTCAGCCAATTAACACAAAACCTTAATTAGTTATACACCACCTACCTCATGATTCACTTCGTCTATTCGTGAAATCCGTATGAAAATGCGTTCTGTAGTTTTTGAGTTTATCGCGTTCAGACAGGCAGACAGACGCGGTGGGGGGGACTTTGTTTTATTATAGTGATAGTGAAAAGTTGGTAAATAGACAAACTCAATGAAAATTAATTATTGTCTGCGTACCTGCATCTACCTTATGAATAGTCGCCCTCGTAATTGCTATATCACTCTAAGGTTGAATGTCACTTGCACGTCATAAAAGGACAAGGCCTATTCAACATAATATAACATCACGTCCTGTTTCTCCGAAAGGTTTGGTAGAAGTGTTCCTAGAGCACCCCCATATTCCGCTAGCTATGTTTAAGCCCCATGTAAGAGGGGACGAACTTATTGCCAACTTAACTCCAACCGGAAACAAATCCAGACTGATAATGAACCGGACTGCTACTGAAAAATACCAGATGGAAAAACCCAACCAGGCCTATTTTTCTTTATTTACCTTCTTACATCGCACTTTACACTTTTGATTTTTTTTCCTTTTATTCTGTGCTAAATAAATGTATTTTCTTCCTTCCACAGTCACATAATTTCAACCTTAGTTGAGCTTCCATTTATTAGGAACTGTTGTCGAGAGTGGTAAAGCAATAACGAGGTCGACTGCACTTAAGTAACGTCACTCTTGATAACAGACCATTAACTCTGCTAGTCAAGCTTTATACAAGGAAGGAAAACATCGTGAAGAAACCAAAACCTAAGAACCATATCTTCCTTAACCATAGATCAGTTGGTATGTTGGTAACTACTTGTAAAAATATTCCCGCCCCCCAGCCTCGACTGCATCGTTGGTCTAGTGGTCGTGCAAGTGCCACTGTTGAGCTTGAGGTCTTGGGTTCGATCGGGCAAGCTGTCGAAAAATAACTGGTGAAATGGTGTACTAAAGGTACACCTCTGCCTTACCCTTCACGGAATTCAAGCGTGATGTTATGATGTATTCAAACCTTTGCAAGTAACAATTTCCTTAACCGTACAAGGCAGTGATAACAGCATATGTGATATATTCGTCGCGGATTCCCTCCAAACTTTCCCTCCATTTTAGGGTAAATTACATTAGAATTGTGGCAACATTCACGTGTTAAATCTTCTGTGAAACTCGTTATAAATGATGGAAGGGTAATAAAACATGTTTTATTGCATAATTGAATTCCGTTTAATGATCCCATATTTATAGGAATTGGTTTAAAATGAGGTGATGTGTGACGGCGTTCAAAACAACAGTTAAGTATGGGGGCTTTTGTTTAAGGATACCAAACTCACTGAACTGGATTATAATCTGTTCTTTCCCAGTAGCACGGCCGACTTTGAGCCTTGGTTGAGTTTGATTTCTGAAACGGACACGTCTTTAGAACGATCTAAAGGTTTCAGGGCCGTGTCCGGGACGTGACAGGGCCGTGGCACACACTAGGCAGACACTGAAGCTCCGTCGCCGTCCCGGACACGGACGTGTGTGAACGAGTTCATATAATTTATATACACCGATATTTTTTTGAGACCCTGACGGAGCATGCCCGTCCACGTCCCGAACACGGCTCTGATATGTGTGGATAAACCTTCATAGTGGCGAGATTTTTAGATAGTTCTAACCAAGAAAACCTTGGGTAATACCGTCACTTCAACATGCGTCATCAGATATATTTTTAAGAGATCTCCTTCAGTAAGTATTAACCTAACGTCCTTAAAGCCCCGATCACATCAACAAAAATTACCACAATACCATCAACAAAGAAACAAAATCCACGTATGGCCACAAAGTATGGAATGCCCTCGTACAGATTGCGTGCCAGCAAAACGTAAATATCTTCCTCAAAGTGTCCGGCAGAACTTACAAGTGTCCGGCCACTGGCGACCGAGGGTTTATGACAGGAAGAGAGGAATCCATAGTGGAAATGTTAAAGACTAGACAGGCCCACATTGTGTCTCGATGTTTATTAGACAGTGGAGTGAGACTGCATTGAGGAAGTGGATTGCAATGGCGTTATTAGAACTGTGGTTGATTGCGATGAAAAACTTTTTTTTTTCTTTTTTTTATAAACTTCGTTTTTTTTTAAGTTTTCGGAATTACTCCTGTATCGTGGGTGCGTTTACAAACATTTAAACTCACCTACACAAACAGCCAGACCCGGAACAACTACCTGTAGGCAATACAAATATTTGTTCCGTGCGGGAATCGAACCCGCGACACGCAGCACAGCAGTCGATCGCTCAGCCACTGCGCCAACCGTGTCGTCTTTGAAGGATGAAAGCGTTGGTGAAGATTTTGCTTGGGTGCTGTGACTACAATAAAACAAATATAACATTATTTTGTCTACTTAGGGCCGATTTTACAATCACCAGATAACTTTTATCTTAATAATAAAAATGTCCGTTTAACATTATTATTTTCTTTATTAATTATGTAACACACAAAAAACTGTAAACTTTCATATTTAGGAAGCTCATCATCTGCCTAGCTTTTCCCAACTATGTTGGAGTCAGCTTCTAGTCTAACCGAATGCAGCAGAATACCAGTATTTTACATTGAGCGACTACCTATCTCACCTCCACAACCCAGTTACTGGGTAATACGATACTCCTTGGTAAGACTGGTTGTCAGACTTTCGGGCTTCTGACGACCCGTAACGACTGTCAAAGATCCATGAATGACAGCCGGGACCAACGGCTTAACATGGTTTTCGAGGCACGGAGGGTCTTGATATGTAAAGATGGTCACCCATCCACGGACCAACCGCGGCAAGCGTAGCTAACCTGATCGATCGACCCGTGCGGCTGTTATTACTAACACAAGCCCCTCTGTCATATTTAGGAAGCTACTGAACTTTAATCTGAGGATTGCAAATCACCCCTCAATTAAACCAAACAAGTAAAAAACACCATAGATCGTCATTTCAACAGACGTGTAGGTGTTCCTTGTTTCAAATAACATTCCACCTTATTTTACCACACAAAACACATTGAATTTAAATACCTTCAAGTTGATTTTTTTATACCTAAATAGTAAAAAAATATAAGTTACAAAAAGATGCAACTGTTATGCGCGTCCCACACATAGGTATTCACTGAAGCTTCATCAAAAACTAAAAAGAATTACACCTCGTCCATCAGAGCCAGCCTCAACACAATATTTCTTGCTTAACCATCTCCACTAACATTTGCGCCAAATTCGCGTCCAAGTACACAGCCGGCTTCAAAGAGTGGCCTTTATAAATTAATTAAGCCACGCAACTGCCCACACTATGTTTGTGCCACAAAAGAGCCGTTGAGGTAAAACAATTGGTCCATTTTGTCCCCCGCGTTGTATAAACTATGTATATCTTTAGGTTGAGTTTCCTTTGTTCATAAGGGTGTGCACACATTAATGCGGCGACACGTTTGAACTGAGCGGTGCAGTTGCACATATTTTGATGGGATGTTTGTGATAAATAGATGTTGAGTATAGTACTTTATGAAATTGGGTTAGTGATGTATTATTTTCAAGTTTTTCAAAATCCCACCAGACTTCATCCAGACTTCCAGACTTTTCCCATCATGTTGGGTTCGGCTTCCAGTCTAACCGGATGCAGCTGAGTACCAGTATTTTACATGGAGCAACTGCCTATCTGACCTCCACAGCCCAGACACTGGGTTATACTAAATCCCTCGGTAAGACTGGTTGACAGACTTTTGGGCTTCTGACGACCCGTAACGAATGTCAAAGATCCACGAATGACAGCCGGGACCAACAGCTTAACGTACTTTCCGAGGCACGGAGGGGTCTTGATATGTAAAGATGATGCAAGTTTTTCAAAATACGAACCGAAAAACATCCCTATCTATTTTCGTATAATCCATTATTTTAGTGCCTCATCCGGAGCTAGAACAAATACTGTAGTCAAGTCACGAAATATAGTCTCTGAAAAATTAGCACAGTATGCAAAATCAGGCTTGCCAAATAGTTTCGGACGGAGAGAGTCGAATAAATTATTTTATTTCGGCCTACACCAAAAACGCTAATCCTTGGGGCAGATATAACAAAGTTGCTCCTGAAACTGAAATAGAACCGAATTTCCAGAAAAACATTGAAACAAACACTCGCAAGTTATGAGAAATATATCAATATCAATAATATTCTAACAAAAATTCACTGAACGTAAAGAATAGACCAGACGAATAGCCATTGACCTTTTGACCTTCATTCATGTAACCTTCGTAGTCGCCCGTGAGAAAAATGAGAATGGAAATCAAGAAAATACTCTGTTACAGATAACATTTTCGTAATCATTGGAGTGAAGATTTATGTGCCTATATTGATCATTTAATTGGAATAATGTTTTAAATACTATTTGCTTTACCTACAATGAAAACTAGAGACAAAAGTACATACCTTACTTACCAAATTATGTACTTACTGTCTGCCTGTATTATCCCACTGCTGGGCGAAGGCCATGACTTCCACCTCTTTCGATTCAGGGCTAATGTGGATCACTGACTGTGAATGATTTTAATATAAAAACTACCATTTAATTAACTAATACACTTCAGGTAGATACTTCATAAAATTATGTATCTCTCTCATTTATTTTCTCTTCACATCACAAAAACCCTGCTATTTATCTTTAAAACACAGAAGGCAAAAATGTCTGTCAGAATCACTTCCCTTATTTATCCAAAAGAAAATTAAATACAGAATTTAAAAACTTCGTTTCCAACTTCCTATTTCTACATTATAAATACAGAAACGTAAAGAAAAATGAGGGAAACCAATAAAAATGTTGCCAGAGCGAATATTACATGTAGAATTAAAGTACGAACTAATTAAAGTGGTGGTGGTGTGGTAACTGGGCAACCCGAGCAACCATAAAGAAATGGATTGCATTAAGGATTCATAGTACGGTAGTCATAAACTATGTATTGGCATTAGCACGCTGTGTATTCAGCCTAATGAAGCTTGCGCGAATCGCAGTGCTATGTCTAAAGTGTGAATATGGAAATGTATTGCTGATTAGCTATTTGTAACCGCTATATAGTTGGATACAAACTTTCAAGAGGAACTTTTTGTTAGCAACTATCAAATTATAGGCCAACCGCTTAACTGAGACGTTGCCTGAGGTAGCAGCGGGATCGTACGTTCCCGTGACCCCCGGCGTAGGTGTGAGATGGAACACCGGGGTGGTTTTTGGTCAGTAAGAGTTTGAGAGACCCGAAAAAATAAAAAGGTAGCAGCGCGGTGCGGAGGGAGGGGGCGGAGGGGTGTGGTGACGTGATGCAAGAGCTTAGTAATGCCTCAACTTGTGACAACTATCACCCCTCCGACACCGCGCAGCTACCTCAGGCAACGTCACAGTTTAGCGGTCGGCCTATAGCTGAAACTGAAGCAGTGGGCTGGCCATGTTTGTCAAAAGGCTGATGTCCGTTGGACCAGACGAGTCATCGTAACGACTTCTCTATGACACAATGAGCGAAACCGCTCGAAATGAACGCGAAGTTGGCGTTAGCAAAGGAGTTGACGTGGTTTCGAAGTAAGGAATCATTGAGTGGTCATAGTGAATTAGGGCCCTGGAGTGGAGACCGCGTATCTTTCGGCAAGTGTGGGACACCCCCCAGCTAGAAGGACCGTCAACCTAAAAAAGGTGATTGGGACAGACTGGATGTGGAAGGCGAAGGACAGGGTGTTGTAGCGTAGTCTAGCAGTGGACTGCGATATGCTGAGTTGATTGATTCAATTAACTTTTGTCATACCCTCACACTTGTTACACATACTCGTATTTCATGAAACTTGTTCAAATGTCAATCAAAGTGCTTCTATACAAAATACAAAAAGGTTTGCTTGCTAAATATTTTAACAAAATGTTGTTTTCCGGGGAAAACAACATTTCCCCGGAAACTTCCCGGATCAGGATCCGGGAAGTTGAACAAACTTTAGACGTAAAAAACAAAACACAAAAAGTTGTCCAATTATTTTAATTTCTAAAACCAAAATGAGGGTACATTTTTAATTCGTTTATCAAAAGCGAAATTTTAGAATAATCCCTCTGACGTTATGACTGACGCTCAATTATCTCTTAAGCCCTCTTGAGAATAGATTTAAGATATTCCGAATAATCCCTAATGATTAATTTTCATACATTACTTCGGGAGCCCTCGTAGCGAAACCATCCAGCATTGGGCCAGAAATACATCAATCTGTACATCTTGGGCAAACCACAGGGTCTCGGGGCAGATTAAGGCATTTCTGTCTAACATAATCTGCGGCTATTGAAACAATGTGACCATTATACGGTACTGGTTTATCTAAAGGATCGTATATTGTTTTTGAAATGGAGTTTATTTTTGCAAACACAATGGATTGGGTTATCTAAATAGTTTGTTTGCAATCCAATATGAATGTAAATGTGTGCGGTTTATTAATTTCAGACAGGTGAATGTTTTCTATCTTTTGGAATTATGACAGCATAGTCGGTACTTATGCAGAAACCAGTGAGACTGTTGGCCCAGTGGTAACGGCACAGACTTACGAGCGATCGTGGGTTCGAACCCAGGCAGGCGCTCTACTTTGTGTAATTTATTTCATCATCATGGCTCTCAAAAGATCGTGAGGAAACCGGCATGTCTTAGGACCAAAAATCAAAAGACATGTGATATCTACCAACCCGCGTGGTGGATTACAGCTCATTCCCTCTTATAGAGAGGATACCTGTGTCCCAGCAGTGCGAATATTAAGGGTGATTATGCTATGCAGAAACTATGAGCTTGAGTCTCCTTCAGCGAGCATTGTGTTTGGCAAAATCTTTACCTTTACCTTACGTCTTTTTCTTCTATACATCTGCATATTTATTGCTCCCTTCTGGAGACAGTTTTGATGCTTGATTTGGCCGGTTCCTAAAATTTACAGACCGTTATTGGTTAAAATTAAGACTCTTGTATCTTTGACTTATCACATCACCCATACGGAAGTAGCTATCACAGGTAAAATTACCTTACGAATTTATTTATATGCCCAGTTTGGCAATAAAAAAATAGTACCGTTGGTAAGCAAAACCATTCGTTTGTTTATACGAACCGAGCATTAATCTGTTCCCCAATCTGAAACTTCAAGATATGGTCCTGAATATATGATTAACATTCAAAACTCCTATAATATTCGCAATCAATCAATCAACCCGACAACCGTACACTTGACTCGCCGCGGAACCCCGACTCAAATTAATACGACACACACCGCATTAAATTATTTATTCCATCCCATACCCAATACCGAACCAATATCGTACAATATCGGTAGGATATTAAGAAAACAATCGTTCATTCCACGCAGTAATCACGCTAGGGTTGTATTCCCAGCACGCAAGAAACAATTCTAACAGAAAATACATTTCAATTCTTTATTGAATTCTGCCTCCCTCCATAACTTAACTCTCTGGGGTTTTAGTTCGCCATCGGTTTCGTATCGAGGGTGTTAGGACTTTGGCCTAGCTGGAAAGCGAGCGTGTTTTGCCGTGTCTTCGAAATTATTGAGTAGGCTCGGGTTGAAGAGAAGCGTGTTAAATTAGGTGGTTCGTCGAATTTATTTGTTTAGATAACCTGGTGTGATGGGTATGAGGTGTGGGGGCTGAGGAGAGGGATGCTCTACTGAACTCTAATTATATGTGTTTTCTTCTGACTAGCTTCTTGTAAATCCTTCCTGTAAACATTACCTCCGGTTATGACGGCACAGGCCTTCTCTCTGTGAGAGGGAGTGGGCCGTAATCTATCACGCAGGCCCAGTGTGTGTTAGTAGACTCACACGTCTACGAATTTTTGGTTCCAGAACATGCCGGGTTCCTCATGATGTTTTCCTTTACCGTTTTGAGAACAGTGGTGATGAAATAATTTACACAAAGTAAAGCGCCTGCCTGGGTTCGAACCCACGACCTACAACTCGTAAGTCTCGGCCGTTACCACTGGGCCACCACTGCTCACCTGACCTCAAAGTTATACCTAACCTGAAACAACAGCAAACAAACCATCCATCGATTCATCGGCTCACGAAAATATCAAACTGTTTCTCTGTTTACGTTTCACAGTGTATCGTCGATCTCGGAGTGTCGAAATGCAGCCGATTGCAGCCGGGCTGCAATCGGCTGCATTTCGACACTCACTGCCTTAATCCTCTTTTCACGAACTCTAATTTTTTCTTTTTTAAAGCAAACTTGCAAAACGGCCTCTGTCACTCGATTTCGTACTCTTTGACGTTTATTTCTTTTAGCGATATTTGTTTAAGGAAAATGTTGAGATTTTTTGAAAAAGTTGAAATAAAAATAACAACTCTCTTCATCCAGTTTGTTCTCAGAATATTAATAATGTCAGTAAAATAAACGCTCTCATTTCGGTTCAACATCAACGCTGTAGGTGCAATTAACCCCTTTCTCCCAGCGATCGTATCCGTGAGTCGGCTTGAACCGTGCGCCTCCGAATTTATTCGCGCACACGGCAAACACACCAGTTTTCACTGATTGCGAATGTTTGACCACCGGGCGGTAGGGATAGCATGACAAGCCACGAAGGTGTGTTACAAGAAAAAATATTTTATTTTGTAACTTTCTGCTGCAATAAAACGCTTAGCTTGTGTTCTTATCTGTCTATAATTTTAATTAATTCATAATTTATTTTTACGTAAACACATCTATAAACCTGAATAAATGTCACCCATACCTACATTTTTGCAGATTTTTTTTTCGTTTCGTCGTGGCCGGCTGCCGCTGAAAACCAGCGCTGGGGCTCTGTATAGGGTCTTAGCATTCTGTTGAGCGATGGCCGTTTTGCGTAGATGTGATGCATGTATTAGTCCCAACTTGTTTTTTTTTTGTTTATGTTCTTTTTTATGCGTCATGTTTGCCGCAAATAAATGTATTTTCTTTCTTTCTTCTTTTCATGTGAGCATGACAAAAATGTTATCTAGGTCCTACCTATGTCAAAAAAAATATCAGGTTTAATATTTATAAAGATAGGCTGTGAATAATCATAAAGCGAAATGGCACAGAAGTCGGTGTTACGAAACAATAAACATGACTTAACAACAGAAAATCAGCAGATACACCGCATCTAACAGTCTACAAATCTTATGGACGGGCGTTACGTGACGGTGGAACAATTAAAAAAAAAACATCATCAAACTTTCTGCCAGTAGCCCAATTAACCAGCAACATCGAATTAAAAATATTGCCCACTTCATAATCATCTTTTTTCCCATCCATACATACTAACGAACCGATTTCCAAACGACATATGTGAGGATTCATTAATGCACGGAAAAATGTGGAACAAGGATCGTTTGTACTTCAAACAGCGCCATTTTGTTTCTAAATCAATGGAGCACACAATCGCGTTCGGCTATCGTATTAGCTAAAACATTTTTTGTATAATTTTTTATTTTTTTCATTGACTGGTGGAACTTCTGGCTGGAAACAGTTCTTTTGTTTCCTTTTTCAATGTGAGAACATTGAGTCATTTTAAAACAGTTTTATAACAATTCGTAGGTAGGAAAAGAATATGGTGAAGCAAGTCAGCGTCTGTGTAGCCTTTTCCCAACTATGTTGGGGTCGGCTTCTAGTCTAACCGGATGCAGCTGACTACCAGTATTTTACATGGAGCGACTGCCTATCTGCCCTCCACAACCCAGTTACTGGGTAATACGAAAACCCTTGGTAAGACTGGTTGTCAGACTTTCGGGCTTCTGACGACCTGTAACGACTGTCAAATATTCACGAATAACAGCCGGGACCACCAGTTTAAGGTGCTTTCCGAGGCACGGAGGGGTCTCGGTATGTAAAGATGGTCACCCATCCACAGACCAACCACCGCAAGCACAGCTTAACCTGATCGATCGACCTGTGCGGCTGTTATTATTTAGCCACGGGCCCCTCCAATATGTGAAGTATAATGAAATTAGCTTGCATATTACACTGAAGGACAAAGTCTTGATTTCTACGCTTTAAAAGCGACCAATCATTAATCTATCTACACAATTGCCTGTGTGGCTTTTCAGGCACGTGGGCTACTTATTTTAGTAGCACTTCACTTTGCATTAATAAAAATCAAAAGTAACTATATATAACAGAAAATCTTAATTTCCGAAATCCCGAAACAGTCAAAAAGCAATTTTTATTAATCGAGAGTTCAATACCACGCTTTGTATCCGCGCTTAACGAAAGTATCATACATATTGATAGGGGAGCCATTTTAAAATCACCAGTGATACACTCGCGTTACGTTCTTTCATTTGTGTAAATGACAGTTATAAAATATTCAGTGGGTGAATAAACATGCACTGTATTGGAGGATAACCATTGTTATGAAAATAGTGGCAAGGTTTTGTAAAAAAAAGTTCATATTATTGAAACTGTCGTAAAAGGTGAATGAATTTGCGCTTTTATAATTTACTAAAATAAAACTAATAACTAAATATACTAAAATAGCGTCTTGATAATAATTATATTTCCATACATTTTACTTCACTGTGTTATCGTAATAGGTACCGTGATGAGGACGTGGGCATCCACAATCATATCGTCACGTTAGGAATTATTAAAGCGCACATTAGAAGTTTGAATAGACAAATAAGTATTGATAACTTAAGTTAGAGTGACCGTGATCAAGAAATAGTTTTCATTAAAGAAGAATTTATTGAAAACAACACAAAACGTACTCTTGGCCGTAACCATTTACAAGCAGCTAAAAAAAAGATAACGTTGCTAACGACTACAGAAAAAACAAATAAAAAGCTTGCAAAGGCAACAATCGCGATTGACACATCCGTAATGACGCGAAATAACAAAATCATTACTTAAAAGCGCTTACCTACTGAACAAAAAGCGAGAGAATTTACCGCACAAATGAAAAATTCAAAAGATCATATGGTGGAGGCACGGAGGCATTATCTAACTTCACAAACAGCCCGTATTGGCAGTTTGAAACAGATAAGGGCGATAAAAAGCCTGCCGATGATCGACATTGAGCCTCTACGATGAATGGACGAGCCACAAAGGAATATCGGAAAATTGGAATCAATTTCAAAAAGTTTTTATCGTGATTTTGTGTGCCAGTTCTAATTGCATTTATGATGTCGTGGTACTTCGTCGTTTTGTTTCCAGGCCCTTTAAAAAATAAAATGAGGCTGGAAAAGGCTCTGTGAACCTAAAATTCAGTTTGATAAATCTTAAATGGTGTTATTATTCCTGCTCTCTCTGAAGGTTTTTTTCTTTTGATGGGTATTCACGAGTCTGTTCAAAGACATCATTATTATCTATTTCAGGAACAATATGGAAGACACTCATTAACTCATAATTCCTTTATACCATACATCCTCGAGACCAAAGCACGACACACTAAAAATTTTATTTTCTTCAAATATCAAGAACCACAATACGAGAACACAATACGAACCAGTCCTTTCGACAACGATTCAATTAGTCGGCAATTGAGCGCTGGAGGGCTTACCAAGTCTTGAACGACGCTCAACTCTCGAGCTGACAGAATAGAACGGGTAATGAAGACGGATTACTCCACAAAAACAAGTGAAGGGGAACGAATACAAATAAAAATGGTGGCTGTGTTTGAAGAGCTTGAGGTATGGAAGTGTTTGGAGAGGAAATGCATTAGAATTTGTTTTTGTTGTACGTAAGTGCGGTTTTTTAGGGTGGTCCTTTAAATCGTTTCGTGTTGACTCTTGATCCTGTCTTCGGGACGTGTTTCTTTATGTCTCTGCCATCTAAAACATCTTTAAAATGCAGTCATAAGTTTAACTAAATCTAAACAACGAGCCAATTGAATCAACCAACCGGTCTTTTTTAAGACAATTCATAATGCAAACATTCAAGAAGACCATCGCAATAATTTACCCAGCTCTTTTAAATCTAAAACAAATCAGCTCACAACAGGACATTTATAGAACTTCTTCCTAAGACCTGCCTATTAAACTCAAGGCATCTAGTAAAAAATACACGTCCCACGTTATAAAACGCGGCGGCAGAACACCGTGAAATTGCCGGCGTTCCCGCGAGAGGGAGCCACCCGCGCCACGTCTTTTTCGACGCCAAGAGGTGTCCGACTAGCCTTTATTCATTTCACTTCCCCTCCTGAGAATTTGGAGTTTGTAGATGTGATTCGTTTTGTGTACGTGAGCCTTATGTTTTGTTTTCAAGATGGTTGGTTGGTTGCATTCATGTCTAGGGTATAAAAGAAAAGAGGTTACAGTGTTTGTATGGTGCGTCGTGTTAGTTTTTGTTCTGAGCCAAGGATTATGTTAATGGATTTTGGCATCGGATATACTTGGCAACCTTATAAAAAAAAAAACATAAATAGTTTCCTTTTGATACCGATGGTTTCAATGTTTATCGCATAAGTTTACAGCTACCATTCTTAAGGCGAGGTTATTTGGCCCTGTAGCCTGTAGGTATTTGAAACGCTACCTCACGTGTGTAGTGTTATAAGTAATAAAAAATATAGGCATTGTGCTTCAATTGTTATTCAAAATCAGTACAGTAATTTAGCCTGGAAAACGTAGCAAACGGATAGAAAGACATGCGTCTTTCTGTCTGTTTACTTTCATTAATAACAGTAGCATGGATTTAATTAAATCTACTTTGTCACGTCACAAAGCTCGCTTCACAAAGACGAAGAAACAAATAGAAGCACAGGTATATTAACTTTGCTAACAATAGGAACTCATTATGACATAATCAAATCATACAATTCTTTGAAACAATAAGAATATTCACCATGTTATTCATTACTCGCGTAATTTAAAAGGACCGTTCCCTAGAAGTAGTTGCAAATTTTTTACTATCATTAGTTCTCTTTGTTCCTGTAATTTTGCGCTACAAATAATCAGCTTTGCGTCTGAATATTTTGATAAAATTATCTTAGGAATGGTAAGACGAGAACGTTGGAAAATAATCATTACTGTAGGTGGGAAGGTAAGGTTTCTAGTTACAAATTGGATAAGGGTGCTGAATTTGTAACTGGAGAAATCGGGATGAAAATGTGGAAAAAATACTATGAATTCATTAAGGAAAACTCGGTCTCACTTACTTCTGTAACACAGGTAGTCCTGTCCTGTCAGGTAGGAGAGCGCGAAAGGCTTTGGTCCTGGGGACGCGGGTTCGATTTCTGTGTGCAGCTAGTGTTTATTTGGTCTTAGAGATAGTAATTTTGTATACGTAGCTACTATAAAGGGTGGCAGGAACATCGACGCGCAGACTTTAACTAAGATTCAGTACATGATTGTAGAATTGTAGAGAGTTGAAAGTTATCGTCAGCCATTTAAAAAAAAGCAGTTCCGTGCATTTTAAACGCGTGTAAAAAATCTGCTGTGTCATAGAAAAGTGCAATACATTTTTTTTTCATGACTGACGAAGAATTTCAGCCCAAGAAGCTTCAGAATCATGTACTGAATCCATGGTAACAGGTTGCGCGTCGATGGCCCTGCCACCCTGTATAACAGAAATCTAGGAGTGCAATTATTAATTAAACACTTACGTAGATCGAGATAGAGTAAATTAAATCTTATAGTTAACCGAATACCTACTATACATTGAACACGGACCCAAATCATAGCAGTACCTTTGTACCTTATATACATGACAAATACATAACGATATCTCAAACATTCCATACAACATAGACCGAACTACAACGGCACTTGTTACGTTAGTTCGCGATAGCACTGAAATTTGAAGGCACTTCAGTTAAGGTCATACACGGGCAACAGTCCGGCAACAATCGGCCAACTGAGACGAGCAACGGGGTCGTGTCTGTGTGGGTGTGACCGCTTAGTTCTTCTAAACTACAGATTTGATTCTGATGCGGTTTCCACCACCACTTAGGGGATTTCCGGAAAGTTTATGTATTTAATCCATCAAAATGTAACTAATTTTAGGACAGAAATCACGATTGTTTGACATGTCACCACATCACATTGGGTCACTAGAGTATTATATTCAGTAGAAATTGCTTTCTTATAGAGAAAGATCCTTCTTTCCTGCCCTCTGTGCCCCAAAACATGCAGTCAAAGTGACCTTTGCGCCGCCACCGACGACGCCGTGGAATTGGCAAAGTTTTGGGTCATCAAGAATTGAATTAGTCTCGTGCCAGCGACATGAAGACGAAGAATAGAGAAAGATGAAAGAAAGAAAGAAAGAAAATGCATTTATTTGCGGCAAACATGACGCATGAAAAAAGGACATAAACACACAAAAAAAACAAGTTGGGGGTAAACATGCAAACAACGCGATGTCCAATAATAGGGCGATCATTCTCCAACAATTTAGTTGCCCGTGTATGAGAAAAACAACTAAAGTACTCGTACTTCGGAATTTGCTAAGTATTTGCACTGGCACGAGTGCTTCTTTGAATTAAAACTAACTGGAGTTACCTGTGTTCTTTATTTGATACTTTAAACTGTGAACGTGAGCGCACAATAGATAGGAGTACTGTGCTTTGCTTTGCTTTGCAAAGGTGTGACTGTGTGAGCGAGCTGAAGGCCAATTCTCGTAATTTAATACGTTCAAAATCTAGTCGCAGTCTCATCTCGGCGACAAACAAATGTCAAAACCTTGTCAAAATGTAGGGAAATTAGACCTATTTTTGACAAGTTTTTGATATTTGTTTGTCGCCGGATGACTCGGCGACAAACAAATATAAAAAACTTGTCAAAATGTAGGGAGATTAGAGGAATTTTTGACAGATTGTGACTGAGATCAGACTGTGAACATTCTTAAAATTACGAGGATTGCCCCTCTGGACGCTTCAATACAAAATGGTGCTGGTATTATGAATATTTTTATCATAATTCGGTTCTTGGTATATTTTATTTTTTATCGTGACAGGTGATAACGGGATTACGTCAAGATAATTGACAACAGCATCCTCGTTTTATTGAAAGAAAAAAATAAAAATAAAATACTGTTATTTGCGGTAAACATGATGCAGAGAAAGAACACAAACACAAAAATGAACATGTTGGGGGAAAATATGCGTCACATCCACGCAAAACGGCCATCGCTCAGCATAATGCTACGACCCTAAGCGAGACAGAGCCCCAGCGGTGGTTTTCAGCGACAGCTGTCTAAAATAATAACCCCAAACAAAAAATATAATTTTAACAATATCAGCATACTGCACTCTCCAGTCTCAGTAAGAATATATGTAGATTACGATATTAAACTTACCCTACGGTGGACCTAACATGAACGCCTAAACGTTACGTACAGTCGTACATTATTATGCGTTATAGTAATTGTGCTTGTTACCGAAAATATAAATAAAAAAAGCTATAGGATTTACATTTTTATTCCCAGAAATAAAATTACATAATACTGAGCCGCGTGATGTATCTTTTCCAATAACTTTCTATTTTTCGCTACAAACTAGAGATAAACTACAACTTACAAGCGAGCTACCAAAGATTCCCTGCAATTTCCGCATCTGCACCAATTTTCAACATCACCTTGTTTTATGCCCTTCCGATGTGGAAAATCTCACGAGAACTTCCAGACTCAAGAATTCTGAAGAACCTAATTTAGAAACAAGCAACATCATTCTTATCTGAAAGCGTAACTCCGAAACACCTTTATCAAGAATCACCGACGCCACCTAAATTCCAACGACCCACTCCATCAGCGAAATTAATTTCACAAAAACAATTTAAGTGTCCACAATAAATTATTTAGCTCCAAGCTAAGTAATAATGTAACGTGAGTCCCTCCTTTATAAATAACCCTGCTAAGCCCAGCAGAAATGTTTATTTAGCTTCGTAAATGCATCAGCGTGGTGTAATGTAAAATACTTGTTTATTCTTAAGTCCACGGGACAGGGCACCTCCTCAGTATAACAGCTTCACAATAACGGCCACTGCAATGCAAATTGCTAGTAGCGGGATCGTCCGAAAGGGTTACCGCTGCCCTGGTACGTAAAGGGCTAAGGAAGGAACACGGGTGGGTTTTAGTCAGTAAGAGTCTGACACTCCCTTCTGCTCCACCCAGAGCGGGAGGAGTCATTTGATGATTTCCCATCCTGAAAAAAAAAAAAAAAAAAAAAAAAAAAAAAAAAAAAAAAAAAATGCAAATTGCTAGTATAATACTTAAATTGAAATATTCCACGTACACACACAAATAATTTTCAACTCTAACACAATGAGGTAAGGATTGTAATGAAATCGACACCCGCTAAGTATACGTATGTATCTGCCAGATACACGAAACGGTTTTTATTGCATTTTTGGCATCTATATACCTATATTTACCACATACATTTTTATTTTATTTTTTCAATTAACCCAACATACTTTTTTCTCAAACGTATAATTGTTTATCTGCATAAGGTGACAAATAAACACAGCGTACAACCATTTAAGTTCCAGTTACATACTTTGACGCGGGGGAAAAGGGCGCGCGGTGCGGGTAACTGCCGGTCACTCAGTTCTCCGGCGGGCAGCAAGTTGTGCGCGCGAGTGTTGCGTTGTTTTTTACCATGTCGAGTGAACGTTATAAATTTTTAACTACATTAAGGGAAGATGCAATTAAAAGACCAAAAAATGCTGTGGGCCAAATAATAAGCGTAACATCAGACCAGATAGACTCGCCATCAAGGCAAGGTAAGTAATATTAACTAAATATTTTATAATTATTAAAGTATATATTTTAAGTGCACCCATAATTTGAGATTTCTACCTATACTGTAAATATTCGAACACGTCTTAGAATGAAAATCTATCGTCATGACGACATTACTGCAATTTATTAATTCCCGATGCATAAGTATGTAACTACGCAGTTACACATTTTTACGTCAGAATTTAGTTTGATTGAAAAATGTATCTAGGCACTTACATACTTATTCTACGGAATGTGTTTAAAATGAAATCAGTTAACTAACACATATATTGTTTTACATTGGATTTTAACTTGTTTATTAAAATCTATCTGTATACTTACATACTTTTACTTTTATAAAATGATGTTGACTATCGTAGAAAATCGAGTGTTTTATTGTGGTTTGATTGTTTCAGATACTCCAGTACACTTCTCAAAATATTTCACTGATGAAGACTTGCAACAAATGACGGAATTCATAGAAAATAGTGACGAAGAAACAAGTGCTGCACAAAACCATCTTAAACCCTCAGAATGTTCCAGAACACATTCCCCAACTGTCACAAGTCATACAGCTTCAGTGATTTTGCCAAGTAACTGTCATGACCCTATATTGGCAACAATAACGCCCCAATCACCCATGATGAGCAATGTCAGTTCAGGTATTCGAAATGATATTTCTTTTGAGTCGCCAAATTTCTCGTCAGTCATAGCTCAAGCAATTGCTCAATTAGATTGTGATATATCACCAGCTCCTACGCCAAATGTTGTCATGCCAGTTAGCTCACCTATGCCAATACAAACCCCGATAACAGAAAACACTCTTTCTGAAATTGAACCATCAGCGAGGCGCAGGCTATCCACAAGAAAAAAAGATAAAGGTAGATTACGAATGGTCCATCAAGACCAATGGTTGGATGTTATGCGTAAGAAAAATAAAAATTTAGGAAATGCGTACAAAAGTAGGGATGGTAAAATGAGGAAAAAGAAAGAGATGGGGTCATGTTGTGGAGAGAAATGTAAGTTAAAATGCTCACAAAAAATTACTAATGTTGACAGAGATTTGCTTTTTGTGGCATTTTGGTCAATGGGAGATATAGTTCGTCATTGGGATTTTATCAATAAGTACTGTGATAAAATTCCAAAACGTAGGGTTACTACTGAAACTGCCTCTAGAAGAGAATTTACTTTGCGGTATTATTTACCAACAAAAATAGATAAAAAACAAGATGATAATGAGGTACATGAGACTGATTCAGTGTCTCCAAAGACACAGATAACGAAGATACAGGTCTGTAAAACCATGTTTTTGAACACTTTTGGGATCAAACAAGGCCTTGTATATTCTGCTTTGAAAAAGCTTTCATTGCAAGGCACTGTTGTCCACGACAAAAGAGGTATCCATAGACATACTAAGAAAATTACTGAAGAGATGATTGCAAGCGTTTGTGATCATGTGAACAGCTTTGCACCTGTGGAATCGCATTATGTTCGAAAACGTACGAATAAAGTATACTTAGATGGATCTCTTACATTTGCTCGAATGTTTCTGCTGTATAAAGATTGGAATGATCCTCAAAATCAAAGTAAAGTTAAAACAGCAAGACAATACCGAGACATTGTCAATAAGAATATAAATTTGGGGTTCCACGTCCCCAAAAAAGATCAGTGTGATGTTTGTCAAGTGTATAAAAACTTACCACGTCCTGTGACTGAAGAGCAGCTTAACACATACAATACCCACATGAGAAACAAGACTATAGCGCGAGAGCTAAAGAACAAAGATAAAGAAAGCACTATGAAATCAAAAGAAGTACTCACAGCGGTATATGATTTTCAAAAAGTGCATGGAATGCCCTGTGGAGAAACTAGTATTCTTTATTATAAGAGAAAACTAACTGTATTCAATTTTACAATATACGAAATGGGAAGCAAAGTTGCCAAGTGCTATGTTTGGGATGAAAGCACCGCAAGCCGAGGAGCAAACGAGGTGAGTAGCTGTTTATATGATTATATGAAAGAACATTACCAAAAAGGCATAAAAACATTCAACTTTTGGTCCGACAATTGCGGGGGACAAAACCGCAATCGTATCGTTTTTGCAGCCTATTTACGAGCTGCAAAAGATTTTGAAGTCACGATAACTCATAAATATTTTGAGAAAGGCCATACACAAAATGAGGGTGATAGTGTACACGCCCTTATCGAGAGAACTGCCAAGAATAAAATGGTGTACACCCCCGAACAATGGTATGCCCTCATAAGGTGGGCCAAACAAGATGGAAACCCTTACTTAGTCCAGGAAATGACTACTTTAAATTTTATGAATTTCAAAGCACTGCTTCCTGGATGCAACTGGACTATAAGTACAAACAGAGAACGAGTTTTCTGGTCTCAAATAAGACAGTTAGAAATATGGCCGCAATTCTCTGACAGGATACAATATAAAACAGATTTTTGTGACCATGAGTTCAAATGCATTATTGTAAATAATGCACTAGAGACTCCCAAAACCAGATCAAGGAACCGCATAAGATTAGACAACAGTCCACTTCCAGCCCCTCTAGCAAGAACATTGACCCAAGCTTACGAGGAAAAATTACCAATACCCGAGGCTAAACTTCAAGATTTGAAGTACTTATGCCGAAATAACGTTATACCATCTGTTTATCATGACTTTTACATGAGTTTGATAGAGGGCAGCAATGAGAACCAACATGACAATGAAGATGAAGAAGACGAAGAAGACGAATGAAGAAGTCATCTTGTTATCTCTGTACTGATTAGTCGATTACTGTTGTGGTCATAAGTCATTAATGATAAATTAAGACGTGCAATTTTATTACACAATAAGCAAAATATAGAATATAACCTTTTTAAAATCATTATAAGTAAGTAAACAATTGATAGTTCAGTAATATAATAATAAATTTGATCTCAGTACAAGAATGTCCAAATAGCTTTATGAAACGACTGATTTATATAATTAATAAGTAATAATTTTATATACTCATTCTATTTAGAATTAACATTGCGTTAATTTGAGAATTTATTTTGAGACAAACAAAAAAACAAAAACTGCCTTTAGGGCAATTTTTTATAAAGTTTATAAATATTTTTATTATTGGATAGTTTTATATAAGTGATTTCCAGTTCAGTAAGAACTTATACCTAATAACACAAAAGTCTGATTACCAGTAGGTAGGTAGATGCCATTTTTAATTAATATTACATTAGATCTTCGGTGTTATAAACATACAACATATTATTAATAATAATGTTACTTTTTGACACGCGAAACGTTTGAAATTTATATTTTTGTGTTTTGAAAATAAACATTAGATAATACAAATATATCCACTGCTTTTATTTCAAAATACCAAAACACATGATGATTTTTACAAGTTTGGAATTCAGTTACACTTGTATGCACAATAATATAATTACGGCGGTAAAATATGTAAGTATCAGTTACTCAGGATATTTCTATTGACTTTACCAATTATAAGTACGTATCTGGCAGTTAAAGCAATAAGGTGCCTGAATATTCCAATGAAGAAATAAGTATGTGCCAGTTAGCATATTTTGATTGCTTTTTACAACGCAGTAAAAGTATGCATGTGTGATAAAACAAAAACTTGAAGATTTAGAAACAAAATATACTCTTAAATATAAATTTCACTTAAGTTTAAACCCGCTCACCAAATATTATACTTTAATTCCAAATAGGGGCTTAGCTACGGCGATTTAAAAAAAATGAAATCTTCAATTCGCTCTCCTATAAAATTTGCATTTGTCAGTTACTTAGTTGTACTTAGGAGGTGTCGAAATATGAATGTACAAATGAAAATGTTACCATCATATTATTTGATGAGTGGGGAATGAGTGTCCTGAATAAATTTGCAAGTGGTTTACACGATATGGAAAGGTATGCTTTTAATGGCGCTTCCTTGTTTTAAATTAGCAGCTCGGACACAAATCTGTAATGGAGGCTCGCTCTCTTTGAGGAGGATCCGTGATGGGTTTTTGTTTTACTTTAAGAGTGCTTCTTAATGATATGCAGCACACCTTAATGTACACTTGTACAACCCAAATAGTCGTCCTTTGAAGTCGTTAAATCTCTAAAATACATAGATACCGGCGCCGAATGCCTTGTTCACAAACTAAACTAGATTTAAGTTCAGTGCATCTTTTTCTTGCTATTTCATTAAAAAAAGGATAGAAGATAAATATTAGTTTAGTCCTGTCAAATTTAGATACTCCATAGCAAGTTTAGACGTGATTAAAAACATGGCTACTAAAAATACGTCAATTTACATACGTCAGGTGCTGACTAATTTGACAGGACTAAACTAATATTAATCTTCTGTCCTTTTCTTAATGAAATAAACGGAAAAAGATGCATTGAACTTAAATTTAGTTCAGTTTGTGAATAAGGGAATCGGTGCCACTGTAAAAAACTTCCGGGTGACCGAATACTGCTGTTATTTCATAGCATGAACCAGATATTCAAAAAAATAACACGACACCAAACTATTTTTCACTGACGTTTGGTACTTTGGAAAGGCACAAATGAAACTGGTAGTTTAACTGGAACTCCGTCTGGCGCTGACTATTAATCTACTGCCAAACTTGGTATCATAGTGTATTTTACTATACAGGATGGCACATCGACGCGCAAACTGTAAAGGATGATTTCCAGCAAACGGCTCATCATCACACATAGTTTTAGACTCGCTGGCGTAGAAATTGTTCGTCGGTTATCAAAACATAATTCGGCTGTTTCATAGAAAAGTGCACCGACGGGTTCAAAATGTTTGCAACAGCATTTTGTTTTTTTTTTTTCAACAACCAACCATAAATTCTAACGCATGGGGATTCAAAATCATGCAAAGAGATTTTGATCCCTGTTTCTATTTCGCCATTTCTTCTCAGGGGTAGTCAGTTAGGAATTGCTTACTCCACCTAGCATATTTTTTTTAAAATATGGCGGGTTATCATTCCGATATCCTATTTACAGAATAAACAATTTCATTTCATAAACAAAAAGTAGAATCAGACCGCCCTGCCTGGTCTGTTTACATAATTAAAATCGCGTATCTCGTAACGTTTCGTGTAAAACAGGGCCCGCACCCTAATTGCGTAACACGCTATCAATCACAATCTAAATCATTTTAAAAGATATTATTAATCCATTGCTTCTTATACTCAAAAAAACTGTCTGCTCAACAACGTAAATAACGCAATGAACGTTGTTGTACTGTCAAAATTAAAGCCATTCCTACTGTTAGTGTGTTACGCAATTACCCCGCCGCCCGCCATAATCATATTTAGGTATCTAAGCCACAATCATACACTTCTAGAAGTCCATCCATTTTTCGTCCACCCAACAAAGCGCGTAACGAACAGTTAGGAGAGCGATACAAAGCCGTCTTGTATCCGATCGATAGTCTGTTAAGCCAATTAATGCATTACGGGTGGTACACTAACGAACGGCTGCGGTTACAGCTAACAGGTCTGATCATTCATGAAGAGAAGCTTTTGTCAATGGTTTTATTCTGTTTTTTAGTTGGTTATATCTATGAACATGCTTTTGCTTTTTTATGAAACATATATTGTGGTTTTGAAAATGGAACGTTCGTGTTTTAAATATATATTACCTACTAGCTACCCCGTGCCACGGGGGAGCGATGCGATGCGACGCGATGGGTCGGGGGAGCGATGCAATGCGACGCGATTGGTCGGGGGCCAAAATGTCACGCGAACGACGTCGCGGGCAGAAGTTAGTAGGTAATATATATTTAAAACACGAACGTTCCATTTCCGTGGTACTACTTCGTTACCGACTTTTTTTCATTTTGCTCGTCCCCTAAGGGTCGTGGCGTGATGTTAGATAGCCTATAACCTTCCTCAAGAATTGGGCTATCAAATGCAATAAGATTTTTTTTAATGACTAGTGTTTCCGGAGATTACTCCCTACATACATACAAACAAAAAAATTTTACCTCTTTATAATATTAGTATATAGATGTATTCGGTTTTTTAGTTGGTTGATTGTTTGTGGACATGCTTTCGGTTTTTTATTAAACACATGTTGTGGTTTTAAAAAGGAACGTACGTATTTCATAATCTGTATTGTTTTTTTTGTTTTAATTATAATATAGGGTGGCAGGGACATCGACTCGCAATGTTTTACCATGGATTCAGTATTTATATGATTCTGAACAGACTATCGAAATTTTTCGTCGGTTATTAAATAAAAAATATACTTAATTCACTTGTTAATTCCATACATTTTGACAGCGTAGGTATTGCACATTTCTATGAAACAGCTGTTTTTTTTATCTATGGTCTAGTATCATGTGCTGAATTCATGGTTACAGTTTGCGCGTCGATGCCACCCTGTATAAATAGATAGAAGAATCTTAATAAACAGATTCTTCTTAAAATGAAAACTAACATTAAATCCTAAACTTAATTTTACTGAGGTTCTGTTCACAGTACATTATGGTCTTCGGTAGTCCAGTCTAAGCGTGTACTTAAGATCGAAAGGTGACGCGAGTCTTAAATTCAACGCTTATGAATCAAACAAATCACGTTCTGAATGTTAGCAAAAAATACGTAGCCGCTCAGGATTACCGAACAATAACACCGATCGTTGTTAATCGGACAGCTATCACAATGAACTCAAAACTTTACGCCTCTAAATCCATTTCACAAATAAACACGAGCACCCACAGTTGAACCGAAAAGGCTTAGCGATATAAATCTTCAATGAAAGCTACAATGCTGTGTTTACGTCATACCATGCGGAAAATTTACAACGAAATGTAATTACTGTAATCTTTTCAAAAGTGGAGATTTGTACGGGACGCGTATGTTGAAATTGTACTCCAAACTTTTTGTATTGTCCAAACAATTGCACTGTACTGAAAGTTGATAGGAATACGTTTACATCATATGCGTGCACCGAATGAAAAATGTTGCTAGCTTCCCATGCAGTCAAATCTAAAAACTAAATATTGCGATTACCAACCCGAATGCAAATAATTATAGCAATATTCTTTTAAACGCTTTACAGTAATGGATAGGTTAGGATCTGTTATAAATACTGTTTAATTATAACAAATTAACCATTAAAAAGATAACACAAAATGACGTCCACGAAATCCTGTCACTAATCAAGAAAATGTGAGTTTTTCCAGAACATTTTCACCGTCAGCAACTCTAGCTCATTTCAGTTCCACTGGTCCAGACTAGCAGTTATAAAGAAATTTTCTAAATACGCGTCGGGGTCCCGTTTAAGCAAGGATTATGACGTGGGTGCCATAATACCTAAGAGTGCCGGAGGTTTGACAAATCCTGAATTCTGTTCACCCTTTGTACCTGTTTGTTAACGAGATTAAAATGCTAATTAAAATTATATTATTTTGCTGCCTCTTACTCACGTTCGTGGGTCATGAGTCGAGTTTAATGGGGGTTTGTCTGGTGTAATAGAAAAAAGATTTTTAAAAGATGGTCTCATGAGCCTGTAGGGTCCAAAAATTATGTTACTGGGAGAGACAATTGATTTACCCACGTGTTTTTTTTTCCTCAGCTGCGTACCATTTCTATAATATCTGACAATGATGAGTGTCATTCATTGCAATTTTATTTTATTTTGGTAAGGGAAAACAAACAGTAGTAGGTACCTATCACAGTACGTACCACAGTAGTATCACAGTAGATACCTATAACAGTAGGTTTCTATATTAAAAATAAAGGATATAAGGGTCGTTGGCTCTCGAATGGCGATGATTGGGGGCGCTGTTGGTAAACATTTTTGTGCAATTATTTTGAGAAAAATCTCACTTGAATTGTATCAATCTGTCAAAGATACCTCTAATTTCCTTACATTTACACCAGTTTTTGACATTTGTTTGCCGCTGAGATGAGACTGCGACTAGATTTTGAACGTTTTAAATTACTAAAATTGGCCTGACTGTAAACGTTCTTAAAATTACGAGAATTACCCCTCTGGTGGTAAGTCCCCTGTACTTTTCCACATACAAGTAATTCAAGTTCCATGTTCTAATTTCAATCGTCACCGGTTTACATCAATCTTTACCAGACAATGCTTCCATACTCAAACCAAAATTCCGACACGATAACCTAAATCTGAACAACACTAAATTTACCGTATTATAAAGTCAGCAATAAAGATAATATTCGTCTACTCCTAATGAGCAACGAGCATGCAACGCTCGTTCAACTTCGAAGCTACGAAAGCAGATACTAAACTTTAATTGTTTGAGATGTTACTCGTTATTTGCACACAAACTAAACGCTGTTTGTTCAAATTATCAGAGCTGCAATTTCGAATAAGCAAAGGATTGGCTGGAAATTGTTTTGTTTCCTTTGGAGAAAGTCCTTTTGATGATCAGCACCCCAGTTGTGTAACACACTTCCAAATTCCTCGGATTGTGAAGCAATTCATAAGGTTTGAAAAATTCGTCTGCTCGACAACGTAAGAAACGTAATTTTATGTTGTTAGACTGTCGAACGGCATTGCAATTGTTAGTATGTTGCGGTATGCAATTAGGCTACTTCAGCCTTCAATGCAATCTCATTACGAAAACTCCAGTGAGTTTCTGAATCCATAAAAATAAACAACCTTATGAAAAACTGTCTTTACTATGTCAGAATCTCAAATCCAAGGAGATAAAATGAAATGAGGAAACATAACTACATAATAAGCGATAACGAACACACACGTTCCTTTGATTTCTCTCGTTTCAACACGAACATGGCTCATTAGGGAAAAGATTCAGTCAGTCAGCAAGTTCGATAGCAAAAGCTTTTCTAATGCACACCCAAGTTGACCAGTCGGTTTATTCCGTAAGCTCACTTTACCTAAGTATTCACGGTGATATTTTCACCGTGAATACTTAGGTAAAGTGAGCTTCATGTGACCTGTCATTCCACTGATGATAGGGATTGACTTGACACTGTTGATAACTCACTCACCTAAGTCACCAGGGTGACATTTTTACAGAATAGATCTATTCTGCAAAAAACCCCAGGGTATTGACAGCTCACTTCATCTAAGTTATGTTGAACTTTGTTAAAAAAAGAATAGAATAGATCGGCTGTTAAAAGACATAGACAAAAGTTAATCAAGTGGTATCTAAAGGCATCCAGAACACCATTAAATACAGCATAATACATAAAAACATGTCCACTCCTCGCCCAAGACAAGAAGATGGTATCTCCACCCGTCAGTGTGAAAGCTTGTCAACTGACTGGCGAGCAAAGAGTGTGTGTTGTGCTTCCAATATCCGGGTGTCATTCCAGGCTGCGACGTCGCTACACTAGGAATATGTAATAGTAGTTGGTGTTGCTGCGCTTAAGAATGCAATATTTACAAAAAAAAAACTTGATTATTATGTCTTTGGTTTATGTAGGTTCTGTTAAGTTTTTATGCTGCCAAAGTGATGTCAGATATTTCCGACCACAACCATGTATCACAATCTTCTAAATTTAAGTGAGTAAATATCTGCCATATTTATGACGCAACACATGTCCGTTGTTATTGCATTGACATTGACACATATTTTTAAAGCTTTTGCAGCGTCCTATATTTTGGCGTCACTTGTCTCGCCATATAGCATTGGTGTTCCTTCGATGTCACTGTGTGTGCCTTCCACAATAATCACTTATGTTTGCCGTCATATATACTTAATAATGGATGAATCATGAAATCAGATATTATTGCCGAGTTATCCATAGTGATATATGTCGTGATTATACATCATGTTGGTGATATTTAACAAAACAATTATTTTGTAACATTCTTTAACCAGATAAATCTGAACAATGTAATTCTTATATGGAATAAGTTAGGAACGTTAAGTATCACACTTTCAATGAGTGGAACGTTTTTTTCTGAAGTTTACTTTGTTCTCAATCCCAGACAGAAACCAACAGCACTTATTCAACAAAACTTCCTGTAATAAAGCTATTTAAAACCTGATTACCATACGTGATCTGGAACAAGAACATTTAAATAAACTTCCAGAACGCAGTAAAGTCAACTCGAACTCATTAATATTATTATTCTGGCTGGCAACCCTGCAAGACGGGTGTGTGCGGAAGAGATCGGCGTCAAACGTCGCGACCGTTCGACGTTCGACATGACTGTTACACGAGTTTGTTTGATAGTAGTTTCTGTACTCTGTAACGTGCAGCTCAGCGTTATATGACGTCAAAAGTACTAGTTAGCTTACTTGTGAAAGGAAGTTGCCACAGTGCATTTTGTGGAAATATAGGTCAAAGACGGATGTATTGTATGAGGAAAGAAAAGGAAATGAATGATAGCGTGACGGTTGACATGGAAGAAGAAAACTGTGCTGACCCCAATTAACATGGGACAAGGGCCGAAAGATGATGATCGATATATCAAAGAATTCATTTATAAAACCATGTAACGCAACTATATACCTATGTGTCACGAATACATAGATTTGAATTGGAATAAATAATGTAACGTAAAATCGCAAAAGCGTACGTAAAATCTGAATATTTTTACCATATTATTATTATTGTGAATATTTTTAGGAGCATGATTCTAGACTACGCCAACTAAAACAATACATTCACATTTATTATACATAGACAGTAAAAAATGCACACATATTTAATAGGTATACATATATCTCTCTCTATATATATAGGTACATATATATTATGTCTCTCTGTGTGTCTTATTTTTTTCATCTATCATTTGTATGACCTACAAGTAGTTGTTCCGGGTCTGGCTGCTTGTGTATGTGAGTTTAAATGTTTGTAAACGCACCCACGATACAGGAGTAATTCCTAGTGTGGGGCAACGTTTTTTAAAAAAAAGAAAGAAAGAAAATAGTTATTTTTGTTTTAACAGAATGACATCAACATAATGTGTACTCATGGACATAAATAAACATGAGGTACATTTTTAAATAAACCCGGAACCGTTCCAATACGAACAATGTGCAAATGTAACTCCGACATAAACAGTGTATCTACGGTACAATGCAGTTAATATTAATTGCCAGTTACCTGACGTGCCATGGTGCCACATTGCATACATATTCGATGCCCACACATTGCCCGCGGTACGTTAGTGGGCGATATAAAATTCTGACTGGATAACAGATTATATTACCCACGGAGTTTAAAATAAACTTTATGACATTTATTTTGGTATGGGGATGATGCAAAATGGAAGGAGGGTTAAACCTTAATTATTATTGTGGTCTGCAAATAACTGTAAAAAATATAAATCTAGGTTAAAAATGAACTTGAAAAATACTACTACGTTACTTTCAAATATAATTGAAATTAGTAGTTTTATTAGTTTAAGCACCCCCTCGCCAAAGTCATTTTATCAAATTAACTCCCACAGATTATAAACTAAAGATGCTACCCACGAGTACCACGAGCTCTTAACACTTAAGTTAACTAAACGCTTTACATAAAACGATTTTATTCAGCTGCAGGCATTTTCCCATCATTACTGTTTTTATTAAAGGGGAAGTGGTAATAGCGTCAATGGTATTCGGAGAAGTAAGTGCCGGAAAGGGGAACCTCAAGAAAAACGGGAAGCAAAAAGTTGAGGGACTCCGAAGAGGTAGGGGAATTATTGTAAAGGTGCGTGTCTACCAGTATGCGGAACTGTGCGACACTGGCGCAAATACAGCTTTCGATGGACTCGCTCGAGGAAACATTTAAAATATGTGCTGCACTGTACGCTTACAAAATTTACGCACGGGTTGCCGGTGGAAACGGAGAAACTGCAGCCCTCGACAAAAGTCAACAATCGCTGTCAACGCGTGTCGACTGCACGGTATGAGCCCTAACGGATCTGCAACTCAGTACGAGCACTGTTGGAGTTCTGCACAAAAAGTTGGTGAACAAATGTGCAGAACATAATTTTGGTGGAATCGCGCCTTTAAGGATAAAGGGGTTGGTTCTGCTAATCTGCGAATGTGGGGCATACATGCTGTGAACAGTCACACTTAGTTATTCACTTTAGGATGAGAGACTTAGTCGTAGTTTTATTCGGGGAGTGTTTAACGTTGAACTAAACATAATAGGAAATAGTTTTATTTTTCTTTTTTTTTTTTTTGACGATCCCGCGACCCCGGCATTACGTAACACACTTCAATCACAATCTGAATCATTTAGAAGGATATAGCTAATCCATTGCCTCATATGTTCAAAAACTTTGTTTGCTCATTAACGTAAAAAACGCAATGAATATTGTTGAACTGTCAAAAGTACTGCAGTGGAATTTATGTGGTACCAATTACAATTTACAAGCTAACACTAAAATAACAAATTTGATGAATTATTCGACGCTATATTTTAGTTTGTAAATAATTTTAGTTAATTTAGAATATAATTATGTTATTTTACTGTCAAAAGGAAATCCATTGCTACGGTAAATTACCCTGCAGGTCACTGCTAGATTCAATAATTGTCCTTTTAAAAGCTTATTCAAAGTAAGGGAAAACTATATGCAGTTTTGAAAACCGACCAATATTCCTTTACTACAGTCATCTTCTGCCTAGCCTACCAAGATGCCCATTGGTAAACCTGGTTGGCAGACTTTCAGACTTCTGACTAGTTCTGACTACCCGTAACAACTGTCAAAGGTCTATGAAATACAGCAGGGACTAACAGCTTAGCGTACTTGGCGAGACACGGAAGAGTCTCGGTATACAAGTTGTCGTTTTGCATCCTCATCAAATTCAAGGAGGTAACTATGCTAATGATTCTCGACACGAATCAATAATAAAATAAGTAGGTATTTTTTTTTTTCTAATTTTCGGAAATCCGGCATGTGTGGGACACGCATTTTAAAACACGGTCTGTGTGACACCGCACTGTAACTGCCCTTTTACACACACATAAAAACGCGGCCGCTTATACGATACCATAACGCGATTCTGTTCTTTGAAAGTGGTGTATTCTGAAATACTGTGAAACTTAAATAACTAAAAAAACAAGTATGTATTCATTATTTACCAGGGATCGTAATTTTATTTGATTATTTATGTCTTTCATAACAGCCTCCTGAAATTTTACGAGGATGCAAAACAACAGCTTTTATAATGGATGGTCATCCATCCATGGACTGACCTCGGCAAGCACATTTTATCCCACAATTGACCCATGCGGTCGATTACAGTCTCAGTTTACAAATTAATAAATGTAGGCGAGGCGTATGAATACAGCATAAAAGCGAAACACTAAAATTCTACTAACCCGAATTACAAAAATAAGACCTCAGAAATAAGGAAAGTAACAAACATTACCACGTAACAAAATTGTCCCGTAATCGCATTAACAATTCGAGTCTAAACAGCTTCATAATAATAGTTTGATATTGTAACATTTCGAGCCAGTGTTGCCAACCTATAAACATTACTTTTGCTGCAGTACCGTTGAGATCTGAAGTCGATAAGCTATAGCGTTAAAAGCGCAATAGCACGAACTATGGCCTTCGTGAGCAATATTAACCAGTGTTATAATTGTTGTAAGGAACGAATCGCGTTTTCAAGATTTTTATTTCGTTGAATTTTCATTTCATAGCTCGTTGCTTATCTAGGTGCTGTTTTTAATCGACATCGAAAAGGAGGTTCTTTAATTGCTGTGTTGATAAATCTTTATGCAACTGCAGTGTTCTATTTCTAGGTGCGAGGATTCTGGATCTACTTCAAGAACACTTCTACTACGTCTACTTTAATTACAAGATATTAAAGTTATCTAACTTAGGTATTAGCTATTTAACTTTATATGTCTGGTTCATCTCCTAAAATAAACCATATGCAGTTTCTTAAAAGTACAAAACCACTTAATTATAGTCGAAGAAAACAAAATGAGGGAAAAGTAAGTTCAGCAAATACAGTTCGACTTTACATTTCGCACAACATTCCGGTGCACCGCTACACCGCTATTCTACGCTGCACCGCTACGATAATGCTTATAAGTGCATAAAACGTTACTCTCCAATGCCCATCCTCCTGGAGGATGACCGGGTTTGAATAATGATTTGAATACCAAGCAGCAAAACTAAACAAAAAGTGCCTACCATAAACCTCGGCCTATTGAATCAAACAAAGAAATCAATTTCTGCGAAAACAGTAATACATATCAATTGGAAATCAATAATCAATATTTCAAACAAAAGCATAACATTCATAACAAAATCTGTGACCCAACAAAAATGGGGTGTAAAGTGAAAAAGAAAAACGGATATTATTTTATCGTACGATGTATCACCCGAATAGGAATGGGGGAGTGCGAAAACAAACTCACTTCCAGTATCCAATGAAAAATCAATCCATCAAATCCAATAAAAAATCTAGAGCGAGTTATTATTTCGATGGTGCTGGGATGATTTGTAGTTTGTAGTTTTGTTGGAAATACGCATACACTTTTATTTGATAATACCCCTTCACCGCTTTATCTGTTTAGTTTTGTTTTGAATCCGGACGCAATTATTAGGTTGATAAACAAATAACATTGAAGTTTTACGACTGTGGAAATTGCTTCCTTGATTACATTTTTCGATAGTTCAAGAGTTTTGTCGATGGCTTGCGATTAAGTAGGTACCTACTTTTGTCTTGTATGTCTTAAAAATTAATCATATTTACGTTCATCACCATCATCAATCAGGCACTCAATATCCGCCTCGGCGTTTTGTGTTATCTAATACCGTTTGTGTGAGTTCTGTGAGCCTAAGTGAAGTTTTACAATAATTTACCGCTGATTTCTCTATCTTAGGCGACGCTGCCAATGATGATGCGAATACAATCAAAGCAAGCATCGATGAAAATCTTTAAATTCAAGATTTGTTGAGTTCAAAACAAAAATGCGCTCTGTTTTTAACGTTGATCATGTCGATATTTATTTATTTAAACTTTTCACTTATAAAGGTAAAAAGGCGGACTTATTAGGCATTCCCTACCAGTCAACCAAGGGTGGTGAAGAGATTGGATGGCAGTGCTTTGGTTGAGAGGAACAATGACGGATAACGATTTCGATATCGTCAACAGATTTTGGATAGCAAAATATTTAATTAAGTATTACGAAACGCCTTGTTTAAAACTAGGCTATTAGCTAGACACGGTGATGTAAATTATTCCAGTTTATTAGATAAAATACAAATAAAAAGGGTTTTTTATTTCGCCCATAAAGCATAGCACAATCTCTGGTCATAGTACTCAAGCTTTTATTAGAGTATCAAATATCTCTTTATAGAACCCCCTGAATCGTTTCTAATTTCAGATAATTCTAATGTCATGTCCACTAAATTCAGTTCCGGCATAACTGGGATCTACATCCAAAAAAACGATTTCAGTTTTAGAACGTTCACACGACTGTCAATGTCAAATACGACATCTGCGACTTGCCATTGTCAGATGACGTTTAGATTTCATTTCTGTTTATTTCAGCTGTTGAAAGAAAACTTTTACAAAAAAAAAAAATACAAACCAAATTAGCAATTCAATTTCATCGCGATACAATTACTTGCACGTTATAAGAACATAATCAAATCTATGAATGTCATTTTGAGACCGGGTAAGTAGAAAGATCAAAAGATGTAAAACAAAATATGAAACAAATTAGAAAGATCTAGTTGTTGTTATGAAAGAAAATGTAAGATAAAAAATGTTTTTAGGTGTCTTTCACATCCACAGAACGATGGCCTCAGTAGCAGGAGTGGTAGAGAGTACAATAAGAAACAAATTGCTATCATCTTTGGGTGCTAAACATTTAGAAGTGATCAATGAATCCTACATGCATAATGTGCCGAAAGGAGCAGAGACACACTTCAAAGTAGTGGTCGTATCTGATAAATTTGATGGATTGTCATTAATCAAGGTAAGAGAGCTATCTGTAAGAGGATGGCCCATATTATTTTTTTTTTTAAGTTCTATACAGAACCTTAATAACCTGAGAACCTTACAGTGACATGGACACATTGGAAACACTATTTTTTTTTTTAAACATCTTTTATAACAGATCTACCCAAGACACCATACAAATGTTATTATATCAATTATTGTGGTATTCATTCAACTGTAAAAACTGATAATGAAATATTAAATTACACAGTAAGTTGTGTATTGGAGCCAGCCTGCTACAAAAAATAAAGTCTCTCATGTTCGTGATTTTTATTTCAGAGGCACCGTTTAGTAAATGACATTCTAAAGGAAGAACTTCAAAGTGGTGTCCATGCATTGTCCATTGTAGCTAAATCTCCACAACAGTGGGAAACTAGTGACAAAGTTGTAGAAAGCAGCCCTTCTTGTAAAGGTGGATTTGGAAAGTAGTCCTAAATGTTAGTATGTATTTTATATTAGTTAATTATTTCAATTTTTAATAAAATATGTTGCTATTTTAATAGTTTTATTTATACTTTCATACAAAGAAAGTAGTTCTAAGCAGTTCTTAAATATTATGATAAATGGATTTTCTTCAGGTTTAACTTGTAATAAAATAACCAGTACAATTTTGTACCTAGCTCGTCCCTAAGAGGTTAATACCCTTCCCCGCCAGCCTGTATGTAGGTATAGGTACCAGTAAAACGGGGTGAATAGGGATGCAGGGGTGAATCGGGACAAAACTTTAAAAGATATTAATTAATCTTTAATTAAAAAACAGTAAACACTATTAAACTAAAACCTATATTATTTCAACATTAAAATACAATTTAAAGTTTCGTCCCGATTCACCCCGTTTTATGGTAGGTACATGACATACATTCCACACACTCATGAATAATTATGAGTATCGAGATTCGTAATAAAAAAAATTTTTTTTTACTATAAAAGCTTTATTCTTACACCATCTCTTAACATTCTAATTGGACTTTCATTGTCAACAGATCAATATGTCATAAACAAGAATATTCTTGTAATACTCAATAATACAATGTATTCAATATAATACATAGATAAAGATTCGATATTCATTTCGATACTACACACAATTTCAATCAACAATAAAGTTATTATTTGAAAACTGTACAGCATGCACTTTTATAGATTAATAGAGTAATTTGTACATGGTTAAGGAGTCCTACACACAAAGAACGGAGCGGCGGAGTGTTATTGTCATTAACACTTTGAGAACACTTGAGGGACACTAAACACTCATACGCATAATAACAATAAAACTTCCATTGTTCGTCAAACTCATTCAGTGTTCGTCAACCAATTAATATCTTCAAACAGTATGATTTCAATTTCAACAAAAAAAAAACATTTATACAGTACACATACAAGTGCAATCAAACCACAGACGTAATCATTTATCATTTAAAACTGTCCGCGTTTAGTGTGTGGAGCTCCATACTTTATTATTTTACAAATATTAGTATAATCAGATTAAATATTATTTTATGAATTGATTCATAGAAGTTATGATCTATCATCATTGTTCAATAATTACGTTTCTTGATTAAATATTTTATCTTCGAAAAAATTTACATTTACACTGTAGAAGGCTTAATTTAAATATTATCAAAGAGCTAACAAGGTTTTGATCTTGGGCTCTTCGCATCTTGTTTCGACGTTGGTCGATCTTACGTATACAATACACCATACAGCATGTAACAAGAACCCTGCCCGATTCTTAAGGGTATCGAGTGGTATCGCATTGCATACACATAATATTTTGAGTGAAAATTTCTTTTGCGCACGTTGCGCCCTTCCTGAAACAGAACCGTCACGCTCGGGTCGATGACGCTGACTCGGGTATACTCGGCTCCAGTCGGTTGGTCATAAGCACATACTCGTTTGTTTTTTACAAGCTTTTATTTAACTTGCGATGTATGTATGTATGTTTGTTCGGGTGGAATCTTACAACTCAATTTTGAAGCAAATATCTTCAACCGATTGAGCTGAGGGGCAATTCTCGTAATTTTAAGAACGTTCACAGTCTGATCTCAGTCACAATCTGTCAAAAATTCCTCTAATCTCCCTACATTTTGACAAGTTTTTTATATTTGTTTGTCGCCGAGTCATCCGGCGACAAACAAATATCAAAAACTTGTCAAAATGAAAATCTAGTCGCAGTCTCATGACTGCGACTACATTTTGAACGTTTTGAATTACGAGAATACGCCTTCTGAAATTTTGCATGCATGTGTAAATCGGATGACAATGCAAAATTATTATGACATGGAGCTGATCTGATGATGGAACCAGAAGGTAGCCATAGGAACTCAGTAGTTAAACGATACAACCCGATCGCGTTTGGACTCGTTTGATCCGTCTTGACGAGAACTTTGGTGCTATATCGTAACCAGGGTCTGATGATGGAGCTGGAAGATGGCCATAGGAACTCGGTAAATAAACGACACAACCCCATCGAGTTTGCGCTCGTATGATTAGTCTTGACGAGTACTTTGGTACTAGATGGTAACCAGGGACTAAAGATGAACAGGTAGCTTAAGTGCAATAAACGCATATAACGGAAAAACACTGCTACGCACTACGAACTACGCCGTAGTCAATCTCGAATCAAAAATACTAAAAAGTTAATAATAAAATTAAAAGAAAAAGATAACTTTTTAAAAACAAGCTATTATTATTTATTAATAAAAAGGACTAAAAAGTTAAAAATAATTTAAACCTGATAAGAAATAAATAAAAGCGTGTTACATTGTGTTCTAAATGTTCTTTAATGTTCCATCAAAATGTAACACGCTTTTATTTCTTTCTTATCAGGTTTAAATTATTTTTAACTTTTTAGTCCTTTTTATTAATAAGTAATAAAAGCTTTTTTTTAATACTTTTTTTTTCTTTTAATTTTTTCCTACTATATATTTCAAAACAGGAATACGCCTTTATTGGGTCGGACCGGGTTTTTGTTACATACGCTGCGCTAAAGCGTTACAATATTATGTTAGCGCAGCGTCTACGTGACTTCAATCAGCGCCAGATGCGAAGGCACCTTTTTATAATACTCAGTTATTTTACTAATTGTTTTTCCTTTTGCTATAGTTTCTTGCACTGTTGTACAGCGTGTTTCAAATAGTTCACTTTGATCACTGCACTCGATCCATTCACTCATTTCACACCGCATAACGGTGTTAGTTGTATCAGAGATTAAAGTTATCCAGCCGTAGCTTGCCTTCATTTTCAGTCAGGTAGAGTAGATCTGCCATGGTCTGCTCGCAGATTGCTTCTTCTGCTTTCTCGGACATCTGGAAAATTATATGCAATAGATTATCTAACAGAAGTTAACACGTCATTACAGGCAGACAGAGTTGTAAAGTACACCCACTATTTGGAGATAAAACAAGTCCCGTGTTATAGGGGAGGGCGAGCCTATTGCCATTAATCGGGCACTAAGGCCGCGGTGCTTGGTAGTTTTTTAGTGAGTACTATGTACATACTATAAAGCTACCATTTACTGGGTACGTCTTTCATTGACTTGAATGTGCCATGGCGGCTGAGAGTATGTCATGCTCACTCTTATGGCCCGCTGATGGTGGCACGTGTTGGATCATTTAGCTCCCTTCAAAATGGTTGAGCTGAATGATGCTAACCTATGCGTCATGTTCGTGAACGGGCGCCGTCAGTAGGGACTGGTCAACTCTTTGCTGCCATGGCTTATGTTGATTTAATTTAATATTTGAATTGTTTTTTTTTTATCTTTTCATTACGGACGCTTTTAACGTTCTAAGAACGTTCACAGTCTGATCTGTCTCAATCTGTCAAAAATTCCTCTAATTTCCCTACGTTTTGACAAGTTTTTGACATTTGTTTGTCGCCGAGATGAGACTGCGACTAGATTTTGAACGTTTTAAATTACGAGAATTGGCCTTCAGTTTTGGTTAGGAAGCGGGGTAATACAGACCGAACAAAACGTCCGATGCAGGGTTTATACCCAGGGTTCCCAAGCACGACTGCTGCGCGTGTGGTTCTATCTCCTGGGCTATTTTGCTTGAAAGGTAAGTAGATAGCAGTCTCCTCAAAAAGCCAAGCAAAGGCAGAAAACCCTAAATATTCAAAGTACACAGTACTCACCGCCCTATACTTGTACTCGCTAATTGACGGCGCATACTTGAAGTTAGGTCCAAAATTCACACTGACAGTGACATTCTTATGCAGTGACACGGTAGGGTAATAGCACCCTTCGTAAATGTCCACGAAGGCCTCGCCCTGACACTCGCCGTTCTTGAAGTAGTATATCTTACTGCCCGGTAACTGCTTGAGATTGTTGAGAGATTCTTGTATGTTGTCTTTGTCTTCATAGTAGAGATGACTCTTGAATTTTACCAGCGGCTGGAAGTAGAGAAGGAACTGATATTATGTAGTTAAGGTCTGGTGAAATGGTAAAGCAGCTGATTATCTGGTCCCCCAAAAATGAACGCGCTTTTACTGGAATAAACAAAGGAACCGCTGTAATTTCTTTAAATGGCACGTCAACAACAAAAACAAGGTCATGTAGCACTTCAGTAGACTAGAACTACTGATTACTTCAATAACAAACATGGACAACATTTGCATATTCACATCACAGATTCTGATAATAAAAATTTGTATAAATTATCTGTATCTATAATAATAATAAAGCTGATGAGTTTGTTTATTTGTTTGATCGCGCTTATCTCTGGAACTACCCGTCGAATTGGAAAAAACGTTTCTTTTTTTCTAACATCGCGCTGGGACTTTTAGGATCCGTGCTAAAAGATAAAGGAGTAACAAAGAACGGTACCGTAAAATGGGGTGAATAGGGATGCAGGGGTGAATTGGGACGAAACTTTAAAATGGATTTTAACGTTGAAATAATATAGTTTGTTGCCAGAAAAGACTCTAATATGTTTACTGTTTTTTAATTAAAGATTAAGTGTCCTTGTTAGCAACAAACTATATTATTTTAAAGTTCAAACCCATTTTAAAGTTTCGTCCCGATTCACCTCTGCATCCCTATTCACCCCGTTTTACTGGTAAGCGGAAACGAAGTAATAGCACGGGCAGGTGATGCGATGCGATGGGCTGGGCTGGGTCGGGGGAATAAACATTTCACCCGGACGAAGTCGCGAGCAGAAGCTAGTAAGCATTATAAAATGCATGCAACGAGTTAAAACTTGGATTCAAATATTAAATTAAATCTGTGAAATTGTTTTCCCATTTTTATTTATCAAACAACTCATGTCCTCCTCAGTAAGCCTTTCCAAATGTTTGCCCCGTAACTGCTAAACTCAAACATGCAGGTGCGATTTTCGATATTATTTTTATTTTACAAGTATTTACACTGGCCACACTTACCCTGTCTTTATAAGTATTAGGAGTATACTTGGTGGTGACACTCTCTGGCAACACGACGAGGAATCCCAGCGTGTCGCCCTCTCCGTAACCCGTACTGTAGTGCTTGCCTTTAGACTCGTGGAACCTGGAACGTTTTGTATTTACTTTTTAGAGAGATGCATTTTCAGGGATATTATGACTTTTCATAGTGAGAATGCAACAGATGAACTACTTCTCCGGAATGTTGGAGAAGCGATGTCAAGCAATTCATCTTAAATAAAGAGTATAAATTAGTACTTTAACTAGGTACTGTTTATAAGTTAGTGTATCATTGCTTTTTTGGAAACGCATCCTCTATGGGGGTGAAAACAGGAGATGAAAGTTTATTATGTTGTTTTATTATGCCGGTATAACTGAACCTTACCGGGTGCCCTTGCGGCTCCTCCAGCAGTAGCCGAACTTGTCGTACCCGAGCGGCGCCTGCAGGTTGGCGTAGCGCCGGCCCCAGCCCAGGCGCGCCGCCGCGCCCTCGGGCAGCTCCTCCACGCACACCTCCCAGTACCAGCTGCCGCGGGACACGCCTGACAGGCACGACGGATGTAAAAAAATGTTTTATACTTTCCCAGGTATAAAACAAACCCTTCTGGTTACGGAGATATTGAAGGTCAAAGTTTTAACTTTTTTTTCCTTTTTTATTCCTGTACCCTTGCGTTCACCATGAGCTGAATATTTTGTGTGCATTACATTGCGCGCTGCCGTAAACAGCGATTTTTCACACCAAAAATAAAAGTCGTTTCCCAGCTATAATTCTACTCAATGTTTACTTAGCCATTGCGTATTTTATTGTTATAACTAACAGTAATGCAACGTACAGATTTTAATAGAAACGAACGAATCTACGCCAAATCGGTTTAACCAAATGCGGAGTACAGACACGAAACCATCAGACTCTAACAACATTAAGTTTCAACGAATTGCTTCAAATAATTTTAATTCCGGTCTACGACACGGTACAGATATTTTACCAGACGGATCTGATGACAAAAATGGCCATGTTGGTAGCCTATGCATTCGCACAACGGCCGCCTGAATCCTATTCAAATTGAACAGCCAAGGCCGTTTCAATCTAAAATTCTAGATTCAAATTAGGATCCGATTACTACCCGAGAACTAAACGAAATAATTTCCTGTTGAAATAACGAGATGAAATGAGTGTGCAATACGATAAATCAAGGAAAATGAAATGTTTCCTCATTAAATATCGTGCCCGTAATGCAGTGTTATTGAAAAAATAAAAATTGAACTAAACACAATTTTTAATTCAATACAAGTCATATAGACAGCTCAGTATTTGAATAATTAATAGTCAGTACAGGTCACCTAGACATAAGGACACACAACTAGCTCATTCATCGACATGCAAATTATAACGTATCACAACGTGGTAGTTATCACAAATTCAGTACGATAGGTACTGAATTTGTGATAATTACGGAATGCTGCTAACACAAGCGAGCAACAGGAATACTTTAGCAGAATAATCGTAGAGCATTAAAGTCACGTCGATTTTACAAGCTGTATATTAACTTGCTTGGTTCCTATGCGTTTCCGGTTACTCTCTGTCATACATTTTTTTATTCCTGCTGTCAAAACTATTACGCCTATCTTCTGGTACCGGATTTAATATAATAAAACAATATTTTAGGCAAACAAGAACCAATATTTATGCTTACCATGCGTCGCCCGCACCATGCAGTATCCCTTGTCACCAGTCACAGCCAGTCTATCTTCAGATATCTTGAGCTGCGGCGCCCTGTCGTGCAGTGCTAGTAACACGACACCGGGACATAAGGACCGGTATAACCAGCCGGGAATCGGCTTTCCACTCCATTCGTTGCTTTCATCAAACTCCTAAATGAAATGTAAGATTTTATAGCAGTGGTAGAAGATAAATAATTTAGGTTCTGCAATCAAAATTATTGTCCCCTATTGATAAATCAAATTACCATATTGTTTTGCCATGTCTGTATAATGGCCAATCTTGCTGGGAGTCCCAATTTGCATATTTTTAAGTGAATTGGGTAGATTGTACGATATTACGGTAGTTTAAGATTTAAACGGCTTGAAACCTGTTCACATTGGACGAAGGTAGGTGTACTAGTAGTGAAAAGATGTCCAGAAGTGTATGAACAACTGAAAAGGGAATTTTTGTAGGTATAAAGTGGCTTTAATTGGTCTGTTCTTTGTTTTTTGTCCTCACCTGTCGGAAGGGCGCATGCGGGTCGGGCTCTGCCAGTATGTACCGGTACCCGTCCTTATTGAAGGGATGTTCCGTGGGGTACCCATGTGACGGTAGCTTCAAGGCGCCCAGGTCGGCGGTGCGGCCCTTCTTGCCGACGGGGGCCCCGGCGTCAGCGGCCCCGCCCACTGCAGGGCGACGCTTCCCCTGCCTACCCTTTACGTTACCCGCTAAAGGTACTGAAAGAAATAGGAGTATGTTTTTAATGGAATCATCATCATAGGCCGCCTTGTTCCACCTATTGCTGAGTAAAGACCTCCTCCTCCCTCGTCTTTCATTGAATGGATCAGAGTGAAGTCTATTCAAAAAATTGTTTTCAATTGGTGTTATTAAAGAATATCAACTTTCTGCCACTATAAATTAAGTTGATTTCAGAATTATGTACTACATTGTAAAGTCATAAAAATGTTTGAAGTTGTAGCATAAACTAAACTTTGTTTGGGTAGTAAATTTTTATTTGTTTACATGTTTGGAAACTAAATCGAGAACGCAGTTTAGAATAAAATCGCTTGCAAGGTTGTAGTTTTTAGTACCTAGATGAAATTTGTTTCCTCTTTACAAGAAAAAAAATCTTAATAGCTTTTTACTTTGTGATACAAATACTTTAGATTTATAACTATCGCTGTTTTAAATACAAGCCACTTACAACTAATTAGGACTAAACTCGAAAATTATGACCAGAAAACGAATATCACAAAGGTCTCTAAAAATACGAAAACAAAGCAGACCCGTCCTAGTTCCCAAACGATACATTAATTTGTTATACTTTTAGAATGGGCTAATCAAATACGCAGTCTGATACAAAAACTACCACGTGGAAACATAAATAAACAAATACATTTTCATGAGCGCAAATTACGTCGGCGTTGGAAGAAAATTAGCACCGCTCATAACGAATACCGTTGCAATTAGAGACCGCGCGGTTAGGTACTAAAGCAGATTTAATGGCTTGTGTATTATATAGTTATACAATTCCTGTTATTGTAGCTCTGATAGATAACTTACCTACAATGAAAATTACCCTCCTTCATGCGAGTCATGAAAAAATACATAAATGTAACGTACCTCCGGGCGTAAATAGATAATATATGTAGATAGAAATAATACTCTTTTGTATTACACCATAACTATGAAAATCAAAATAAGGCCTATACAAACGGCTTTTTTTTGCACCGTCGACTCGCGTAAGTATAGAAACGCGCAATAATCGCAGCTAGCGCTGCGTTTGCAAGGCAGAAAACGCGCCGTCGAAGGGCGTTAATTGTAAAGCGCGTATAAAAAATGCCGTCTACATATGTCCTAAGACAACGGGCTTTGGAAATAGGCTGGAACACAGGAATGCATGAGTGGCAGAGAAGACATAAAGCCATAATTGCTAAAACTTAAAGTGCGGCCGGGGTACCTATTAATTCAGGATGCAAAAACAAATTTCTGTGCCATACATTTTGACCGCATAGGTAATGCCCTGTTTTGTGAAACAGCTCTGAAAAGTTTCTACGCTAGGGGGTCTAAAATAATTATCCCGTATCCATGATTACAGGTTGCGCTTCGATGTCTCTGCCACCCTGTATAATTTCTCCTGTAGGTATATAGTTTGTTTGGTTTCAGACAGGGTCGTATGCACACATACCCAAAACTAGGTCTGTACAACTACAAAATATTTGTTCAGTTCGAAGTCGAACCGACCTTTATTTGCACAGCCTGGGGGCCTAAAAAGGCCACATTGGCAGAATCATAATAGGATAACAATATGAATCATATTAAAAATCGTAAAATGGTCACAAACTGACAAATCATAATATGATCTGTGTGCAATTCATATCACAATGAAATAACATTTAAACTGTACTTAATGAAAAATTTACCGATAAAATTACGGTTTTTATTTTTTTCATGCGGCAATGTTTACACCAATTAATATGAAATGAAATTTTACGAAAATTAGGGGATTTGCTGGGAATTCAGGAAATGAATAGCTTTTAGAGGTATTGCTTAAAGTGGCGTTTTCAGGCTCCCAGCTGTCTGCTATTCATACGTATGCAATTCCCAAAATACATTTCTGATTAAACTGAAAACAACTCAATAAGATGGCGTGGATTTTTGAGAAGGGGCTGTAAGGGCAGGTACCTCACCCGCCGTAGCTATAGGAAAACGGTCTTAGGTGACTAACTTTAAATTGTTGAGAAAATTTGATCTGCATTCACAGATTTAGAAATCATTGTACAGTTAGCAAGAAAATGGCCAATTTTCAGAAAAACAGTTTTCGATGCCAATCGAACCTAATTCTTATAAGGATCAAAAAAAAATCGGACCAAGGTTTGAGTAAGTACTAGAAATGTCGGAAATCGCAAAAAAAATCCCATACATTTCGTCGAAAATGAGAGCCCATATAATTTTTTTACGATGGAAAGACTGACTGCTACAACGAAAACTAGTCGAAAATAATCAAATAAAAATTAAATTTGAGCTTATGAAGAAACATTTTTTAATGTCTTGGCAGTGCTTACACAGGCCTATTTATGAAGCTTTTATGATCCAGACAAACAAAATTATGGGAAACTGCTAAATAACGAGAAACATGGCAGGCTATGGTATCGCGTTAAGGAAGTGTGCTCTGTCAAGTGTAAACTTAATAAGATAGGATTGCGAACTACGTTTTTTAAATGAAAGGGCAATAGAAATAGTGGAAGGAAAGTAATTGCGACCAATTCGTAACCTACATATTATTTTCCAAGTTTTGTTTTTCACATTATTCTGTTTTTTGAGATATTAAGTGGATACTTGTTAATTATTTTCACTGTAGACTAACTTTTTCTTATCACTGATGAGTTTTAGCTATCATGTGGTTGAAATTCGCTCCCCCATTTCGCCACAAAAGTATCTAAACTGGAGCAGAATGGCCAACGGAAAGTGACATGTGAATGTGGTGCAGTCATAAGGTAAACATCGTAAACTTCATTCCACTTCGCTGCGAAATATCATAGAATATAGTCTATCTGTAATTCTGTATAGGTATCACGACTATCACGTGCCTTCAAAATGGCCACAAAATGTGGCTCTTCCATTTGTTCATAAGCCCGAGAATGCCCACGTGAATTTCGCAAAGTGCATTTTCCAGTGTCCTTAGGCTATAAAAATATCTTCGAAAAAGTGCTAATGTCCCGAAATGCAGGCAATTTTTATGTTGGTAGGTAGGTATTAGTTAACTCTGTTTTATTTCTTTAATGTTCGTAGCTGGGTTGGACAAGGACACAACTTAACCTGTGTGTAGTCACGGTAACGCTTTCTAAGAAAAGCTTTGACGTAGCTATCTACGTCAAAGCTTTTCTTAGAAAGCAACTAAATACTTACCTATGTAAGTATTTATGCCCTTGAAGGGCTTGATAGGAGTATTTATAAATTACTGGCGTTTTATTCCTAACAATAATATGATAAAAGTACTTACTAAGGAAGTTACATAGGCGGAACTGCTGCTACACAAAATAAATCGATTGCGCTATTTCTAACTTTATCGAAGAAAACCTACTGTAATTTCATTGCAGTCATTAAAAACTTACGTCATTTATTTCTAGCAACACGTTTATCTAGACTTGAAACACATACCGACACATCGCTCGTTAAAATAAGAAAATTTCGACGTACATTTTCCGCAATGGACACCAAATATTTAGAGTGAAACGCTAAAGATAACGGTTGTGGCTTGGCCACGCTTTTAATTTCCTTATTAAACTGGGTTTGATACCAGAAAAAGAGCTTTATGGTGGTCATTAACTCGTTTAAAACGGGCGATTATTCGATATACAACAGCTAAAACCACTGCAGTTTTATTGCAAGGACGACGAACAAACCTAATTGAATAAACGAATAAAGAGGCACCTATTATACCACGCCAGACATACCAATCGTATAACTGCAGGAAACAATTATTTATGCAAAAGGATGTTAACACCATAGTCACCATACCAAAGAGCCATTATAATACATAACCAAAATCTATTGAAATCTTAACTTACTATCCATGTCGTCAGCACCGATAACTGGACAAACTGACAAATATATTTAGTGCAAGTGTTGATAAGATAAAGAACACGTATCGAGACGAACCTACGCGCGATTACATCGGGGTCCTACGTGACAAACAACACAACAATGTGGAACGCCGTACATAAACAACCCACCAACATCATACAAGGAATAAAAATAGTTTTAGCCTTATACGTACGTTACTTTAACGAGATAAAAACGCGACACCAATACATACCTACACATAAGTAAACATTTGTTCAAGGCAAATTACGATTCTGATAACAGATAGCCGTGTAAACTAATTATGTATGCACATAACATTCTAAGGAGGTGTAACAGTGAATTTGAGAAGAAAGAAAAAAAATAATCGGACTTAACTCACCAGCCATAAAGTTCAAGGTGATTATGAAGTGAACTATTTAAATCTAAAATCAATAGAGGAGAAATCGCGCGGCTAACGCGACGGTCCTATGTGTACTTATCGGCGAATATACGGCCACACTAACGTAGAATATAGTGTTTTAATGCGGTCGCTGTGTGCGTCGCGAAGTTCTGTTTACATACACCAATGCATAAAGAACAATGTCATTATTCAATAACATGTCTTTGTGGTTGACTCTACTAACAATTCTATGTATGCTACGCGCGCGTTACGTGTGTACGTTTTTCAGTGTTTTGGATCGTTTCCAAAGCGACATGTCAGTTGGTCAATTATGGTGTTTATGCCACCCAACAATTTCCAATTTGACGTTATTTTATTGAGGTCAGATCTTGTCATTATCTTCTTTCCTGCGACCCTAAATATTGTGATAGATTAATTCCCTATTGTAGTTGGTTAAATTAATGATTTATTTATTACAATCATAATCAACCTATACTGTTCCCACTGCTGAGACACAGGCCTCCTGTCTGTGAGAGGGAATTTATTACAATAACAACCATTAATTTGTTATGTCTTGAATATTTGATTGGCTAAAGAGGGTCTCGTCTTAGGGAATTATCATTGGGTTGTTATTGTACAGTTGAATCTTCATAATATCCACTTTATATGAGCGTGCTTCCTCTTTAAACTTATTTTAATAATATAATCGGCCGTGACAACCGCTATGCATAATAATTATTGTACAGTAGGTATTGTTATTACTGTCTGGGAATATCAGAAACAATAATAAAAATATTTTTATTTCATTCACAATATAGCCTTGATATTGTTGATGCTTCGACCATTCAGTTAATTTTTGCACCTTTTATGCACATTATACATATTCGTTTGTTTGGCGATAAAATCAATCAATCAATCACTCAGCCTATTGCAGTCCACTGCTGGGCATAGGCCTCCCCGGCTGCGCCACAACACCCTGTCCTCTGCCTTCCGCATCCAGTCCGTCCCAGCAACCTTCTTTAGGTCGTCCGTCCATCTAGGTGGGGGGCGTCTCACACTACGCTTGCCGATACACGGTCTCCACTCCAGGACTCGTCTGCTCCACCGGCCATCGGTCCTTCGACAAACATGGCCAGCCCACTGCCACTTCAGTTTGCTTACTCTGCGCGCTATGTCGGTAACCTCAATTCTTTTCCGGATAATTTCATTCCTGATTTTATCCTTCAAAGAAACTCCGAGCATAGCTCGCTCCATAGCGCGCTGAGCGACCTTGAACTTGTGGACCAGCCCGACCGTCAGTTTCCACGTGTGGCGATAAAATGCCTTTAGCTACCTAGTAAGTATGTTTGTTTTTTTTTTATCATAACAGTCGTTCTCCAGATACTTATAGTGCCAAGAGATTTTGATTTTATTTAATGGATAAATTATTATCGACCACGGGCGAAAAATCGAACACAAACTCGTGCAAATCTACATTATAATAATAGATTTGCACGAATTTGTGAAAAATAATATTTTCAAATTAGTGTGCAGAAATAATTACTTAGCCTTAATATGACCTGGGGCTGATTTTTCAATCGCCAGATAAATTTTATTCGAGGAATAAAATTGACGACTGTATTAAATAACTGTAAAAGTTTCAAAATTATTCTTCGAATACAGTTTTTGATTGAAAAATCAGCCCTTAATACTATTATTAGTAGTAAGTCGTAATACGATTTGGCACAAACTAAATAAGAAGAGCCCACATATTCGTAAAAATATTAGCATAGATAAAACTTACCAGTAGCTATGCCCATATCAGTAACCTTGAGCTGCCCCTGCTTGATCATAGCTTCATAGTTGGGCTTGATAGCCGTCAACTCCATGTTGTACAGCCCAAACATTGGTCCTTGGTTAGCGTCTTCTTCGTAGGTGAATAGTACTTGGATGTCCTTTATGAGGGCCCGCTGCACAGTCGCGTACCAGGATTGGGTTACTCTGAGAAATTAACTTTATTTTAGTAAAAGATAACTGAGTATTTAAATATTATTATGGGTCTTCATAAGTCATTGACTGCCACAGTGGTCACTGGTGTCCGCCAACAATAGATTTTCTATTGTGTCTGTTGTCTGGCAGTCAACGTGTTAAGCACAGAACTCTTCGAAGTGCGGGTGCCTGGGGGAGGCCTCGTATCGCCTATGTCCAGTAGTGGACGTCTTTCGGCTGAAATGATTAAGGCTACTTCTAGGGTTCTCAAGTCTAGACCATAAATAAGTAGGGAGATCAAATAGAGAGAGATAGAATATGAATTATAGGAGATAAAAAATCCATTATAAAGAATAATAAGCATTACATTCTATACCTTAATATTTATTACCTATTATTCACAAAAAAGCACCTTTCTTCTCCGTTTCATGCAAATTCTTGAAATTGACAACTTCATATTTTGTTTATCTTTTCCATTTTTTTAAAGTTCTGAGCCGCCAGTATCATTAACTTGATTTGGTTAGAACTTTTTTCTCTTACTTTTCGAGGGCAGTTTGGCCCCCTAATCATTTATTTACTTACTCAACCCACCACTTGTTTTAGATCTTATTTATGTTTAGTTTAGGTCTTGTTAGGGCTACAACTAACTTTTAGAGAATTTACATATTATATCAAGTCTTTGTAAAATACTGGTATTCAGTTTAGCATCCGGTTAGACTGGAAGCCGACCCCAACATAGTTGGGAAAAGGCAGGCATAAAAAGGGGTAAAAGTAGTTGACAACATATTTTACCTGTGTATAATATTAGTATAGACTAAAATATGTTTGCTACCAGGCTGATTTGAAAAATTCTTTTTGAATTTATAAAGCCCAATTCATGAAGAAGGCTAGGCTATATAACATCATGCTAGGAACCTGAGGAGCTGAGCAAAAAGAAAACAGTCAGAAAGAATGCTACGCTAAAACTAAGAACTAGCGCAGGCAGACAAGGCAATGCCACGGTAAGGTGGGGGAACAACAAATTTCAGGTTATGAAGTTGTCGGCAGAGGCCAGTATTTAATATTTTAATTTTACAAATTCAATCTTCTAATTAAATCATTATTTCTGAATTACAGATCCAAAAATATTGTCAGCCTTGAACCCTGGAAGGGGCTGGCATCAGACACACAGAACTGAGTGAGTGCATAGCACTTTAGCGAACAGATTTGATCAACTAGGTACCCCAGAACTGGCAAACCTAATTGGAAACTAACGGGTGAAGGGCGGGCATTTCAGGGGACTGTCTAACATAATTTTGGCGTTCGACAGTTCGTTCTCTTAATCTCTTATTTTTAAAGTAGACAAAAATAGACAAGATTTTGACGACGTAAACAGTGCACTCTCAATAGTTACAGATTGGTTTACGTTAAATAACCTAGTTCTCAACGCCAAGAAAACGAAATCTGTAAAGTTTGCCTTACCGAATGTTAGAAATCTAGGACCCGTATCGTCTTAGATAAAGAGGTGCTTGAAACTGTAGGCTCGGCAATTTTCTAGGACTAACAGTAGACGCCAAACTTCAGTGGGGACCTCATATATCAAGTCTAGCAGGAAGGCTCAGTTCGGCTGCATACGCCGTCAGGAAAGTAAGACAATACACTGACGTCGATACAGCTCGTTTAGTCTATTTTAGTTATTTTCACAACATTATGGCCTACGGTATTCTGCTGTGGGGCAAAGCCGCTGATTTACAAAATATATTTGTCTTTCAAAAACAAGCTGTTCGAGCAATTTACCAGTTAGGTGCCAGAGTTTCTCTAAGAGATTTTTTTAAAGATATTGGTATCCTTAGGGTTGCATCACAATTCATCTTTGCCAACATCTTATATATTAGGCAAAATGTACAATTGTACACTAAAAACAGTGACATTCATAGTGTTAACACTAGAAATAAGGACCAACTACGTGCCCCCTTTCACTGGCTTCATAAGGTTCATAACTCATTTGATGGGCTTGGTATAACCTTTTATAACAAGATACCCTCTTCTTTGCTAGACTTGCCTTTTAATGCGTTTAATGCTCAAGTAAAATCCAACCTTTGTTCAAAGGCATACTATTCCATCAACAACTACTTACACGATAAGAATAGTTGGTCGCCCTAATTTAACGCAAGACAATGTTTATGTTCTTTCTCCAGGATTAGCTTACTGACAGGTTATTGTTATTAACTTATTTATTTATTTTACTTCAATGGTCTTAGTTTATCATAAATTTGTGACTTCAAGTGACAGCTATGTGAACAGAACCCAGCAATGCATAAATATGTAAGCTGTCACGCCCTTTATGCCTGGAGGCTTTTATTTGGGTAGTAAGTTTTTATTTACATTTTACTTTTAATTAATTATTTTTTAGCTTGAGTATGTATAGTTTTTATTTTATTTGTTGGTATATTGGCGTGGCTAGCTGACATATGGCAAATAATTTAATTTTATGTTCTGGTCTTGTAATGTTAATTACTGAACAAAGGTACCTAGTATTGTATATAATCAAGTTGCATGCTTAATGGAACACTGACCCATTAGTAGATAGGTCAGATGTGATTTCTGTTTTTTTTTTTACTCAGATCTCATCAATTCAAATCAATTCTCATCAACGTTCAAAATACAAGCAATCATAATTAATATAAATCAGTTTTATTTTTAAGCATCAACAAGTAGGTTAAGTCCTCATAGCAAGATCTCCTTTTGCGATTTCCCAAAAATCGTCTTTTTTGAGTTAAGTCAGTATTCCATTAAGAATGCGAAGTGTTTTCTAACTAAACGGACAGCTGTGCTGCTGGGGACTTTGTTGCGCCACTTCTTCTTCCCAGCGATAGCACTAGGAAGTGGTGAAGGGCGGGCGTTTTTGGGGGACTGTCTTTTGTAATTTTGACGTTAGAAAAGTGCTGATTCTCAGCCTAATTTGAATAAATGACTTTTGATTTGATTTGAAAAGTGCAGATTCTCAGCCTAATTTAAATAAATGACTTTTGAAAAGTTACTTTTACTTTTTACCGAAAAGTTAACCACACGATCTTGGTTCCTGCTACCGAAAAATAACCACACGAATCTTGGTTCCTGCTCAGGTTGACTCTGAAGTGCCGTGCTTGACCGACGCGGTGAACGCCTGGAAAGTGGCTTGCCCGGACACGGTTCAGCCCGAGAACCCGTCTTCCCAGAGACAGTGGGATGAGCCGCTCTGCAGGTTGGTACGGAATAAACTTATTAATACGTCCACCAATACTGCTGAGCGTGCCCGCCTGCTGGCTGTGGGTGAATGGGAGTCGGGCCTCTGGCTTCAGGCGCTACCGTCACCTAATATAGGCACTATGCTGGGTGACACTACATTGCGGCTCGCTACATATTTGCGTCTGGGCGCTCCTTGCGTAGCTCCACATCGCTGTCAATGCGGTGAAGCAGTCGACTGCCTCGGACACCATGGCCTATCCTGCAGCAAGAGCGCTGGACGGATGGCAAGGCACGCCAGCATTAACGACATCATCCGTCGGGCTCTTGTCTCCGCCGGGGTGCCAGCTGTTTTAGAACCCAATGGCTTGGCACGCGACGATGGAAAGAGGCCCGATGGAATGACCATAATGCCTTGGAAGTTGGGTAGGCCTTTGGTCTGGGATGCAACCTGTGTTGACACCCTCGCGCCATCCCATCTTCCTAGCACGGCGGGCTGTGCTGGGGCGGCTGCTACAGGAGCAGAAAACCTCAAACGGCGCAAATATAACAACCTTATTGGGAGCTATATGTTTGAGCCGTTTGGGGTTGAAACACTAGGGCACTGGGGTCCGAGTGCTCATCGAATTTTTCGGGACATCGCCAAGCGGTTGGTTGACTCTTCACGTGACCAGAAGGCTGGCCTGTTCTTAGCCCAAAGAATCAGCATTGCCATCCAACATGGTAATGCTGCCAGCCTTTTGGGCACTTATCCCATTGACAGTGATGCGGAAGAATTTTTTGATGCCCAATGAGCTCCTGCCTTTTTCTATATTTTTTCGTATTATATACTTGTATATATTAGTGTTAATTTGTTTTTATGCAATAAATGATGAATAAGAATTTAAAAAAAAAAAAAAAAAATTACTTTTGATTTGATTTGAAAAGTGCAGATTCTCAGCCTAATTTGAATAAATGACTTTTGATTTTGATTTAGAACACCTAGAATACTGTTTATTTATTTATTCAAATCTTACCTACAACTACCATTACAGATCAGCGATCCAATGCGATAGCAAGGCCTTACATGCTAAATCCTTAATCTACATCCTATTAAATTACATACAATATCCTAAATCTTAACCTCAACCTATTCTTAATCTTTATGATAATATGTTACCTTCTTGGCATAGTAGTCATGGCTTCCCAGTACTGGTCTATGTATGGTATGATCTCCCGGTCCTTGCTGAACAGAAGCCTGCTACTGCCTTCCTTTACAGTCTCCTGCTTTAAGTTTGCTATAGCTGTTAGACACATCTGAGGGAAAGCTGTGAACAAGAAGATTGATTGACCGGTTGAAATAGGAATCGCCATCACAGTCTGTTGAATAACTATGCTGATTATGGAATTTTGACTAGCATTAAAAATTTGTATAGGCATGTTAATTAAAACTTTTGTAATGCATACAGAGCATCTTCATAAGATCAAATAAATGTTTGCAATCTTAAATGAAATGAAATTATTTATTCCTATTAAAAACCTAACTTCATTAATTAATTATGAGTATATTTAATAGATAATTATAATATGTATTATAGTTGTATATTATAATCTAAAGAGGTAATACTGCACTTCACTATCCTATGCAGTTCATAGTGAAGGTCAAGTTTTATTGAATGACCCATAAGTAAGTAAGAGACATAAAAAAAAGGATTATTTTTACATAAATTAAACGATAAATATGTCATAGTAGCTAGATACTCACGAGCCTGGTTCTTCTTGAAGGTTTCAAGTCCAGTTGGAGAGCAGTTCTTGCAAATAAACAAATAGTTTGTCATGAATGGTACCAACTTCCCTAGTTGGTAACCAATGCATGATTCGTGAAACCATCGATTGCAAGAAGCACACAGCAACTCCGCTATGTTCAGATTTCGATCTTTCCCGCTAAAAATGATAAAAAGGTTATTCATGAAACTCTTTGGGAATTCGAAAAAAAAGCAAAACAAGAAAGGTTTACTCACCAGTAGCAATTTCCTTGAGATTCGTTAGAGGTTTTATTCGATTTATTTCTTTCTGCATTGTCCCCCGGCTTTTGAGATTCCGATTGATTGTTGTGAGCATTGTTGGAGCCAGTATCTAACTCGGAGGATTTCTTGTATGACTCCGCCGTTACTGACGACATTTTCAAAATTAGTGGCTTTGTAGTTCGAAATAGATAAACTCACTCACATTTTATGAATTCAACAGTAAAGTTTCCAAAATAAATAAAATACGAAACTACGAGAACAACAGTAAGCAAGGTGAAGTGTTTCTTGTAATGTAAAATATAACACCAGTAAAAATGGTAACTCAAACAACACTACTCAATGGCGCTAGTGCTGCGCGCTAATACTCGTGATAGAAAGAGACAAACATAGAATTTGACATCAAGACTTGGCTATTTTATTTAGAAGAATAAGTCCGTTCAGAAATTAAACCGATGTAGACTTTTGCAAAAAAAGTAGGTAATGTGTTGTAGAAAATGTAGAAATGAATGTAATTTTTTTTTTAATGAAATTATAATACTTTACCATCAAGGAAGTCATCATACACTGTTGTTTAATCGAAAAATAATTGTTATTTTAAGTAAAAAAAAATAGTTTCTGCAACGAAAAAACCAAACTGAATCTTGTTAGGCCTCGTCTCGTCTGTCATCCATCTTTCAAAAATCAACAACGGTTGTCGTGGTTACAGATTTGTTTTTATTCGAAAGAATATTCATTGTTTGTTACTTGATAATTATTTCAAACAAAACAATTAGCTGAATTTACGTTATTATAATTAGAATATCTACAATGGATTCAGTCACGAGCACGGACAACGTATGCATGGACATAAAGATGACTCAAGAGAACATGTTACTTGAGATTATCAGGGAAGTTTGTGGTGAAAATAACAAATTGTCTGATAAACTGAAGGGAAAAGTGAACAGGATTATCGCTGACTGCGACCTCTCGTATTATTCGAGTCTGCACAGGCTGAGTACAGGGGATGAGAGCACTGCTTCTGTACTAGGTAAGAATTTACAATCTTACCTATAACTAACATGTGTAGTATCGCAGAGCTCAGACTAATCCTTAGTCTGAGATCGCAAAGCGATTTTTTTTTAAAAATATTGTCTTTGATAAATGAGCTAAGAGAACCAGTGATTGGGACCCAATAAACTCACGACGCCATCGCGGCATGCCGAGACGAAGATGTCTAGTCCAGGCACTAGCAAAAGAATGGTTTCGAAAAGGGAGAGAGACGCGTTTGCCTTGCAGACAATATAGGCTAGATAGATTAGATTTTGTATGCCTAATGCTATGTATGAGCCTATGAGCCACCTATGAGCCACACAGAATGGTTCTGTTCTATGATAGGCGATGGACACAATTTTGCCTTAGCAGATGACCGTGAACATAAGATGACAAGCTTTAGACTGATTGCAGTGTTGTTATAAAAGAAGGTCTTATTAAAACACTGTGTGAAACATAGCTCGTACTGTGATTTAAATATTAGCAAGCCAACAACAGCATTACAACCCGTTTGCGCTAAATTTTGTATGAGTATCAATAAAACTTACAAATATCGAGAAATGTTGCTCACAGCGAGAGGGTGACTCGGCAGTGCAATAGGCAGAGGCGAGAGCGCCAGGGGACGCACACTCTCACACTAAGCGAGAACGGGTAGTAAACATAAACATATTGATTGCTTCTATACAACATTTTAATTTGTTCCAGGATTCATGCACCAATCTGCAGCTGAGCTAACATTTGATGAGCAAACAGAATTTAACCAGGCAGTACTGCAAAAAATACAAACCAAGCTCCCAGCATTTACATCAGAGCTAGAGCACCTAAAACAGTCAACGAGCAGTAAGAAACCTCAAAATGATGAGAAGAAAGAACTTCAGGTTTTAAATTATTCTTTTCTTTTCTTTTTGGTTATCCCTGGCAACTCTATGGCTATGTGAGAGGTTTTTATATAATTTTTTTCTTACTTTCAGGCCAGTATTGATAACAAACTGACCACTCTTGAAGAACAAGAGAGTGAGAAGGTAGAGCTGATGATGGAGTGGCTCAACCATAGGCTTCGGGATGTGACAAAGTTTAGCCATGATTCAAGTGAACTGTTGACTTTGAAGACTAAGATCCTGGATTTCAAATCAAAGTGAGTATTTAAAACTAGCCTTTCAGTCTTTTTCCCCAAGGGATTATAAACAGTGACTCAGGGAATGAACTGGTTGATTGCCATAATTACAGAAACAATAGAAAAGCCATTGTGTCTTGCGTGGGTCCACATTCCGGCATACAATATGAAGGGTTAATATTACTTTACCACCCTACCTGTGCACAAGTTTATTATGTAACATAGATGTAGCGGTATCTACAACGCCACATGCGAACAACGCGTCATACTGACGTCACGCAAATCCTGCATCTCGCAAGCAGAGTTTACCGCGCAATTAGCATAGATACAATTTCCCAACATCAATCGTTGGGCAATTGCCCGCCAGACAAAACACCCGTCTGGTCGGAGGATCCTCCCTTTTCTATGGAGGTTGAGTGAACTTTACACCCTGTTCCTCATACCTCTATACTGGTGACCCCGAACATGAACGTCAGCGCAGCCTTCGTGCAAACACTTCAGCGTGACGTCATCATCATCACTCCCGCAAGCTTTAGCGGCGAGTCACCCAGCCAGCCAGCATCCACGGCTTCAACGGGTATCCTGACCACCAGCATGCAGCGTCCGCGCATACCTGGTCATCACCCTCAGCCTCATCAGCAACCTCGGCACAGCACACTGCACTTTCGGCCGGTCAACAAGCAGAGCACCCTCTCCTGGTCGACGCAGCAGCCAGCCTCAACCCGGCGCTGTACATCCGACGCACTGGAATATAACGCAGCGCCACCCCGACTCACTGGGGACAACCCCGCAGACAGTTCCGACTCACCGTGAACTATGCGGCAACCGGTTCCGACTCACTGGAACCTCAGCTGGCCTGGCAAGCATCGCAAGATACAAGACTCAGTCCAATATCGACCTCCGGTCTCCGGAGGGGAGTGATGTAGCGGTATCTACAACGCCACATGCGAACAACGCGTCATACTGACGTCACGCAAATCCTGCATCTCGCAAGCAGAGTTTACCGCGCAATTAGCATAGATACAATTTCCCAACATCAATCGTTGGGCAATTGCCCGCCAGACAAAACACCCGTCTGGTCGGAGGATCCTCCCTTTTCTATGGAGGTTGAGTGAACTTTACACCCTGTTCCTCATACCTCTATATAGATAGTGTTACTTACTGATCATCAAGATATTTAATAACAATGTACTATGTGACAACTATTTAGCTTCATACATATCATTAACACAACAGCTAATGACTGTTGTCTTCTTAATTGCAACTCATTAAAAGCTCATGGTGTAATGAATATTATCTTTTGTTGATGTTGGACCATGACCTATGTTCTCAAAATAGGGTTAGCTAATGGAATTGTTTAAAAAAAACCCTTTAATAAAGTTTTCATTCTTCTACAAAATGATTTTATTAGAGCTATTTCCTCAACCGGTTTTTTTTTTTTGGTCGACTTGGTTTTTTGTAGTCACTTGTTGCGCCATCCGTTTCATAAGGCGCAATTTATAGTTATAAGGAATAAGACGCGGCGACGGAGCTTCAGAGTCTGTCTTGTGTGTGCTACGGCCCTCTCACGTCCCGGACACGGCCCTGATGTGTGAATAGACCTTAAATAGTAGTAAACATTCGAAATTATAATGTAATTTTATGTGTGTATACCATTTTCAACGATGCGATGGCCGTAATTCACATCACATCACCCTCCTTTCACAGTTATTTTATCTCTGACAGCAGCAACCCAATAGCAACCTTATAGTAAAGTGAATAAAGATCACTGTGATTTTGACAGAATTGTCAGTGGCAGCAACCTTATTTTAATGTTAATAAAGATCATTGTGATTTTGACTGACTTGTCGGTGGCAGCAAGTGTCATTTGCTATAGAATTTTTGGCTCTCAAGAGGGCTTTATAGTCAAAATGATTTAACTTCGGAAACTCAACAACGGGATATCAATATCGCCACCCCATATTGCCGCCCGATCGCACGACGCTCTCAACATCTGCCTAGCCTCTTCTCAACTATGTTGAGGTCGGCCTCCAGTCTAACCGAGTGCACCTGAGTACCAGTATTTTACATGGAGCGACTGCCTGTCTGACCTCCACAACCCAGTTCCTGGCTATTACGAAACCCCTTGGTTAGACTGGTTGTCAGACTTTCAGGCTTCTGACGACCCGTTATGACTGTCAAAGATCCACGAATGACAGCCGGAACCAACGACAATACGGCATAACCTCTATGGAATATAATCAGGGCCCATTCGCAAGCGTTGCATTGTGTGAATTAGCTCTTAAAAGTGGGACACAGTAGGTAGGCAAAGGCTATCCAACAGTTTTGTAATTAAACCAAACATTTTCTTTTCAGAATTCTTCACCTACAAATCCTGCAGAACATCTTTACTGAAACAAACCAGTCTATAAAGGCGTACAGTGAAATACACAAGGACATGAAAGACTCCATCAAAGAAACGGAGCAGAGGATCAAAAACTTTAGGACTATTATTGATAGTGATGCATAATTTAACACACATATTCAACACGCATAGAAACTTGTGTACTAGCGAAGTCTGCATCCAGTGAGTTTCGTGAAGATCAAAATTACATCTACAGTTAAATGCGCATACGCACGAGCAACATGCGTCAACGGCAGAGGCAACTGCATCTATAACACACACTTGTCGACAGTCGTGAGTACAGTCCTCAAACCACTGACCTATATTTATCGCGACATCATACGATTTTCGCCATTATAGCGCTGATAACAACGTGTGCGTCTGTGGAACTAATATTTTTTGCAAAACGACGACCATTTCCAAGTCTGTCAATTTTAGTTCCTGAGACGGTCGACCGGGGCGCTTTGAATCGACACAGAAAACAACTGTCATTTCGTATATTTAGTCCAGCGCAGTGGTTTATTAGAGGTCAGTGGCTCAAATACACAAGCGGCCCGCTGTCGACGGCGGCCGTCAACGATTGTCGCTGACTGCCTCTGCCGTCGACGCGTTCCGCTGGTGTGTATGCACGCTATGTTCGACGGTATAAGGTATGAAAAAGAGCCTAATGTAAGACTTGTAAGAGGAATTTCATATTTTTTAACAGCATAAACGTTGCAAAATGTTTTGGATATCTATAGAAATATCTACTTTACATGGTAAATTTTATAATCTAAAAATTATAATCTGGGTATAGTTTCCAGTGTTGGATTTTCTCAGTGATCCTGATTTCATTTGGGTTTTGCACAATGTCTTCGATAAGAAATAACTTACCTATTGAATTGTGAATTTATGCTACTTACTCCCGAACTACTAAATCGAGCCACCACTTGCATTTTTTGTATAGAAGTCTGTAGCTTTTTAAACGGTCGTGAATTCGAATTCGGAACAATTTCGGATCAATGATGGCCAGTACGTCGGCTTCGAAATTGCATTAAAACTTTTTATTAGACTCATCATTATATTGATGTTTTACGCCTCTAAACCTCACATGGAATCGCACGGTGGCTCGATTTAGGAGTCCGGAAAACCTGCAAAGACAGACAGGTAGAATTATTTTGTTTTTGTTAACATTATTTCTATTATTATTCGTAATAAACGTTGTTTATTAATTATTTACAAAAGAATTTTCTGTTTTCTTGTCTTTCCTTCTGGCTTTCATACACTTTGAAATTCATTCTGGCGCAATGCACCTTGCCACTAATAGTGTTAAGGGTCTTAGTGCTTAGGGTGCTACAGTGTTGTTAACTCACGAAGTGACACACACTTTGCGTAGCTTCGTGAGATAAAAATACTGTACAGACGACAGCACATCAAGCTACCCGAAACTGTCAAATTTTCCCGATCAACTTTGAACCTAATGCTGTAGCGATAAAGTTGAAAATCTATTAAAGAAATTTGACAGATTGTAGTAGCTTGATGTTCTGGCGTCTGTACTTTACTTCTTGTTTTTGGATGCGTGGCCAAAATCGGAAGTAAGGTCGCCATCTTCCTTTATCACTACAATTTCTGTGTATCCAGACGCCAAAAGATCCTTGTAGCACTTAGTTGACGGCTCGTTAAAATCAGTATTTTCAGTCAACTCAGCCGATTACAGTGCACAGCAAGTGTCTGTGTGTGTGGAAAGGCCTGCGTCCAATTTGTCCAACAGGGCTTTCCAATGTTTTGATACAAGCCACTTCATTTGTCCAATTTCTGCGTCCAGTTTGTCCCGGCCTTTGGTTTTCAGTACCTAGATAAGTACCTTACTTAAGTTTTTAAGTCAATCGAAAAGCTAATCCATAGAAATCCCACGAAAAGTCGATTAATGTCCTCGTCTTATCAGCGACTCACATCTGTAGATCTACCACAAAGTGCAAAGTCGACGGCCCTCCGCGATGCCGTCTAAAGGTGACTCTGGCAGAATACTTAGTCGACATCGGATCAATAGCCAAAAAAAAAAAACAAAGAAAACATGTGAAACACCAACCTACCCACAAAACAAACAATTTACGCAAATAAATATTATTTTTAAACCAACTCGTATGATCCATAAAAATATGTGGTCAATGGCATTTTATCTCTGTTTTACGCCCAGTTGTGAGAAAAATAAGTACCTAGGTACTTAATTTTAAATAAACAACATTTCATAAGATCACGGTTGTGGGAAAATTAACTATGAAAATGCAATCGACGGACTAAAACAAAAGTTAGTCAACAGCAGCTGACATTGAGAATTAGATTCTATTCGTCTTATAATTCAGTCATAAGTTACATGTCGTGGCGAGCACCCGTGCTTATGAGTCGGTCAGTGATAAGTTGATAACGCAAACGCAAATAAAAATGCTGGAACGTATTGCTTATATCATGGATATAGTGACTGAAATCTTCAGGTAAGATCGTGCATTTATTTATTTTGACTATATTTACTATTTGGTAAGTAAGTATATTATGTATACCTAATTTTTTTTTTCTGTGAATGTTAAATCTTTATGGTCATTGATAAATATGTAAACAGCGGAAATTGGAAGCAAACTTCCAGTTATAGCTGTTAGATAAACATGATTGTATGTATATACTTACATATAAAGATATTAACGCCAGTATAATATACCTAAACATTAATTATAATACGAGTAAATAAGATTAATATATAAACAACAATATCGCTTGTGAAAACTTTGTAAACTTCACTTTAAGTTAATCAATAGGAATAAATATATAGATATTAGTATAAAAATAAGTCAAACAAGTTCAACAAACTAATTTAGGAAGTGTATTTAGATCTCTAGCCAGGGTGAAGAACTTTTCTCCCAATTTAATCTTAGAAAAATCCCACAGTCGTATAAAAACATATCTATAACTGGAAACATGTGTTTGTAATGTAACGTGTAGCTATAAAAGGCCTCCCTACACCACACTAAGCATTTGAAAACATGTCAAGGAAGTAAAAATGACTCTCGTTTAATAGTTTCTCTCAATAATTCAATAGTGTCTTTGTGACGATTCACAACAATAGAAAATTTGTTGTGGGTAGTTATAACGTGTTTTAGTTTCCTACCATCCAGTTATTTATTTACTAACTAGCTGACCCGGCAAACGTTGTTTTGCCATATAAATTATTTCTAGCTGCCCGGCGCTACTTCGTTCGCGTGGTGTCCTACCCCCTACCCTACTCCTACCCTACTCCTACACTACTCCTACCCTACTGCTACCCTCTATCCTACTCCTACCCTACTCCTACCCTACTCCTACCCTACTCCTACCCTACTCCTACCCTACTCCTGACCTACTCCTACACTATTCAAAATCCTTAATTGAATACGTGCTTCAATTCGAGTGCACCCGAGTCTACCGTACCGAAGGGACGATGGTCAAAGGTTGCATATTAGAAAATCAAAACTTTCAAAAATCAAAATTTTTGGACAAATTAATGTGTTAAAATTAATGTTTAATGATGATTTTTGATTAGTAATGATTTGATATTTTAAAATTACATCTAGCAACTTTTGATCTGTCGTTCATTTGATGACACATACATTGGGATTTTAAATTTTTTCTAAATAAAACATTTGGTCATTTAAAATTTGTTATTTCGTTTATTGTTCTTTTAAAATTTGCTCGAGAAAGTTTTGATTTTCTAATATGCAACCTCGTCAAATGTTTGACAGGTAAGTAGGTAGAACAGTTTATATGGGAAAATGAAATTGTTGTTTTCACTATCTTCCTCGCAATTTTTGCATATTTTCTCACCGTTTAAACCTTCCCTGGACTACGATAAACATTTGAAAACCAAAATCAGCTAAATCGGCCCAGCCGTTCTCGAGTTTTAGCGACTCAAACGAACAGCAATTGATTTTTATATAAATATAGATAGATAAAGTTAAAGATCAGCCTGAAGTGATTGGTAATACTTTTAGAAAATTAAGCACTGGTTAGTCAATGAAAATGAAGATTAGATTATTTACTATGATATGTAGAATCGAAAAAGAAGGTACAAACTGTAACCAGCACATGAGTTTAGATCCCATAGCGTCGAAATTACTCGTCGGTTATTAAAAAAAAATATTGCTATTCCATGCGTTTTGACCGCGTAGGTATTACATTTTTATATGAAACAAGATTTTTTTTTTTGATAACCGACGAAAAATTTCTACGCTGTGGGGTCTAGTATCATGTGCTGAATCCATGGTTACAGTTTGCGCGTCGATGTCCCTGCCACCATTTCACCATATCTGTGTTAATTGGTAATTTTCTGTTTTTACATCACACAAACTCATTTTTGTTTTTACTTTCGTTTGGTCTATTCTCTGTAAGTCTCCTGCTATAAGTATAAGTAACAGTTTGATCAACAAACGTAACTATTCTGATTTGTAGCATTAAATAGTTGAAGTTTCAAATGCTGATAATGTAAAATCCGAATTAAAGAATTTTTGTACTTATCATGTATAGATAAGTATTATACCAGACACAACAGATATGGAATGTAACGCCTATGAGTATCTACGGCTACAAAATAACAACCCAGAGGGACTGTAGCACATAGTGTGAACTTGCTGGTCAGATCGTTATTTCTATTAGTTTTAATCACGTTCAATTTGTTCACGTCTAATTTGTACGACATTTGCTGGACAGAGTCTATTACCTAATCTTGTTTGTATGCAATTAGATGGCTTTACTGTATGACATGGAATGCTATTTACTCAGTCTATCGCTGACTGTTGATTATGGACTTAATAGCTACTGGCGGCGCCTTCACCCGCGTGGATGTCGGAAATTATCCCACGGGAACGATGCTACCGGAACAAAAAGTAGCCTATATCCTTCCCCAGGTTGCCATCTATCTCCTTGCCAAATTTTATTAAAATCCGTTCAGTGGTTTATGCATACTTACAAACAGAGTTACTTTCGAATTTATAATATTAGTATGAATGGATCGTTGCTAAAAACACAGTCAATCGAGTTTATAACACACCTGGCCATCACGTTGGTAGATAGTACCGCATTGTACGTTATTTATTAAAATCATTTAGGATTGCTGTTGTTGAGTTTTTTTAACTTGAAGAAACTATCCCCAAACGGTCAATTACCTACCTAAATAAGCCTTTTACAGCAATGTACGCAGCAACAATGTTTTTATTTATCTCCGCTCTCAAATCTCTTTTTAACTACCTAGGCTAAGTACCTAGCTTACCTTGGTCAATAGGATGATAGTCATTGCCTGGACCCTAGTCGCACTCGTGTAGACATCTCTACTCTTTTAATTCTGTGGGAATTTTATTCGTTCAACACTGGTTTTTAAAAATATATGCTTTGTTGTCAAAAACCTTCTTGTCGACGGTGCGATCGTTTTTTTAGGCCCAAAAAGCCCCGAAAAAAGTTATGGCCCATCCTAAACCTATAGGACACAGCAAGTTAAGCTTTAAAGTCAACAATTCAATCAACCTGTACAGATTTAGAAACATTCTTCATAGATATAGGCGTCCGTTTACCTACATTTCGTAACTTGGCCCCGATAATACACCTGATAACATATTGGAGGTAGGTACATACCTTACTTCTTACTTCGTACCTACTTTCTTACACGTGGATAATAGTAGAAGGTTCATGACTGATAAGTAGTTTTATTAGGTCGACTATCAGGTACCTAATCGCATTTAACTTTGAAGGGAAATTCCGTCTTGGATTCCTTTCCTCCTGGGAAAGAGGACTTTTACCGACAAAATCACCAAGGTGTTCCGTTGTCCTTTTTTACCTTATTTTGGACACACCGTTGGGTACCTACGTCAAAGATGATTATTGCTAGTAGGTAGCCAGTTCTCCTCTTCCGCGAATTATAACGGATTACTCACCATTAGGTCCCTCTTTTTAAGCCTAACCTAGTTCTGCTCTCAGCAGATTTCTTGACCATGAAATGAATGCCGTCCATCCTGCAATTAAAAAATCATTGTTTAAAAAAAAGACCTACCTACGAACTACGCGGGAATCCTGTATGTAGCAAAACTTCCGATCATAGATACTTTCCATCTAATCTAATCTACTGCAAAGGCCCCCCTCTGCCTTTTCCACAAAATTCTGTCTTTCTAGTACCGGCCAGTCCTATCGCTAGGAGTCAAGCTCGTCCCGCCACCTTCACCTTGGCCTGTCTCAATGTCGTCGTGCGTTAGTTGGAACCGATGCAGTGTAGCAATATATCCTTTTTATTCCTATGTATGTATTAAGTGTTGGTGTAGGTAAGTGGCCTCGCGACGCCAGCAGGTCAAGCTACCCAAAACTGTAAAATTTTCCCAATCATCCTTGAACCTTAATGCTTTAGCGATAAAGTAGAAAATCTTATAAAGAAATTTGACAAATTGTAGTAGATGATGTGCTGGCGTCTGTAGGTACAGACGCAAGACACATTACTTTGCTTCGCCTTGGACTTTGACAGTATCGGATAGTAATTACGTAAACCACGTCACATTGAAATCTATACATGCCGTGCCATAGGTACTACCTATTAATAAGGTAATACTGTTCGTCGAAGTGATAGCTAGGTACTTTAGTACAGTGATACCACAATAATTCTTGCGTTCTTTCCTTAAAAGACCATTTCAGACACGGATCTACATGGTTAACATGATCCTTATGGGTCTACCCTTTATAGCAAAACTGTTTTAGTCATAATATTATTTTGCATAACAGCAAATGGCATAAACTTCATTTCGCAGAAAATCGTTTGGCAAACACTCATTTATCATACATTCAAAACTCATAATTTTTTAAGTCAGAATCATCTTTAGGCATAAATTTCATATCCATAATAATTAAAAAGTAGAAACATCATATCGCACAAAGTTCACAGTCAGTATCGTCTTTTGGCATACATTTCATATCGATAGTCATTAAAAGGCAGAACTATCATATATCAGAAAGTTTACAGTTAGAATCATCTTTTGGCATACATTTCATATCCATAATAATTGAAAGACTCATCTATCACATTACAGAAAATTCATTCATTCATTAATTCACCATGCATGCAGCAAGCATGCACCATGCAAGCAAGCATGCAAGATGCAGCAGGCATGGTTTCTGTCATGACTCCGGCGCTGCGGGGCTCCGGCGATCCCACGTGAGCTTATCATCGCAGATGGTTTTAAGGCTCACCACCCCAGCTTCGGCTTGGAAGCCGGCCAGCCTCAGCTGCGGCGGCGAGCGTTCATACCACCTGCTCCTCAGCTCGCGGGACGCCTCGCCCCTCCGCGCCTACGCGAGCTTAAATTATACTAGGGGTACGGCAGACAAGACTACGTGGAGTCGGTATTGCAGCGATTCGATTCTGTCACTGACTTTTATTATTATTATTTTCGGACAACAATGATCCAGCGTGTTAGTAAATCATAAAATAACTTATTACTAGTACAACATATGTTGTGCTTTTGAAGCACAACATATTATTGACTTTTCGCGACAATATTTTAATTTGAAGTTAAAAATGCTATTTTATAGAATAATCTATCTAATCTAATCTAATATATCTTATTCCAAACGAAATTCTGCCATCCTCATAGTATGTGAAGTGAACGTTATGCTAAACGAAATTACCTATGCGAAATTTTAACTTTGTCAAAGGTAATTATGCCAAATAAAATTCTGCTATCTTAAAAGTATGCCATTGTTAATTCGGACATATAAACATTCGGCCAAACAATAATTATATTAAATAATTTTTATGCCTTATGAAGAAGATATGCCAAATTTTCGGAGCATCAAGATTCTGCCAGATAGAGGGAACCCGGTCCTTTCATGCTCCGACCAATATTATGTCTGGACTTTAAAACAGACTTTGACCCTTGAGTTTGTTTGGCCATTTCTTCTCAGGGGTAGTCAGATAGGAAATGTCGACTCCGTCTAGCTTATTTTTTAATATGACGTGTAAAAGTCATTCCGATATCCCGATACATAATAAACAGTTTCTTTTAAACAATTTCGCTTTAAAACCGCCGGTGTCACCAGTTTTGTGCCTCCTCATCCTGACGCATCTGACACAAATCTGTCCTCTTTAGCGTGATTGTTTACTACAGTGTATGATTCCGTAGGTCAACTGCATTAAAGTAAATACCTACATCATTGTGTGTTATCTTTGTTTTTGCATTTCATTTTATGACTAACAAAGTGAAGATAATCATAAAAATGAACGGTGGTACGCACAACGACATATCATATCATATCATTTCCAGTAGATATAAGCTGACTTCTCATTGTACGAGATAACCTATACACTAGAAATATATAGCTAGATATATCGCCGTGTGTACTGAGTTCATTGAAATTCTTGGAGTACCTAAGTTCGTCAGAAACTCAGAATGTTATAGGTAAAGGTCATTCGTCATGTTTGCTTTTTAGGTTCACCTTTGTATGTAGGTACTTTGCGTTTTGTTTGGACTTTTCTTGTCAATTAAAATACCAAGGAATTAAAATAATGACAATCCTCCTATACCTAGCTACACGTTCTGAATCATCAATTCAATAAAAACATTCCTCTTTTCGTGATAGCCAATACAACTTACTGAACTCACTGCATTTCATGATAGTCATGCATGGTGCAAGTACAGACGCCAGCAGCACATCAAGCTACTACAATCTGTCAAATTTCTTTAATAGATTTTCAACTTTATCCCTAAAGCCTTAAGGTTTAAGGTTGATTGGGAAAAGTTGACAGTTTCGGGTAGCTTGACCTGCTGGCGTCTGTACTTAGTGCTTTGTCGTACGGAAGTACCATCATCATCACCATCAACTACAGCCTGACTTACCCACTGCTCCAATCTCCATGCTCCTGAGCCAGCCTCAGGCAGTTTTTACCCACGATCGCAACAATATGGTCCGCCCATCTTGCCCCCAGACGACCGGCACTTCGTTTTTCAGTCCTTGGAACGAAAGTACAATATCTACGGCCGATGAATCACGGCCGGCCTTAACATAGGGTCTCCGAACTTTCGCGCCGGCCATGATTCATCGGCCGTAGTGTACAGACGCCAGCACATCAAGCTACTACAATCTGTCAAATTTCTTTAATAGATTTTCAACTTTATCGCTAAAGCATTACATTCAAAGTTGATTGGGAAAATATGACAGTTTCGGGTAGCTTGATGTGCTCATTGACATAGAAAAGTATGGACTGGAAATACCTACAAAAATACCTACTACTCATGTCATATTGTCTCATAAAATGGCTGCCATTGCTGGGGTTGTGTTAATCAAGGTACATAACTGCCGATCAATTCTGTAAAAATCTCACCGTGAAAAGTTAAGTGAAGTGAGCTTAGAGTGAGCTGTCAATAGTGTGAATCCCTAGCATTAGTTGGAATGACAGCTCACTCCACGCTCACTTCACTTCACTCCATGGTTACAGAATCGCACTGCTGTTACTATAACGAGTATCGATACTAAATACGAGTTTTACTAGTTATCACGTTTGGATCATACCTAATATTTTGATTTTGGTGCTGTGAAGTATGAACCACAGGCCGGACCTAGCTAGGTCACTTGGACCGAATAAGACGCAGGATTATTTATGTTAACATCGCAGAATATATTGATATCGTTACAGCGGAGGAAGTAGTTTCGGAAACCATTACGGTAAGTCGGCAACGGTACAACACCATTCCATTATGACATATTTTTGTAAACAAACGAATTAATTAACAAATATAATAAAAAGGCCTGTTATATGGAAATGCACCCAAATATACAAGCTGTTGTTTTGCATCCTCGTCAAATTTCAGGAGGCTGTTATGAAAGACATAAATAATCAAATAAAATTACGATCCCTGGTAAATAATGAAAACATACATGTTTATTTAGTTATTTAAGTTTGACAGTATTTCAGAATACACCACTTTCAAAGAACAGAATCGCGTTATGGTATCGTATAAGCGGCCGCGTTTTTTATGTGTGTGTAAAAGGGCAGTTACAGGGGGGTCTCACTACACACTACACAATCAGTAGCATAATTACCTCCTTGAATTTGACGAGGATGCAAAACGACTCCTTGTATTATCAATACTTTAGCCATAAATTCATGATCGCGTTACAATTGTACCATCGAATGTGTATTATTGTATGTATTAATGCATGAAAACCGGCTATTAAGACAATTGAGGTTGATTTTCATTCTTTCTTGCACCAGTTAGCATAATCCTAAAATGTCAAGATTTCATAAAATAGTCATTCAGCAGGATTACTTGATCTTAGAGAGTTGTGTTGATGACTTTTATGATTATAATTCTGTAAATACATATTTGTTACGGCCGCGAATCATATTTTAATCAACGCACCTACAACATAGTACTGACCAGAAAATTACAAAAATCGTAAGAAAATTTGAATTTCGCGGGCTACCTTGGAGCATCCACCTTAAGATGGCTGCTACGGCACTTACCTACAACTGTCACTATGTCACGACAAAATGTTGCCATAATTAGCAACAACTTAAAGTATAGTTGTCTCTTTTATCAAATAGGATTATCTCACTAGAAAGAGTGAGACATAACAATATTTCAAATTCTGAATCATACAAGTATTTCACTCATATATTTTGTTGTATAAATGTATGTATAGAATAACGCGGCGTCTCCATGTTTTTCCTATCTCAATGGATGTGCTGGCGTCTGTACCTTACTATGTGTACAGCGAGGGCCAAATCACAAGCAGAGCGGGAGCGTTTTTATTGCAATCGAAATGATCTAAGGCTGCTTTCCCACCAGAGATGTGCTATGCAGCTATGCTGCGAGGATGTAATAGCTAAGCTGTGAAACTATGTGACCGTTTCCACTGATACTAAGCTATGTGGCGGTGCGAGTAAGATGTGCTATGAAGATGCGCCGCCGCAAAGTACCTGCGCGAGGAAGATGCGCAGCTCGAGCTATGCGATGTATCGATAGTACGGAAATGGTGAGTGCGGCACACAGCTACACCACTCGCGACCATCCATAGCACGCATCCATAGCACGCATCCATAGCACGCATCCATAGCACGCATCCATAGCACGCATCCATAGCACACATCCGTAGCACGCATCCATAGCACGCATCCTTCCATATAAAAAACATATCTTAGTAATGAATATGATTGGTGGATATCAGCAACGTAGCATAGTACATCTCTGGTGGAAAAGCAGCCTAAATCGCAGTTATTACTTATTCTATGAAGTTACTATTTAGCATTAAATATTGTAGCAGTTAGTTTCCTACTGATAAAACCTGTATACATGTACTAACTTACCGAAGCTAAGTAGGTATAACTATTTCTGAATATCGTCAATATGGCAACTTGCGTAGACCTTATCTGGTATAGCGATAGCATTAAGAATATAATTTATTCAATAAATTATTCAAATCAATATTTACGAGTATTAGCTTTAGTAAAACCTTCATCACTGACTTTCTTAGAATAGATATGCACTAAGAATTAAATATAAACCATCTAGATTAGGTATGTAGATTAGACAGTATTTCGTAAGCGACAATGTAAAAACAGAAAATTTTCAGTAAAATATGGTACACTACAGTTATTTTTCATGAGGAAATTAAAGCAATACCTACCACCGCGGAGGAAAAAACCAACAATATGCCTACTGTTACTTTGAAACCGATGTCTGATCATTCCAGATTGCGAAATTATTGTCTAATTTCACCTGAAGTGAGGTAATCAGACATTCTAATGATTCGAATAAGGTAGTCTTAACAGTGGAAGCCTTTTCCATGAAGTTAAGTATAGAAGATTCTTCTACGATAATCACGCTTAGCAGACTTAGAACAATGCAATAAATAATACAGCGGGGTAATTGCGTAACACACTGTCAGTAACATTTTGACAGTTCAATAACATTCATTGCCTTATTCACGTTGGTGAGCGGACAAATGTATCGATCATATGAAGCAATGAATTAGCAATATCCTTCTAAATCATTCAGATTATGATTGAAAGTGTGTTACGCGACTAGGGCGCTGGTAGCAGTCTACCTATTCTCTCAACGAAATCAGTGGTCGTTGAGGACCTAAACAATGCATTTCAACATACCAAGATTTATTTGTTCATTGTTGCAAAATTACAACAAATAACTTACACAGGTAGACATTTTTTCTGGAAAAAAATTAACCTTTTATCAATGATTTCTTTTTCTCTGTTCCAGCCAAATATCTGCGCTGCTGGGTATACAATGGGCTCCCATGGACATCCCCATGTCCCGTCGGCTGCAGACCCTGGCTGCCTTCGTTTGGATCTACCTCATACTCTTTGGAGAAGCCGTCTCAATATACCTGTTCATTCAACTGGTGTACTCCAGGTTTTGGTGGATGGGGATACTGTATGGAGTCTGGTTTATAAATGACATTGAGATTTGCAACCGAGGTGGACGAACGTAAGTATTTACGATACCTACCTTATATTCCTCTTACAGATTATACTTTTACCCTTACCTATAACAATAATTAGATTTGCTCCAACCCTTGGTATATGCAAAGAAGCTAGTAATGTACTGACCTACTATCACCAAACATTAACTATGGTGGCTTCGACATTTGCGCCGTTAGCGTTTCAGCATATAAGAAACTGTTGTATCATAATTGTGTTTCTTATAGTTTAACTAAACAACAAAGCTTTGAGCATATCGGTGGGTTAGAGGTACAGGCATCAAGCTACTACAATCTGTCAAATTTCTTTAATAGACTTTTAACTTTATCTCTAAAGTATTAAGGTTCAAGGTTGATTGGGAAAATTTGACAGTTTCGGGTAGTGTTTCGGGTGTGCTGGCGTCTGTACAATCCATTAACATTTTAGTCGATTTGATTGTTTAGCCGACATGAAAATGGCTGATAGGTATATCTTTTCCCGTCATATTTAATTCAACGAACTAACAAGCATCTTATAATCATCAATATTTTACACCAGCTAATCTAATTTCAGATCACAATGGGTGAGAAATTGGACATGGTGGCGTTACCTCTGCGACTATTTCCCTATAAAACTAGTGAAGACTGTCGACTTGGACCCTTCGAAAAACTACATGTTCGCGTGCTTCCCACACGGTGTCATATCCTTAGGAGCCTTTGGAAGCTTTTGCACCAATGCTACAGACTTCCACAAACTGTTTCCCGGGATGAGTTGCCACTTAATAACCCTTGGAGGACATTTCTTGGTTCCTTTCTTCAGAGACTTGGCTCTAGCCTTGGGAATGTGTTCCTCTTCAGAGGAGAGTCTTCTTCATTTGCTAGACAACAAGAAATATGAAGGAAACTGCGCGTGTATGATCATTGGAGGTGCCGCTGAAGCGTTGGATGCTCATCCGAAGGAATATAAAGTGATTCTCAGTAGGAGGAAAGGATTCATTCGCGTTGCTATGAAGTCTGGGTAAGATCTTTTCTACTTTTTGAATACCTAGTAGCTTCCTTATATTTTTATCTTAGAATGTATGACAGTCACTTGCGTTTGATGTCCTTGTTGATTCTTTAAGCTCGTTATGAAACAAATAAGATAATTAATAAAATGATTATCTGTGCTACCTATTTATCATTAACTACTGTCATTAGAATTATGACGATAGCGACAATTTTTTTCAGTAGGTATATTGTATTTACTAGATACTTTTATACATAGTAGCTAGGGAATAGGCAGAGCTCTATAGTAGCTAGGTACACCCTAATTTCGCAACTGCCCTTGAGCGATAATATGAGATGTCTCAGTAATATTATACAAGTGCTAATATCACCTGATCTGGGAATCGAAAACAGAACTCCCCGGTCAGCAATCGCGCTTGCGTCAAGAAATCCAGATTATTTCAAACCTAAACCACAAAATGTACAAGGATCTTTTGACGAGTGGGCAAAATGCGAACTAACGCCGCCATCTTGTTATTTGTTACAATTTCACAAATATTTACCAACAGGGCTCCCTGCCAATATCATTCAAGCGCCAAAAAATCCTTGTACAACTGTACTGGAATGCTACATTTCGTAATTCTTTTATTTCCAGGGCATCCTTAGTGCCAGTGTTCTCATTCGGCGAAACGGACCTGTTTCGTCCCCCAAACAACCCTGAGAACAGCTTACTGCGCCGAATCCAGGAGCAAGTGCGCAAGTACACCGGCATCTCCCCCATGTTCCCCATGGGAAGGGGGATGTTCCAATACTCTTATGGGGTGCTACCCATGAGGTCCCCTGTTACTGCTGTCGGTGAGTTAAATTATTAAGAAGATGATATTTTTTTTATGCGACTCCCAATTATGAGTAAAAATACCGAAATTGCCCCCTAAGGTATATCTATCCTCCTGCCGGAGGCTTTACGCGGGGGTCGTGCGGTCCATGGCCCTATATGGGGCCCCGGTATGGGCGCGTTCACTGCGGCTTCGAGCCGCACACTACCTGAACGCGCCCCAAAAGGTGGTAGCCATAAGGCTTATCCGGGGATACCGCACGATCTCGGGCGAGGCAGCAAGCCTCCTTGCCGGACTGCCGCCATGGGATCTGGAGGCGATAGTCCTCGCGCGCCTGTATGACTGGCGCGCGGAGGCACTACGTCGGGGGGAAACTCTGCACCCGCGGCAAATCGCGGCGGAGCGGACGGACCTCCGGCGCGATCTCATGGCGGAATGGAAGGCGCGACTATCGCAACCCAGCGCAGGGCACGCCACGATAGCGACGGTAAGACCCCTCTTTGAGGAGTGGCTAGAGAGGCGTCACGGCGCTCTCACCTACCGCCTGACGCAGGTCCTCTCCGGACACGGATGTTTCGGGAGGTTCCTGCACATAATCAGGCGGGAGGAGACGCCCGGGTGTCACCACTGCGAGGATCGCCCAGAGGACACGGTGGAGCATACGGTGGAGGTCTGCCCCGCTTGGGCAGAGCACCGCCGTGTCCTCGTAGAGGCGATCGGCAGCGGCGGCGACCTCTCGCGTCCGGCCCTGGTGCAAGCCATGGTCCGGGGCGAGAGGGAGTGGGAGGCGGTCACCTCCTTCTGCGAAGCAATCATGCTAGCGAAGGAGGTGGCGGGATGGGCGAGGGAGAGATCCTCACGCCTCAGCCGCCGAGGGAGACGCTCCGGGCGTCGGGAGCCGCGTGACGACTCCCGGCCACCGTAGGCGCGGGCCTGCGGGCGGAGAGCAATGGGTAGCTCTCCGTCCGATCAGGACCAGGCCCGTGCCGGACGGCGTGTTTGTGTTCCACGCGCGCCTCAAAGAGATGTCAGCGTAGTTGACGGCTCCCGACAGGGCCGAAGCCTGCCGGGGTAGCGGGATCGTCCGAAAGGGTTACCGCTGCCCTGGTACATAAAGGGCTAAGGAAGGAACACGGGTGGGTTTTAGTCAGTAAGAGTCTGACACTCCCTTCTGCTCCACCCAGAGCGGGTTTCAGTTGCCTGTGTCAGCTTCAGTTGCCTGTGCCAGGGGCCACGGTATCTCTTTCGAACAACCCGCAGCCCCGGCGGCATCGGCCCCAGCGGACCCCGTCAGTTCGTGCTGACAGCTCTTAGAGGCGCGCGTGGAACACAACGCGCCGTCGACCCGGGCCTGGTCCTTACCGGGCGGCGAGCTGCCCATAGCTCGCCGCCCGCAAGCCCGCGCCTACGGTGGCCGGGAGTCGGCTGTTGACTCCCGTCCAGGGCGTCTCCTGCGGCGGCTAGGAGCGCGAGGGTGCAGCGATTGCCTCTCCCTCGCGCGCTCCGCCTCCTCCTTCGCGAGCATTACTGCTTCGCAGAAGGAGGTGACGGCCTCCCATTCACTCTCGCTCCGGACCATGGCCTGTATGAGGGCCGGACGCGAGAGGTCGCCGCCGCCGATCGCCGCCAAGAGGACACGGTGGGGTCCCGCCCAAGCCGGGCAGACCTCCACCGTATGCTCCACCGTGTCCTCCGGGCGATCCCCACAGTGGTGACACCCTGGCGTTTCCTCCCGCTTTATCCTGAACAGGAACCTCCCGAAACAACCGTGTCCGGTGAGGACCTGCGTCAGGCGGAAGGTGAGGGCGCCGTGGCGCCTCTCTAGCCACTCCTCAAAGAGGGGACTTATCGCCGCAATTGTGGTGTGCCCAGCGCTGGGTTGCGACAATCGCACTCTCCATGCCGCTATGAGATCCCGCCGGAGCTCTGTCCGCTGTGCCGTGATTTCTCGCGGCAGCGGAGCAACGCCCCGCCGTTTTGCCTCCTCTCGCCACTCCCATATGTGGGCGAGGACTTTGGCCTCCAGATCCCATGGCGGCAATCCGGCAAGGAGGCTCGCCGCCTCAGCGGAGACCGTGCGGTATCCTCGAATGAGCCGGACAGCCATGACCCTTTGGGACGCGATCAACCGGCGGGCTGGTCGCCGCCTCAAGGATCGCGCCCATACCGGTGCCCCGTAAAGGGCCATGGCCCGCACGACCCCCGCATAGAGCCTCCGGCAGGAGGCGTTTGGTCCCCCTAGATTGGGAAGGAGCCGCCTCAAGGCAGCCCCGGCCCGCTCCAGTCTGGGAGCCAAACGTCGGAAGTGCTCCACGAAATTCCACCGGCTGTCGAGGACGAGTCCCAGGTACTTCATCGTCAGCTCGACGCCGATGTGAACCCCTCCCGCCGTTATTTGTGAACCCGACGGTGGCGCGTCCCGAGGACCATGAAAACACATGGCCTCAGATTTGTGCAATGCCACCTCGAATCCCAATTGCCGGATCCTCTCGACGATTGTCGCAACCCCGCGTGTCGCTGCTTCGGCCGCCGCCTGGTGCGACCTCCCCTGCGCCAGGACCAGCGTGTCGTCAGCGTAGCAAACTACGCTGACGCCATCAGGGAGGTCGGCGCGCAGCACCCAGACGTACCCGATATCCCACAGATGCGGCCCTAGAACCGATCCCTGTGGGACACCGCACGACATCTCTCGCCGGTTCCACTCTCCCCGGTGACCGGGGTAGATGACGGCCCTGTCCGTCAGATAAGCAAGGTATATCTATACCTTAGGGGGCAATTCCGGTATTTTTAAAAATGTTAGCATTAAATCAGTCTCATTCTGTCAAAAATACGCCTAATTTGACACGGTTTTCACTTTTGACAAGGTTTTGACATCGGTTATCGCTGAGATGAGATTGCGACTTGATTTTGAATGTTTTTAGTTACCTTCCTTGCTTCTGAGTTTTGGTTAACCAGCTAGTTGGGGCCTATAGACATTTTTATTTCTCATGTTCGTAACTTTGAGATCTGTTAAGTACTCCAGTCAACAATTTTATTTTCTAGAATTTTACCCAGTTCAAAACTTTAAAACCAAAAGTATTTGTTCCAAGACATAAATACTACGATAGAGATTAGATTAGGCTACGATATTAATTATTGAGACATTTTATTTATTTTTGTTAAAAAAATAAGTATTTCATCAAAAACCTCTATTTATTTCCAGTTGGTACCCCAATGGAAGTAAAAAGAAACCTGGAGCCAACGAACGAAGAAATAGACGCCGTACACGCAGAGTTCACGCAGCGGCTGAAGACTCTCTTTGATACTGAGAAGGTCAAGTACTTGAAGTACCATGAAGAAGCCCGACTAGTCATCACGTAGGCGTATTCTTTTGTTTAACTATTACGATTGGTCTAACAGAGGCCTTAGCACGACGTAAAAGTAACGTAAATTCAAACGATTTTATAAATCTAAGCTACAACTATACTGTAGCATTTTGGTATTTTTTTTTTTGCGACTAGCACAATTTGTATCTCCCATAGATATGAATAGAACAGTGGTAGAACACGATACGACGTCGCGTCGTAAAACCTTCGATTTACATCAAAGGTGCCACCATTCATTGTCAGATGGTGACTGTCAACGATTGTCCGGACGGCTGCTAGTGAGAGACTTGGCATGTATCATGCTGTCTTGTATATGCTTAAAGGCGAGATCACAACGTAATGGCATTGTCTGACATTGGCATTGTACGACGCGACGTCGTATCGTGTTTATGTGTGGGAGCCCTAACGGCCCCGACTTACAAGGTGTATGTCGTAGGTCCGAATCGGCAGACGCTTTACTTTGTGTAAATTATTTCATCATCACTGCTCTCAAAACGGTGAAGGAAAACATCGTGAGGAAACCGACATGTCCTAGAACCAAAAATTCGAAGGCATGTGACCAACCCGCCGTGGGGCCGCGTGATGGATTACAGCCCACTCCCTCTCACAGAGAGGAGGCCTGTGTTCCAGCAGTGGTAACAATATCGGCTGATTAGAGATATGAATAGTTTTAAAATTAAGTAAATATTATGCACGAAATGTGTATTTATATTTTTTTTTAATCGAGCCAATTTACGTTACTCTTACTCGACGTGTTCGTGATAAGCCCACTGCACATGTCCGTGGTGTGTCAGGATTTGGCCAGGCGCTAAGCCCAAAAAAATTTGCTCGTATATTTTATATGAAGTCGTTTACAGACACGTCCATAAACATGAACAAAAATCCGCGGCCAAACCATTTCATAACACGTCACCGATGTATGCGTTTAGACCTTTTAGCTAAGTCATACTGAATCCAGCACAAGACTTGCTCAGCACAACAAGTATGCAGCTACACTCTCACTTCAATGAGGCCTGTAGGTAACAAACAAATTACCCAGGTCCTCGAAAATATAACCACGACTGTAACATGCAGGTCCTAAAGTTGCATTAATAGTCCAGATCAGCCTTTTAACTATATGTATGTATACCTAATATGTAAACAAAATCATCACTAGCTCGTCGTCTATCACTCGTCAGTGAGCGGAGTACCCGCAGCTGAGTATTGGGCCAAAGATATTTAAACTTTGTGCCTTCGATACCTACGTTAAGAAGAAGTCGATGATAGTCTTCTAGAAAGCCTTCATCTAATTTATGGACCTTACCAAATGATAAGAGCATAAAATTCGTTAATTAGCTATAGGAATTTCGGATTTGTCCTTTCTTGTTTTACTTTATTATTATAGTTCCTAATTATTGGCGTAATAAAAGTAATAGAATGAAGAATGCACTCAGTCATTCTGATGCAAGGTCCCTTACCTGTATAGATAATTTGGTATACCTACAAAATTGCAGTCTTTGGCATGTCATCAGTTGAGAACAATAATCGATCGTTTTAAACATTTATTCCTGGTGATCTTTATCCTTTCAAAAACAATAAAAATCCAAGGTTTTTGTACTTATGATTTTTACAGTTTTAATTTTAATAAACAAATATTTCCAATATGCTCACAAAGTACACATCAGTTAATCTATAGGCCGGCTTTTTCGTTGGTGACGGTCCCATGGTTCGCGCAGGTTGCGGGGGGACATGGATAGCGGGGGTGTGGACAATTATGCGGGCGGCGGGGCCGACGTCGCAGGCAGCAACACGATACGGTTGCGCATCTCAAACCGAACATGTTACTATGCAATGATTATAAAAAATATTGGAGGTCAAAACAACCAAATTACAATGGAGGTATTTATATTTTTTTTAACCATGCTCATCTGAACGAAATAGCGGATGATTTTAAAATTCACATGTAGGTATATATAATATTGATATTTTTGTGAAAGAGATTCAAATTAGGGTATAGTCATAGTCCATAAATTGAGCTAACATCTAGGCTTTCTAAGTATCTGTTACCTTTACACACCAAAACGGTTGAACGGCCATGATTTAGGTTTAAGACATAGGACATTTATCCCGGTAGTACGTTCCCGTGGGATAATAATATCTGACATCCATGTGTGAGACCAAAAAAACGGATTGACGGACGAAACAGACGTGATTTTTCAAAATCACGGTCAAAAGCTAGTCACGACTTAGTACATAATCTGCAGTTTCATCTTTGATAACTCGCGGTTGGACCCGCTAGGACCATAGGAGCGCAACAAACGAAAAAGGCGGCCTATAGTAGAAATACTAGTGTCTTTATAATAGACTGATATGAATTAGTTATAAGTTTGTTAAAATAAGTGGGTAGATGAATAAAAGTTTTTAATATGTTGTAAAAGGGCGTTTTATTTGGTTTGGCTAATGGAATTGATGGCGATCGTATCTGTCCAAGTACGACTAGTGTCTATATAGGAATGCCAGATCCAGGCTTGCACAGACTACACTCATTCATTAGGAATCATTAGGAACAAATAATCGGCTCCACAAATGAATGAATAAAAACAATATAATTTTACTATTTTTATTTATTTTATTTATTTACATTTTATATACAACGTTAACATTAACGAATGCGCATGTCTTAGCGCACGACTCTTTTGAGCATATTTTTATTACACGGCTATAAACGCACAAAAATGACACGACGTGGACGTGCAGCTACGCACAAATTAATCGCTTCTAAAAATACAGACGCAAACCCAAAGATGTTTCAATAGTAACTTGAAAATCCCCCATTTGGTTGATGTAATTGCCCCAGATCGGGCCAATATGTATCAACTTTTAAGCTTCACTCCCTGATCGTCTCAGCGTGCAATACGCATACTTACGATGTACTTTAACCACCTCACACCTATTTAGTCTTCTTGGCTTTCTGACTTGTCCTCATTTGATCTTCCTTATCAACGGCTATCTGTGTTTGTCGTCATATTTGTGCGTTCATAGCCAACATGCCTCCCTTACGTTTCATGATGAAGGTATCATTATAATTATACACAATAATATACAATACGAGCGGGAATGATACAGAGTATATCGGGCATGTTACTACGTTACTTAGAAATAACACATTGATGATGATGCAGTACTTGAACGTAAAGATTATGATGGAAATGACATTAGTTTGTGTAGATGATGCATAGCTAGAATATGAAAAACAGTAGTGTCTTTGATTATGAGCGATGTGGGAGAAGATAGAAGAAGAAAAAGAGATGATAAAGCATGAATGAACTGATAGAAAACATATTCTTTAAATCAGTGTGAATGTTAAACACAATCATCAACGTTTTTATAATAATAATACGAGTATCTAACATCGATCAAACTATTTTCGCACAACATTAAAATATAAAATTCAATTATGAAAGAAATAAACAGAATGAAGTATCGTAGTACCATGCGGGCGTCAGTCCAGCTCCCGCCCATTGGACAGTCACTCGAAAAAAATGAGCTCTAAAACAAAATCACCGACAAAACAACTATAAAACTCATTGTAACATACAATTTACGAGACAGCTATTATAAACTCGCGGCAAGATTTAACTACCGGAATATTTTTAACAGCGATATTAATAGACACATGTCCCAAATCCAATGAAAGTAAAAATTATCTCTATTGATAAGTAACATTGTTCGAGAGCTCGGAAAACTCAAACACAAACTTAACAAAGGCTCAACGAAACCTTAAAGGCTATAGACATTAAGTAACAAGAAGACATTATCGGTGAAAAATCATTGTATTGGACACGGATTGGATAATGGAAAATGGTACATCTCACACTATATTTCCATACAGATTTCTACCGAGAATACAGTCTTTAACGAAACGATCGTACTTCAAAATGCCATTGAACAAGAAATGAAGGTCACCATCAAACCGATCAGTTTAAAAAACTCGTCTGTTTCAATCCCGTGTTTTCGCCGTCCACTAAAAATCTCTATAAAAGTTTGATCCCAAGAACGTAAACGTAAAGTTGATCCTTAGTCCATGTTTGAAGAAAGTTTGCATCGGTGGATCGTCAAGGACTAACTGATCATGTATGTCAAAGTCGGGTGTAATCTGAGCCGTAAGGCCAATAAGTCACAATCTATATAAAGAAGACTAGAGTCTTGCGAAGCTCACGCTTGCTTCGGATGCGGCGCGGGTGCGGGAGGGGCCGGCTTGAAGCATTGCATGAGGAAGGCCGTGTACATCACGAACGCTATCGACAGCGCTATCAGCGCGTACATGAAGATGTTCAGCTCTGGTTGTCGGAATCTGTGCTTTCGGAGCCACTCCAGTACTTCGTCTTCAGACATGAGGTCTCCTGTAAATTTAGTCAATATAAGTATAGGTGAATCTAACTGCCTTGAATTAAATAACAGATTTTCAAAGTCTTGAATACCAGACTCAATAGAAGGAACACTCGTCTGAAGTTGATATACTAGACGATAAAGAAATTACTATCAATCTTTTCAAGATACTTGAGTAAGTCTGTTTCTCTTGTTGTCTTACCTCTGTATATACTAGGGAATCTCTTCCTGAAGTACACGATAGCCGGTAGCTTGGTGACTCCCCACTTGCGAGCGTATCTTGGGTCTTGCATTTTCACAAACGTGATGTCTAGGTTATCAGTTTCGCTGTCAATGTTCTCCAATTTGTCCAATACCGCACGACTTTCTGTTGATTTCTCGTCTACAAACAACAAAATCAGTTAATACCCCTTACAAATTAAGTTAATTAGTCAGCTTCTAGATCTTTTCTCCTACTTACAGAAGTAAACAGCCAAGAATTCGTTCTCCTCCAGCAATTTGTCCAACATCTTACGGTTCACCTCCTCAATTTCGTTTTTGATTTCAAAGACGTCCTGAGATGTCAACCATTGTAAGATCCTGTCCACTTGATGGAGGTCTCCATCATACAACATCGGTATTTGTTTACGGAAGTACACCAATGAAGGTATATTCACAATGTTGTAAGTAGCAGCTGCTTCGTGGCTGGCGATCTTGACGAAATCAATACCGAATTGGTCAACTTCTCCGTCAATTTGTTCTAGAGATTCAAGGATTTCTTCACATTCTGCACAGTCTTCATCGTCATCTATAACGAAAATTGGTATTTAAATATCTCTGTATTTTCTTTAATTTAATAAATTCCTTGACATAAAACAATACTTACAGAAAAAGACAACCAACAGATGTGATTCGTACAACAATCTCTCCAACATTCTATCGTTGACAGACTCGATTTCATCAGCCAATTCTCTGTTTTCATCATCAACGAGCCACTCTAGTATAGATTCTTCGTTTTGTAAATCACCCTCGAATAGAAGAGGATTACCGTTCCTAAAAACAATAACTTTTTATTAGGCATATTCAATATTTTTTTTCTGTACAAGACAGATTTTTTTTATTTTTTTTTTATTTAAGGTTCAAGTCGTAACTATAGTAAAATATTTCTTACCTGAAATAAACCATAGCTGGGAAAGTTTTGATTGAATATCTCTTGGCGAGTTGTGGGTCTTTAATCTTTACCATGTGAATACCGTAGACGTCGCATTCATCGTCAATGCTCTCTAGCCCGTCAAGAATATGGTCGCAAATATGGCAGTTAAGTTTGTCTAAAAGAAAGAAAGACGGTTTACATTAGTTCTATAGATACATGAAAAATGAAACACACAAGAGACAGGATATTGGGGAATATTTTATACTTACAGAAGTATACAGCCAAATACTGTGTTTCTTCTACCATCTTTTCCAACATCACTCTAGTAATAAGTTCGATTCGATCTTCAGTTTTTTGAGTAATCAACCACTGCAGTACTTCCTCTTCTTCAACCAGAGATCCCTCATACACATTCGGTACGTTATTTTCAAAGTACACCATCACTGGGAAATCTGTCACTCCGTAAGATTCAGCGATTGAATAATCTTGAGTTTTAACGAACTTGATTTCGTGTCTATCGCAGTCGTCATCGATATTTTCCAGCTCTTCCAATATCCCGGCGCATTGCTCGCAGTCCAGGCTATCTGTAACATCCCGATCTATTGCCAATTAAAGTGTAATAACATTTTATGAGCAAACCTCAATGGATAGACAAACTGTTCGGTCATTCGGTACTATTGTGTGCACTATGGGTAATTTAAATTGTGCTACGAAAATCAAAACCAAAATATCATTCCTTATGCGTTTGGTAAATCACAATTCAAATGCGAACGTGGGCTGAACACTTCACAGACTCGACACAAGTGGGTGTGGACTCAGGGAATATACTAAGTAATCATAACCAGACCTTAAAGTACCTACTCTTAGTGCGGTCATGCTACATGCAACAAAAGTAATGGCTACACAGACATAGGGTCATTAGAAAAGTTGGTGATTGCAAGGGAACATATTTCCAATGGACACGGCTCTAAGGGGATAGGAGTACCATCTGGATCCAGTCCCTCATCCTCCTCGTGTTCAACAACTTTCTTTTTCGTTGATTTTTTCATCAATTTTGAAGTGCACATTTCACATAACGTTTTGTTCCCTAATAAAAAGCAAGAGACATTAATAAAAAATACACGAATATAATGTTAATTTTATGTACAATCTTCAACATCTTCTTAAGTTTCTTCACGTTTCATCATTTCTTCTTAAATATTAAATAATTAATTAGAGTGTGAACACTTAGCAGTGTTTAAAATTAGTTGTGTGATGTTTGTGCAGTATACAAGTGTATCATTCGCACACTAGCATGCAACTTACAGAAGTAAACGGCAAGTGATCCGGACTCTTCTATCAAGTCTAAAAGATCTTGACCTTCCAGGGCCTCTATGACGTCACCAGCTGGATTTTTCTGAGTTAACAACCAACTTAGGAGTTGTTGTTCGTCATATAGATCTCCTACAACATAAATATATTTCAAGTCATCATAATGGTCAACTGCTAAGAACAGCTTAATATCGGCAAGAGGAGCATTTCAGTGTCGTATGAAAACTTTTCAAGAACAAATCATGTTTATTGGAGGTTAAAGAAATACTGGCATAGCCCTTGTAAAAAGCTATAAAATCAACTTTACCAGCATAAATAACAGGATCTTTGGAACCCATCTTGAAGAACAACACAGCAGGCAGAGCGAACACTCCGAATTCTTTAGCCATCTGCCTATCATCAATCTTCACGAAGTTGATACCGGAGTCATCAGCGTCGTCATCAATGTGCTCAATCTCCGCTAGCACTTTAGGACACTGTTTGCAGTCATTACTGTCTAAAACATGGTTTATGTGCAATACAATTGGATTTGTGAGTATCAGCTTCTTAAAAAACAATCTTGTCTAATATTTATCATCATCTTTAAAACTTTTCTATGAATAAATGTAATTAAAAAGAACACTCACAAAAGAATACCGCTACGTAATCCGAAGTCTGCCTTATCTTTTGGAACATTTTACTATTGACTTTCTCAATATGATCGGTCAGTTCCATATTCTCAGGATTCGTCAACCAATCTAATATTTCCTCTTCATCATCAATGTCTCCATCATAGTTAATAGCTTTAGTTTTCCTAAAATATGTAATGCCTGGTGGGTTACGGAACCCATATTTCTTCGCCATTAACCGATCGTAACATTTGACTATTTTGATTCCGTATTCAGCTGCTTCATCATCGATTAATTCCACATGTCGAAGTACTTTTGGACTGTCTGGATCTTCTTCTTTATCTAAAATTTATTGTTTGGATATAATCTAGTTTTAGGTAGATTGTTAACAGAGCCAGGCTTATAGTCGATATACTTACAGAAAACAACAGCCAGAAATTCTTTACTTTCGATATATTTGAATAGTTGCTCTCTATCAATTTCCTCTATACTCTCATCTTCCTTCTGCTTGACCATCCAGTCCAAGACCTCAGATTCGTCCAATAGATCCCCTAAAATAGTTTCATATTATACTTCACGCTGAAAACCCTATGAATTAATCAAATTATTTAAAGAAACCACATCCATTTCATAATTTGGGAAACTCACCAGTAAATTCCAATAATTGGCATGCGCGAATACAACTACGGCAATACCATGCTGACATCATTCGTGTGTGAAATGAGTAATGACAGTTTTTGGTTTAATAGAAAATGTATTTATTTAACAAAAAAGTTGTTTCAGCGCCGACTCAACAATTCAACGTAACAAATAAATAAATTAAACATTCATGCGAATTTTCGGCCAAACAATACAACTTACATATCGACATATTTGTCACACAACGCCAGCACTGTTCGACCGGAAAGCTTTAGACAACTCTAATCACAATATTAGTCTTCAATGGAAACAATAGTTAACAAACAGTCTCCTAACTACCGAACAATGCAGTGATCGACTACATATATAGTGACAGGCGTCGTCCAATGCGGCCCGACCCCTATTGGTTACTGCACAAATGATAAATGAATAGATTTATTGCACTGATATCCGGCACTGCGCTTATGAAAATGAATAATCAAGTAATTCATTAGTTTAATGTTGATGCAAAATATTAAGAACTATAAGTTTTTATGTCTATAAGTAATAAAAAGTAATATTTTATCAAATGTAGCATTACAAAATAATGAGATTCCATGAAGACTAGAACACTAAATGAACATGAAATCCTTACAACAATTATAAGTCTTTCAAGATGTCACGGCAAAATACAATGAGAAATGCCTTGCGTTGTTATTGTTACGTCTCGATTTACATTTAATTTCTAAATATTGGAATCAATTTACAATGAATGAATAACGATTTGTACACCTGCTGACAATATCTCTAGACATCCCAATATTTAGTCCGCTCATGATCTTGAATTTACAGTAAAGCACATTTTGTGGATGTATCAGTGAGGGCTGTATTCGCACCGGTCGGCAGTTGGCAGGGTGCAGTACGACACGACGTGCGAGTACAGTCCAATGTGCAACGTGTTACAACATTCAACCCTGTTAAGTGCTTGCAGGAATCAAGGGACACGAGGTTATTGAAAAGCTAGCAATGTTAATAGCCATGACAAATAGATGCAAAGTTAGACATAGTGATCTATTAGCTGGGTGGAGTCAGAATCTGAGGGCCAGTAACGATAACGCTCGTGTCCACTTGATGCCTAGCGTGCACGCCGCTACTTGCACTCATATCCGAGGATATCAGAGCAAGATACTTCTAACATTAATTAAAGTTTACCACCACCAAATATTATTGTCAGACTCGATTAAACCTTTTTTCCCTTTGGACGGTTTGTCTGGTTTGGCGAGGGCCTTGTTTTTGCCCTTGACCGGCTTCTCGGGTTTCTGCGGCGACTGCGGCTGCTTGTCGAGTTTCTTCGGTACCTTGGTCGGCGTGGCCTTCGCTACTTTTGTCGGACTCTGAACTTTAGTGGGACAGCACTGGTAGGGTTCGTAAGTCAGTTTTGGGACGGCTGGTTTCGCCCCCAATCCAATGTAGAAACAGCGATCGCCTGCAGTCAGTAAAAATCTCGTTTACAACCCGTATATACGGTAATAACAAGTAACGGTTAACTGCGTTAATACTGTGCATGTTTGTAATCGTTGCGCCAACAGTTAAGCGCTATTTCTAATGATAATGTTAGTAAGTATAAGAGTTGAAAACATTTATTGGTCATTAAGCGGTCGCGAATGACTGCAGGCGATAGCTAGAGAGTGGTTCCCATGCGGGCCAGTCGACACGCGACCATGCAGATGTGATGCGAGGGGTCGCGGGGCCTACGCTACTCAATTACCTGAGAACATTCGTCTTATCCTACTGAATATACTATCTTCATCGCTATCATCATCATCGTCGTCGTCGTCATCATCGTCATCATCAACTTGCTTGCGACGACTGACTTTACCTATTTTTGTACGAGCCCCAGATATTTCTTCTTCTTCTTCATCATCATCGTCATCATCGTCATCGTCATCGTCGTCATCATCATCATCATCGTCATCGTCGTCATCATCGTCGTCATCGTCATTGTCATCATCGTCATTGTCATTGTCATCATCATCATCAACCTCAGCCGAACGTTTACCAGGAATACGAATTTTGAGTTTACCGACTTTTTTCCAAGTGGCGGTGCCACTTGGGTTTTTAGATTTTAGAATGCTTTTAATAGCCGCTAATTTTGCGTTGTCTTCATTTTCATCGTCGTCATCCTCATCATCATCATCATCGTCGTCATCGTCGTCGTCGTCGTCATCGTCGTCATCATCATCGTCATCATCATCGTCATTATCATCGTCATCATCATCGTCATCATCATCGTCATCATCATCGTCATCATCATCGTCATCATCATCGTCATTATCATCGTCATCGTCGTCATCATCGTCAACGTCACCATCATCATCATCATCATCATTCTCCTCCTCCTTGGAACTCACTTTGCCTCGTTGACGGCTTTTCTTATCAACAGTTTCTGCTTTCAGCGATCCCGTAGTTTTCCATTGCGCAGATTTCACATTTTTCGGGGCATTTCTCTTTAATGCATCAACATTATCACCTTTCGTGAACCCCGATGATTTTTTATCACCATCTGCATTGGCCTTCGATTTAATATTAGCTTTTTTATGTCGGTGGCTATCTTCACCTGCAGGCATTAGTAACTGTCATGCAAAATGACATAGCTCAAACATCCAGCATTTTAGGCGTAAAGTAGTAACACTTGTTTCATAGATATAGAGATATATCAAGAATGATGTCATGCATGTAATATTTTTGAATTCATAATATTTCAGACAAATATTTTAACATTAAACAAAGTCCCTCGACCTTAAACAGATATAACATTAGAAACGTTTATTATATGGATGTGGATTCTTACTTTTTTGATCTACAAGCCACTGCAGAACCTTATTTTCGTTCTTTAAATCACCTATAAACAGGATAAAAGATGTTAGATTTCATACTTTATACACATCGTCATCATCACCACCAAAAATATAGTCGCCAACGCTGATATAAAGTCATATTAAGGAAATATGTACACAGATAATTAAGAAACATTTACAAACAAAGGGTCGTATCACTTACCGTCATACATGATAGGAACACCTGTTTCGTAGTAAACCAGAGCTGGGAAGCTGAATATACCGATATCTGAGGCGAGTTTAGAGTCCTTAGACTTAACGAACTGAATGCCGTGCTTGTCTGTGTCGTCATCAATCGTCTCTAGTTCTTCGAGGATATCGTCACATGTGTCACAGTCTTCGCTATCTGTAAGAGAAGGATGAAAATTGCTAAGATTAGTATGCAATCCAAAGATGTAATAGTCCGTTTGGCTCATTGAGATGCTTGTTATAATAACCATCATAGATATAATTCTGTTTTAGAGTTTCTAATTGTAATCTATATGGTTTACAATAAAGATTATTCTGTTTATCTATTTCCAAGCCTATAAATAAACAGCGTTATGTATAAAAGAGGATTATCTTCTTCATGATCGTCTACATCAGGAGTCACCAAATGGCGGACCGCAGCCCGCTTCCGAACCGCCGACCTATTTTATGCGGGCCTTAAGTAAACCGTATTTATAACTAAAACTTCATTTAAAAATATTATAATATTCTGAGTTTTAGCTTGCACCCACTTTATCTAGACTTCAGACAGATAGTTCAAAGTAAAGTGCGGACCGCAAAAGTCATTATTTTTCAAATCGGACCCCCAATTAAACTAATTGGTGATCCCTGGTCTACATTGATCACATGCCAAAGATCACAAGTAATTAACAAGAACGACGAAGAGTACTTAACGAGTAACTCTGGAGAAATCGATACTGTAAGCTATTAGACGAATAGAAGACTTTAATATTTACTTGGGCAACTGCCAGACCACATCATATTTTAAAATGATTTATTATGTTTAATATTTGAATAGCCGAATGGTTTCCCTGACATTTTTATATAAATTAAAATTCACACTTACAGAAAAATACTGCTAGATGCTCCACGTCATTAATGAGATCTTTCAAGGTCTTCCTGTCTACATTTTCAATGACATCAGGCTGGGAGGAATGGAGTTCCAGTACCCATTTGAGTATAGCCTCTTCGTGCGTCAGATCATCTTCGTAAATAGTCCTGAACTTATGTCTGTAGAAGGCCAAAGCTGGTAAATCTGACAGGTCATACTCCTTGTCAATACCATCGTCGGATGTCTTGACGAAATCAATGTCTTTCTCTTCACATTCGTCATCAATGTTTTCGAGCTCGCTCAGGATTTTCTGGGACTTCTTATCGCCTTCTTTGTCTGTAAAATAAGGTTAGGAGATTTTATAAATCAATTGTTTTGTGGCAATATTAGTACTGCGAATGTACGAGTATATCTGTTTTACATTCAATTAGAAAAACTTTGATCTTCATTAACGAAACATATTTTAATTATAATAACATTTTCGATGGCTTTATTGACTATAAGAATTACGCAATTAATATTCCACATAATGTTATTTGAAGCAAAGAATCAGGGCATCAAAATGTGCAGTATCGAAAGCGTTGCTAATATCCATAGAAAATGAAATCGACCCTTTTTCAATATCCATCACCGGTCGTAAGTCAGTACGTAAAACGGCATAAAATAATTATATACTTACAGAAGAACACAACAACGTGGTCGTTTTCCTCTAAGATCTTCTCCAGCATCCTAGAGTTGACTTCCTCGATCTTGCCGGGGATCTCCAAGGTGTCCTCATCAGTCAGCCAGGCTAGAACTTCATCTTCATCTTCGATGTCTCCTATAATAGAAAACACGATATGTTTAGAGACATGTAGGCAAATGAAAAAAATATATTACTTTTCATTGGTTTCATAATCAATTGTAGCTTCTACGGTCTACTGAGGTGACTAGCAAATACTAGCGATTTTGGGACTGCAGACATGCGAGTATTTATTTTTTGGTACTCCTGGTATTTTTTGGTCGTGTAATCATCTAAATATCATGATTTATCAGTTGTTTTCCTCGATATGAAAACACATTCTAGTATGAAAAGCAACCTCAAAATTATTTTTAAATTCTCTTTACCTTATATTTTTAGTTATTTTTCTTCGTTAGCGCCTGTATTTTTCTAATTAATATAAATTATTCAACTTCGTCAACTCACCCTTATAAATAAGCGGGTCCCTGTTCCTAAAGAACACCAGCGTGGGGAAGGTCTTGATGCCGTACTTCTTAGCAAGCGAGATGTCTTCGGTAGTGACGAAAATGATGCCAGTCTCGTCGAGCTCGTCGTCAATGTTTTCGAGTTCATCCAAGATGTTGTCGCATTCCTCCCCATCTTCGCAGTTGCCGCCTGGAAAGAATCAATGGTATCCTTTCGTTAATATTTTCCATCATAGAAAAAGTAAAGTGGTGGAGACTGTAAAGTTGACGTTCAAATGCTTATCCTCCGAATAATTTAATTTTGTGATAAATGTATTGATTTATGAATACTCCTTGTGTTTGGTAATTAATCGTTTCAACAGTTTTTTTTTTCAACTTTTTATAACTATCTATTGGATATGTAAGACAAGTAATTGCAAACACTGCTATGAAATAAAAACAACAATTTTCATTTTTTGGTTCGTCGTATCGTTATCGAAGAATATTAAAACTAGTAAACAAAATACTTACTGAAATACACCACCACATATTCATACTCTTCAATAAGATCAGTCAAGATCTCATCAGTGACCTCTTCAATGGTTGCACTATTCTTCTGCTCAATCAGCCACTCCAGTACTTCATCCTCATTCATTAGATCTCCTTCGTATATCGCCGGGATGTTCTCTTCGAAGTACACGAGTGTTGGTAAATGGTCGATACCATACTCCTTGGCTTCGTTGTCATTGTCCATTCGTACGATGACGATGCCTTCCTTTTCTAATTCGTCATCAATGTTTTCCAGTTCGTTTAAGATTCTGATGTCTTGTTTATCTTCTTTGTCATCTGAAATTATTGTTTTGGATTGTGAGGTACATACTTTGCCTAGGGTTCTTAATATTTTATTTTCTTAAAATTGTTACATCCGATTCCTAATACAGACAAGTCTGCTTAACTTAGGAGTCAATGTAAGCGTTTGTAACTTAGAAAGATTGGTTCTTTAGATAAGTATTGTACTAGATACAGCAATCAATAAATGGTCTGGTTCTGGATTTTTTATAGAAAAAAAAAACGATTGTCCTTTTGACTTTCAGATTTCAGGCGTACCAAACACCAACATAAATTCATTAAATCGTTATTTTGTTTTCCAAAGCTCGTTTTAATTATCGTGGTGCACCCACTCCCAATTGCTTTATAGCATTGCGTCAGAACTTACGTGTGCAGCATACATTAACATCCTAAATGATGATTATTTCAGTCTTACATAAACATAAATTCAATTCAACATATAATTTATACTCACAGAAGATCACGGCCAAGTAAGGGGTGCTGATAATAAGTTTGTCCATCATCTCGTCGGTGACTTCAGGGATCTCACTGTGACGCTTCTGGTGGAGCAACCATCCTAACAGTTCCTCTTCCTTCATCAAGTCACCTTCATACACGTGAGGAATTCCCCTCTCGAAGAACACCATCGTAGGAATACTCTCAATGCCGTACTCTTTAGCTTCCTTATCATCATCAATCTTGACGAAGGCAATGTCGTTCTGGTCACATTCATCATCAATGTTCTCCAGCTCAGCCAAAATCTTCTGACTCTTCTTTTGGTCCTTGTCGTCTGTAATAAATTCGAAGAACTGTATTTCATTTATATGTCAGTTCTTGATAGTGTTCTTTACTAAATTATGAAATTCTCTATTTTTAGACGTGTGGCAATTTAAAAAGCTGGCATTGTTTCAAGCGACGCAGCCAATGTTAAGGCCGTGCGTATAAAAGTTAAAAAAGTACTTACAGAACAGGACGGCGACGTACTGCATTTTGTCGATGATGAGGTCGAGCATTTCATCGGTGATGTCCTCAATCTCGTCACTCTCAGTCTGATGTCTGAGCCAGTCTAGAACTTTCTCCTCTTCTTCTAAGTTGCCTTCATAGTAGGTTGGTATTCCCTTCTCGAAGTAAAGCAGCGTGGGCACTTTTTCAATGCCGTATTCTTGAGCCTCGTCATCATTATCAATCTTCACAAACGCAATACCAAGTGTGTCACACTCATCATCAATATTCTCCAGTTCGTTAAGCACCTTCTGTGATTTACGGTCGTTATTATCATCTGTAAGAGAACATTAAAACATGGCCTTCAGTAACAAATCTCAAGGGAAGTTTATGGTCGGATTTTTGCCAAGAAATGTGCTTACAAAACAACACGGCGACGGTCTTGCCGTCTTTGATGAGACGGTCTAACATTTCATCGGTGACATCTTCGATTTCGTCCTTCTCTAGTTGGTCGACGAGCCACTCTAGGATTTCTTCTTCATTCTCAAGGTCACCTGGTAAAAGAAATCAAACGTTATTTTGTCCCTTGTGAAACTAAACCTTGCAAAATTCAATAGTTATGTTCAAACATTCTTACCGTCATAAACGTTAGGGATCTGTTTCTCGAAGTAGACGATGGATGGAACGTCGTCGATACCGAACTCCTTTGCCACCTTAACATCGTCGATCTTGACGAACTGTATGCCATGGCGGTCGCAGTCATCGTCTATCTTCTCTAGTTCTGCTAAGACCGTCATTGATTCGTCGTCGCCGTGGTCGTCTGGAAATAGTGATTAAAAAATGTTGCAGAATATTGTAAGAATGATTTTAAGAGAGGCAACCCTTGGTGAGGTTTCTTATGGAAACTATGTGAAACCCGATGCTATTTGACATCTAGTATCCAAGTAAGATATACAAAATCATCTTCATCATCAAATCTTATTAGTGAACTCCATATACTCACAGAACAGTACGACAAGGTTGTCAACATTCCCGATTAAGGTGTTCAAAGTCTTTGCTGTAACATCCTCAATGATATCCTCTTCATCACCGGTAGACTTATTAGCGATCAACCACTCTAACACATCTTCTTCTCTGCTCAGCTCACCTGAAATACACATTGAAAGATGCCTGAAGTTATCTCCCATGATACCTTAACTATTTCGGATTTGAAAGTACATAAAACTGAGAAATCGTAAGCAAAAGTATTTCTGAATTTGAATGTATACCAAAATATTCAAGAACAGGCTTGCAAATCAAGTCTTGAAGCTATTACCTGCAAATTACTAGAACTTCTTACAGTTTACTAGCTAACAGTATCCTAAATCTCCATTACAATTCCAGTAATATACAAAAAAAAGTGTTGACAGTTGACGTAAACCAATAACCATCGTCATTAACACCCTCCGTTTCCGCGATACCAGCGTCAGCAAATGTAAAATATGAGTCACAAACCTTCATAGATAATTGGTATCTGATGCCTGTAGTATACCAGTCTTGGCAAGTCTCCAAGATTGTACTCCTCGGCTAGTTCCTCATCGTGAATCTTCACGAAACCGATCCCGAGTTGGTCAGCCTCGTCGTCAATGTTCTCCAGCTCTTGCAGAGCCTTCGCACATTTCTTACATTCCGGCTTGTCTGCAACACGTTACACTCTATTTCATTTGATAATTCGCCCAAATCTTTCTGTGCCTAGTTCATGCCTCGGACGTGAAGCGGTGCAGTTAGGTGCCTAAGTATTGCTGAGTTCGGCTGTGTGTTAAAATTTAGTGTGCGATTAAAGCTTGTGTCGTGCAAAATCCTATTAGGTTTATGTGTGGTGGTGGTGCCGCTTTGCCAAAAAATCCTATATCTCTATTACTATTATTGTAAGCGGGGCTATCTCGAGTGTGCAAATCTATAGGAATTCACAGAAACCATCATGTGGAGAAAACAATTAAATTAAATCAATGTGTCCTCAGGGTCTATACAAAATCTTGCCATTATTATTGTTATAAGCACACTGTTGATGATGTGAACCTTAGCTTCATTTCAAATGTTTGTAAATAGGAAAGCATTGTAAACAACGTTATTTGACGGCCTGCCGTGGTGGATACGGCACTCTTCATCACATATTTGGGTCAAGGTCATCGTATGATCTTGTTTTTGGATAGATTTTCTAACGTACTCCATCATAACTTGGCGGTACCTATTGTTTTATGATGTAAGCAGATTTTTGTTTGTAATAGTTTTACTGTCGTTAAGGGGGGAGAATGTTCGTCTGACGCTGTAGTCGTGACATGTCGGTCCGTCAATCCGAGCTTGCTGGCGAGACGCAAATAGCACAGCCGAAATAGCTCGCCTCACGGCCCGATAATGCAAACGCGTTTTTGATTCTAGTTTTCCCTTAGACCAGATATATGAACAACGACAATAAAGGAACAGTAAGACTCCAGATAGGCGGTAAATTATTGTGCAGAATTTAATAATCGAAGAGTTTAAAGTAAGAGTTTGTTTGAATGTGAGTGTCTGTAAGTGTTAAAATGATGAAAGAATACTCGTTAGATTATGACGGTTGAATATAATTTGCTATGTGAGTCACATCGTCTCAATAAGTTGTATCTGAGCCAAAATTTTAATTAGCCGTATTCATCATCGATTGTTGATTTAGACAACGGGGCCTTTATGAACTACACCAATTAACAAATGTTATATAAATATCGTTGCCGGTTTCAATAAAAGCGAGAAGCACGTATATGACATAAAGTACACAAATACTAGTCTACTAAGCGCGAAGAATTACAGCCAAGCTGACATTAGAAGGAAGCATGCCGCCAGCTGAGAATCTTACTTACTGTTTGACGGGCCGCAACTTTTGTGATCAGGACCTAAACGTCAAAAACACAATCAAAACACACTGCACAATATACAGACGCATGTTCTAACCTCCACTAACAATTATGATGTACACGACTGAGAGGAAGATTAACTACTCGACAGAGCTACGTCGAAAGAATTTACAATACAATTTTGATTACAATGGTTAGTTGAAAAATGGCTCGAATTTATCACAATTGCTAAGATACGATACTAGAACACAGAAAGTAACATTCCAACACTTACAGAAGAGAACGGCTACATAGTCTGTTTCCTCGATGATCTTGGCTAGGATCTTTTGGTTGACTTCTTCTATCCGGTCAGGAAGGTCCATTGCTTCTAAACTCGTCAAGAAATCCAGGACGCTCTCTTCGTCCATGAGATCTCCTAGAATTGTCAAGGTGTGACGGTACCAATTAGTCAAATGAAATATATAGTTTTGTAAATAGATAAAAAGCAAAGCTTGTGTGTACAACCATGTGCTCTATTCCAATTATTTTTAACCCAAGTTGTCCTACTGCAGTACAAAGGCCTGGATTTCTATTAGCAAGGGATCAGTTCAGGGGATCCGACCGGAATAACTCCTATTTTGCTAGTCCAATTAGCTGTTGTAAAAATAAATGAGCATAGAAACAGTTGACAAATCGCTGAGAAGAACATTCTGAAAAGCATGTAGATATAAAAGTGAGGACGTTGCAGAACAAATTGAAGAATTCAGAGAGATTAAATCACGCCTTTTATAAATAGCCGAAATCCGGTATAAGAGCCCAGTTATAAATTTAACAATCAAGGGAAGTTGTTTTGAATCACCGTTTATAATTAGTTGTACAATAAAAGTTCAGCTAATGTTCGCAGACAGCTTTAAGAGCTCATTTGACTTCACAATCATGTTTTATTATATAATGTTCCTCGTAGCTTTTTGGAAGACATGCTTTGGGACGAGTCATTTGTACGATCATGTCCTCACTATTGAATAACAAAGAAAGATGCTCCCAGGACCTGATTCACAATTAATTTTAGAAAGATCAGTTATATTGAATAAAATCTGGTTTGCATTTTGGGTCAAACACATACAGCTGTAAAATTTATCTCGTATATACAGCAGAACGGAATATATTACGAAAATTAATGGGCTAATTTCGGATTCAATTTTAATTTTACGCTCTTGGTCTCATCATTCATTTGGACTACCCAGTTAGTTTCATCATCTTTGATCATGGAAACATAAATAAGTTTTCAGATTGGATGTCAGTAATATATGTATAAAAAGCTCTATTTGTCTCCTTGGCAATGACTACGATTCTATGGAAGGTCAATATTCTAGACTTAATTTTCATCAATGATCAAATCTGCTTATTCCAAGCTGATCCTTTGAATAAGCAGATTGAGAAATTATAGATCTACGCTATGTATAATTTCCAAGTAGATAGGTAGTCCAATAATCTAGTTGTATGCTGCTTCTTATTAATATTATACAATCCTTCAATTATCTATGAAAACCCCAAAAAAAGAAAAAAACGAAAGTTTAAAATTAAAAAGATTTAGAATTTAGTGATGGTCTGACCTTCGTAAATGATCGGTTCCTTCTCACGGAAGTACGTGAGGGCGGGGAATTTCGTGATGCCATACTGCTTGGCCAGCCGCTTGTCGTTGATCTTGACGAAGTCCACTCCGAATGTGTCCGTGTCATCATCTATCTTTTCCAGTTCTTCTAGTACCTTGTCACACGTTACACAGCTTCTTGCATCTGTTTAAAAAAATATTTTATGTAGGGTACTGTAATATTCTCTATATTAAGAGATGAAGATCTTAGAAGATGGATGAGGAGTCGTTTCCGTTTTTTTGCTGCCAGTTTTAAGTCTAAGATATTTTTTTGTCTGAATTAATAAGTAGAAACCACTAAAGATTAATTATAATGTACATACAGACATAATTATTCAAAACGTCCCACCGATGCCAAGGTTTCCATGAAATGGAAATACGACGTTAAACCGTTTTCATGAGCATATCGCATTGACAATCGATACATGCAACTTATGGCAGTAAATAACAGCTCCTGTTGATTTTAAATTAGTTAGCCAGTCCACGACAGTTTTGGGCAAATTATGTAGGCAACTATTCAGCTCACATCACGAAGTCGAGAGCTTTTGTTCATTTATAAAAAATTATATGTCTACTCTATAGCTATCGAACGTGGAATCATTGTAACCACAATATTTTGAGATAACATAATATTGGTAATATTAATATAATATGGTTAAAGGCCTGAAATAATCACATAACATCACGCCTGTTTACCCCGAAGGACCAGACTTACTGATACCGTTCATACAGACATAATACGTGTCGCGCACAGTCTGCATCTTTGGCATGTCTTTATACCAAAAACACGTCTCGTAAATCTGCCATCACAACGATTTGAATATAACATAAAAATTCGTTATTGCTACAAACCTACTAATATCTATGTGATTTTTAATATCATTGCAACAGTTTTATGTCTCAATCGCGGAATCAGAATATCCCAAAAACCACGTGGCAGATAAAATTTACTGCATAAGCAAAATATTTTACTAAAATAACGCGTCTTATTCTTAGACTGAGAATAATAAAGTGATGACTGATGTTACTAATCGCGTCTTGAATTTGGCTCCCGAAATCAGTTATGTCGAGCTTGGTGATTTAGCTTGTGTGTAGCCGATAGATGATTGACATGCCCTAAACTAGACGAATGGATAAGAAACAGCTGTTACGTATATTTATGATTGTTCCAAAAATATCCTGAAGCTTATAAGTTATACGTTCAGTTTAAAACAGATTCGATATATTCGATCATTTACAATACTATGAAGTGTTGAAATTGAATCGTTTGTATAAGAGTAAAAAACAAAACTTTATATCTAACAATTCCTTCTCTTCTGCTATGTTGTCAATAACAATCCAGAATTCAGAAATATATTCAGTATTCACGTCGTGATTATTCTCTAATGTTATTGAAACCCATTTGGACTATATTCAAGTTCTTTATGTTTGACAGGTATCTATTGTTTCTTTACTTTACAGCCGTTTGCCACCGTTGTTGATTTTTACGTGTATGACGCAATAAACATCATTAACCTTAGCACAAGAAAATAAACTCATAAATATAGCGAATGAAGAAGTCGCGACAGCTCCTAGTTTATATTTACGATGTACTAGTGTACGCTCGAGCCCACATAACGTTCAGTTCGTGACCGATGTTGCTTTTAATTTAATAGCTTTTTGCCAGTTTTATGTTACCTCAAGAGCATGAACACGTTTTACTACAACATCGTCCATATGAGCAAATTATTCATCGGCTACTGAAAATATTTAACCAAACGTATGATAGTAGGTAGGAATTTGGAACAACATAAAGAGGTGTTTGTTCTTATTTAAATACGTCGTTTATTTTGGTCTTAATAGGTGCAACTGAGCATCTGGCTAATATAATAGTAGACTGCCAAGATCTGTTTGTCAAAAGTTAATGTACTAAGCTCTGTGCTTTGGCTCTTCCGTCTGTTGTGTAAGCATTCAAACATTGTATATATCCATTACAATTACTATAACAGTTGCTTCATTATCCATTAATGGTTCACCTTATTCAAAAGCTGTTGGGAACTCTCTGTCTTAGACACTCAGCTCGTAGAGCAAGGCTTCGCGTATATTGCAATCATCAAAGTTATGATTTTCTTACATTTTCCATAGATCCACAATTTTAACTTTCACAACTTTTAGCACATTCTATTAAACTCGCCCATATATCCATCAGCTTTGAAATGACGTGATGCTTTCGTTTGCGTTAGGTCTTGTAATTTTAAGGAGCGAGGTCATTGCCATGTATTAGGCACTGTTTCAATCTCGGACAGTAATGAGAAGTATTTTTATGTAGAATAAAAAACCAACCACTTATAGCTACACAACACCTTTGCACAGCTAAGGAACGTAAACAAAAAAAGTATGAGAAATATTGAAAGTCCCTACGGTTAACCTTATAAGTCGTGTCAATCAAATATGCAATGTTTCAGTAACGAATCACCTGAAAAATCACCTCTTGACAAAAACATCAACGAGATAACAATGTATTACGACATCGCATCCCACTAATGCCTACAGCAAGTCCATTATAAACAATAAAATATAGGTACGGAAAATTACTAGTTGGTGCGACGACGCCGAGTTGTTGGCTAGGTTCTAACGTAATTATCGAATGTGTTGACATCGAGACAACCGGTGAATGGACTACAGAAGAATCAAACGAGATCAGTTACCTAACTTTAGTGCATAAGGGAAACAGTTATCACAAAGCCAATATAATTTTACTGTAAGAAAATTTAGCGCTCCAATTTGTAACAAACACAACTGTTTATCCATGACCTAACACAACATTATAAATAATAAAATATTGAGTCATTATAGGTGTATGTATAACACTAGTGTGCCTAATAATACCGCGGCCTAAGCTCTGTTGCAACGCCGCATGAGTATGCAGGACATGCAAAACAATTACAACGCCTTCACACGTGATGAACAACACGGTGTATATTTAGTTGGTAATAAAATTTAGAATAAAAGCATAAAAACTTGAGAATTACTCGCAATCGTTTTCTAGAAGTTTCGAATATTGCACTGGGAAAATGCTCTAGCGTGTCAAAAGCCTTACCGAAGGCCACACATGTAAAATGTTTTGGAATTAGCCCAAAAGTACACAAATGTAGTCAAATACAGTCTAGGAAGAAGCTTTGATTTTGGGCGAATTGCTTTGATTGTAGTCGCTGTATGGGTTACATTCATAAGTTCGAAATTAACTTCATGATCTGGTAAAAACAAACATGCGGCTGGACCTATTTTGATGGTTTATATTCGCAATTGGATGGAGGATGGGATTGGATAGGGATTGGAGGTGGCGCTGTTCGAGCTGGACAACGTCTGTCAGGTCCGCTAGTATAGTGTATATGTTTCCCTCTCTCGTAATGTTTACGTTAAAGTCATCATCATCCTGCGCGAATCCTAAATGGATTGCAGTTTGTCAAATAACTACGCCTTCTTGTCCTTTTGTGCTTTTCAACCGTAAGGGCTTTGTCAATTAGTTAACGTTCAAATGATCATGTTATTTTTCGGTAACTTTATAGGTGCGCTTGCTATACCTACTTTAGGTTTCATAAAATCTATAGTTTCCCAATACCTACAGTTTTCAAATAAAAATTAATTCTAATATTTAATATACTGGTACTCAGCTGCATTTGGTTAGACTTTTAGCCGACCCCACCATAGTTCGGAAAAGGCTAGGCAGATGATGAATTAATTCGGTGCCCACAGCGAATTTCAAGCCAACACTGAATTTTATGAAATACATTTTTATTCTTTATAACATATCTTCTTTCATTCTCAATATTAAACGTTAATTTGCCAAGATTCCATTCCATTGCTTCATGTATACGTAACACACCGTCTATTTTAGGTTCTGGATTATTTAGTTCAATCTCCAGCTTTTTGTTTAGTTCCCCGAACGTCTTCCACTATACACAATTTGTCATTGTATGAAATATTTATTTTTAATTCGCTTAAGATGTATCCAGTTGCACTACTTACTACTCAGTCAAAGGGTCTTGATGCTACTGGTTACTTACAAACTGTCTGCTTACTTACTTAGTCTAAAGATATTCTTACATTAGGTTGGTGGGGTCCCTCAGGGACGAACGGTTTCAGATTATTTTTGTTTCTTAAGTAAAAGTTTTCCTCGGGTTCTACTCAAGTTTTGACTATTATGTGCATTAAAATATACTGGGTAAAAAAAAAGATGTGTTTATTAATATAACAAAATCTTTTTGCAAAAAAAAACAACTAACTTCCAAAAAAGAGACTACGAAGTGAAATATAACTTTAATTTCGGAAGTCGGAGTCGTTGGGTTCGCATTTTTCGTTATTGCCACCGACTTCCGAAATTAAAGTTATTTTCACTTTGTAGTGTCTTTTTTGGAAGTAGGTTGCCGTTTTTTTTTTTTGAAAAAGTTTTTATTATTCACTTTTAAGTTGTAATTTTTACCAGTAATTTTGGTTTAAAAACCAAACTACTGAACCGTTTTTGATGAAATTTCTATGGGACCAATCTGAAAGTATATCCTTGCAAATAAAAAAATAATTTTGCAAATCGGCTTATAAATAACGGAGTTCTGATGTAACCGACATAAAAAAAAAACAGTCGAATTAAGAACCTCCTCCTTTTTTGAAGTCGGTTAAAAGTTACATGGATGATTGATTTTACCTTATTTGCTCTTCAATCATCTTTGCATTATCATAGACTGCGATCACTCGAAAAAATACTGATAGATCTAATAAATATTTGTATCTAAACATTACCTAGATGTAAACAATATACTTAATTTACAATTCATACAGTTTATTTATTTATCGATCTTCAATTTCCTCAATAATTTCAGTTCCATGAAGTTAATTTCCATCATAAACAAACATGTTTCATAAACTGCCAAATGTTTTAAGGAAGAATACTTATTTTAGACTAATATTAAGAAACAGTAACTATTGCAGAGGGCAGTGATAACGGCTGCGACTTACAAGTTGTACGCAGGTTCGAACCCAGACAGGCGCTTTCCTTTGTAAAAATTATTTCATCACCACTGCTCTCAGAACAAAAAATTAGAAGACATGTGACATCTAGCAACCCGCAGTGAGACCCCGTGGTGGATTACGGCTCACAGAGAGGAGGCCTGTGTCCCAGCAGAGGGACCATTATATGCTGATTATGCTATGATATACTGCCCATTGCAGCAAAATATGGCATGTACATTAACTTAGTTACTACTGTATCTATCATAACCACGTGGCCTCCTCATATATTTGCAATTCGAGCGATTACGCCTTCCAGTTTCATTCCTGCCTGTAGCTAAACGAGTCTAACTTAAATATAGCTTTTTATAAGTTCTTATTTGCGAACATATATCAGAGTGACGCGAACACCGACCCCGTTCGTTTCGTTACATATCTTCAGTTATTTCTGTGTCTTCTGATTCATATGGTGAAGAGAAACAAATGCGTAAGAAATTCTCAATGACGTGACAACGTTAATTGGCAGTATGTCTGTTTCGTTCAAAGTAAGATTTCTGTACAGAGCGTGTACGATTGCATAAGGCTACGTGACAATGGCAATAATGTCGCGTGTCTAGGTGAAGAATGAAAAAAAAAGATCAAGATTATATTTAAAAGAATCAGTTATATTTAAAGATAACAACACGAAGTATCAAAGTTATAATATTGTGAACCAGAGAATTGTAGTTTTAACTTGTAAGTATGTAATTGTCACATAGTTTTTTAGATTTTTTTATTTTTTTCTACAGATGTTAACCAAAGTTCCTTAAGCTTTGTTAATTTCGCTTAAATGAGAGTTTTGATTCAACTATTGGCCATAGCCACCTGAATGTTCATAATGCAAAATTCTATAACCTTGCCAATTTACCTCTTTATGATTATCGGTAATATTTCACCTGTCACCTGGCAATTTCATTTCAAATAAAAATTAGATTCTTAAACTACATATTTTCATGTGTCTATTGGCATATAGTATTGCTCGAACAATTATTTCAGTGTATGTCATGCAGATGCTGTAAAAAGCGCGATAGTTACTCTGAATGTTTGATTTCAAGAATACTGACAGACTGGTTCCAATCTATTTAATATCTCATTCACAGGTAGAAAGTAACCACATAACTTAATTAGGCCAAAAAAAGTCGTGAAATAAGTTGGTTCTCTTATTTCACGATTTTTTTTTTTGGCCTAATTAAGTGATAGATTAATCCCTCTGGATTAATCCATCGTCATTCTCTTGCCCTTATCCCAATTTTTTTTATTATATTAATATTAATTTTTTTAGGGTCGGCGCAACATGTATTTTCCTTCCATGCTTATCTATTAGTCGTCATCTCGGTAGTCACCCCCTTTTTAGCCATATCAGCTTTCACACAGTTATTTCGTTGCTCTTCCCTTACTCTCGTAACCATCCATATGCATACTCAAAACTTTCCTCCTAATATTTTTCTCATTTCTTCGCATCACATGCCCATATCATGTCAGCCGATTTCCACAAAGAAGAGGAAGGATTTATATATGAGAAGGATTTAATTGAAAATGTATATTTATGATCAACTAGATGTTTTGTTCGTATTTTAGGGGCGAACAAGGAAAACATTGCATAAAATAAAGGCATAGAAAGGCGAAAGGGTAGTGCTTTGCCAGCGGTAGGACACAAAAAAGAAGACGAATTCTTGCTATCGTTACAGATTTATTATTAAGCCTGACGCAATTAAAGGGATAGGTATAGACGTCGTCAACTCGTCAGGGAAACCGTACATTCTAAAAACAATGACGGCAACCCTCCAATGCCAGAATGACGTTAACATTTGACATTTGGCAGTAACAAGACAATATTTGATAGGTTCGGAATGTGGAATGAGGAAGTACGTCAATGAACCAGAACGATCAACATTACTCTCTTTATTAGTGGACTGAGGATGATGAGTAATTTAAGTAACAACAACATTATAGTGCGACCAACTTCATTCGGATCGAATTCCATGAATTAGGTGACATTTAAATATATTATTTGAAATAACTCCCCGACCGAATGTTCTGGATCATTGTTAAACGCTCATATTTATAAATAGCCTGTAAAGATAAAATATAATTTGTGATTAAGGGTATAGAAAGCTTTTGAGAAGTCTAAACCATACACGTGGAGTACCCCAAGGCAATGACATTTCTGTTGCTGGCATCAAAATAACAATGTTTGCATGTTTTTACAAGCAATTAAATTACCATCTAGCATGTTCGGGAAAAGACAGAAACAACGGACGCCACGTGCTGGATTTAAAAAACGAGATTTTATGAATCAACGGATTGGTACGGATTCTTATGGAAATAAGGTTTGCAGCATAACAACAGCGGTCCAAAACTGTATAAATAATCTTAATAGGAATGTATAGGTCAACCCTTTTAAACCAAGCTTCTACAGCATTGCATTTTCATTCAACAAATCAAAACAGACCAGCAGCTTTATAGTTTTAGTAAGATGGCCACCAATACATCACCTCTCGTTAATTTGTTAAAATTTATGTATACTTGTACACGAATTGAAGCAATTTTCATTAATCCAGGAATTAATGCTAGCATTCTTGATTTTGGAAGTATTCCAATTGAAACAGTTGTACCAGCAAATTTTCGTAATTATGTCTTTTCTGTAACACTTACTAGCTGACCAAGGCCTATTTTTGTAACACAAAAAACTTTTCATGACGACTTCACACTATCAAGGGGCCACATCTATTTGATTTTATCTGGTGTTCAAATTATTTTGGTAATTATTGTTTGGGACGTTTTAGCGAGACTGTTTAGCTTTCCTGCTGATATGATGATCAATATTTGTAAATTGTTTGAAATTATTGTCTTCTCAATCAATATTTTCTGTCGATTTGTCAGATATAAGCACCTCGGATACTCATCAATCATAGGTGCTTAGGTAGGTACTTGCTATATTTCCAAAGTCTATTAATTCAGTGTCTACTTATTGGATAGGTATGTTTTGTTTATGTTTTTGTTTGCACCTATCAATATCTGCAGCATCTTTTCCAACGTGGTTACTTCAATTTAAACTTCTGTCTAACAGGAGAATGTCATAAATAAGATTCTAATAAAACCAAGAAAACGACTTTCTTAGTACACCTACAGTTAGCTCGGAACAATTTAGTCTCTCAGCCAAGACACAATCTTGCGTCGGTGTCGGTTTCGACAGTGATTTATGACACTTTTTGTGTCTAGACCAGCCACTGCATCCTTCGGATGAGTGAGAGATGCAAAGTAGGCATGGCAACGACCACAGATATGTCAAGATAATTAATGAATATCTGACGAATTAGCTTATGGCTACATTTGCTTCCAACTCACACACTCATATGCACACACGCACAGCTTGCACTTTTACGAAATGATCATTGAGAGGAATGTGACGTAGCAACAAACAGATCACATCGACAGTTGGCGACAAAAGAAAATAGTCGGAATGCCGATACCACGTAATGGAAGTCTATTTCAGCGGCGGCGGCACACAGTTTTAGCCGAGCTAAGAGCGTAGGCGCCTAGCGACCTTGGCGGAGCCAGCATCGGTGGAACGGTGGAAAACGAGACTCGGTACCATTTTAGGCCGCGCCGACGGCCGCAGCGGTCGGCGGCCGGGTCAAGTTTTATTGTCTCCGCGGCTCGGTTGCATAACTCGCGAATCGCTAACCGAGCCGCTCGCTTCGAAAATATCATGCGCACAGCCGAAAGCTCGGGTCCGCCGAAGCGGTCTTCCCCTCGGCCCGTCCGAAGATCATTAACTCGACGATAACCCATTTGGACGGGCGCCGTCGCAGACGTTTCAACACGGCTAGGGCCGCCCCCGCCCTGGCCGGCCGCCAGCTTTCGAAAGCTCGCAAAATTAAACGGAGACGCGCGCCGGTCGGCAGGCGGCGGGCGAGTGCCACTTACACCAGTACACCGCGACGAAATCCTTGTCTTCCAGCACTCTCTCCAACTGTTTGGCGGTGACCTCTTCGATCTGGGGTTCGACATGTTTGCTCGGGGCGGGGGATTTACGCGCGGTCGCGGCGGCGGCGAGCAGTAGCACGGCCGCCAGAGCCTTCAGCCACCGAGCCATGGCGAAGACGCGCGCGGACTGACGCCCGGCCGCCGCCCGCCCTGCGCAAGCGCCGCCCGCGCGCTCCCGCCCGCGCATGCGCACGCCCGCACGACCCCGGCGCCCGCGCTGCTTCGGCTTTGTTTACATCGCGTCGCGACGCAATGCCTCCGGTGTTGCGAATACATAACCTCCAAATGCGATTCGACGTGCAGGGCGTCACGCTCCCGTACGAGTAGGTACCTACCTACTCTATGTTAAGTTTAGTTCAAACTTAACGCATCTTTCAGTCAGCACCTACGGTAGTAATTTTGCAGATTTACACTATCGAACCAGTTAACGTTTACAGCAACATCAAACGAAAAATTCAGTAAATAAACAGTTTGGCACGAGTTCACACCCCGCCGGTTTCTGAAAATCTGATCAAATCGCTGATTAGTAAATCTAAAGTCAAATTAACAAACTAAAAATAGTAATTAGGTACTATTAATATCACTATGGTGGGTAATCGAAGCCCATTTGGCAACAAAAAACTATCTTTTACCTACCGACTTCGTGAACCCCCAACAACATGTCGGCTGCTCCGAATTAACTCGATTTTTATATACTTTATAGGGGAGAGTCCAACAGGTATTTTTTTTAAATGTAGGTACTTTATCGTACAGTTTTCTTTGGAAATGGTTAATCATTCCTCTCCCAAACTTTTTTTCAGGAGACCTTAAACGATTTTGACTGTGAACCTTGGTAATAAATGTTTTCTGCTTTGTTTTTATAAACGGAACTTCTGTTTATAACTTAAACAGAAACCAAGTATTATACAAGCACTATTATAGATACCTACTTGTTCTTCCAAACTAAAATTTACCAACGTGGTCCAAAAAGACGAAGCTAAAAACAAGCATCTGACGAGTTGCTTGAAACAGCATGACTCGGACGTTAACTGCAGAGTCTGCAGTGGCCATTATTGTAAGCGCCTATTGGTTAGTGGAAGAGGGAGTGCAGTGCGCCTGTGTGCTTGCGCACACACGTGTGGACTTATTGTTTTCACTAATGCTTTGGTTTCCTAAGGTCCGGTTGTACGTCAATTAATAACGATGACGTACAGTCACGAGCAAAAGTATGTATACACTCGGCTTTATTCAAAAGCGATTTACTCCTTTATTTTTGAATGAAATTTTATGTTGTTACGAACATAGCATTTTTGAACCCATAGGTTTATGTAATGTGTCGTATTTCAACGTTGCATTAGTTATTTCACGAAAAAACTGCAATTGAAAGTTGCCAAGTGTTGACATATTGGTGCTCGTGACTGTACTCATTGTTATTCATAATCTCAAACTTGTTCAATTTTGGAACGCTTGTTTTAACACAGTTCAGTGTCAATACCGGCTCCGTATATAAAATTAATTTTAAAAGTAAACACCGAGTTATTTGTAGTGAAAACAACTCTAAACATTGGAAAAACTAGTAATAAGTGTGTGACAGTGTTAACTAGTGACTTAATACGACATTTGAACTAAAATCACCCAACTAAAAAGTGACTATTGCCAAAGTGACAATCAATAAATCCTATAGGTAAACAAATCAGACCGACAAGCAGTTACTTGTGCGGAACCTACAATATCCATCTCGATTTTAGAGACAAAGAGACTCATGCAGAGAGCATTTTAAAGAATTAGGAATATTAACAGTACCTAGTTTATACATATTAGTAATACTAAATCACTTTTCTAAGTATATTCGTCAGTATGAATCACAAGAGGAACGTAAGATAAGAGAAAATACAAGAAGGAAGGAGTTTAAACACAAAATGGTACCTAATTTTAATGTAGCTAAGCATTGCTCCGGGTACCAAGCAGTTGAATTGTTTAATAGGTTACCAGCTGATTTAAAGTTATTAATTTATAGCCAGCACTTATTTAAACACAAATTGAAAGTCTTCTTGATGGAAAAATGTTTCTACTCAGTGTCAGATTTTATGTCAAATGATAAAAAATAATTTAGTAACAAACTTTTGGGTTGACTTGGTTTTTTTTATTTATACTTTGACTTTGGCTCATCATCTGACATCACTTACATTTGACATTACATCTGACATTCTTTTGGACATTTATTTATTTAAAGACATGTTTTTGAATATATTGACTTGACATATTAACTTATTTTCTTTCAAATTATTATTTTGCATGTAACAATTCTATATTCTACACAATGTATATTGTTTTAGAAACGAAATAATAAAAAATAAAAAAATTATTTGACGTAATTTGAAACCACGCTTTTTTTTTGTTTGGACGATAGTTAGCGCCATTTTTGACGAATACGCGTCTATCAAGTGGACTTGAAACAACCCGCCCTAAGAAAGCGGTGAACATTGACACAATGGCTGTCCTTAATGTCAAAAACTGGTGAAAATGACAGATTTTCATGATGGTCGTTCTACTAACATACTAAAACCGCTTTCCTAGGAAACCAAAGCTCAGAACTTGGCGACACCCACAGTCACCACGCCGAAAGTCGAAAATCCAACACCGCGCTTTTATTTAGGCATGGTTAAATAATCTGAGCTATGCAGACGATATGGTGCTGCTGAGCCCATCAATCAGTGCACTTCGGAAATTGCTTGTTGTATGTGAATCCTATATGGCAACGCATGGGCTTCAATCACAATCTGTCAAATTTCTTTAATACATTTTTAACTTTATCGCTAATGCATTAAGGTTCAAGGTTGATTGGGATCATTGGACAGTTTCGGGTAGCTAGACCTGCTGGCGTACAACGTCAAGAAATCGCAAATGGTTCCATAGCAAACATGCATCATTAGATAAAGTTGCTCGAGTGACTGTAAGCGGAACATCATTGCAGCGTGTTGTTCAGGTGAAGTAAAAAAAGTCCTCCAGACCGACTTTCGGGCATGGCGGCCAATCATAGCGAACACCAGCCTTTGGCGCGGGAGATATTATAGTGCACAAGTGTGTGCGCAGACACAGGTGCACTCTCTCTTCCCTCACTCTCATTGTCCGATGGAACGACAATCCGACACGACCGGAAAGAGATCAGGCGCAGGGCCAATGGCGTAACGTGCTTTCCGAGGCACGGGGGTATCAAACCGCCAACTTCCAAACTCCGGGCTGTTACTAAGAAATTCCTAATGGACAAACCCGATGACAGTTCGCCCGACCCGGGAATCAACACAGGACCCCACGCTCAGCAGTCACGCCTGCGACCACGAAACCAACGGGGCAGTTCGAAACCAAAATCAAAAGTCATTTATTGAAATTAGGCTGAGAGCACTTTTCGAACATCAAAATTACAAAAGACAGTCCCCAAAAACGCCCGCCCTTCACAAGCCTCCAGGCATAAAGGGCGTGACAGCTTACATATTTATAAATTGCTGAGTTCTGTTCACATAGCTGTCACTTGAAGTCACAAATGATAAATAAGTTAATACTAATAATAACAATAAAACCATGGTCAGCAAGACGTCCAGTCACTGCAAGCAGCACACGTTCACGAGCAAAACGCATAGATCAGCCATTACCCCCCTCGCCATATTTGAGGGAAGGAGGCAACCCGACCCCCGACGCTACCGCAAGCAGTGACATCTAAGGGAGCATGACGAAATTGCTGCCGGTTGTTCAGGCAAGAATAATATGATCAATCATCGAGGTCACTACCTAACCACTAATCAGCTCATTAAAAAGCATTAAAATGATTATGTCAATAATACTCGTACATTAAAATAAAATTAAACTGAATTGACTTATACAGTCAAATAAAAATAAAGAATTATATGAACTCATCAAAACATCCCTCTTTGCGCAATGTACACCGATATGACCAAGGCCTTCGAATATGATGAACACAGTGCCCTATTGGCGAAACTTAATGGATACGGAATTAGAAGTAATGTACTGGAACTTCTAAAATCTTATTTAGAGAATCGACATCAATGTACAGAAGTTGCTAGATTATGTCCCAAAACAAAAGAATTAATAACCTACCTATCTAAATCAAGAGCTATCAAATACGGCATACCACAGGGAAGTGTGTTGGGACCACTGTTATTCTTGATTTATATACCTAAATGATTTACCCAGAGTCACAAGACAAATGATGGTTCTTTTCGCAGATGACAGTACAGCCCTAATCAAATTCACAAATATACATGAATATGAAAATGACATAAATAATTGTTTAATTGACATTATAAATTGGCTTAATAATAATAATTTAATAATAAACTTAAGTAAAACAAAAATAATGCACTTTCATCAAAAATGTGACATTCCTAAAGTTTGCTGTGCCTATAATAATATTGAAATAGAAGACGCAAATATAACTAAATTCTTAGGAATAATGATAGACAATAAACTGACCTGGAAACCCCACATAGATAAAATATGCAATCGACTTATGCGCTTTACCAACTCGCAAAAAAAGTAAATATTGACACACTCCTAACGGCATACCACGGACATGTAGTTTCGGTTTTGAGGTTTGGCATCATTTTCTGGGGTATTCTACTGGTAGGAAACAAGCATTTAAAATACAAAAAAGATGCTTAAGGTCAATGTGTGGTCTGAAAGCAACAGACAGCTGCGTACCAGTTTTCAAGGAGCTTAAGCTGTTAACATTGCCTTCACTGTACATTTTGGAAATGTCACTGTTTATAAAATAAAATGTAAAGTTAGTTGACAAAGTCTCTACAGTACGAGAAGTTCCCCTTCGTACCCAATACAAAAATAAATTATGCACTGTGAAATGCAAAACTTCATTAATGAAAAATGTATCCTTGGTATGGCACCTCGTATCTATAATAAGATTCCAGATAGTTTTAAGGAAATGACTTATGTAAAATTTAAAAAAACCTGACTAATTTACTTAAAGAAAAATGTTATTATACTGTTGACGAATTTCTAAATGACTTGACAATTTGATGTGACTTTTTTGTATTGTGATTTTTTATGTACCCACTTATTTTACATTTTATATGACATTTTGAATTTTTTTATAATTTCTCAAAACCTAATTTAATTTTATATTGGCATCCCTGATGCGCCGTGTGCGGGGCAGCACCAACACAACTTCTGAATACCATATTGGCAAGGATTGATTGCCCGGTTGTGAGGCACTGGAATACCGTCCAACGTTCTGGTGGTACCCTGTTCAATATTAAATAGGCAACTTGTTTGATGAATAATTAATGAATAAATAAATAAAAAATAATAATGTTACTAACATAGTTATAAGTATTATTTACTAACAATGTATGGAATGTGTATTCCATAAGAATTTGAAAAAAAAAATGTATTAACACTAGTTTGTAGGTAAGTTGTTTATGTCCTTACTAACAATATTGGATTGTACTGATCTGACAAATAAATGAATGAATTACTAATTATGTTGTAATTAAATTGAGTACGATTGTTATTTTAAACAATCGTTATGTTAAAATATTTGTATGCTGTAATGGCAAAACATGGCGACCTGATATAAATATAAATAAATAAATATATATTCCACAACTATCACACAACGCCATCTAGTCCCAAGCTAAGCAGAGCTTGTGTTATGGGTACTAGACAACTGATAAACATACTTATATATTTCTAAATATATAAATATTATAGATAAATTACACCCAGACACAGAACAAATGATCGTGCTCATTACACAAACATTTGTCCTGGGTGGGAATCGAACCCACGACCTCCGTAATATGTAATGCAAGAACCCAATGTACCTATCTTTGACAAATAAAATTCTGATTCTGATTCATATAACCTGTCAGTAAGCTAATTCTGGAGAAATAACATAAGCGTTGTCTTGAGTTATTCAGGGCGACCAACTATTCTTATCGTTTATGTAGTCGTTGGTGGAATAGTATGCCTTTGAACAAAGGTTGGATTTTACCTGAGCTTTAAATGCTTTAAAAGGCAAGTCTAGCAAAGAAGAGGGTACCTTGCTAAGGTTATACCAAACCCAATAAATGAGTTATGAACCTTATGAAGCCGGTGAAAGGGGGCACGTAGTTTGTCCTTATTTCTAGTGTTAACACAGTGAATATCACTGTTTTTAGTGTACAAGTGTAAATTTTGCCTAATAAATAAGATGTTGACGAAGATGAATTGTGATGCAACCCTGAGAATACCAATATCCTTATCAATATACACAGTCTGGCCATATATACTGTTACAATTAAAAATAAGAAATATATTACATTTAAATTTGGAATCTGTCATTTTTATACGATTGTTCACTGAGTTTTCTAATTTTGGCGCCAATACATTGTACAATATTTTGCGATATTAAAATGGAGTGGGGTAATAAAGAGAACCGAATCGCTGTGATTGCATTACACAAAGTTGGTATGGAGCCAAATGCAATTTTTAAACTCTCCATACGCTTGGTATTAGTCAAATGTTTGTGTACCGGGCTATTAATAGGTACAATGAGACCTCCTCTGTTTGTGACAGAAAAAGATCTGGCCGTCCACGTAGTGTTCGTACGAAAAAGGTGGTCAAAGCAGTAAGGTAAAGAATTCCAAGAAATCCTGTCCGAAAGCAAAAGATTTTATCTCGGGAGATGAAGATAGCACCCAGAACCATGTCGCGTATTTTAAAAGATGACTTAGGACTTGCAGCCTATAAGAGACGCACTGGTCATTTTTTAACTAATAATTTAAAAAAGAATAGGGTGGTAAAATCGAAACAACTACTGAAGCGGTACGCAAAGGGAGGTCACAGAAAAATTTTGTTTACGGATGAGAAAATCTTTACAATAGAACAACATTTTAACAAACAAAATGACCGTATTTATGCTCAAAGCTCTAAGCAAGCTTCCCAATTAGTCGACAGAGTGCAACGTGGGCATTATCCGACTTCAGTGATGGTTTGGTGGGGTGTTAGCTATGAAGGAGTGACTGAGCCATATTTTTGTGAAAAAGGTATCAAAACATCGGCACAAGTGTATCATGATACCATTCTTGAGAAGGTAGTTAAGCCCCTTAACAACACCATGTTCAATAACCAAGTATGGTCCTTCCAACAAGACTCGGCGCCGAGTCATAAAGCTCGGTCCACGCAGTCTTGGTTGGAAGTGAACGTTTCGGACTTCATCAGAGCTGAAGACTGGCCGTCGTCTAGTCCCGATCTTAATCCGCTGGATTATGATTTATGGTCAGTTTTAGAGAGTACGGCTTGCTCTAAACGCCATGATAATTTGGAGTCCCTAAAACAATCCATACATTGGCAGTGAAGAATTTTCCCATGGAAAGAGTGCGTGCTTCTATTGATAACTGGCCTCAACGTTTAAAGGACTGTATTGCAGCCAATGGAGACCACTTCGAATAAGCTTTTTATATTTTAAATTGTTTTATATTTATGTATTAAACTAACACACTGTAAAAGTAATAAATATTATTTGCAATAAAAAATATTATTTTTTCTTCGTGACAATATTTATGGCAAGACTAGGTATATACAAATCTCTTTTTTGAAGGACAAACTGACTTTGTATATCAGCAGCTTTGCCCCACAGCAGAATACCGTAGGACATAACACTGTGAAAATAACTAAAATAGACCAAACGAGCTGTGTCAATGTCAGGGTCAACGTTCGGGTGAAGTACCTAGGTCATGATTTCACGAAGGACTTATCTAATGATGCAGATTTGGACTGGGAGCGTAGGGCCTTGGCGGTTCGGTGTAATATTTTAGCCCGCAGGTTTGTACGCTGTTGTAGGGATGCGAAGGTGTATCTTTTAAGGCCTACTGCCAAACATTCTACTCGTACAGCTTGTGGGTGAACTATACGCAGAGGGCCTACAACGTCCTACGCGTTCGCCATAAAGGCTTCCGCGCTTCGCAAATGTTCGCGGAAGCCCGTGTTGACGATTTTCATGTCATAATGGAAAAGAGGGCGGCGGGGCGGCGGCAATGATGGGTAGGTTGCGCGGAATCTACAACAGCATCCTAAAACATTGGTTGACAAGGTAGACAGCCCTTTTATTAGGCACTGGGTTCAGAGGCACGTGCCAACAGTTATGTTACGTACGCCACGTATTAAATTTACCTTGTACAGTTGACAGGTTAGTTTGTGAGGTTTACTAACATGGATTGTGCGTCCCTTTAATGTGTGATCCGCAACAAATGAAATATATTAAGTACCTATTTGTTTTGGTGTTGCTTACTGATAGTGAAAACGAGAATATTACTAATAGTAGCTGTTGCTTCTGTTGCTGTTGTACATTATTATGCCGTCAATATGATCGCCAATGTTGGCCTAAAACGTGAACACTCTCTCTCACACGAGTTCTCATGTGAGAGAGAGTGTACAGAACCTACCTAGCTAGATAAACTTTTATCCCCTCCAATACGTAGTACCTACTTGTTATTACTAGGTATAATATACAGGTGGAAGATGAAGAAAACGATGACGGCAAGATGAAGACTTGTTGATGAGCTCTAGCCTAACAGTTGGTATGAGCGGCTTCCTAAAGAAATACTAAGCATATTATTACATTTAAACAAACAGAAATAAACATAGCCTCTATTACAAAACCAAAAACTATCTGACTCAAGTTGTATGTACAGACGTCAGCAGGTCAAGCTACCCGAAACTGTCAAATTTTCCCAATCAACCTTGAACCTAATGCTTTAGCATTAAAGTTGAAAATCTATTAAACAAATTTAACAGATTGTAGTAGCTTGATGTGCTGGCGTCTGTACTTAATTTTCCACCAATCATTATACAGGCTGTCCCGAAACTCAACGATAACCTGGTACCGGGCGACAGGCCAAGGTAATACCAGGGGCTGCAGTCCGACATTCATAGCGATCGCTTTACGACCGAATTCGGTCGCAAAGTCCTGTCACTCCATACATTACACCTGTCATTTCGGGACTTTGCGACCGAATTCGGTCGTGAACCGATCGCTATGAATGTCGAGACTGCAGCCCCAGTTATGAAAAACATAAGAAAAAAAAAATTTTTTTCCTACATGGATTGTCAAAGTAAACTGACAATAATTTTGTAAACCATAACTCGTCAAAACTTAATTTATTTTACTTTGTTAACAATGTTTATTACTTTGATTTATGGATGCGATTAATAGCACTGTTATTTGGGATTACATTATTAAAAAATCACTGTAAAATTATAAAAAAATGTGACCACAGTACTTAAAAATGTCTAATAACGCTTGACATGGATTTTTTTTTCATTAATGGTATACCTTGGCCTCTCCTCCGGTACCAGGTTATCGTTGAGTTTCGGGACACCCTGTATATTATAAAATACTCACATAATAAACTTTACGAATCGATAACTGTATCGAAATCACTATACAAATTAAATCTAAATAACGTTTTCTCTTCCCGCCAAAATAATAGCGAGCCAAATGGCAACCAAAATCCTATACTAGTATCTCCCCCTAGTGGGACGACTCTGAACTAAAAAGTTTTTTATTATCTGTGGGTCGTTTTTGAACGAACCAATGAACCTTTGATTTAAAAATGGAAAATGTCAACCAATAGTTACGGTAGGTTTCACCATCGATATCGATAGTAGAAAAGTATTTTTCACAACTATGACGCTGATATAGTTTTATCTTAAGATCTATAACTATGAAAACAATACTTTGAGTGAACCGTTACCAACACTAGCAGTTTTAGGGTTCCGTATTGTAACAAGGAACCCTTATAGTTGCGTCAAGTATATACTAGTAGCTCCCTCTAGTGGAACGACACTGAACTAACAAGTTTCTTGTTGGCCGTGTGTCGTTTTTGACCGAGCCAATGAACATTTTATTTGAAAGTCGTAAATGTCAACCAATAGCACGGTAGGTTTTACCACCGATATCGATAGTAGAAAAGTATTTTTCTCAATAACTTTACACTATCCTTCGTGGAGCACAGAGGGTCGAAGGACACAAAAACATAATTAAAAAGCTCAGAGTTTGTTTCTGTGGTTGTAATGAAAAATATTATAAAACTAATGAATTTTTGGAATATTTTTCATTACAAACGCAGAAGTAACTGTTTTTTATAGTTTTTTCAAGAAATGCTATGAAATACCGACATTTATTTGCGGTCAATAAAATCAAAACTGTTTAAGCGTACATATTCATACCAATTAAGGAACCCTTCACTGTGCGTGGTCCTTGGCCAGTTTTTTTTTAATACTTTGCTTGTTGGTGTTATTATAATAGATAATCGTTTTTCATCCTTCAATAAAATTATATCCTCTTGGCATTGTGTGTGATGTAACAGTAATTAATTTGAGGACTACTACGTAATGAAACTAAAAGATATTTAGTTTATTTAAATGAATAATAACTATCGATAATCTTCACCACTGACTCATAACTGCGCGCCCCATCACTACCAAAGATGAGTCAACCAATCAGCGTTTACCGCAAACGTCATTTGTCACGTGGAGGGGTACAACGGAGAGCGGTTTCCGAACGGAAAAGACAGCCTATCTAACTTTTTGTTTCGCAGTCTCGCGCTGTTAACAAATTCTCGTGACGCGGCCGGTTCTAATAAAATAAGTTCGACTTGTGAATGTGAAGTGCCTTGTGGAATATACAATGGATATTATTTATTAATTGTCACAGTACTGTGTAGTGTTGTATTTATTTCTTCGCAAAGTTTCGGTAAGTTTAGTTACTTTAGTTTACTTCAAAGTTTCAGTTTTTCAAACGTATGTTTTACCTGGCCGATGTATTGTTTGATTCCGTCGCAATCTTATCACGAATTTATAGCTCGATAGTAATTTTTGTGCTGTTCAGTCAGGAATCTTGAGAGAATCTAGTTGGAATGCAGGTGGATGAAAAAATAATATTATGTGTTTGTGATCCTTTTTTGTTTTCAATTTTCATACGGCTGACTTTGTCCAGCTCATTGACTGTTCACCTACGCTAATTAGTGTCATATCCATAGAATATTTACACTAGATAAAAAATATTACAGATAGTGGTGAAAGTATTTGCCATGAAGTTTCGTTTAAAAGCGATGATGGTAGTATTCCTGTGTCCCTGACATTAGAAAGCCTATATTTTAGTCGTTTATTACTCTAGAATCCAGTCAGATAAAATTTAAAAACATCTATCCATTGTTCTATTCACTTTTGAATATGATAAAATTTATAACAAACTTTTTTATTAAAAAAAGACTTGTAGAACTCAGTGACAGATGTAGATTTTATTTCTTACTATTAAAAATCATGTAAATATTGTCATCAGCTTCTTATTATTATGCACATTATTCATGCGGAGGTCGCTAAGAGAATGTACTAATGGTTTTAGTTTGTGACTGTTTCGGTCGCTAATATATTTATAGCAGCTACTTACCTTTATTTTTTTTTATTTTGCCCTGAGCAAGCACAGTCATCCTTGCATGTACATCTTTTTTATACGGGTACCTTTGCAGGAGTAAATGTAACTGCTAACTTAGTTTACCTGATAGCTTGCGCTATATCCAGGATGTATTAGTATTCATCCCGGATTCGGCTCGAGCCATCAGGCATATCTCATGCCTTGGTGTCTTTATTTTAAACCACTTTTAATCCTACTTCCTACCAATATTATAAACACAAAACTTTGTGAGAATCGATGGTTTGATGGATGGATGTTTGGATGTTTGTTATTCTTTCACGCAAAAACTACTGCATGGATCTGGATGAAATTTGGGACTAGTATACTTTTTATTCCGATATTCCCACGGTATCAAAACTTATGCAAATTTAACCGCGGGGCACTGCTAGTCCCTGATAAATAAAATAGCATAAAAAGGTAATTGTGCTTTACTTAAAAACAAAAGAAATGAATTGTCTGTCTATAACCCAGACTATTATTATTTTTTAAACAATATAGAAGTCTTTACTTGCAGATTCTGTAACTCAACTGACTCACACTGTAAAATTACATTTAATATCCATACTAATAAGATAAATTCGAAAGTAACTCTGTTTGTGTGTTACCTTTTCACGCCTAAACCACTGAATGGATTTCAGTAAAATTTTGCAAGGAGACAGATGTCATCCTGGTGAAGGACATATGCTACTTTACGTCTCGGTAGCACATTCTTGCTATATTTATATAGCAGCAAATTTTATTAAGAACAGGTTCAGCAAGAACCTGTTCTTAATAAAATTTGCTGCTTACATAATATACAGCCACTACTTTCTCTTGATAAACATTAAAACTTTTATTTTAAATATTAAAAGTCATATTTTATACAATCATGCCATAGTCAAATAATTTATTTAAAATAACCACATAAAAGGCACTTTTGAACGTCGAAATTAATCATGATAATCATACTCAAAAAACAATACTATACAATTTTGAAATAGCTTCATTAATTCGCCAGCAAAAGGAAGCAAACCACATCTTTATCAGTGTTATGTTTGTCAGATTATATCAATGATTTTATCATTTTAGAGCTGATAGTAAGTCTTTGTTCGTAACAATCAACCGCGCGACCATTGTTTTGTGGCCGACACTAAAACACAATAAAAAATTGGCACATCTGGGCCTCAAACAAGGCGAGTTTTGCAATTTTGTACCAAAATTGAGGAAACTGTATTGGACGATTTCAGAGCTTTGCTTGTGTATTATACAGATATATACAAGCAGAGCTCTGAAATCGTAAGTCGTCCGTCGTCAGTATAATTTATACTGCCTCATTTGTTTAGCTGAAAAATATTAGGTCTTCGGAAGATATTTTTCAGGGGCTGCATTCTGCCTGAATGATATTTCTTTAATTCCAAGCTAACTCACGAAAGAAAATAATGTTTTAGGAAGGAAACAGTATTTTCTGCTCTCAACATTTTCAAAACAACAAAAAACATAAAACTTAGTTTATTGCCCTAACAAACGCAAATGGCCTCAGGCGAGCGGCGTTTTAATTCCCAATTGGCCAATTTCCGGACTGAAAACGCAGTCACAAACGAAAGTTTTAATTACTTATAAAATTTTCTTATTTGCGGTTAGTACAGTTACTGCTGTCTAATGACAGCAGTAACTGTACTCAGATATCCACAGAAAAGGAGGATAAGCTTAATAGCTTATCCTCCTTTTCTGTGGATATCTGTGTCGCTAATTGGTCTAACGTACAGTCATCGTCCTCAGCCTACAGGAGTCCACAGCTGGACTCAGGCATAGGCCTCTCCACTCAATAAACCATTCTCCAATTGGACGCCATTCATCTCTTACCCAGGGATGAGATTAGTTAATTCATGTCATCAGTCATAGACAAATTAACTTGATTTCGGACGTGCAGAGTCCTGATTTTGTCACCTAGAGTAACCCGATTTGAATCTCGTTCCAATGGCGCGCGAGGCCAATTTCAGCAGTGAACATAGCTGATAGGTGTATTATAATGATAGGACAGTAATCCATTTTTCCGAATAGTTTTATAAGTGTATATCTCTTTCACAAGAATATCTTCTGATATCTAACCACTAACACCAACGTACGACTTATCAACAAGATAAGTACCTATGACCAATGAGTAATATTCCAGAGGCTTCCAACCAATGTCGTTGATTAACATAGTCTTCTTCGAAATTAGTAAAAGTCACCTAATCATCACAAAATACGGATCCATTGCAGACGCGACCTTTATGCGGAAGGAGGTAGATGCTTTTTCCTTCTTTACTTTCCTCTTTGTTAGGCTAACAAAGCTATTTAGGAGTGTCCAAGAGTCTACGCAGTAGCTACACAAGCCATAAACTCGAATGTCGGACTTCACTTTAAAGGTTAAATCTATTTCCCAGTAATTTTCAAGAGACAAAGTCCTTATCATAGTATATTGCATTAAGCACTGACATTCCAAAACATACGTGTAATACCTGCAGGTATAAAATGCCATCATAATTATAAATCATTTATGTCGCAAGATAATAACGCCGGTGTGATAAACTCCAATACACGTTCGTAGAACAGTGATAATCGCTATCAAACGTATCGCCAACCTGATATTGTAAGGACGCTTATCATAAGGAGTTTAGTGACTACGTGTCAGTACACAAGTGAACATCCAACATGGGCGAATATCGTGCGGGTAAAGCTGGCATCAACGCTGAGGCTCAGGCCAGGATCCACAGCAAATACAACGACGACATCGCTCACGAGACCCTCGAATGGATTAAGCTGCTGACCGGTGAACCAGCTAACACGGCTGGGACAGCCGAAAATTTGTACGCAGTCCTAAAAGACGGTACTCTGCTATGCAAACTCGTCAACTCTCTGCAAGAGGGCTCAGTGAAGAAGGTCAACCAGTCTTCCATGGCGTTTAAGTGCATGGAGAACATCAACGCGTTCTTGGATGCCGTGAAGAAGCTGGGAGTGCCAGCGCAGGAGACTTTCCAGACCATCGATTTGTGGGAGAAGCAGAACCTGTACTCCGTCGTCGTGTGTCTGCAGTCTTTGGGCCGCAAAGCCGGGAATTTCGGTAAGCCTTCCATTGGGCCTAAGGAGTCGGACAGGAACGTCCGTGAGTTCAGTGATGAGCAGATGAAGGCCGGACAGAACGTCATCTCTCTCCAATACGGCACCAACAAGGGCCAGCAATCGGGCATCTCTTTCGGTGGCAGGCGCCAAATTTAACATGTTTAATGTAATTAATTTATAATTATTAAAATGTAATAAATATTTTGTATTTTTTTAATATATATTTCATTTGTTAAAACAAGGTGTGGTTGTTCGTACTTAGGTAATGTAGGTAATCTCAGATTAGATAATACAAGTGTTTTGCACTACCGCAGTGGACTCAAGTGCTTGGTTTAATTGTTACTAAGAGGTTCATTCTTCAATATATCTTTTCTTTCATCTTATATCTTTCTTCTTCTTCAGAAGTATCTTCAGACTCTATTTCAGATAATGACCAAAATTTTTCATGTTTTGAGTATGATATACTGTTTTACGAGCGGGTACTAATATGCACGACTTCCGTATTCCGACACCTTGTAATACCATTTTTATCATCTAACTTGGCGACAGGATTAATTACTGCAATAAGGTTTAATATCCCCTAAAACCTTGATTATAATGTATCAGTTGTTTTATATCAGAACTTGTAGAATCACCTACTTATTAAATAACTTGAAAGTGTTGTTGATGATAGCACTGTTATGTCTAGTTTGACTAGAGATAAGACAATCGTAAAAAAAATCAAAAGGCTAAAATCAAGACATTAATTTATTTTCCCTACAAGATTATGCACATTGCAGGTGGGACTTGGAGAAGCTAATATATCTACTGTACTCATATATTATATTAATGGAAATAAGAAATGGACCTCGAATTAGGCCAACTTTAGAAACGGAGCGAATGAACTGTGACCATCATAAATTATTCCGAGTCAGCGGAAGCCATGTACGTTACACACAATATAAACAGAATTAATTCTATTTTTTAGCTTAAGTTGAGCTCAGTAATTACACCTGATTAACCAGAATTGAATGGAGCTGGTTATCAGTTTCCTTTAGCATGAATTTCCCAGGTATTTCACACGATACAAGGAACTGGACATGATGATAAAGATAATAGAAATAATTTAATCGTCACATGGCATTCACACGAGCAACTAAAGTGACATAATTGTTCATATTCCCAAGGCAATTAGACAATGCAGCCAGTGCTGGTGATAATCCTTGGAAATATAATAGAGGACTGAGACACAAAGGCTAACTTTACTCATTACTTAAGATTATTTTAATCACTATGGTTAAAAACGTACTATTGCCTCGACCTCTAAAATGAGAGACAAATGGCGCCGATTCCCTTGTTCACTAACTAAACTCAATTTCAGTGCATCTTTTTCTTTCTACTACTAAAAATACGTCAACTTAAGTCAGCGCCTGACGTAAATTGACGTATTTTTAGTAGCCATGTTTTTAATTACGTCTAAACTGTCTATGGGGTATCTTAATTTGACAGGACAAATTATCTGTCCATTGAAAAATCAGCCCTAAGGGCTGAGTTTTCCATCGCCAGAAAATTGACGTCGTTATTGAATCAAAATCAAAATATTTTATTTCACATAAACCTACATGGGCACTTATGAAACGTCAGAAGAGAGCCGGCAAGAAACTCCACGGTTAATCTTTTAAAAATAATTGGCTTTTACAAGTCCGAGGCCATGTCTTTTCATGGGCCCCGGTACGGGCCACCTTCGGGATCCCAACTAATGGTAGGAGGGGTTCACATCGGCGTCGAGAAGACAATGAGATACCTGGGTCTCGTCCTCGACAGCCGGTGGAACTTCGTCGAGCATTTCCGACGTTTGGCCCCCAAACTGGAACGGACCGGGGCCGCCTTAAAGCGGCTCCTGCCCAACCTGAGGGGGCCAAACGCTTCCTGCCGGAGGCTTTACGCGGGGGTCGTGCGGTCCATGGCCCTATATGGGGCCCCGGTATGGGCGCGTTCACTGCGGCTTCGAGCCGCACACTACCTGAACGCGCCCCAAAAGGTGGTAGCCGTAAGGCTAATCCGGGGGTACCGCACGATCTCGGGCGAGGCAGCAAGCCTCCTTGCCGGACTGCCACCATGGGATCTGGAGGCGATAGTCCTCGCGCGCCTGTATGACTGGCGCGCGGAGGCACTACGTCGGGGGAAACTCTGCACCCGCGGCAAATCGCTGCGGAGCGGACGGAGTTCCGGCGCGGTCTCATGGTGCAATGGAAGGCGCGACTATCGCAACCCAGCGCAGGGCACGCCACGATAGCGGCGATAAGACCCCTCTTTGAGGAGTGGCTAGAGAGGCGTCACGGCGCTCTCACCTACCGCCTGACGCAGGTCCTCTCCGGACACGGATGTTTCGGGAGGTTCCTGCACATCATCAGGCGGGAGGAGACGCCCGGGTGTCAACACTGCGAGGATCGCCCAGAGGACACGGTGGAGCATACGGTGGAGGTCTGCCCCGCTTGGGCAGAGCACCGCCGTGTCCTCGTAGAGGCGATCGGCAGCGGCGGCGACCTCTCGCGCCCGGCCCTGGTGCAAGCCATGGTCCGGGGCGAGAGGGAGTGGGAGGCGGTCTCCTCCTTCTGCGAAGCAGTCATGCTAGCGAAGGAGGTGGCGGGATGGGCGAGGGAAAGATCCTCACGCCTCAGCCGCCGAGGGAGACGCTCCGGGCGTCGGGAGCCGCGTGACGACTCCCGGCCACCGTAGGCGCGGGCCTGCGGGCGGAGAGCAATGGGTAGCTCTCCGTCCGATCAGGACCAGGCCCGTGCCGGACGGCGTGTATGTGTTCCACGCGCGCCTCAAAGAGATGTCAGCGTAGTTGACGGGGCCCGACAGGGCCGAAGCCTGCCGGGGTAGCGGGATCGCCCGAAAGGGTTACCGCTGCCCTGGTACGTAAAGGGCTAAGGAAGGAACACGGGTGGGTTTTAGTCAGTAAGAGTCTGACACTCCCTTCTGCTCCACCCAGAGCGGGAGGAGTCATTTGATGATTTCCCATCCTGAAAAAAAAAAAAAAAAAAAAAAAAGGCTGAGTTTTCCATCGCCAGAAAATTGACGTCGTTATTGAATCAAAATCAAAATATTTTATTTCACATAAACCTACATGGGCACTTATGAAACGTCAGAAGCTAGGTGCACGGTTCCAATTGGTCGTTTCCTATGGAGAAGAGCCAACAAGAAACTACACGGTTACTCTTTTAAAATAACTGTCAAAATTACAAAATTATTCTCGAATAAAGTTATCAGATGATTGAAAAATCGGCCCTTAGATGACTGATGTATATAATGTGTAACTTAATTAATGCACATTATGAAAGTAGTTGTTCAGAATTGTTTACTGAATCGATTTCTGTAATTTTTAATAGAGGTAATATTTTATCCCAAAAATAATAAAAACTATGTAAATTGCTGTCACACTTCCGCTGTACAGTCAAAACAAACCAAAATGGATGAAATACCGACTGAGCTAGACCTTTATACGAGTGCGACTGTGTGCATCCGTAGATTTGTAATGTGACTATAATTTTCTCCCACAATCAGCATATCCAAATTATTTTAAAAAAAACATGTTTTTTACATAATAATAAAAATTCAGTGTATATGTATTATGATTATAACATAATATTCTAATTGGGGTGTCTGGTGGTGTGCGTTAATTCGGGGACATGCTGTAGATGCATGGAAGTTGACATGCTACGACTCCAAAGTGGGAAAGAGCAGTAGAATGATAAAGAAGAAACAATATAAACTCCATAGCACGAATATTTAGCGCTAGTTCAACGACATGTTGAATCAGACGATATTGATTAAATATTATTATCTAAATTAAATGGAAACGCCAAAATCTACTATCAGTTTAGTAATTCCGACCTTGTTTACGCTTGTGATTCTTGGGAAATGCAATCATCACCAAAAAAATAATATAATGACTTTAACGATGACAAAAAAGTCCCATTTCTTTTACAATTCAATATCTCAATTAGAAATCTAATCTGATTTCCGACTGATTCCGACAAGTTACGATAAAAATAAACCAATAAACGTAGATGAATATAATATAAAAGTAGGTCCATTGTCAAAGTTACCGTTTCACCTTTTAGCAAATGTCGAGGGGAAATCGCTCCCCTGTTCTTACCTTGTTATTTGATGACGTCATCTAATATTGATCTAACTTTTGCAACCACAGCAGTTGCTAAGGCTTAGCACGAACTTCCAACATCGCCCCACAAATGATAAACCTACGTTTTGAAGCACCTATTGAGAATTGAGAACGGTTTACGTAATCGAGTCGTTATATCCGCTGGCTGCATAGAACAATACTAATATTGCATGTCTCAAGGAAACACTGCAATTACATGAACCAAAAACAGGCGGTAATGATTCTTATGACTACACCAACAGCTCCTAGACTGGAGTAGCAAATGAATTCTTGACTCGTGCAACCGCTATCAAGGACAATCAAGCGAGTTTACCTAAATGTGGCAGTAATCGATGACTTTTAATAACTTATTGGGTATTACTGTTATTCATTGGAAATGGAAGCGTCGGATCCTTTGATACGGCGTAATGTAAAGCAAGTAGTGGATAATAATAGCAGTATCTTTGAAGATAATCTATCTTTGAACGAGTGTTCGTTTTTTGTTAGGCTTTGCAAGACTGCATTTGTTTCCAAGTCGCTCGTTTAGTCCATTGCAACATTAATATGTTTGTTCGAAGCTGCTAAGTGATAGTTGTCATACAATAGAGGAGAAAGCTACATTCATCAATCATGTTATAGTTTAGCTAGAGTTTCTAAATTGACAAACCAATCGTGAGTGTGATTCGTCAGAATTATAACGAGATGTCTGGACCACAATAATACTGGCTGTAGATAGTCTTCAAATAGCTTCTGCAATCTCCGGTACGTACATCCGATTTTTAAATTAATTTTTATATTTATTTGCGGATGCTCAGATGATGTTGGCAAATAGAATTAAGTGGTTTTTAACCAAATATGGAATTATTATTAACAAGGATGTCACTCTTATATTAAAAATCATGATTAAAATATTTTATTTCACATAAACCTACATGGCACTTATGAGACGTCAGAAGCTAGGTGCACGGTTCCAATTGGTCGTTTCCTATGGAGAAGAGCCGGCAAGAAACTCTACGGTTACTCTTTTAAAGATATTTGGCTTTACAATGTAGGTATGGAAGGACAGTGTAGGCCTGTCAACAAGTACCAAAGGGACAATTCTCGTTATTATAAGAACGTTCACAGTCTGATCTCAGTGTCAATCGGTCAAAAAGACCTTTTTGACATAGATTGTCGCTGAGATGAGATTGCGCCTAGTTTTAGAACGTTTTTAATTATGAGAATTGGCATTTAGGTAATTAACAAAATAGAAAATGGTCAACAAATCTATAGTCTACAAGGCCTTAGTAGCTGAACATTAGAAAAATACTGCCAAATGTAGCAATAAGTGAATACTTGGAATTTTAAAACCTGATGCCTAGTTAATCATCATTAAAGTAATGACAGAATTGTGGCAATTTTTACATGTTTACAACATTGTTAACATCGTTAATTCTATGAAAGTTGACGTCACAGTCATTAGCACGACTGCGACTGTCCGTCACGGTCGTGTCAGCACCCCACAACGGAAGGTCTGGTCACGCGCTGATAGTAGCGGAAATACGGATATCCGAATAGGACAACACTAACTTGTCCCCAAGAGTAACAGAGAAAGATAATCACGCACGTGGGCATTGTTTTGCACCAACAATAGCTAATAAGCATAATTTTAAAACCGGAGAAAGTATTGTTTGAATAGTGTTAAAACCTATTTGCATCCCAAAATTCAATGTCGAGTGGGTTTGGCTTAGCCGTCGTCAATGGCCTTAAATGAGGCTACAGTCACACTTTATAAAGCGCTCTGTACATGTCCAAAATGATAAATTGAAACAAAGAGCTTCTATGTCTAGATAAATAAAAGGTATTTTACGGCTCATTGTAAAAATATGTACAGGAATTCCTACTCACGTTACCATCACAATATGCGTCGTTAATAATTCGGATGCAAAGCTGTACAATAGTTCGAAAGTCAAGTAAAATAAGGAGTCTATTAAAAAACCGTTTACTCATTGCTTTCCATTTCATACACACTGTATGAATATGATTTTATAGTACTTATCAGTAGTGAAAGCCTCGGATATACCTCGTAAAGTTCTCCGTCGAGGCTATCGCCGCTTCAGAACGATGATTTAGCAACATCAGCGTACAAATATTCGATAGTAACGACCTTACTGTTTAGAAAGTGTTAATTTTTAAGCAAAATAGCTGCGGAATTATCAGTTTTCGTATTTTGCCTGGTTATTGCAACATCTCCAAACGGTTCAGCATTCCCACGTTATACGATATCGATCGTTCTTGCAAGGCTTCTGTACGTTACGCTACAGCGATTCTGCTTGCCTTCTTGTCCGAAGGCTCTTTTACCGTTACCGTATCGGGCCCCGGCCGGTCGACCAGATTATCTGGCACTAACGGGATGATATCCGTTTTACGATCGCAATGGCTACTCTGTAGCTAAGTTGGAATGCAACTAATTGCACCCAACATCACTTTTATGTCGACGAAGCTCTTACTTTGATATTGCATTGCGTGCGATTGCACTAATAGTTTTTCCGGCTGCAGTATAGTAGTTTCCATCTCTAGGAAATGGTCCATGTTTAGCGTGCAAAATAGTCCAATTTATCTCGAGCGTATTTTGTTTTTGTTAAATGGTATTTCATAAATCTTAGCGGCAAAGAATTTCTTGTAGAGCAACGTTACCGTTTCCTATTTTTAAAATCACCGTAGCGTGCAGAACAGCTGAGATTTGGCGTGATTCGAGTAATTAATTTGCGTTACGTCACTAAGAATTGCTGAAGTGTTGTACTACTTCCATTTCACACGTACATACATATAGTTAAAGTAACGCGGATAATACGACTTCACGTACGAGTCACTCCAGTAACCTAGTTTACCTTGTTTTGGTTATTTATTAAATTATATCATATTATGAATGTAATGTTGTATCACGTTTCCGTTACATAATGTCTTCTGGTTTTTATATTTGTTGTTCCGTTTCTGTACCGTTACTTCCTATTATTAGTGGATATCCATGATTACAGTAACTGTTCTTTGTTAACTTTTTGTTTCTTTACTTAAGCGAATTTCTAAAAAGCTAACAAGGTTAACACTGCCATGAACATTAATTTTGGATTTTCATTTCTTTCTCTAACGGATTTTTAGAACATTTTATTTGAATGGTTTCTTTAGCAAACCCAATAACATTATTTTTTTATCCTACTACAGCTATTCATTACAAACCAGGTCAAACGTGTTTCCCACTTCAGTATCATCATGTATCATCCAGAAACTTCCCCCCAGCTTATTTATATTCAACTGCGCCATTCAGTTTTCCGTCATTCGACCACGTCATTTTAGCTAGGGGAGTCGGGGTATCAATTGATATGGCCCTGTGCTCGCCCCAAGCTGATTTATTCGTTAACCTGCACTGTATTGATACAGCTTGACCTCATTGGTGGTGACATTCGTAATTGGCAATTGCCTTTGATATGTTGGTTGTTAGTTTAAATAGCATGTGCTAACGACAATGTTGTTCTGTATCTGCGAGGCAATTCTCGTAATTTTAAGAACGTTCACAGTCTGATCTTAGTCTCAATCTGTCAAAAATACCTCTAATTTCCCTACATTTTTGACAAGTGTTTGACCTTGATTATCGCTGAGATGAGATTGCGACTTGATTTTGAACGTTTTAAATTACGGAAATTGGCCTTCTGTTGTATGCAATACTATCATAGATCATTATTAATATTTCACATGCACTTCATCTTCCTCAGATCATAGTTTTTGCATGTGTAGAATGTGTAATGACGAGCAATCCACACTTCAAGACTCATTCCAAGTTTTTCTTTAACTCAAAGATCAACGTTAAAGTCATTATTTTCATATTGCAATTTAATACTGGCCACTGCGGTCGTCTGTAACTGTTATTATTACTCATGGGAATCAGTGGGGTCTTGACCATTCGATGAAAATTCATCTTTAGTTACACTTTTTGGAACCGAGTTTGAGTATGTTTGTCATAGTTGTTTGTGTCATGGGAATGTGTTTTAAAAGTTACTGTAACTTTATTATAATTGATTAATGTCCTTAATTAACCTTCAAGTCTAAGAGCATAAACATATTTCTCGATTGTGAATCGTGTTAGATCAAAGAACCTTCACATTATAACAGCATATATGTAGCAAACCACATCGTCTGTTTGTGTCATCATCAGTCATCAGCACTTCGAAACCGCGTAGAGTACCGTTAACGTTGATATTATTTTAATTGGAGCAATCTGTGTCATTACAATAATTATTTCGTAACGGGATTTCTACTAGTATAGAGATTGTAAGTGGTTAAACTAACACTCGGTATAAACCATAGAAGTATAAAAAAACAGGTATAAACACTGCCCGCATCATGAATACGACATGGCAACCGACTGGAACTAACAATCATGAACCATTGACAAAAAAGAATTTGCTTAAATTAAATATAAGCAAATTCTTAAGAAAAAACTGAAAACCTTGCCCAAACATTTTGTCATTACACGGGTGTGTTTTTCTACGATATTGTTCATTATAATTATCAATCAGTATTGATTGACCGTAACGGTCTCAGTAATGAAAGAACGACAGGTTAATGCTTAAATTTTAATGTTCGTAAAGCAAATTGTTGATCTGAGTAAGATGACTCTAGCGGTAGACATTGCAGGCCTAAGGGCATTGTTGAAATAGGATAGAATAGAATACTCTTTATTGTACACCATAAAATAAATGTACAGAGAAAGACGAAAAGTGGATGATATCGCTTAGCCGGGCTCGGCAACCACAGACTGTTTAGAGTGATTAGTCATTTACGATGCCCCTATATTATCTTCATCTTTCAAGTTCACTCATCTCGCTTCTTCTAACGTTTAATAAATGTCTTCAACATCCTCAATCCTGTTTTGTGATGATCTCGCGTTAAAAATTGCAAGCGGAAATACTAAATCCGTTCCGTGCCGCTGGACTGGTTTGTTTATGTATCAGTCCACGTATCTCGAATACGTCCGCACTGTCGTAATTATGTATTTAATTTTATTCGCAACCTGCCCCACTCCACTGTTATGCACGCTACAAGCCCATTTGTTATGTCGTTCAAAACTCCCTTACCAACTATCTATATACATATATGACCAAGTGATTCATTCATATTTAAATTCTCGTCATAACAGGTCCAGGATGACGTTGAAACTTTAGGAATTTCTACATAATGAGGGGAAAATTCGTAAATTGTAGCATGTAAGAATAAGATCGATCAGCTTTTACGCAGCATAATGTGATTTATAGAACCTACTTTCATTTATTCATCTAGGCAAATTACATTTTGCTCGTGTAGTATGACTTTCGCCGCTAGTCCGATGCTGATATTCAGAATATCAGTTGTTAGTATTCTCCACACGGTCCTAGCAATTTGCATTTCAATTGACATCAGTGTCTGGGTTACTATTTGTGTGGGCTTTGGATCTGCCATCGAAGGCACCGTACAAACTGCATTTTCAATCTCCGATATTAAGCTTAACAGTTTTAAGTGACCGCTTAGCGGCGATTGCAATAAATGTAAGATTCTCCGAACGTTACATTTACCGCTTGCTGTCGGTACAGTGGGTCCCAACTGTGACCGACTTTGTTTGGAACCAGTTTCTTTAGACGTTACCAAAACCGGCGGCGTTGGTCCAACCTTTGCATTGAGGGAACTCTATGACTAATGTTTCCACGTTGCTTTTTTTACCTACAAGTTACGTATGTTCGAGGCTCAAGCCTTGCGTGATGGAAATTAAATATTTCGTAATAGTAGTTATACAATTAGTAATAGTTTGCGTGTGAATTGCGTTTTCAAAGTTGCCTGTTTGAAACTAGTTCCATAAATCACTGTAGACTGGGTGTTAATTGTTTTGCATAACGCATGTTGCTAATTGTCAGCAGTTTCAAGCCAGACACCTCTATATTGCAGATGAGACTTTGCTTAGTGACGTTGCATTACGTCATATTTTATCAAACTATGTTTTCTTATACTTATCGTAACCAAGTTTTCCTGTTAAGACCGTTTCTTTTGTATTCAATGCAAAATTAATTGCCGAGTGCATTATTTCTGCTTCTACTTATATCGTGATTATATCTGCACTAAGCATCTTGTTCTTCTGTGGGTGTTGATCGAAGTCCGGTTTGCTTGGCACATTTTAAGTCAGGTGTTCAATAATGTATACTGACATCTATACATTACAACTTTACGAACTATTCACTATCGGCGCGCTCATCGTTCCAACCACGCGTGCCCGATTTTATCTTAGCGAACATGATTTTCACTGTTCCACCGCATTCTCTTAAAATGTCGAAAGTAAAATGTCGAAAGTTTTCTTACATTTCCTTGTACGTTATTTTATCTCGTTTATTATACAGGCTGATTTTTTAAAGACCAGCCAAATTTAAGGATGTGTTACAGACCATCAAACTGAACAACTTTCTCCATGGGACCAACATCGTAATCGCGAATAAAAATTCAGCCTTCCCATACATTTAGGTCGAGTAGGTATTAAAGTTTTCTATGGGACAGTTGATAAAATTTTCGCGATTACGCTATTTGTCCCATGGAGAAAGTTGTTCAGTTTGATGGTCTGTACCACATCCTTAAATTTGGCTGGTCTTTAAAAAATCAGCCTGTATAAGTTACTGTTCCACTTCCACACACTTGTCTATATAATTTGAAATATGTTGGTCTTGTGTTGGTCTAAACTGATTTATGGAAAGTCATATCTTATTGTTTCTTATGCTTGGCAGCGATAAGATAAAAGACTAACTAATTGTAGTCTGGTTTGTACATTTTTCATTTGTATTGAATGGCTTGCGTTAATTTTGATAAGACACATTTAGATCTCTATGTTCATGCACTTAAGTCCCAACGTAGGTCGCCAATGAGTCATTCATAACTGTGACTGGCTTGAATGCATTGCATGCAGAGGTCAGAGATAGTCGGTTAGAGCACTCTGGAAGTCCAATCTCTTTTATAATTTCTATACATGCTTAGAATTGAATCATTTGCAAAAGGAAAGTAGAAAAGACTAGAAGGCTCATTTCTCTTTAGATAAATCAATTTATACGATTATACATTTCCATGTATGCTCCAGATCAGACAATTTCTTGTGGTTGTAAATAATGTAGGTAAAAGCAAAACAAATCATTGAAGGCATCAATTTGCCAGAAGTGATTCAGATCAATTTTCGTCACGAGATAAGTAGCGGGCAAATCGCAACCCGACCCCGGAGGTCGGCTAATAGCAATTTAGCTCTGCACCGCTATGAGTCACGGTAGCAGCCAGTCGTGACAATTTCCACATAAATGGTATGAATTACGGAGAAGCAGAAGACTCAATTCTGACAGAGCATGATAAAGAAATACACTATCATAAACATATTAATGTTGCTCTTGAGTCTACGACATATAGTCAACAATATTTATATTAGTGAATCTAATAACTCGTTTAACCGGCCATGTCTAGGACTGCTATTAGAACATTAACAAATTAAAAAATCGATGCTCCTCAAAGTCTCTCTAAGCAATTGATCCAGTCTGGCATAAACATATCTATAAGTCTTGTCATCAAAGTAGTGTTACATGCGAGTTTCGTATCTTTCGAGTGCGTTTCAGTACTTACATTATCGAAAGCTTTGATAGTATCATTTAATCCATGTGTCCCTTTGTTTTAGCTCTCTCTCTTCCTTCACTAGATTCTTTATGTTCAACCTAATTGACATTATTAGTAGGTATCTTTTCGAGGGCATTCCAGTACTAACATTTTCAGAAGCTTTGATAGTTTCATATAATCCATGAGTTCCTTTGTTTTAGCTCTCTTTTCCTTTACTAGATTCTGTATGTTTAACCTAATTGACATCATAAGTATCTCCAGAAGCTTTGATAGCATCATTTAATCCGTGTGTCCCTTTGTAATAGCTCTCTCTACCTTCATTACATTCTTTATGATCAACCTAATTGACGTTATTACCTCTAGAGTTAGCAGCATCTGTGCAACTTTTTTCCCTTTATATATGATAGTATTTTGTTTATTGTAGAAACATCATGTATGTAGCCAAGGCGTTCTTCGTAGGTGTTGACTGTATTTGAAAACAATGCTAATGCAATAACAGTTGTTTTGATAATGATTACTATAGTCATTTGTTTGAATAAAGGCTGTGATATGTTTGCTATCAGACTGCAATAAATTAAATTTATTCAGAATTACAGAGAATGTGTTTGTACAAACTATGTAAGAATTTTCTAGACATGGATCTCGAGATCTCTCTTGTAAAAGTAAATGGATTCTAAATGCCTATTTAATGAATCTAAAACCTTATCTTATCTAAAATCTTATGTCCAAATCATGACATCTTTCACTTTACACTGTATTACCTACTATTACATTGTTGACGAATGATATGAGTACTATATCTACTGTTTTGAAAAAGTCTTCTCTAGAATCTAGTAAACAGTCCGAATTGATTTCAAAATTCCGCTGCTACGTACAATGTGTCTGTTTGCTTATTTGTGTTTGTACACCGCATTATCAACGTGCTTTGTTTCTACCAAGATTGTAGTTACGAAACCTGGCCTGCGAAACATTCAACTGCTTTCAGTATTCGAATTGCTTCACTTCTCATGGAGTTCTCAAAACAGCCTTCTTCATTCTCGGGAACTTCATTTCTCATTGAGTTCTCAAAACAGCCTTCTTCATTCTCGGGAACTTCATTTCTCATGGAGTTCTCAAAACAGCCTTCTTCATTCTCGGGAACTTCATTTCTCATGGAGGTCTCAAAACAGTTTTCTTCATTTGCCCATACAGTGAGTTAATTCTCAAGTCAGGTTTGCAAACTTGAATTTTAACTGTTAAATGGGTTTAGTGTTCCTAAGTAAAGTATTCTTGGAATTGCAAGGTAAAAAAAAAAAAACATACGGATGATGACCAATAACTATTATTATAAACATGTGGTGCGACATAATGATTCAAAGTTGCTCAAACCTGACGTGCGTGGCTGTTTTCTGCAGACGTATATTTATAGCTTTACAAAGAAAGACATTCAACCCACCCCACCCCTAACTTTTAGTAGGTACTTTGTCCCAGTTATATCCCAGAATAGCTGTCTGTTGGACATCATTAATAGCAGTTGACATAGGAAAGTAGTAAGGTGCGGTCTACCGGATCAATTTTCTGAAAATGGCACAGCCTGAAGTTGCGAGGTCACTACGACCAGAAATATCACGCCCGTGAACTTGAAAGTTCAAGGCGTTTTGAGCTGTAACAGTACCCCGTAAGGTAGCGATTATAATGGCAAGGGTTACTAGAAGATCTTTTAAGGTTGGTTTGAAGAACTATTGTAACGCAAATGTTCCAAAAATGTGAAAGGTCATTGGCATGATTGATGGCAGCGTTGGTTTTACTGTAATTATCGATAACACAGCCTAATAAGGTGTTCGACCCGACGCAGAAGATATGGTGATGATAAGCGTTTTAGCAAATCTCGTCGCTTAGATATGCTTTGTTTGTTTGTACAAGGTTTGCGTGAGCTCGTTTCTGTCTACTTTTATGTTGAATATGAAGAATTATAGGGAACGGTAAATCATCCATCACATAAACACCGTTCAGGTATACAATTATTTGAATTGGAATATTTATCAGTAGTGGGCAGGTATTTAGAATACTTTGGGGAGAGGAAAGTACCCATTCGAGAGTTATAATGCCAAACAATAAGGTTAATGGGTGAAACCTAAATGCTAGTTCTGTTGTTGTCAATCAGTGCGTTATAATTCATATTCATGGCCTTCTGATCTGATTCAATCTGACTATTCTAAGATTTCCAACGCATAATAACTGAGATAACAACTAAGACTTATTACGAGTTCGGTTAGCTTCAATTCTTATAGGTTTAAAGTATCAAGGCTAAAGCGAGATAATTATCAGTTCATGTGAACATGCAACGCAGTTGCGCTAAAGAATGCATTCGGGTCATTGTTGGGAGAACAATGTACGATTCACATCATTTTACGTCTTGTACTACAGAACGACGCGAGAATTCGGACATTATTGTTTGTACAATACCCAATTGACAATGGTGTACACAATGTATAACTGTATTGTCGCATTGAAATGTGTGAACTGAATGCAGGCAAAAATTTAATGGAAAAACCATACTTGTCACTGAACCGTGAACCTCAAATGAATTGTGTTGATGAGAATTTCTGCGCAAGTTTGAAAAGCTTTAATGTGTGACAAAGGAGTAATGAACTAACGAAAATGTTACTGAATAAAAACCATGAAACATCATTAATTGACTTGTGACGTCGAAAATAAACAGACATCGGTGAAGAAATCAAACTTATTGAACATGTTCGACCAGAACGACTGTTCTATTGATTCCAAGTATTAAAACAGATGTGTGTATGACTCACTATTAATAAGGGGGACCTTGGAAACATGCAGCCACCTTTCAAGAACGATAGAAGTACAAACAAAAATGGAAATCTTTCAACTTTCTATGAAGGTCATGACGTGAATAATACAATTCTACAGTTATTTATAACATCTTGCCGGCGATTATAAATATTATAATACAATGATCATTGAATTGATTGCAGTCGCTTACAGTTCCAACGTATCGCACCAACAGATATTGTTCGATATCGAATCGATAAGATTAACGAAACCTTTTGCAAAGTCGAAGAAGATTTTGATTGGATGGTAGTTTTGGTTTTTAAGTGCACGCAGTTGCTCTTTTATTTCAGTGTTCAAATCATTTATTGTTTATTGTTCGTGTGGTTTAGTGAGTGTTTTCCTCGCTACAGAATTCTTCATTCATGTAAACTGAGGTTAGTAGGATGATAAACTTTATCCTTAACAACCTTTACAATATTATCAGTGTTTAGCCCAATCTTGGGGCTTTATCACGAAACTCTATAATCAATACTTCTTAAAGGTTTAATGCTAAGACGTTAATTAGAATAATTGTATCGACAATGTGCTTCAAGGATTCATTAGTATTACTCATTGTGTAGGCAGTTAAGTCGTTAGAGGTTCCAAAAGTTCTTTTGGGCCGTCGCGTCGTTCAAATCTCTCGTACCGTGGTTTGACCTCGATTCTTTCCCGTGACAGTCCAAATCACGCTTTCGTACGCTTTTCTTGTTCGTTTTATCTCGTTGGACTGCATAATTTGTATCCGTTTATTTACGCTATCGCATTGTGCTTATTCATACGTTTTGCGCTTTTCTTCTAATGGTTATGAATAATTTTCTGAGCCTCAGACGGAAAGGCCGCGGTTTTACGAAGGGAAATCCAATGACCAAGTAAAGATTCAGTTTCACTTTTCTACGAAGTACTTACCTCTTTCATGTCTTGATTTACCTAATTACTAGGACATAGTTTTATAATGAATTTCCTCGGCGGCTTATATTTTGTTTACGTAAAAAAACTTCGAGTCAACACTTCACAGAATTCCCGGTTTGATTTACAAAATATTCCTGTTGATTTTAAATGCGTCGCGGAAATTCAGACTGCAGTTTCCTTGTTGTTGAATAGGGTATTTGCCTGGGTAAAAAAATAATAAATATATTTAGTCCGTCAGTTAGATTATCGAAAAATAATGAACACGTATTTTTTCTCTTGTCAATCAAACAAAAAATGACAAAGATAAAGCGCGTCAAAATTTGGGAGTGACGTCACTTGCTTGCAAAAGTGTCGCAAGCAAGTGACGTCACGCGGTACTTTAACGGGCTATATCTTCATATTTTTTTTATATAATTGACAAAAGAATAAATACGGGTTCCATATTTTTTGATAATCTCACTGACGGACGGTCTAATTAGATTTTTTTAGGAAAATAGCCTATTCACGTTTCTTTTATCATGTATATACTTGATAAATCAAGTAAAAACTGGTTTTCTCATATTTCTCTCGGCTGTTCCGTAATACATATCTCTTACCAAGAAGATTAGGGACTGCTATCAGTACCTGCCAATTGTTTTACACGGACTGGTACGAGTAATAGCAACCTGTTTTCATTTATTACTAAGAAGCACTAACTCACTAACCACTGTTGTATTTACCTATATTGAAAAGTAAACTGGAATATTGCTTATTCGATCTCCACTTCTCTCTGTCTCTTCATCATTATCATCATCCACAGCCCGTCTTCTTTAATTTTTTTTGCCTCACTTTTTTTTTTATTTGAAGTGAAAACTTCTTTAGCGGCTTTGTGCAGTTTTGTTGTGATGGTTAAAAAATGTTAAACTCGCGTCAGGACACGTGACCTGATAGAAAATTCGTAAGACGGAGGGAGAGTAGAAATGAATATTGTATTTTACCACATAATTTATAGTATTTTTATACTGATAATTAAAGCAATTCGTGCAAAATTATTCCCTAACCATTCCAAAATATCAAAAATGCACAACGTTAATATTCAAGTTTTCACTTCTGCCGGCACTCCCGTGCAACCCGTTTTTTTTTGTGCCAATCCCCACGCTCCTGTACCGTAAATAATACCAGCCTTGTATTGTTCCACTGCAGGGCCAAGACCTCGTCTCATTCCGTGAAGGCATATATGCATCTGCATTTAACTCTATTCTCGGCTGCTCTAATTCAGCTGTTACCTTTTGCTTCTTATTCTTCCAAAAAAAAAATCATATGTATGTGGGCTGATTATGACTATCGATTACTCTCAGTGGCATGCGTGACATAAAGTATGATCGTGCAGTCGTGTACAAGTTCTATGAAAAAATATGTAGTATCATTCATCATCATAGCCCATTGTTTACCAGTTAAGTTCCTCGTTTCTCTCTTAACTATTGCGTAAATACACTAGCGTAAAACTGTTCGCTTCAAGAGTTGATTTATTGACTGTCATCTAAATAATTATTTGCACTATAATTTAGAAACTATCTGCAATGAGGATTCATTGTTCATCTTTCGTCCATCTGAGGCGTGAGGTTTACAAGACTATTTCTTGTTTTTCGTCGTTGTTCCCTCACTGCCAAGCACCATTGACCACATGAAGGCTTCTGCAAGCTAATATGCGTTCTTCTGACTATCCGCTTTCATTTACACCTAGAAAAAAACGATTGCCCACAAAAACATTCAATTTGGTCCAAGCATGCCTTAAGACATGTACAGACGCCAGCAGGTCAAGCTACCCGAAACTGTCAAATTTTCCCAATCAACCTTGAACCTTAATGCTTTAGAGATAAAGTTGAAAATCTATTAAAGAAATTTGACAGATTGTAGTAGCTTGATGTTCTGGCGTCTGTACATACCTTACAGCTATTAGCTCACCGAGTCACCTTCGTCATTAAACGCAACATGCCATTTTTCATAAGTGCAATCTTCCGTTAAACGACCTCATTACAACTAAACACAGTTCTTCTTATAACTCAAACTATTTGGTTATTCCCCTTCCCTTCAGTTTTGACACACAAAACGTCACGGTAAGCGACTCCACCACCAAACGTTTATCTATTTCATCATTTCCAATAAGCTGTATTAATTTTATCTGACTTTCATCGTGTATCAATTTAACTGTTACTGACCTATTAAATTCCCCTCTATGTGAACTACATAAGGTTGAAAATGTTTAACTCTTCCGAAACTTAATCCAGCTTACTATGGTACATCGCAGCGTCACAGCAATATAATTTCGTTTTAAATCTGTTTGTTCCAAAAGATTCTGATGAATAAAAGCATGAAATTTCAAGAATATCATTTCACAGTTCGTTGCTCTACTTCTGGTATCTTTGACCGTCAAAAAGCGATCACTTTTGGTCTGGAGTTCCTATCAATGCCTTAATCTTCCTCGAGCATCAGTTTCATTGTAACTAGGTGGAATTAAGTTAAGTGATGGTAAGTTATTGTAGAATTTATCAATGTATGAGATCAGAACATACTTTTATTCTGATTCCCTCAATCACCACAAGAATAGCTTCAACGTGAAAGTGAATGTTGATATTTCCTCAAATGTAATTGAACATTTTAAAGTAAACAAAATAATAAAAGTCTTGTGTAATTTGGTTTCGTTGAACTAATCTCAAAAGTTACTCGACCGATATAATCCTTTCACCGTTGTAAAGCCTATTTCATGCCAGATCAGTGTCATCATATCTTCTGGACTTTTTACCGACTTCACAAAAAGGAGGAGGTACTATGTTCGGATGATTGTATGTTTTTATTTTTTTGTATGTTTGTTCATCGAATACTCCGCCAATTGTTAACGGATTTTCAAAATTCTTTTTTTGTTCGAAAGTAGTTTCTTATCTTATAACGGTCAAACATTTCGTAAGATCTTAAATCTCCCATGACCCCGGTTTCACTGAGGTTCTATGTATCTTTAATACTCTGCACATCATCAACTTTACTTAAGTTCTTATTCTGTCTTTTAGTCTTAGTATCATTGCGAATTTTGTAATTAATCATAACTTCAGGCTCTGCATCTGTTACCACCTACAGCGTATTGACACAGGGATCTCTTTTAGATCTTCTTATGCTTGCGTTCTTTGATTTGGTTCTCCTGATTCTATTTATTTATATATACCTACTTTATTGTATACCACAAAAATTCATAACAAAAAATAAATCAAATACTACAAAGTATACGATGGGCGGTCTTATCACTTTCTGGCGATCCCTTCCAGGCAACCTTGGAATGGACAGAGACTATGTGCTTCGTCACCGTCACAAAACCTTCAGGTTTCGTAAAACCTCTTTTATTTAAGCCGTCGTGTTAGATCAGTTTCGGTCGTTTCACTACTCTATTTAAATATTGTGGTAGATGGAACAATTTTTTGCTTGCGGCCGTCATCCACCGGAACAGCCGCGCAACCATTGTTATTTTTTTTTTACTATAAACCCAATTACGTAATACTGTATATATGAAAGTGTTACAGTATATACGCGTTGCTGGTCCGAAAGTGAGTTAATGATATTCTTAGTTTACTACGTTATGGTTTATGTTCAGGGAATTAAAGCAATTATGATGTACAGCATCATGTTTAGTTATGTAATTGATGTTATCATGTCTGTCTAAATGCTTCCTACTGCCTGTTATAATTAGCTCGTTATGGGAGTGTGCTCGTGTTTTGAATGCACAAGTTGCAGATGCTCTTTCAATCTTTATGTCTGGTTAATTCATATTTTATGAAGGTTTCCTTGTAAGATAGGCGGAATGAGGATACTTGATAGACGCGTAGTCATCATACTAAAAGAATGAGATAAATATGTCTTGTGATTTGAGAATGAATCATCATACAAGACGATTAGATTATGTTTCAGTACAGCACCTTATTATTTTGGTACCTTCAAGGAAAAAAAGATTATTTTTCCTTAAGATTCCTTAATAACTTGATTCGGTAAAGACGTTTCTTAAAATATAGCTAATATAAGTAAAAGCGTAATCTTAGCTAAAAAGTATTTAATCCGTTGTATATACCTAGTGCCTACTGGGGAAAACAGTGACTGTATCATCACTGACATATCGCGTGCCACTCGCCGCTGATAGCAAATTATAAATAAAAGCTATAATAATAGATAGGAGGAAAAAGTTAAAAAATTAAACGTTCATTTCGGCCTTGTATGTGGAAAAAAGCACAAAAACACAATATTATCCTGGCCTAGCAGTCTCGACATTCATAGCGATCGCTTTACGACTGAATTCGGTCGCAAAGTCCTGTCACTCCATATATTTCACCTGTCAATCCGGGACTTTGCGACCGAATTCGGTCGCAATTATGGTTACCTATATTCCTTTTAACTGAGGCATAATAATGCACGTAGTATAGCCAGGTAATATGGGACTCGAGAAATTATGAATTATAATCGTTCTAAATGTCGTTGTTAAATGTCGCGTCTTTATAACCTAAGTTAGACCATTATTACCCTACAATGTATGATATTACTGTTTCTATATCGTAAAATTATAGGACATTGCTCTTTATTTATTTATATAGACTTTATTGTACACCACAAAAAAAAATAACAAAAAAAAATATTATCGAACACTAATGGGCGGCTTTATCGCTTTCTGCTATCTCTTCCAGGCAACCTTGAAATGGACAGTGATTTGCCTGGACATAAAATGGGGTTGTCGTTGGTGCAATAATATACTAATCTAAAATGGATACACAGATATATACATATCCTAAAGATACATATGCATCTGCATCGAAAAGTCGACGTCTAGTCTCCAATATACAAATCACAATTTCAACATCTTCCTTTCTTTTTTCCAGTAAACAATGACGATGGATAAGCAACTGGTGTGGGTGCGGGACCCCAATGAGGGGTTCATCCTCGCCCGACTACACGAGCTCATGGGGGAGGAAGCGGACGTCTTCCCTGTGGACAACAAGTATCCCAAGAGAGTCTGCAACTTCGAAGACATATTCCCCGCTGGAGATCCTGGGAAGGATGTTGATGATAACTGTGAGTATTGCTTGGTATGTTTTGGCCCTTAAGACTGTGTGACCTTGGATATGCTTAGAACCGTAGGTGACGTAAAGGACGATTGTAACAGTATTGTCAAAATGAAAGAAGAAGAATAAAGTTTAGTTAATTAATGAAAAACGTACGAGGTACTAACGACCAAGAAGAGGTGGATAGGTTAAGTGAAGGAGATGACAAAAGTTGAGATATACAGATAAATAAAGGAGGAATATGTATATGCTAGAAATAGATGGAGATGGCTATTCGGATCAGTGCACATCACCAAAATTATGTAGGTATAGACAGACTAAAACCCGTAACAAAGGCTACGATAATAATGAGTTAATAACTGAATGACGTAGTAAAATCGTTGAACAGTGACACAAATTAGATGACTCATGGTGCGAAAGATAGCGAAAACTAAAATGCGATAGCGAGTTGGATGTCCTATGTGTTATTGTACTTTTAATGGCGTGATTTTTTTTGTCTGATAAAACACAAAGTAAGGACCAAGCACAATATATACAGTGTCGCAGGTACTTCGACGCACAACCTGTTACCATGGATTCAGTACATGATTTTAGACGTCCCTGTGTTGACATTTTTCGTTGGTTCAAGAAAGAACAATATAATGCAGTTGTGTATGAAGAACAAGATGACAACGTTAGGTAGGCAGGAAATGGGGATGATGATCACTGCAATGACCGTCTCTTAGCCATTAAATTAATACAAACATGCACTGAAGCAGCTTCTTCACTTTAGCAGAACATGTAAACGACTATTATATTACTCTGCACTGACGGGTAAATAAAAAGGGCTTTTAATGTGAAACAATGCGCAAGCTTGTTGCTTGTTTACTCTCTCTCTCTCTCTCTCTCTCTCTGTGTGTGTGTAGTCGGTCCCTCAAGCCTGAGGATCGTGGTCAGCTTCGGAGTTGCATTTGGAGCGGATGATCCGCCTTCACCGGGTTCTGTCCAGCGCATCCGTTACTACCGTGTAGAATTTAGAGGACGATGATTCCTTCACCTGATCGGTCCGTCGTGTTGGTAAACGACTGCGCGATCGTTTGCCTTCGGTCTTCCCAACCACAATCAGTTTTTCCAAACTTTCATCGCCTCTGCGTATATGGTTATGGTATGGTTACATAGTATGGTTTATATACCCACTTAATTGAGTGTATATCATTGTAAAGCTGTTGGAGAAAGAAAATAGCAAAGATGAGAAAACACCTATTATAAAAACAAAACAATACCTAGAACATACTGTTCTTATTCATACTCAGGTGTCTAAGTAAAAGAATTAAGGTAGATGGATTACTAGGTGCTTAAGAAACGCTCGTTTTTAGCAATTTTGAGAGAGGCCTGTGCCATATAGTAGCTTAGACGATACCTCTAATTCCAAGAACTGAGCAAAATGAAATATAGCCTCTTGTTGTGCAACGTTTCTTACCCATACAAAGCATGATGGATATATCTAAATAAATGCAATATCCGTCATCCACCGTCGCTTCTTACGTTTTTAACTGACAAGAATTAATTGACGTAGTCATCTTACGAGTTAAAGCGATTAACTTCGATGAGGCATAGAAATCGATCCCTGTATTAACGCTCCTGGAATAGAATTGAACCTGTTTTAAACTAGTTTAGAATTTATTTTTCTCATGGTCTTATAATAATCTTGTTCCTTGCTTACTAATGCCAGGTATCTCAATACCTTTACGAGATTAAATCGAGAAGGTTTGAATAGATTTGCTTTTTGAAGAGCCAGAACGAATCTGTAAATATTTGGTCCTTATTTCCGCATCTATTATACTGACTTTATTAATGCAGGCTTTTTTCTGGGTGCGTCATTCTGCAATGCTGCCTTTAATTTTTTCTTTCGTATTTGACCTCCTCAATGGTTTTCAATTGATTGGCTCCTATATCATCTGTCACGACATCGGGCCATTGCCTCTTCGGGTCACGAGGTCGTGGGCTATTGTATATAACCTGTAACATTTATTTGATCCTGAGGGGCAATTCTCGTAATTTTAAGAACGTTCACAATCTGATCTCAGTCTCAATCTGTCAAAAATACCTCTAATTTCCCTACATTTTGACAAGTTTTTGACATTTGTTTGTCGCCGAGATGAGACTGCGGCTAGATTTTGAACGTTTTAAATTACGAGAATTGGCCTTCTGATTTCTGCATTATGACTTGATTAATGCAGGCTTTTGCTCGGGTTCGCCTTAGTGCAATGTTGCTTCCATTTCTTTTACGTCTTCAATGGTTAATTCGTTGGGTCTTATATCATCTGTCACGACATCCAACCATTGACTGTTCGGGTCACGAGGTCGTGGTCTATTTTTAAGTAGATTAACTAAAACAAACCTTGGCGAGGTGAAGCTCCGATGCCGAACCAAACTATCTTTGGTCCTTGATAACTTGTCTTTGTTTTATACTAGCTACATCTTTCTGACTGACCGACCCTTTGTCAATTCATAAGTGCCTGTAATTGTTTTAAATGAAATAAAACCTTTAAGTTTTTGGAGATACCAATGATATAATCAACCAAGGAGCCTTAAAATTAGGCTGGTTATTGCTTTAGATCTTTACTACCCTTCCGTTTTTTTTTTATTGCTGTATGGGCCCTCTTTACCTTGATCACGCCTGATGGAAAGCGAAGGACGAGGTGTATGATGGAACGAGCGTGCCCTGTTCACTCTTGCTTTTTTTTTCATTTCTTCCAAAATCCTTGTCTAACTAAACTTATTACTTCCAGGTGAGCTGATGTTCCTCAACGAATCAACGCTTCTAAATAACATCCTAACACGATACAAGAACAATAAGATTTACGTAAGTAATAACTGATTTACCTACCTATGACTCATTTCAAATGCCTGAAGTTTTCACCTTGACAATATTTTATACGTTGGTGTTGGTGCTTATGCTTACCGTAGAAAATTATGTACGAGTATTGATTCCGTTGGTTTTCCTTGTCCAATGACTTTTACTATCGCCCGTATTTACTACGGCGTAGATTATTCAGTATTACTTACTGATTATTTTATTTTATTTGTATATGCATGGTACTTAGCTGAGGGGCTCGTGGTTAAATAATAGCAGCCGAACGGGCCGATTTAACGTTAAGCTAAGCTTGCCGTGATCGATTCGTAGATGGGTGACCATCTTTACATACCCAAGACCCTTTCGTGCCTCGGAAATCACGTTAAGCCGTTGGTTTCGGTTGTCATTCGTATATCTTTGACAGTCGTTGCGGGTACTCAAAGCCCAAAACGGTGACAACCAACCATCCACTGGGTAACACGATACCAACCATTACTACTTAGTAAGACTGCTAAGTGGTAATGGTTGGTATCGTGTTACCAGTGGATTGGTTGTGGAGGTCAGGCAATCGCTCCATGTAAAATACTGGTATTCAGCTGCATCCGATTAGACTGGAAGCTTGATTGCATGATATACTTAGCTGGAAAACATATAGGCCTTTTCCTAGGAGTGGGATAGCGCGGGTTGACAGTAAACCAGTATCCAATGTACCGAAGGACCAATAAAATGGACGTCTGTGTCTTTTTTTTTGAGGTGACGTAGATTTAAGAAAGGTTTCAAATAAGAAACAAGGGCTAGGCTGTTATTGATTGTATTTTATTTTCAGTAAACACGTGACAAATCAAACCCATTGTAGTCAACAAACGATACTCACATATTAACCACAGACATCTAAACCGGTGACATCATAAAAATGACTAAACATGCTAAAGTAAACAAATAATAATGTAAACTAATATTTTACAGACATACGTAGCAAATATCCTGTTAGCTGTCAATCCTTATGAAGACATCAAGGACATGTACTCTTCTACCACCATCAAGAAGTATCACGGGAAGTCCTTGGGAGAACTACCGCCACATGTTTTTGCTATCGGTAAGAGAGTAATTGATCGTTGATTTTTCTACATTATTTCGAGTTATACTAACATAAATATATGAAGCAGTTGATTTTGTTTCGCGATTTCTGTGTTGGTCCTTAGGACCAAAAAAATTGTGTTAGTTAGTTTTGGTCATAATGATGAGTACAACGACCCCTTTTGAGGTTTCATTAATTTCAATTAAATACACCTTGTTTATGGGTTATTCAGAAATGTGCTGTAGTAAAGCAGGAGTCTAGAGCAGTGGTGGCCCAGTGGTATTGTAGGTAATTTGTTCGAACCCAGGCAGGCGCTTTACGTTGTTTAAATTATTTCATCACCAGTGCTCTAAAAACGGTGATGGAAATCATTGTGAGGAAACCGGCATGCCCTAGAACCAAAAATTTTAAGACATGTGACATCTACCAACCCGCACTGGGCCCGCGTGTTGGATAACGGCCCACTCCCTCTCACCGAGATGAGGCCTGAGTCCCAGCAGTGGGAACATTATAAGCTGATAAGAGTTAATATGATTGTAAGCAGACTCATGGGGCACTGTTGTCATTGACCAGAGAAAAACTGCGTCTTTATTTACAAACTCAAGTAGTCCCTGTAATTCCATTGAAATGGTACCCCATAGATGGAAGTAGACCTTTAACCATTTATGGGATATACAGTACCATCCATAAATGTTTTGATCATCTTGAAAATGGGATCTTAATGTGAGCTTACAACCATTCACCCAACAATTATTTACGTTGCATTTGTGTGAGTGAATCCTCTCGAAGACTTAAAATAAAATAGTGATCCGGAGAATTACCTACGTGTTACCATTAGGCAACTTTCGAAACAAATTGTACTGTTTAATTGAAAGAAAGTAGTCACTGATGTATTATTCAGTGTAATTTCCTTTCGTGACGAATTGAATTGGAGGACCATATAACTTGAATTATGTATTGGGCTAAAGACGCCAGTAATTTGCTGTTCACAAGAATCATTTAGTCACCTGTTTTCCTTCAATGACAATTCTAAATGTAGTCGGTAAATAAACAAGTAATGCTGTATTTCTTTTAAGGGATTAACCGCCTAATAACAATTTTCAAATACGTCATTGGAGTTGACTAGGCGCAGATTTGATGTCTTCTTAGGGCCGATTCACACCAAAACGGCAGGTTCCGGCAGCGGCCGGCAGCGACGCCAGAATGCACCATAATTGATGTTCGTGTCGCCGCGAGCGACCGCGGGCAACGCGCGTGGCCGCGCGACCTCTTCAAGCGATACTGGTCTTTTAATTATGTAGATAAAGTTTAAAATTATTTCACACTGAAAGTGTTCGCCGTGCCGCTGCCGGCCGCTGCCGTTCCGGTGTGAATCGGCCCTTCAGGTGCAATCCGTGCAAAACTTTAAAAGACAAAAATGTTGTCTACATAATTCAATGTTCTAAAATTACTTCAATGGCTCTAAATATTTTAGTTTAAAGACTACTTATATAAAAGAAAAAAAGAAAGAAACAGTTTGGTATTTACTTCAGTTTCAGGCCTAATGCAAAGTATACCTATTGGGACCCACCTCGGACCCACTATTCATAGTCTAAAATATACATTGCTCACAATAATATAAAATTATGTAACTAACTAATAATTTATTTAGATAATTTATTCCGGAAGGATTATGTGTATAATACATTAATATTAAACTTACATAATTAAATAATTCTCGATGTTTTCTCAGTCGTAATAACCATAGGAAGCAGGGGCAGGTCGCTAGTCCATACTAATATTTATAAATTCGAAAGTAACTATGTCTGTATACTGTAGTACCTTTTCAAAAGGAGGAGGATTTCGATAAAATTTTGCAAAGAGATCATCTATCTCCTTGCAAAATTTCCTTTTTAGGTGGCTTAGGGGTGCATCCTGGGGAACGACATAGTCTACTTTTTGTCCCAGCAGCAAGTTCCCGTGGGATAATTTCTGACATCCACGCGGGCGAAGCCGCGGGTAGAATCTTGTTATTTTATATACAGCGGGGTAATTCCGTAACACACTGTCAGTAGCAATGGGTATAATTTATTTATTTATTTTACCATTTATGTACACACATATATAAACAAACAATGAAAAACAGAACAGAAAAAATAGGTACAGAGGTGATGCTAATTTCATAAGAAGTCTCTAAAAAAATCTAATTGAAAAAAAAAACTAATAAATCTCTAATAATTTTGACAGTTCAACAGCATTCATTGCGTTATTTACGTTGTTGAGCAAACACATTCTTAGAACATATGAAGCAATGGATTAGCAATATCCTTCAAAATGATTCAGATTGAGATTCATAGTGTTTTACGGAATTAGGGTGCTGGTTACTAATGCATTCGTTATCACTTTACAGCCGACAAAGCCTTCCGGGACATGAAGTCTCTCAAGCAGTCTCAATCCATCATAGTCTCCGGAGAATCAGGAGCCGGCAAGACTGAGTCCACCAAGTACATCCTCAAGTATCTGTGTGACTTATGGGCGAAGGCCGCTGGTCCTGTTGAGCAGAAGATTTTGGACGGTAAGTTTATCAACAAGTTTCTAATACTCGATTATTCCTTAACAGAATAGCCAGGGTAAAGAGATTACCAGAAGCACCTGATCATTTCAACATGGTCTCATACTGAAGAGTATTTAGTTGCAGAAGCAAGTTGCAATTATTATTGCTGCTGTTGGTAAATTTTAGTCCAGGTAGTAGCCTTTTCTTTCCGTGGGGAAATCCACATGGATCCCTCCGTTTGGGGAGATCGGAGGGTTATGTCCGACTCCTACCGACTAAAACCGCACTGTTCCTGCTACTACGATAAGTCGGGGGCCCGGGAGATAAATGTACATTCGCCGCACCCTGGACTGGTATCAGCCTGTCATGCCTAGCGGACCCAATCACCAAGTGCGGCCGATCTCATGACCGCACGTCCGTAGTAGTCTGCTAGATAGAAAAATTCTATCTTGTTGGTATTGAGTTGGCTACGACATGGAAATTACTCACCCAAAGAGAAGTCATACACTCTAAAAACATAAACAAAGAAATAATGTACCTACAGACATCGTTGCAGCTTGCAAACTAATCGCCTACACTTCTCTGAATACATAACATACTTGTTTCTCAAACTCGTCTCGACAACCAGCTGAGGTGTTAATGTTGAGACGTTTCAAGTTTATAAATAAACATCAGATAATGTAATGCTTCGATTCTGCAACATTCATATTTTACCGGAACTATACAAGTTACGGTAGGTATCATTGACATACATACATAATCAATTTTGCTATATCTTTTCTAATTCGTTGGTTTGTGATGGTCTCTGAAAATACTGTACAATTTTTGAAGTTACTAAGACTTAACTTACCTGTTTGGTTATTTAGGCTTTGATTTTATGATAATATTTCAAGATACCATTTTTTTTTATTGACACCTAAAGTATTGACAACAACCTTATTGCGTAAAAAATTGTATGAAATGATAATATGAAATAAAACACACAACAAATAAATACACATACATAGGCCTCACCCAGGCTGCGCCACAACACCCTGTCCTCCGCCTTCCGTATCCAATCTGTCCCAGCCACCTTTTTAAGGTCGTCGGACGTCGGTCCATCTAGTACAGATGCTTAAATCAATGCATTGTTTTTTTTTAAACAGCAGTTAGTCTTATTTTCAATAAATATTCCGAGGAAGGCCGCCGTTTGTAAAACATTATGTAAATAAAGAAGATTCGGCCTTCATCGGCCTTGTGAAACGGTGCCAGTGTTAATATCATGTTCAGCTAATCATAGAGCACCGTTCATATCACATTACTGTTTTTTTATTGTTTTTAATGGCATAACTACAGTTAATTAAACATTAATGTATGCGTCAGTAATGATTCTAGTCTCATTAAGTAATCATTTATTTACTAAAAAGACCTAGCCTAATCTGCATTCGCGATTAATTTGCCAAAAATGTATGTAAACAAATATGACTTTATGGAAAAATAACTTTAATTACTACACAATAAAGTTCAGTTTGCGCTACAACTTCAAACATTTTTATAACTTTTTCAATAGTGCTAGTCACTCTGAAATCAACTTAACTATCATTAAAATAAAGTTGATATTTGTTTAACTTGAAATAACAACAATTTTAAACACATGTATTTGAATAGACTAGGTAACATCAGTGTTGTTGCAATAAGGGATGAGTATGGCTATTACAGATGACTAAGACCGCTGTCCTTCAAACTAGGAAAAACCTGTATCTTGGACGACTGTGTACTTTAAAGGGACTCACTTTAAATTGACACGTTTTTACAAAATATTCATAATTGTAATTATATTTTGATTTGTAACTTAATTATTTCCAGTTCTTTTAATAGGTCGTTGCGATTAATTAAACGTCTGATAATTAATTATATTTTTATTCAAGTGCGCAATTAATAATGCTAAGTTGGTTTATGTAAATATGTACTTGTTTTATGAATCATAGAACTTGCTTTAAAAGGCGGTTGACTAGTAACCAGTTCGTTGTCTCAATACTATCTTAATTTCAATCAGTGATAGGATGTTAGACTTAGAACTAAGTTTAGTCATCGCAGCATTTTATTATTTATAGACATAGAGGCGCCCATCTTTTTTATTATGCCACTATCCTTTACTTATTATTTACATAATATTTTTTTTACATATTATTTAAATAATATTATGCACTTTAGCGATCTGTATTTTCAACAAATTATTTTCGACATTTACTAACGTTTTTATTAACATTTCGATAAATTACATACCTATTCGATAAAAGGTTGTCGAAATCCCTGTATCTCCCATATACGAATAAAGATACTTATTAACATTATAAATGCTAAAGCAACTCGTATTACTTTTTCACGCCAAATCACTGAACTATTCGGTATATGAAATTTGACAGTTAGGTAGTTTGGGACCTCGAGGACATAGGTACCCTACTTTTCATCCTGGATATTTGTATAAAAACATTATGAAATTCAAAATACACGCAGACGAAGTCCCGGGCAGCAGCTAGTTTGTAACAAAACTACTATTAGACTTGCATTTAACACCAACTTTTCTCCCACAGCCAATCCAATCCTCGAAGCATTCGGCAACGCGAAAACAACTCGCAACAACAACAGTTCTCGATTCGGCAAGTTCATGGAGGTTCACTTCAACAGCAAGTACCAAGTGGTGGGGGGTCATATTTCTCACTACCTGCTGGAGAAGTCCAGGATATGCACCCAGAGTGCGGAGGAGAGGAACTACCATGTGTTCTATCTGCTGTGTGCCGGCGCTCCTCAGGAGTTGAGGACGGCGTTGAAGATCACCAAGCCTGATGATTATTTGGTAAGTAAATGATAAATGATTTTATTTCTGTAAGGTTAGTACAAACACGTCAATCATAATAATATTTTAAAAAATAGATGAGGTCGGCGTTTACTACTACGACTTACTCTGAGAAGAAAGGCCGAAACAAACTCAGAGGTCACAGGCTCTTTTAAAGTCCAGACACAATCTTAGTCAGATCATGTGAAGACCATGTAGATTGGTGCCTGAAATGGTCTTTTAAGTTGGTGAAAAGTGTTGATAAAATGCTGTAACTAATATTAATTACGGCAGATGAATCATGGCCGGTCTGAACAAGGGTCTCCGAACTTTCGCGCATGTACACTCACTCACTCTCGCCTTATGTCACCATATGGTTCAAGTTCAGATCGGCCATGATAAATCTTGTCTTGCTCCCAACTGTAAAAAAAAAATATGTGCGAGGATTACGTTAAGTCCTACTTAACGTAAGCCACGCACATATTTTTTTGCATACTGAGCTTTTAGAAGTGAATACCGTAGAGAACGAAGTCTTATATGGAGTTGAAAGTACTATTTGATAACTAATATTTTATGTTGCCAAGTAACCATAATTCAATTAGTAATTATTAAAAATAACTAAGTAACTCAAGATGATCTTCCTTGATACGGAAATAATTAATCTACTGTATCCAAAAAGGTGGTTATTGTGAATAATCATTATTTTACGATGAGTGCAACAGACCGTATATAAATCCTCCAAAGTCATTTTGCAGTCACCTTGCCAAATGAACAGTACATAATTATGTAACGTAATGTGTCAATAAAAACATGTAATTAAGGTGCAAAGAAACAAGTCGTAGAAAATGCTGTTCCGGCTTAAAAGGCACGGGTGCCGGGGGTTTTACAGGCACATGATGCTTTTAAAACTTACAAGAAAATGAGTATTTTTAATGAATAACAAAAAAATTAGACCGCCAAAAAAACTGAAAAGCAAAACATAATAAACCTTTTTTATTTAACCTTAACAACTAACTTCTTAAACTAATGTAAGTATACCTAAGTAATTTTGAGACAGTCAATAAACAAAGATTACTAAATTGCCTTAAATTTAAACGGCGCCGACTCAAAATTATTTAGGTATACTTACATTAGTTTAAGAACTTAGTTATTAAGGTTAAATAAAAAAGGTTTATTATTTTTGCTTTTCAGTTTTTTCGGCGGTTTAATTTTTTTGTTAAAAAGTTTTTATTTTATAATTTTTTGTGGCTATATCTACTAATTGTTTGCCAAAGGGCGCCTCATATGTGGAACTGAGTAGAGTAATAATACACAACTCACCATTCAAATCTGTGAGTGAACAATAAATCACCCCTATTTTTCCACCCTTAAGGTTGGATTTTTTTTTCCAAATTTATATGGGACCAACTTTGGTATGGGTGTATCCTTTCCAATAAAAAAATAATTATCAAAATCGGACTGGTCTGTAAAAAGTTACGCGTGGATGATCACGCGTAACTCAAAAAACGGACGAGGGTCTTAAGTCGACTATATATTTTGTTTTTATGTATGAACTTAAAAAAAAAAAATATATATTGTCGACTTGAGAACCTCCTCCGTTTTTTTCGTCGGTTAAAAAGACTCATTTTCCTGTAAGTTGTGGTGGTGTGGTTGTGGTCTTTTAAAGCCAAATGTGGCTTAAAACGACTCGGACGAGCAGTGGTGGTCCATCCAGTGGTGACAGCCCCGACTTACGAGTTGGCAGGTCGTGAGTTCGAACCCAGCCAGGCGCTTTACTTTGTGTAATCTTTTCCATCATCACTGCTCTCAAAACGCCGAAGGAAAACATCGTGAAAAAGCCTAGAACAAAAAATTTGAAGACATGTGACGTCTACCAACCCGCACTGGGCCTGGTGGATTACAGCACACTCCCTCTCGAAGAGAGGAGGCCTGTGTCCCAGCAGTCGGAACATTATAGGCTGATTATGCTATGCTTATGCATCGGCAAACCCCTCGGTGTGCAGATGTCTGAAGGTGTCCATCTGTTTGGAAAACAATGACATAAGAAAAACAACAAACGCTAAAGACATCACCTTAAAACTCTCACTCAATGTTTTATAAATAAAATCATTGTTCTGCGATTGTATTATCTGAACTGAAGATATTGTTTAACAGTTGTGTTACAATAAGGCATTACTGTATAGACAAGGTGGAAAGTGGTGATGATATGTTACCAATATTTACTCAAAGGATACGTTCGATTTTTTTTTTCAAAAGTTTGTAAAACTAAACTACATGTAGTTTTTTTTTTTTTCAAAAGTTACATGCTTGATCCAATCGAACCAACTGAATAGCGAAAGGCCCGCTTCAACTGTCAATCCTGAGATGTGCATAGGATATATTTCAAGTTTCAAAATGTAATAGTAATAAAGGTTATATTCACTAACAAAATCACCTAAATATTTGACTTACTATTGTCAACAGTATTTAAAGAATGGTTGCACCCAATACTTTACGACTGCTAACTCGGAGAAGAAAATCGCCGCCAACTGTAAGAGTAAGCAGCAGCAAGCTAAAGGTGGTCTACGAGACCCTATACTTGATGATGTGGAAGACTTTGGAAGGCTCAATCAGGTAAAGTATTCTGTTAGCATGTTTTTTGTTTTTTGTCGCCTGTTTGTAGGTGGTTGATTGTTCAGAAATATACACGCGATTATGATTCACATTTGGTATATTGTTAGTAGTCAAATCATGTGTTAGGGACCTTTTTTACCATATTATTTTGGTTCTCAATCTTTCGTAGCCTGAAGGGTCCTAAGCTTGATATTTGTATTAGATAGACTCTTATAATATATTTCGTTGTTTATTCCACTTTTAAGACAGGTACGTTATGAGTAGTACAATTAACAAAAAATGTGTAAAACGAACGATTATTTCCCTACCAACTTTTATTTTGACAATATGTATGATTTTTTTCTCCCCAGGCTCTATCCCGCGTCGGCCTCACAGAAGAAGAGAAGAAAGCAGTTTATTCCGTAGTAGGAGCCGTCCTACACCTCGGTAACGTGCAGTTCGAAGAAGACAGCGGCGCGCGCGGCGGGTGCCGCGTGGCGGGCGCGTCGGAGCCGGCGCTGGGCGCGGCGGCCGGCCTGCTGGGCGCGGAGCCGGCCGAGCTGCGCACGGCGCTCGTGTCGCGCCTCATGCAGAGCTCGCGCGGCGGGATCAAGGGCACCGCTATCATGTGAGGGCGCGCTGCGTTTTACAAACGCGCATCTATCATTCCCTAACATTTACATAAGCATAATTTCATAATAACTTACAAGGTTAATATGTTAGCAGTAAATACATACTGCAAACATTTGCAAAATCATGTAGTAAAAAAAATGATTTATCGTGAATTGTTAGAATATTTCAAACTGAAAAAGAGTTTTGACAAATTTATAGAATTGATGACTAACGAAAAAATTCATTAAAACACACTGGAACAAAAGGAAACTATGAAAAATCTTTTTTATATGAAGATATGAACATCATAAGCAAAAAAAAAACAAAAAAAATACGAAAAAAGAAAAACAATATTTTCTCTCTGCTTTCCTGTCATGCAGTCGAGTAAAAGACCTATCATATTCTAAAATCTTCTAAAAATAATACAGAAAAATCCAATAGAGCCGTTATATTTCCTACCCAGGGTTCCTCTAAAAACGTACGAAGCGAACAACGCCCGCGACGCGCTCGCGAAGGCCGTGTACAGTCGCCTGTTCGACTACATCGTACATCGCATCAACACCAGCATTCCCTTCCAAGCGTCCGCTTACTACATCGGAGTGCTCGATATCGCTGGCTTCGGTGAGTTCAAAACATTATTATTTCCATATCTTGACTGAACAAAGGATAAAGAAATCTTCTAAACCTTAAAAGATTTAATTAAAGTTCCAGGGCGCTTTTGTTCCTTTTTTTTTTCGTTCTTAACAGTTCTACGTACAGATAAACTAGATATACGCTTCGGTAATCTTCGTGTTTCCGTAATAGCACGAACGTAAAAGTAATCCCCCAGAGAGGCTAACCTTCTAGTATTGTAATGAAGCTCTTTGTAGTATAGTATAGTATACCTGTCATTGCGTGTTTATATGAAGTTTTCTTTTTGTCGGGTGACCTACTTTCTCAAAAAAAAAAAATTTCAAAACTTTTTGACTGACAGATTTGCGACCGGATCGCATCTGTCAGTCAAAAAGTTTTGAAAAATTTGAGAAGGATAATAATCATCTAGAAGAATTCAAAAGATAAACCTCTCCCACAGAATACTTCCAAATGAACAGCTTCGAGCAGTTCTGTATCAACTACTGCAACGAGAAACTGCAGCAGTTCTTCAACGAGCGCATTCTGAAGAACGAACAGGAGCTGTACAAGCGTGAGGGGCTGAACGTGCCCGAGATCAGATTCGTGGACAACCAAGACTGTATTGGTAAGTCATTTTATCGAATAAGCTTTATTCTTATAGAGCAAGAGAGTTAAACCCATAGAAAAAAAAAAAAAAAAAACAACATAAAATAAAAAAATTATTCCGTTGTAAGAAATTAGAAAAGTGTTTTGTCAGACTTATGTCGATAAAAGTTTCTAGTGGTTCTCCAACTACCAATAGGAATCATATTCGCATTTTTTTTCACAGAGCTGTAGGTTTTGTCAGGACACAGGCGGGCAGTCTCGCTATAAGACGGCCGCATTACCTTTCGGACTTGTATCTAATGTTCGCATTTGCGTTAACCGTCCCAACAAATATAACTATACAAATGTTACTTTATTCCTTCAGATTTAATCGAGAGCAAGAACCACGGTATCTTCCATTTACTGGACGAAGAATCAAAGCTTCCAAAACCTGAGTTCGGCCACTTTACACATTCTGTACACAAACAACTGGCTGTGAATAACAACAGGTAACGTAAAACAAGGGTATTAATGACTAATGATGATGAGTTTATCTCAGGCGCCCCACGTTTTTTAAAGTTGTGCAAAATAAATATATAATAAAAGTACAGAGGCTGTCACCACGAATGTATGTACTTGTTCCAGACTGCAAGTCCCGCGCGCGTCTCGTCTGAAGGCGCACCGCACGCTGCGGGATGATGAAGGGTTCTTGTTGCGACACTTTGCTGGCGCCGTCTGCTATAATACGGTAAATATTTTAATTATAACCTGTCGATCATGTTTGCTACGTATTTTGGATGACTAGTTAACTTCAGCACATCAGTTGCGTAACATGCATTCAATCACAATCCGACGAATTTGATAAAGATTGCTCATACGTTTGAAAAAATCGTCTGCTCGAAAGCGTAAATCACGCAATCAATGTTATTTTATTATTAAAATAAAATGCATCGTAAAGTTTTACATAATTACCCAGTGGAACTCAAGATCGCATATTTTTTTCCCCGGTATAATGTTTTTATCATCTTTTTAGCAAAACGGTTTCCTATTAATAGATGGTTCCAGGTATTTTACAAATATTTAAGTATACCGCTATACAAAAGATCATGTCTGTCATTAAGAAACCCCCTGCCAAATATCAAATAATTGAATTGCAAATATTGGTAAAAAAGTGCGTAGATGAAATTTAATGACATAAACGTCATACAATTCTGGTATCACCATACTTAACCATACGGCACCCAAATTACAGAAAAATAAATCTAAAATCTAAGCAAATTACCAACACACATAACATCGCTTCTGTGATCGCCTTTTGCCAACTCAAAACTAAACCAAACCCTTAACCTCCACAGAACCAATTCATAGAGAAGAACAACGACGCTCTCCACGCGTCCCTAGAATTCCTGGTCCAGGAGTCGAACAGCAAGCTAGTGCAGCAACTGTTCCAGAACACCGACAACAACAACGCTAAAGGGAAACTCAACTTTATCTCCGTGGGCGCAAAGTTCCAAGCGCAACTGTCACAGTTGATGGACAAATTGAAGGAGAATGTGAGTTGTTATAACATTTTTAAGAGTCTAAAAACCCTCAATTAATATCAGCGTAAATGGTACAAAGTTTACACAGCAGGCCTTTGATTCTTCAGGATATCAGGATAAATCGTGGCATCCTGAAGAATCGCAGACCTAGTACGCACCGTATCTTGTCCTAAAACTGCGCTCGTGACCAACTGACTCCCATCGTATAAGTTACTGATAACGCAGTACACTTTTTGACAGCACAAAATTTGACATTTGCAGTTTGGACACTTTTCTGAAATGGAACAGGACTATTTCATATAAATGTGCCCGTACTGCCTGTATATCATGATTTATCCTGCAATTCTGTTGACGCTTTAAAACCCTCAAAGAAAAGAGAAGAAAACTGGATATTGCTATTTCTGATCTCTATAACTTACTTTCCAGGGCACAAACTTCGTCCGCTGCATAAAGCCAAACTCCCGCATGGTAGGTCGCGAGGTCGAAGGTTCTCTAGTATTAACTCAGCTGGAGTGTTCGGGAACTATCGCCGTGCTAGAGCTCATGGAGCATGGCTACCCTTCACGAGCGCCCTTCAATGATCTCCACGAGATGTACAAGAAATATCTGCCGCAGAAGCTGCACAAACTATCGGCGAAGTTGTTCTGTGAGGTGAGTACACGAAAACGGAAGCCCAAAAGGAAGACGGTATTTGTATGCTGAGGTTGTTATTAATGTTAATATCTTTGTTTGATAAATTGTTAGACACAAAAAAACCGTCCTTTTTATGAAAGTCCAATTAAAATAATAAGGAAACGTCTGCCAAAACTAACCTATCTAGGCTTCTGTATTCGCTCTATAATCAAAAGATTTGACACAGAATATAATAATATCAGCATTTTCTTTACACCTCGCATAATGGTACAGACGCCAGCTGCAGGTCAAGCTACCCGAAACTGTAAAATTCTTCCAATCAACCTTGAACTTGAAGCTTTAGCGATAAAGTTGAAAATCTATTAAATAAATTTGACAGATTGTGGTAGCTTGATGTGCTGGCGACTACAGTATGTTTCTAAACCTTATCTACTTTCTCAATAATACCTACGGAATATTATACATTTTGTTTAACAATTTGACTACACACAGTACACGGAGGACCAACTTTTCTTTGGAGGTCGTCTTGATAGTGGATAACTGATAAAACTCAATTAGCAAGCCTTAAATTCTTAGCTATTGTATTATTCCATTTTCCAGGCCATAGTCCACAGTCTCGGCCTCTCAGACAAAGACTACAAGTTCGGTGTCACCCGCGTGTTCTTCCGCCCGGGCAAGTACTCCGAGTTCGACACTATGATGAAGTCGGACCCGGACAACTTGAAGTCCATCGTGGACGCCGTGCTGTCCTGGCTCGTCAAGTCCCGCTGGAGGAAGTCCATCTTCGCTGTGCTGTCAATTATAAAATGTGAGTAGTTTACGTATAATGTATTAGGATTTCGACACTATCTGCTTGTCAAAGTAAGGCGTTTAATGCTTGTAAACTCGCACGTAACCGAGATACTGAGAACCAATACGTTCCATCCGACGCCGGTTTCCGCACGAATTACGTGCAGGTGTGAAACGCGTAAAACACCTTTTTTGACAATACAAAATTGGGCAGGGATGTTAATGATGATTTATCATAGATCTCGGCTATAGGGTCCATGATTAAGTCTTCAACCCCACCTAGGAATTCATTCCCTAATCATTACTAATCCAAACCAATTTTCTCTCAACAGTAAAGAACAAGATCGTCTACCGCCGAGAATGCCTAATCCTCTTACAAAAGACCATTCGCGGTCACTTAGTACGTCGCAAACACCGCCCTCGGTACCAAGGCATCGCCAAGATCAACGCGTTGCAACACAACCTCAAGGATATGGAGTCCGTGACGTCACAGTTGAAGAAAGAGAAGGATAGTGCGCAGAGGAATATCGAGAACTTGAGGAATTCTATTAGGAATGCTTGTGCTACTATAAAGGTAAGATTTTTTTACTTACGTATCAGCGTGAACTATAACGGTGTAAGGGACATCGGCACGCAAACTGTTACCATGAATTCAGCACATGATTCTGGACCCTCCAGCATAGAAAATGGTCGGTTATAAAAAAAGTGCAAAATGTATGGAACAGCAGGTTTTTTTCCTAATAACCTACGAAAATTTTCGAAGAAGAATCATGTGTTGAATTCATGGAAAGAGTTCGAGCGTCGATGTCCCTTACACCTTATATGAAATTAGCTCATGTCACAAAAATATAACTATCTCAGCAAAGTCGGGCATTTCAGTTTCACCGTTCGACGAGGTCATTTTAAAAGAACCTTAAAACTTTTAACTTTAGAGATGACACCGTATTTGAGTAGTTTTAATCCCTTACTATGCAAACTTACAAGACAAAACTGTTTGGAAATGGGAGAGGGAAGCCTTTGCCCTGCAGTGGGACAATACTGGCAAGTTAGATTAGATTAGATGCAAACTAAATTGTAGTCTTCGAAATAAAACATGAGCAAACGTCTTGTTAATTTCAATTTGGTCCGTTTAGTATTTGTAACTTCCAACAGTAATTCAAATAAAAAACTCTTGTATGTGTTGATATAAAACTCGCATAGTAATGGGCCATTAGGAAATAGTTTCTTTCTACCGCTTATTGTATTTAATTAATTACTTTATTTTACAGTCCAATCAAAATATCACACGCGCGGAAATCGACCAGCTCTACACAAAGTTGACCAAAGACGTCGAAACACAAATGTCTACACTACAAAAACTAATGGTTGACCAGAAGAATAGGTGAGTTAATTTATTCTGTGACGTGTTTGTGGACGAATGGATGACTATCATGTCGAGTTCTGTGAGATAAGTGTATAAATTTTGTCTCTTTTTCTTTAGCTAATGTAATTGGCGGAAAAACGTAGATGAATAAACTGTAACTAAGCCCTAAGTAATAAGTCTTACAACTCAAATAGTCTTTATATCAAAGGTAAATTAAAGTTAAATTTTTGGATGTAAGAATATGTCAGAATTAACTGTCCATTTATTTCTTACATATTCTTACAACAAATTTAATTTTAAAAATTAACATATACAGTGATACACTATATTATTACAACTAACTATTTACACTAGCAGTACCTTTTAAATTTAATTTCAGAGATGAACAAGAAAGGTTGCGTAAGATAGAAGCTGAAATGCGGGCTGCTGAAGATGCTAAGAAACGTGAACAGGATAGGATAAAGCAAGAGGAGGAACATCGTAGACTGTAAGTTTTTTTTTTTTAAAGTTGGCCTTCTCTGTCCCATTGCTACGCAGACTGTGAGTACAACCCGTAAATAACACTGGCCGAAGTAAAGTAAATAAACAATACTCCTTGATAAAAGCAAATAAATGAAGTTCCGTATAATGATCGAACCCAAGACTCTGAGCGCTAGTCCAGACGGCAATATAAAATTAATTTGTGAATTTTATTTATCTTACGTTATGCATCTAAAATCTTCCTTTTTTTATGGTTAAAAATATGACAACTATATGTTACAATAACACACCATTAAGAAGTATTTGTTTCTGTTAGGATTGCTACTTTACAGAGGAACACAAAAATCTAATAATTTTATCTTTAATTATAATAATTGTTTCCAAAAAAAAAATTCTAAGTGTAAAATTGTAGAAAAAGAACAAAAATATATTTGTGACCCTGCCAGGAGTCGAACCTGGAAGAACTCAAAATTCTAATAATTATACTCTTTATTATTTGAAAATAATAATAAAAACGATTCTAGAAAATCATTCCTAATCGTAAAATGATAGAAAAAGAACAAAAAGATACTTGCGACCCTGCCAGGATTCGAACCTGGAATCTTCTGATCCGTAGTCAGACGCGTTATCCATTGCGCCACAGGGCCGGTTGATAGCGTATCGAAATAGAACACTCGATGTTGCTGACCTATTTATCGTAACTTTATTATAACTGGCAAAAAATCATTGTGTATGATTTGCTAAAAAGTTCAGATTCTTTTTTTTTTTATTTTCGTTTTTGTAATAAAATGCTAGTTTACCATACAGCAATTGGAACATTTTTTTATGGACAGAATTATTGACCTGAGGAATTAATTAATGAAATGAAAACTCGAACGACTTTTTAATCGAAATTACAACTATTCTATAGCATTTTGTTTTAGAATTTTGGCAACTTGCACAAAACGAGTATTTTTTGTTTTTAAAATCCTTCAAATTTACTTTGTCTACTCAGCGCGTTTGTGCTAGGCCGACTGAATCCTGACATAAATAACGTTTCGTTATAATACTTACAGTAAAGCAGAAATGGAGTCGCGTCGCAAAGCCGAAGAGGTAGAAAGACTACGGTTAGAAGAACAGGATCGTATCGCCGCACTCAAGATGCAGAAACAAATGGAAGAAGCTGCTAAAGCTGACCAGGAGAACAGAGAGAGGTATACCTACATTGCTTTATGTTCAATTTATGGCCTATAGACTGTTACAGGTATGTAAAACCCCCTCGCATTTATAACAAATTACCGAATATTATTAAAAAAATTGACTGTATTACAATTTAAAAGGGCGCTAAATGAAATTTTACTTACTAAATGCTATTTATTACACTATTGACAGCTTTCATAATGATGATTCACTTGCTGATTGACATAATGTGTATTATTACTCTGATTGACATAATTATTATTATTGTGGTTTGATATACTTTTACTCCGTTTGAGATTTTTTTTTTTGCTTTTTTTTTTCATGTATTATGTTCTCAATCAAGTATGTTAAACTGAAACTATATGTACACTATTTGCATGCCCATTGGACGGTAAAATGTGGCGAACTTGGTTATAAATATGAAACATCTATGTATCTTTTACCCATGTTTGCAAAAAAATAAATGATTGATTTCATTTCATTTGACAGGATGTGTGGTGGTAGGACAAAAAAAATCAGCATTTAACTTTAAATTGTTTAAAAGGATTGTGTCAACAGAATGGCCAACATAATCTAGCTGTTAATATTATCAAAGTCAAAGCATTTATTACAAATAGGCACATAAAAGGCACTTTTGAACGCAAAAATTACAGTAAAATAGAATTAATTCTAGTCCCCTTTCCTAATGGAAAAATCAATCCTGTCTAGCGCAATGATTAATTTCTCTACAAACACTGCATATTTATTAAATATAATGAATGAACATTGACAACATTCCTCATGATGATTACTGTTTATGTACTTGTTCACATATGTAGAGAGGCAGACTTATATTTCTTTATTTATAACTAGAAAAAAGAATAACAAAAGTATTTCCCACTATATCACTAGGTTAGAACAAGAGCGTCGAGACCATGAAATGGCAGTGCGACTGGCTAAGGAGACCAATGGACACGTGGAAGGTTCTCCGCCTCAGTTACGCAGGTATGTCCTCATAACTTTTTAGTATAGGAGGCAGTATTGCTACTTAGTCCCATTGAATGTTACAGTCTTTCACAGTTATTTAACTCTGTTTTTGCATAGTGATCTTTATTAACGTTACAATAAGGTTGCTTTTGTGTTGCTGCCGCCAGAGGTGAAATAACTATGAAAGGTCTGTACTCGAATATTGATCTTGACTCAAATCTAACAGATTTCATAATAATCTGTAATGTTGGCACTTCACTTGGCGTATTGGCGCAAACATTTGCGTTAATTTCGTTAAAACAAAATGAATTCCAGTCATGGTAGGGTTTATTTTGCATTGCCCTAGTAATGCTAATATTTTGATAAATATTCCAAGAAAAGTGCCAGCATAAGATTTGATCTATGCAATGTTTGGGTGTCGTTCTGAAGAACATCCCTTAGAATATGATATCTATAATTAATATGTTGTTGGCTCACTGTAGATCAATATACTTTCATTGTATTGAGCTATGGTGAATCAAAGGTTGGCATCTGACCAAAGGTCAGACAATCAAGTAATTAAGTAAACATATAATTAATTGCTTATTATCTGATATTATTTTTTTTTTTTCTAAACTTTTGAATAGATTATGTTTCTTCAGGCAATTTGAACGTGTACTTTATAAAAATATTTTTATCTATAAATTATAATTATAAACAGTATTCTCACTGTACAATACGACATCGAGAGCACCGGTCTGCGAAGTTTCTTCCTGTATATAGCTTTACACTACGATTTGAATGGATAACATGTTTTAGTAATATTTATTGCAAAGTTTTAGCAAATACTGAGTAATTCTCTTGACGCAAACACATACGAGTGGTTTTTTTTCTACCACTACAAAAATTGATGTAAAATGAACAAGATACTAAGCTAAACTATGGGTATTACTTATCGATAACGATATCTTTGAAATAGTAAATTGGACTTTCTCAATAATTTGTACCGACAAAACACATTTATAAAAAAAATTAATATTAAATTGATATAAATACTACTAAAACGTGTTACCATACCCGGATGTCCGACTTCAACTAGCGTATAAGTAATATTGTGATATGTTCGCACAGTTTCCCTACCATGGAGTCAATGAATGGAGAGAATAAATTGAACAGGTACTGAGTGAGACAGAACTAACGAATTTCTCTTTCGCACGCTCCGAATTCGGCCCTCTTTCAATTATGTATAATATATTTAGATAGTATCAAATCGCAGTCCATTTCTATAAGTGTAGATGTAGTCTCTTTGAAATTTATTTCTTCTCTACGGGAATGCCGATTACGGCGGCCATTGTTTTTCCAAAGGGAATGTAAATGTACCTGGAACGTAAAGGGCTGAGGAAGGAACACGGGTGGGTTTTAGTCAGTAAGAGTCTGACACTCCCTTCCGGGCGTCATTTGATGATTTCCCACCCTCAAAAAAAAAAAAAAAAAATCGCGCCTCTGTTAAGTGATAGGCAGAGGTGTAGGCAAGTATACACAAATTTCGCCAGTTAACTTTTAGCCCCATGTATGAGGTGGTGAACCTATTGCTATCAACCGGGCATACATCCAAACTCGGAAATCCAACTGAGATATTCCTAACGGAAAACTAGCGCTTTGCCTGATCGGGAAATGAAACACAGGTCATCAAACTTAGCAGTGCCGCTTTTAACAACTAAATAAACGAGGCAACCAGTCAGTTTGAAGGGGAAAAACATAAAAATCTGACGATCTCTTAGCCAACGTCCGCACGGACGCAAAAGTATCGTGGCGAGATTTTATTACGCATTGGATTTTCAACTCTCGGTGTTGAGCCGAGCATTGAGAATCCAACAGAGCGCATCCCAGCGCGACAACAAACCACACTGTTCGATTTTCAACTCTCGGTGCAAAGCAGTGCGTTGAAAATCCAGCGCGCGAAAAACTACCTGAACGCAAATAAAAAGCTGAACGGAACTGAATAAGTGTGGTTAGTCCCTTACTGACCGTGTTATAGATTTGAATATCCTGTGTTTAGACGGGTGTAAGAAGTAGGTACTTATAGTAGCCATAGCCACAACCCAATAGAGTGCTAGCATATACTCATAAACACTTATAATTGAAAGAGGACCACTTCCACTGATAACGAACTAACTACTAACATTGGCTATCTGCTTTACTTGAACTTTCTGCACGCAGTCTTAGTGTTGTTAACTGTATCTTAGTGATTTCTTATATTAATTCAACTACTATTTAATGTACTATTTAGTTTGTAGTCTTATTTGAGCTGTGTTTCATAAACTAAGGTTTTTTCTGTGAATTATGGGGAATAAATGTCTCAAAATGAGGTTTGAAGAAAACGACGATGCACGCGTGTTGGATAATTTGTACAAAAAAATCGACAGACATTTATACGTGTCAGTATAAAAGACTTAGCGGTTATGGAATAAAGCTTGATTTGTATTATTATAGTGATGACTCTTTTACAATCATACGGTTAAAGTGAAATGTTGTTAACTTCATAGGGGCAATTCTCGTAATTTTAAGAACGTTCACCGTCTGAACTCAGTCTCAATCTATCAAAAATACCTCAAATTTCAGCAAATACTGAGTAATTTTTGACAAGTTTTTGACATTTGTTTGTCGCCGAGATGACACTGCGACTAGATTTTGAACGTTTTAAATCACGACAATTGGCCTTCTGACATGTGCTATTTGAATAAAATGTGACATTTGACGACACTGGATTAACAAATATGACCAGCCGGTCTATTCTGTAAAAATCTCACCTTGAAAACTTAGGTGAAATGAGTTTGAAGTGAGCTGTCAGAAGTGTCATTCATCAGGTGGAATGACAGCTCACTTCATTTTAATTTTCACGTTGAGGTTTTTGCAGAATACATCAGCAGAACTCAGCTTGTAAGCCCCAATCCCAAGCATTCTTCATAAACCCATGATTTTGAAAGAGTCAAATAGTCTTCTAGGCCTGCTCGTTGCATCATAGACCTCATCCAACGCTTTCCACCAGGCGAGATCGAGTTCAAGAGCAAGCCCATTTCGCAATAAAAATAAAATAATAATAAATAATTGCATGCAAAATTTCAACTGTAATATAAACTCCAGTAATTTATGTACCACTATAATAATTAACACACCGCACGTAGCATGATAAAACTAAGTAGCATGTAGTTTAACAATATAACATAAAATCTTTCAATTTTCGCTATCCATTGACGTTTTGTTACGTGGACGACAGGTCTGAACGGGTAAGGATGCAGCAAGCTATGCAAGGCAAGCAAAAGTACGACCTGTCTAAATGGAAGTACTCGGAACTCCGTGATACTATAAATACTTCTTGTGATATTGAACTTTTGGAGGTAAGAGCAAAATGTTATGATCGTTATCTACTTTGTACATTTAATTTTATCTTCATTAACCTGGTTTAATAAAACTTTGACTTACTTGATGCTACCGGTGGATAGAATGCAACAACTTTTGTCCTTTCAGCGTTTTCTGACGTCATGTAATCTTTTAAGACAGTCTTGTATTGACTACAACTATAATAATAAACAATAACACCAATTTCAATCAAACATTTAAGTCTGGTTTTCGAAAGCTTGACTAAGTCAAATCTCAAATCAAATTTACATGATCGACGAGATTCAGATTAAGTTGAGTAGGCTTTTATAAAAGTGCAGAGTAAAATTATCTAAATGTGAATGTCAGGCTTGCCGCCACGAGTTCCACCGTCGCCTGAAGGTGTACCACGCGTGGAAGGCAAAGAACGCGCGCAAGACTACTATGAACGACCAGGAGAGGGCGCCACAGTCCATCATGGATGCTGGTATGTTACTTTATATGTATACAACAATTGTTTATCAGTGGTTCTACTTCTAAGAAAGCTATCGTTCTAATAAGTCGCAACTAGGGTAAACATTTCGTATAAAAAGTCCTGACAAAAAGCCGGACATTTGGCAAAAAAGTCATTTCACTTTTTAATCGTTCCTTTTTCACTACTTATTAACTGAATTTACTTTTTAAAAAAACCGGACAAATGTCTAGGTCGGACAAAGTTTGGACGGAGAGGGCCAAGAAGCCGGACATGAGACATTTCAGACAAATCCGAACGGATGATTATCCCAGCCGCAACTGAAGTTCACGAACACACTATACAGGCTGATTTTTTAAAGACCAGCCAAATTTAAGGATGTGGTACAGACCATCAAACTGAACAACTTTCTCCATGGGACAAATAGCGTAATCGCGAAAATTTTATCAACTGTCCCATAGAAACTTCAATACCTACTCGACCTAAATGTATGGGACGGCTGAATTTTTATTCGCGATTACGATGTTGGTCCAATGGAGAAAGTTGTTCAGTTTGATGGTCTGTACCACATCCTTAAATTTGGCTGGTCTTTAAAAAAACAGCCAGTATATTAGTACTTTGTGGTCATTGTATACTATTATTATTTCTTAAAATTATTCATGGATTTTAGAACAGCCTAAGAAAGTATGATCCGGTACACAACCGCTGGAACTATAAATGCCTCTCGGCTTCGTCCCGCAGCCAAGACCCCGCGCCTGCCGCAGAAGGGCGACATCCTGGGCGCGCGCCACCGCTACTTCCGCATCCCCTTCGTGCGCGCCGGCGCGCCGGGCGGCGAGCCCGAGCGGCGCGGCTGGTGGTACGCGCACTTCGACGGCCAGTACGTGGCGCGCCAGATGGAGCTGCATCCCGACAAGACGCCCGTGCTGCTGCAGTCTGGTGAGGCGTTCGTCTGCCCCTTTATTTGTAGTCAACACATCATGTCTTTTCTTCCATACTTCTCTATTATTAGTCGTCATCTCGTTAGTCACCCCATTTCTAGCCATAATGGTATATGTCGTCACGCAGGCCTCGCTTTTCTTTCTTCACTACATTACAATAGGGTAGTTGCCTGGGTAAAAAATAAATTATTATATTTAGTCCGTCAGTTAGATTATCGAAAAATAATGGACACGTATTTTTTCTTTTGTCAATCAAACAAAAATGACAAAGATAAAACGCGTCAAAATTTGGGAGTGGGGGTCGTGACGTCACTTTCTTACAAAAGTGTCGCAAGCAAGTGACGTCACGCGGAACTTTAACTTTATCTTTGCCGTATTCACGCAAAACGGCCATCGCGCAGCGTAATGCTAAGACCCTATACGAGACAGAGCCCCAGCGCTGGTTAGGCTGGTGGTGGTTTAGCTTAACCTTGGCCAGCATTCGGTCAAATCCTTCCAACAGCCATCTTCACGTCAAACCGAGCTGGTATGTAGATCCGAGGCGTCCGTGACCGCTTCTCCCACATCAAGCCGACTGAATCACTTGATTAAACACATTAAATAAAAATGTGCTACTCACTTCATTTTTAACAGCAAGACATATCTTACACCTTTGTTTCGAATGTTATTAATAAAATATTTTGTAATCCTCAGGAGTGGATGACATGCAAATGTGTGAGCTAAGCCTAGAAGAAACTGGCCTCACTCGCAAGCGTGGCGCAGAGATACTGGAGCATGAGTTCGAGCGCGAGTGGGCGCGACATGGAGGTCCCACGTACGTCGCGCACGACGCACGCAAGCGTTAGGCACGTATGTAACTAAAACTACCATTTTAAGCCTTAAGAAAAAAGTAAAAGTATTTATTGGGACTCGCACAGGAAGATAATTAACTAAATAGAATGACGCAGTCATAGACACATTTTTGTTTTATTAGAACAGCCATACTTTTTTTGCAAATGTCCGCCATTTTGTTTTTTAGGACTTTTCAAATGTCGAAATGGCCACCCTCTCAAGCCAAATATTTTGTGAATTGTTACATTCGATCTCTTCATCAAAGTAAGAAACATAATCCCTTTAAATATTCTAAGAGCGTTGTTTAAAGTTAAATGGGTAATATCAAGAAGATTGACGAAAAATAGCTTTCCCCTTTGCACTTATGAAGCAAATATTATAATTTCATATATCATTTATCGTTCATTATCTAAGTAAGTATCATTAGCTACGGATTTTTTTGAGACCCTCGTCTCAATTTATTATTTTTCATTGGCCTGTTTTAATAATGTTTTTTTTTTTCATTTCAGATATCACATTCCAACGAGGACATAGAAAACTTAGATACGTCGTCGTAAAATCGCAAAGTATTCCCACAAACATAGGAATTTGAATTAAAAAAATACACACATAAGATAGATTATTGGATAGAGGAATAACTTAGTGCTTTCAATGTGCCTTCACAGGTTCCTAGGTGTATATTAGGGCAATATAATTGAAGGTCACTAAGATAATTTATGTATGGGCATATGGCATTTATAAATCGACCATACTTTTATAGCAAAGTCAGACTTACTAACAAGTTTTACTATTTACAATATTATATGAAATAAATTCACTATTAATAAAATTAATGAAAAATATGAAATATTATGAAATTACAAACGTGATAACTTATAACTCCGTGCCTTAAAAATATGTCTTGAAATAGGTTTATATTGTCTCTGACTTTGCTGTTCCATATTCACATGTGTAACTAGAAAATCTTGTGACTATGCACTATGCAGCAATGAACATCTTTTAAATTATACCTATTGAGATGTAAGAAAACTATGTGCATCCTTTCGTTAAAAAGCTGTATAGTGGTTCCCATGATAGCAGTATTGGCTTATGCCAATGTTATTATAATATTCATCTTGAAATAGTCCTTTTCTCCCATGATTACTCGATTGTAAGTAGTTAGTCGATTCAATCTACTATTCCCTTAGTCGATTTAATCGACTTTGTAGTTGACATTTAATTTTATCCAATCAGTTATTTTCCATTCATAAAATATTATAATCTTAGACAAAACTATTAGCTATACAACCGAAATAAGTGAATAAGAAAAAGTGACATAATATATTTTTGATTTAAAAATAATTTCTCTAATTATTCTTTAGCATAAAATGTATTTGATAACACTGTAAAACTATTGTAATGGACTCCACATCGAAATCAGTCTATAATATAATTTAAACATGAAATATTAATTTATAGATACTTCTTTTATGAGTAAACTGTGATTCGTAATTCAGTTAATAAAAATTAGGTCAGTATTTAAAAATGGAGAAAATATATTTATTTGAACATTCCTGTCCCAAGACTGGTGAATGGTAGCTTTTGTATTATTTGAATAGCATTACGATTATTTTTTTAAATTAAGTTTTTCTGAACAGTATTTAGGCAAACATTCCTGTATTTTTTACTTTGATTGTGGTAAATGTTCAGGTTATTTTTATATGTACAAGTTTTTTAAAGTACAAGGTTATAAGATCGTGCAAGTGCCTTATTGAGTTACTCTGATAATAGATGACCACTCCATTATTGTATATGCTTTACCAAATAAAAACATGATGAGAGTTATAGCATGTTTTATTAATTTCTACCTCGTTTAAGGAACCTGTATTGATTAAGCAACGGCCCATATACCTACCTAGGAGGAGGAAGAGAACTCGCTAAACTGTATGTCGTAACGGGCTCTACTACAAAGAAAAACGGGCGTACCTTCTAGAGCCGCTTTCGTTCTGCAATATTTGAAATAGGGATCTAAATTACGGCGTAAAACCGCGCAATCAGCTCGAAGCAAAAAACTAGTTTCTAAAATACATGAACTCTTTATTTATTTTAGAAACTAGTTTTTTGCTGCGGCTTCGTTGAGGTCATTTCGGAAAATGGTCCTACGCGATCGTGCTAACAGAATTGGGGCTCGTATTCCAGAACCTGGCTCTAGACTCGAGCATTAGTTAAAGCTAGTCTCAACCAATCAAACGACTTGTAAACTAGTTTTAAGTAATGCTTGGGTCTTGAGCGTAGTTTTTTAATATGACCCTAAAAATATCCTATGACCTACACTTACACCCTAATTTGCGTAACACACTATCAATCTCAATTTGAATCAAGTGGTTTTTGCTTGCTATTTAATATGAATAATCCTGTAATCTTTTGTATAAATGATAAATAAGTAAAAAATAATCATTAAAGGATATTGCTAATCCATTGCTTCATATGTTCGAAAAAATTATCTGCTCAATAATGTAAATAACGCAATGAATATTTAACTGTAAAAATTAAAGCCATTACTACTGATAGTTTATTACGCAATCCCGCTAGTCCCGATCATGGTCTACCCATGTGCCAAATTCCATTCAAATCCACAAACGTAGACTCGTACATTTCATAATATTGGCAGGAAAATGGGATTGCTTTATGGTAAGCTCTGTCTGTTTGCGTTTGCTGTGATCGTGATAATCCGGGTGGATCGACAATTTAATAAATATCGATAAAATTTTATCATAAAATCGACTAAATTGCTTCAACACTAGCTGCACCTCACTAAAGTAAAGTGTCAAAGCCTCCCCCACTGGCCAAAAAAGCTGTCATTGTCACGTCACGCATTGTCAGTTGTCAAATAAACGTCAGTGGTGCAAACCGTTGCATTGCAAGTAGTGGACTATTATTAGATTATCTCACCAAACTCACGATTTTTCGTCGATAAACGCGGAATTTCTTGTGCTAAAAATAAAATAATGCTAAGTTCTGGTCCAGAGACCTAGCGCTATAATCATGAGTTGATGGTTTTATGAGATTCTCATGCAAAACCCGAGACAAACATGGGCGCCTGGGGACGCTACTTGTTGTTATTATTGTTTATTGTTGTGTTAATTACTCGTTCTCAGGCAGTACCGTATGATGGTAAGAAGTAACTTAATTTCTGAACTATTTAAGTCCAAAATTATATAATAATTAGCTTTAGATCAACAGCGATTGCCCCATGTTGTGTAACATTAGGTAATGTTTGTTGGTTGTTTGTATTTGTGTATACTATACATGAAGTCCTACAAGATTAAACTTCCCGTCTTTGTTAACATATTGTATAACTCCTAACTGCATATTCGTTTGGTCCAAAATGGGGTCATGTTAGCTTGAGTTATTATAGAATTTCGATCATTTAACTTTATATAACCTTAACCTCAAGGTGAGCTGTGGAAAGACCTTCAAGAAGTTTTGGATTTCATATTTAAATATATGAATTCTAAAACCTTCTTTTTAATAATTAATTTGAATGTCAATGCACACTAAAATTACAATTTCAAAGCCAACAATCTAAATTCAAAAGAATCTTACAAAAAAAAAAAGTTGATGCATCTGCCATTTTTCTTTTAGTCCACTGGCTAGGGGGGCCCACAACAATAGAGAGAGATCTGCCCTCTGCTACAAAAAGTACAGACATTTACTGCTATACTGGAACTTCCAAGAACTTGTTTGCTTTGTGGCAGACAGTGAAAGTAAGTACCTATTGAATTCATTTGTTCATGTTATGTTTCTTTAACCGGTTGAATACCGTAATTACAAAAACAAAAAGCCATTGTGTCTTGAGTGGATCCAGATTATAGGAACGGTTAACCCTTCATATAACGTAGATCGACTCAAGACTCAATGGCTTTTTAATTGTGTCTGTAATTACGGCATTCAATGGGTTAATAGTTACTTGTTAGTTGAACCTTTTGCTACTTAGGGCTTATCTTTTATCTGGGGAATAAAATTGACATCTTACAGTTCTAGTATGGAAAAACTGTCAAAAATTCTAAATTTATTCTCAGGATAAGACTTACTCTAGGTACAAAAGTTTGTTGAAATTCGCCCTTAGATGTATAGTTTGTGAGGTTTTTTAGGGTTCTGTAGCCAAATGGCAAAAACAGAACACTTTTAACTTTCATTTGGATTCCGAAATACTTTTATGAAAAGTTGTTGATAGCGTTTCCAATAAATGTTTTAATCCTGAAGGTTTAATTTATTTACTTTCAATAATATAATAAAGATCCCTTAGGTTAATTACATGCCTCACTGCAATACCTCGCAATCACAGCTTAGCTTGCTACCTCAATGTCACCTCTATGTAAAACAAATGCATGCACAGACAGAGAGGAGACATGCAGGCATCAAGATAAACTCCCAAGCAGTCCGCAATGTATCGCAGTGAAGTATCCTTCAGCATGTGTGTGATTGTCTATTAGGATGCATTTATTCTACATGGAGGGGACATCGGGGTAGCAAGCTAAACCGCAATCACAAGGTATAGCAGTGGGGCAATTCTGGCAAGTAATACCCTTAGACTCCTAGATGCTAATATCTACATTAACATTTCAGTTCAATATAAAAATAAGGAATGACCAGTTTTGTCAGTACATTGGAGACAGTCCTGATGAGGTGTACAAGGATTACACGGAGGACAGCTATGGCTGGTCCTCTGTGGTCAACCCATTCCAGAAGAAACCACAGAAATCTGTGTCCATCAGCCTTTTCACTCCTACTTGCATGGCAGTTAACACGAAAGAGAGGCACACTATTGAGTTGCAGGTCCTGAGTAAGTATTCGCATTTCTATAAACTAAAAATACAAAAAAAAAATTGAAATCTAAATTTGTTGCTAATGACCTCTAGTATAACGCCTTTCAAGGAATACGTCGAGTTTCCCTGTCACCGTGTATATCGTCGCCTTGGAGGACAATGGAGCTAAGCCACAATTTTTGCGGAATGGAGTTAAGTGCATTAACACCTTCCAGCCTTACAAGTCCGCGGGACAGGATGGCATCTTCTCAGCCCTACTACAATGGGAGCTCGACTACGTTACACCATGCCTGATGGAGATCTACCGGGCCTAGCGTGGTATCCAAGATTGAATCCGCAGTGGACCACAAATGCTCAGCACTGGCCGCCTTTATTGATATTGAGGGCGCCTTTGACAAAACCACGTTCAAAAGTATCAGCATGGCCTTAGACAGACACGGTATAGATCCGTCTCTGAGCGGCTGGATTACCAATATGCTCGAACAGAGAGCTGTACAAGTGACCGTAAACGACACCACAAGGGCCATTGTGGCAAAGGGCTGCCCGCAAGGGGGCATCCTTTCGCCACTACTATGGAATCTGGTTGTAGACAGCCTGATAAAGGTACTAAACGATAAAGGCTATTTTACCGTAGGATACGCCGACGATCTTACCATAATAATAAATGGCACCCACGAAAAACACCCTGTGCAACCTAATGTACCAGGCCCTGAAGATAGTAGAGAACTGGTGCAGTACACACCAACTATCAGTGAACCCAACAAAAACCGAATTGATCCTCTTCACAAAAAAGAGGAAACTTCCTATACTAAAACTTCCACGAGTCTTTGATCACCCTAAGCCTATCAACTGAAACCAAATACCTGGGCATCTTTTTGGACAAACAGCTGAACTGGGCAAAACACACCAACTACATCACCACAAAGGCCAGCATATCCCTGTGGCAATGCAAGAAAAGGCTTGGGAATAACTGGGGGATTAGCCCCAAGGTCACCTACTGGCTTTACACCACAGTTATCCGACCAATTATCACATACGGCTGCTCGGCAGTCTGGTGGCCCAGAACAGACCTCAGCACAGCCCAAAGAGATCTCGAAAAGCTACAGCGATTTGCTTGCGTGGCAATCACTAGCTGCATGAGAACTGCACCCACCGCTGCCCTACAGGCTATGCTTGGGCTGCCCCCCCTACACCTTATTGTGCGGGAGGAGCTGCCTTCAGACTCCATATATCAGGAACCCTAAGCAAAGACTCGAGGATCAAGCACATATGCTTAAAGGACGAGGCGATCAAACGGCAGTCAATGATGCCATCACCCTGCGACAAAGCCCATAAGCAATACTGCTTCCAAAAGCACTATAATATAGTGCTCAAAGAGGAGCAGTGCGACCACTCAGGCCCGAAGGAGCTGAGAGTTTACACTGACTCATCAAAGATCGACTGCGGAACTGGAGTCGGAGTTTTCTCACACGACCTTAACATAAATATATCCAGCCCGCTAGGAATGCTCAACACGGCCTTGAAACCTTCAGTTTCCCCGAAATCGTCACCAAAACGTAGCCAGGATACGGACCCTAAGAAATCTACACCGGGCTCATGAAGAGCCCGATGGAAGCGCCCGCGAAGCTCCTTGCTTTGCCATACGTTCTTGCGGTCATCGGTAGTAAGTACTACAGGTTTGAGCCAGTTCTCTTTAGCCATGGAGAGCGGGGTGAGTCCCTTGTCCAAAGCGACCACATCATGGTCCATAACCTACTTCGGCTTTTAAAAAATAATCCCTGAGACTGCACACCTCGTGGTTGTGGAGGGCCTTTGCATTTAAAAAGCCTCGACCCCCACACTTCCGCGGGATATACAGTCTCATCACCGTCGAGTTCGGTCTGAGTCCATTTGAGTATGCCGAAAGAGTACATCGAAACCGGCATGACCCAACCGTAGAAGGCACGCACCTATTTCCGCCTGAAAGAAGACTAATTAATACCTTCTTCAGGCGACAAAAGAAGCGCTCCTTCAATAATTGCTTCATGTCAGCATCGTGGATGCCTAACGCTTCCGACATACCCAAATACTTATAGCTTTCCGGATGCCCAAATACTTATGACTGCACATTTATCCACACCAAATTTCATCCTGATGGCGCTACTGATAGTTTCGGTTACCTTCAGTAGCTCCATCAGACACAATTTGTTGGGGGCAAAGAGTTTCCAATCATCCATGTAGAGGAGGTGAGCTATGATCTGACCACCTCTCTTCAACCGATAGCCTAGACCTGAATCCTCCAGTAGTGTGCTTAGATGATTCAGGGCTAAGCAGAACCAAAGTGGACTGAAACTGTCGCCCTGAAATATTCCCCGTTTAATCCATACAGGCTCATCATTCCCCTGAATCTGTCGACACCCTGGATAGCGAAGGACCGTCTTCCATTGCCCCATACACGACTCAAGGAAGGTGCGTAGAGTTGCATCTATTACAACTCCAGCACCCTCATGAGCCATGTAGGTACGTGGCACCGAGTCGTAGGCCTTCTTATAATCTATCCAACATGTCAACAGATCCTTGCGGGATCGACGAACCTGTTGGCTAATGGCTATGTCTATGAGGAATAGCTCCTTATTAATAATCATATTAATATGTCATTAGATTAAAAAGTCAACAAGATAAAAAAGTTAAGTGACGTACACCCCGTAATAAGAGTAATTGTATTTATAATAGTAGTCAACAGGCGTAAGACACATAACTTAAAAACCATGATATTTTGATATTTTTAAATTGTAGCATTCAATGGTAACACGTTTTAATAATCTACTGTAAAATTTGAACTCTATCTATAGTCGGGGTACTTTACCCAAAAGAAACTCCAACTATTGTGCATGTAAACTGTGTATAATTAGTATAACGATGTTGTACATAGAAAAAAACAGTGTGGCACTTATTATTTAACATAAAAATTTGGAGTCAAATGGACGGCTCGCGAGGCGTACGAGTCCGTATACTCCGAGCGCGTGCGCAGTTACCGGGCGCTTGTGACTCACTAGCCGGCACGCGGGGCGACATTGGTAGTGTTGTGCCGAACCGTAACTAGTCACGTAACCTGGCCGGCACACGACGAACTCTAGAAGTGCGGGGAGTTGACTCTAATAGGGGTTGCGCTATAACTCTCTATTAAAATATGACGCTGATTTATGTTAAACTAACTGTTTACGTTACGCGCATCATTTATTTTTTAAACGTTCATAACTCAGAAGTGTAGTTCTGTGGAATAGCTCCATTAGCCTCCAAGGCGACGATTTTATATTTTTAAAAGGTTTATGCATATCTGATTTTTTTTTTAATTTTCATGATTGCACCTGCCACTGTTTGTCTCTGCATCACCCAATGGTTGACTGGTAAAAAACGCCTATGGCATTAAGTTCGCCTCTGTGTGATGTGCTTCTATTATTAAATAAATAAACGCATTGTTATCCTGTATTCTACAAAGGGTTGACATAGGTGCGTGATGTTATCGTCTGCTACGCGGACGACACTCTCCTCACCGCCCGGGGGGGGAGTTTCAGGGAGGCGGCCAATTTGGCCTCGGCGGGCGGATCCTTGGTCACGGCGAGGATCCGCCGCCTAGGTCTAAAGGTGGCGCTGCACAAGACCGAGGCCGTGTTCTTCCACGGACCTCGGCAGCGCCCCCCACCTGACGCCCACATCTTCGTGGAGGGCGTCAGAATCGAGGTCAAGGCCCAGATGAAATATCTGGGCCTTGTGATCGACAGCAGGTGGCGCTTCGGCCCGCATTTCAGCGGGCTGTCGTCGCGCCTGCTGAAGGCCGCGGGGGCGCTATCGTGGCTCCTTCCCAACTTGGGGGGGCCCAGCGCACGATGCCGGCAACTCTACGCCGGCATCCTTAAGAGTATGGCCCTCTACGGGGCCCCTATCTGGGAGGACTCCCTCCATAGGAGGGAGAACGCCGCCGCCTTGCGGGCACCTCAGAGGGCCATAGCCCAGCGGGTGGCGCGGGCCTACCGCACGGTGGGCTTCGCGGCAGCGTGTGCTCTGGCCGGCACCCCGCCTTGGGAACTCGAGGCGTGGGTGCTCGCCAGAGTGTACGAATGGATGGCGGGGCGGAGGGCGAGAGCAGAACGCACCGCCCCGGAAGAGCGGGAGGCCGTCCGGCGGGAGGCGAGGGACGCCATCGTCGTCCATTGGACGCGGGACCTCGCCACCGCAGCCTTTGGCCGCCGAACCCTCGACGCGCTTGGGCCGGTCCTGCGAGACTGGCTCGAGCGGTCGCATGGGTTCCTCTCGTTCCGTCTGGTGCAGGTGCTGTCCGGACACGGTTGTTTCGGATCGTACCTGCACCGGATCGGACGGGAGGAGACGCCGTCGTGCCACGACTGTGGCGCGGCGGAGGACACGGCGCAGCACACCCTCGAGGTGTGCCCGTCGTGGTCCGAGCCTCGTCGCAGTCTCATTGCGGCGATCGGACGGGACCTCTCACTGCCCGGTTTGGTTAACGCCATGCTGGGGGATGAGGGGTCCTGGGCGGCAGTCGCCTCCTTCTGCGAACACGTCATGTCCCAGAAGGAGGCGGCGGAGCGCGCGCGGGAGGACGATCCTCACGCGGCGGCGCTCAGAAGGCGGAGGAGGGGTCGAAGGAGACGTCAATTTGACAGTCATCTCCGACTCCTCCCAGGTGGAGGCCAGCAGGCAACGGGTGCGGGGGCACCCTTGCCTGTATCGCACAGGCCTCCACCAGTGTCGGACGGGAATGGCCAGGTGTTCCCGGCCATTCCCGTAGCCCCCCAACCTGGGGGGCATGCGGGGCCCGCCAGCTAGGCGGGCATGCGCCGGGAGGGCTGTGGAAGTAAAGGCTAAGCCGGTTTCCCATGGCCCTCCCATCACGGCGATGCGGGAACACCGCTGAGTTTTAGTGGGTATACTGTCATTCGGACAGGGAGTCCCACATACCCCGTCTCGTCCCCCGCGAGAAGGGGATGCATAAAGCATTTGTCAGCGAGAAAAAAAAAAAAAAAAAAAAAAAAAAGGTGCGTGATGTTATGTTGAATGAATGAATTTATACATTTTATTCTATCCAGCCAGTTACCATCTAAAGAGTTTGGTAACTTTGTACACACTGCAAAAGTGTTAAGTGTGCAGGCAAACGACACACATCTTGTCACTATGCAGCCATTATTTATTAGTTTGTGTCTTGTTGTTTCTTTTGTTTATTTTTTCTGTTCCTATGATTGTGTTTAGTTTAGGTTGCGCCTGTGCGAGTCCCAATAAATTATTCTTTATAATTGCTTGTTCAGGAATATTTTTTTATGGGCAGGTCTAAATGCCATACAGTATTACATAATTAGTTTAGACCACTAGAAGATTTGAAAAACTAACTACATGCCTACTCTTATTAAAGGGATTGCATTTTCGTTTTTCGATTGCATTTTCCGTGATAAGGCCTGTCGTACTTTATGGATCTGAATGCTGGGCTGTGAAGAAGACGGATGAAAAAATATTGCATGCAGCGGAGATCAGAATGTTGAGATGGATGTGTGGAGTGACGAGAATGGATAAAGTAAGAAATTAGTATATAAGGGGAGGTTTTAAAGTGGCGCCAGTGACAGAAAAGTTGAAAGGAAATAGTTTGGCTTGGTATGGGCATGTGATGAGAAGGGACGAAACGCATGTGACTAAAAAGTGATGAATATACATGTTGATGGATGGAGAGGGAGAGGAAGGCCGAAGAAAAGATGGATGGATTGTGTGAGGAATGATATGAAAGAGAAGGGAGTGAATGATAGCGTGACGGTTGACAGGGGAGAATGTAACATGGGATAAGGGCAGGATGATGATTTTCAAAGCTTACTGTAAATTAACATTTCTGCATTGCCTGACCATGGAACCTTTAAAAACGTCTTTTACTTCCCAGGGGTGGACTTATGGCGCGTCATGTTAATGTTCGCGGGCATATTCCTGATATTCTCGTCACGTGCATTGTGTGCCAATCCATTATTCTTCTACCTCTGTGGCATATTCGTCGGTGTGTTCGCTTCTTTCATGGTTTTCGTGTTCTACGTCAGTAAGCTACTACCCAGGGTTAGTAAACATGAAATACTTGCTTATCTATTTAAAATGCATTATTGTGTCCTAGAATGACTTTGGAAAGGTATATGTACTCTTATAGGGTACGAAAAAAATATTATGGCCTGCTATTTAGCCCTTTAATCACAGCACATTTGTTAGGGTCACAAATCAAATCCCAGCTAAAGGAGGTCAGCAAAAGCCCATACAACTTTGCCCAAACATGTACCTCGAGGTACACGTGCACCAAATCGTAGAGAAAAAATAGAGGAATTTTGAAAATACTTGTTTTTTTCCAGAAATCATTTAAAACTACAAAATGAATTATTTAAAATTTTAATAACCTGTAACACAAATAAATCATGTGGCAACTTTGCATGTACGGGTTGACATTGGGAGTATGTGTTCTGTGGACATTTTTTCGTGGGTAAATGTCATTCACATGTCATTCCGTTCGTTCCTGGCTTGAACTATGTTAAGGTGGATGCTCCAAGGTAGCCCGCGAAATTCAAATTTTTTTACGTTTTTTGCAATTTGCTGGTCAGTACTAAGTTGTACGTTGATTAAAATATGATTCGCAGCACTAACAAATATGTATTTACAGAATTATAATCATGAAAGTCATCAATACAACTCTCTAAGATCAAGTAATCCTACTGAATGACTATTTCATGAAATCTTGACATTTTAGGATTATGCTAACTTAACAAGTTGTATTTCTGATTCTAATGATTATAATTCTGTAAATACATATTTGTTACGGCCGCGAATCATATTTTAATCAACATACAACTTATTACTGACCAGCAAATTGTAAAAAAACTTAAGAAAATTTGAATTTCGCGGGCTACCTTGGAGCATCCACCTTAAGCTGGGATCACAGAGTACTGTGACTATACGGTTGGGATATGACGGAGATCAGAGTCCCATCAAGTTGGAACCCTTGGATGTCGAAGCTAAGGAACTCATTTATTTATCGAGTTTGTTAATCGCTCTGATAGACTTCTAACACTGCTTCTAATATTAAGTAGGTACTGTTCATCAACATTCACACCTTGTATTCAACTACTTTTGGGTATAAGCATCCTTTCTTAAGTTAGGTAGGTACATAACTTTGCCTAACGAAAATCGATTATACAATGAGAGTTATTTTTGAATTCAGATTGAATTATACTATAAAAATATTTGAAATTAAACAAAAACAACAGCTGAAGCCGACAGCAGACAACTGTCAACTTGACAGTTTTTTTTTTAATAGGTAAGGTAATGGACCAAGGTAGTATAATTGTGCCCAAAATGGCGAGCTTTTTATTACGTTAAAAGTTATTTTATTCTCGTCCCTGGGTAACCATAAGAAAAATATATAAATGCAATATTATTCAGTGTAATCTAGTGTATTTTATGCCACTAAGTGTACCTCGGTACTTCGTTTGGGCAGATTTTGGTGACATCCTTTATTTTATTTTTTGCGAAATGGGCCTCCTCTTGACCTCGATCTCGCCTGTTGGAAAGCGATAGATGAGGTCTATGATGCAACAAGCAAGCCCAGAAGATGCCTATTCACACTTGCTTTGAAGGCTGACTGGTTATATGTGGAAGGGAACACAGACGGTGGCAGAGAGTTTAATTAACTGATTTTAATTATGCTGCTAATCAGGATATACTATTATCTACCTATCTGTTTACCCATAAGATTAAAATTAAACAAGTCTAGGGTATAAAGATAATTGAAATTTAATTTCTTTCAGAAAACACTAACATATGGCATCCTAATCGGCGGCTGGACCGTCGGAGTGTACCTATTCCAGCAAATATGGGAGAACATTCGTACTCTCGTGCTGACTTACCAAACATACATGTTCTGGTACACAATGATAGTAAGCTTCGCTAGCTTCGTCGTCTGCTACAGAATAGGACCACCCAAGAATCAAAGAAGCAAGAATTTGGTCATGTGGACGTTGCAGGTGAGAATACAAACATACATAAACTCACTCCTTAGAAAAACTACAGAACGCCACCTGCTGCAGTCCTTACATAGTCCTACAGGGTAATTAAGTAACACATTAACAGTAGGAATGACTTTCATTTTGACAGTTCAACAACATTCATTGCGTTATTTACGTTTTTGAACAGACAAATGTTTCGAGCATATGAAGCAATGAATCCAAAAAATCCCCTTGATTCCTTCAAAATTGTTTAGATTGTGATTACAGAGTGCTACTCAATTAGGGTGCTGGTGAGAAGTTTTACAAATACTTGTTCAATTGAGAAAGGTTTGTCAAAATAGGCTTGGCCGCGAAGTGAGCTTTACTATGTTTATTTTTTTTACGTTACTCAGTAATATATACATAATAATATAATAAAATATTAATAAAATCAAAACTACATTAAATGTTTAAAAAAGTTATTGCTACGAGATGTGGGAACAAGTCTGATGCCGAAAACATAGTTTTTAGAATTTTTGTTTGTCTGGATGTATGTTCCGGATTGGCGCAAAAACGGCTGAACGGATTGGGACGAAATTTAAGACACAGATAGTTTATAACCTGGTTTAGCACTTAGGGGACTTTTAATCCCGGTAGTACGTTCCCGTGGGATATTTTTCGACATCCCAAAACTAGTTCATATTTCCAAAAAGCAATTGCACGAACGTGCGAATACTGTGTTTGGTATGCTTCAATCTCCCTTGAGTATTGCACAGTCCGGGAAATTATTTTTTAAGCAAGTTCCCTACGTTAGTTTGCCCTGTTGTAGCAATTTTATACAACTGTCAAAGAATAACAGTCGCTGCCGCATAACAATTGATTTCCCTGACTGCAGATTGTCATATCTAAAAGCAAATTTTAAATCTAATTTCTTTTTAATTACCAGTCTTTATCGTCGTATAACATGTATTGTATCTTATTTTCAGATTGTAGGCGTTCTAATGATATTCTTTAGCAGCGAGTATCAAGAGGCATCTGCTGCCGTCATCGTGGCGTCACTGGTCGCTAAATACTTCCCACAGTCACTTATCAACAGGATGGCTGGCTATTGGTAAGTTGAACTGTTTTATAGCGCCTAGTTAGCAAGGGTAGACAGAGACACGATTGGAAATATTTTCAAAAAAAAAAAAAAACTGACAAAGGAATAGAGTGCTACAAGGATCTGTCGATCGTTTTTGTAAAAACCTCATGTGTAAAGTTAGGTGAAGTGAGCTTAGAATGAGCTGTCAACAGTGCCGCCTATCCCTAGCATCAGGTGGAATCACAGCTCACTTCAAGCACACTTCACTTACGTTTATACGGTGAGATCTTTACAGAATAGACTGGCTGTTGGCACCTGAATGACATTGACAGAGACGTCAATGACGTTGTTGGTAAATATAGCCACGCGCCACGATTACCGCTATATTATTGTACTCATTTTATAATGTTGCTGCTTCTCCAAGCATTAAAGTGCTTGAAAAATACTATGTTGTTACTTCAATGTAAACAATGAACTGTGATTTTTTTATCACAACAGAGGGACAATTCGCGTAGTTTTAAGAACGTTTACTGTCTGATCTGTCTCAATCTGTCAAAAATACCTCTATTTCCCTATATTTTTGACAAGTTTTTGACGTTTGTTCGTCGCCGAGTTGAGACTGCGACAGATTCTGAACGTTTTTAATTACGAGAATTACCTTTGTTGTCACCTTTAAAACCTTTTTTTGGAACGTTAAGATTTGGCAACAAATTCCACAAAACTCCCTAGAATAACTTTTCGTTGCGCAGATGTCGCTAGTTGACTGCATACCTAAAATGTCTGCCAACTGTACCCATCTTCGTACATTTTTCATCATTTATTTTGTAGGCGTCGTAGATTTCCGCCAAAACAAAGACTACTAACCAGCGAAGAGTACTACGAGGAAGGCGCACGGGAAACCAAGATGGCGCTGGAAAATCTTAGACAGTACTGCTCAAGCCCTGACTGTGCACAGTGGAAGATTATGCTCAAGCTGAACGACTCCAAGAGGTGAGGATCTTTTCGTGTGATATACCTATTCTTCTTTTTAGGGTTCCGTACCCAAAGGGTAAAAACTGGACCCTATTACTAAGACTTCGCTGTCTGTCCGTCCGTCTGTCTGTCACCAGACTGTATCTCAAGAACCGCGATAGCTAGACAGTTGAAATTTTCACAAATTATGTATTTCTGTTGTCGCTATAACAACAAATACTAAAAACAAAATAAAATAAATATTTAAGGGGGACTCTCATACAACAAACGCGTTTTTTTTGCCCTTTTTTGCTCGATATCAATAATAGCAACAGGTAGGCACTTGAAATATTCACAAAATAATCAGTTGTATTTTTACTTTAATAATAAATAATAAAATTAAAATAAAATTAATATTTAAGGGGGGCTCCCATACACCAGACGTGATTTTTATAGATAATGGTACGGAACCCTTCGAGCGCGAGTCCGACTCGCACTTGGCCGCTTTTTTCTTTCTTTCTGGCATGTCATCTTCATCATCATCATTCATAGTCATGTTATCATCATCATCATTTAGCCTACGACATCGACATCCAGACATAGACAACTCCCATCCCAAGCATTGCCTCCGACCGACCGGTCCTATGCTTCCCGTGTCCAGCGGATTCCCGAGTCCTCCCAAGGTTTTGTGATAGTTTCCTGTTGAAGTTTGCGTCTTCAGTTTTTAATTTGAATACCGAAATACTGCTTTCCGCCCCATAATTGTATTGTTGTAGTTTTATCCGGAACAGCTCTTTATGAAAACCCATCAAAGGTCACTGCATATTTGGCGAAGGTCGCCAATACAAAGCTTTAGCTCATCATTGATCCAACATTTATCAAACTCTTTCGGCCCAATTCCACTTGCTTAGATGCTTTTTACCGTGTATAGGATGTAGCCCAAGCACAGTAAGCGAGGCCCTCTCGTTAACTAAAATACAGGTTAAACACAAACGGATTGCACTTCGGTAATCTTCGTGTTTCCGAAAAAGCACGACCAACGCCCCACAGAGTAACCCCTCACAGAGGCAATGCTTCTAAATTTTGTACTACCGCGCTTTGTAGTGGTGCACCTATCATTGCGCGTTTGTATTAAGTTTTCTCTCTGTCGAGTTACCTATCGCGGTCTCGGGTCGTCATTTGTCACTCAAAAGTTTTGAAAAGTTTTTGGAATGGCATAGAAAGAAAAAAAAACTAAAAATACGTTTATTTGCGGTCATGACGTAGAAAAAGAACAAGTTGGGGGAAAATATGCGCCACGTCCACGCAAAACGGCCATAAAGTTGTTAATGTATAACTGTGTAAATATTGTGATTGAAAAAAAGCAAGTACTTCCATGGTTCCATGGTCCTCATCATCGTGCGTCCGCCGAAGATAGACGATGATTCCCGAAGCGCATACTGAAAAGTAGTTTAGAAAATAGTACTTCTGCGGGAGGATCGCGCTTACAGCTGTCAGGCTATAATACAACATGCGTCGTTATTATTCCAGATTCGCAAGTTTCGTCGAAGGCAACTCCCATTTGAGTGATGACGAAGTGTTGGATTACGAATCGTACGCGTTCTCTCTCGAGCGGACTCGGAAGCCGATGGCTATGGTTAACTCGACGAGAAACATGGAGATATCTAGTGATGATGATGACGACACAGATTATGACGATGATTGAGATCTAAATATGTGACTGAGACTAGTTTTAAAGATTTCTAATTGTGTTATAACAAGGAGAGGTACGTAGGTGAGGATGTTGTATGAGATTTTTAATAATTTTGTATTATTTCTATGTCACTCCTGGGCCCTTTACTACAAAACTTTACAAGTCTATAATTTTACATAATAATTGTTAGTAGAAAAAATTGCGTAACACAGAAATTACAAATATGTTAGAGTCACAATTTAAAATCTTCTCAGCTACAAATTTTTAGGGTTCTCCGGAAAAACATATCATCTGCCTAGCCTCGGTCCCAACTATGTTGGGGTCGGGTTCTCCGGAAAAACATGTTTTATGTAAATTTTTGTGTTACGCTAAATTGTAGAATTGTCACTACAATTTACATATTTGGAAGATTTTCCCATTAGTTGTGTTGCTTAGAGTTTTCTAAGATTTGAAAAAATTGTAATTTGTAATTGTAAAGTCTTGTGGTATAGGGCTCTATCTGTCAGAATTGTTCACATTTCTTGCTATTTAATAAAATAGAATGCCGACATATTGTGCCTAATTTTGACGTTACTCTTTTTGCATCGTACAATCGATATACCTCTTCTTTTATTAACAACGTTGGACACTCTTTAATCTCGATTAAATGGTGTCATGTTTGACATTTTCAATTATATTTTTAATCTTCTCTTTATTTTCTAATACCATTCTCAATTTATGTATAAAGTGTTTTTAATAAAGATTTAATACTTCTGTAAGCTCTTTTCGTTCTTAGATTTGTTTAATTATATTAATATAAATATTTTTATGTCAACTTCACTATCCTTCTTTGTGTCGCTGGCACGACTGTATTTTAGACCTTGTTGGCCCAAAACTGCCACTTCCACGGAGTTGTCGGTGGCAGCGCAAATGTCACTTTGACTGCATGTTTTGGAACACAGAGGGCAAGATAGGACGTGGTGCATGGTTTGTGACATAGCTCCACAATCACACCCTACTGCCGTTCCGTCAAGGTAGCCCCCCTTCACTATTGGTGCAGGTGTCTGACCATTGCCATATTTGAGACGCCTGCACCCTAATTGCGTAACACACAATCAATCACAATCTGAATCATTTTGAAGGATATTGCTAATCCATTGCTTCATACGTTCGAAAAATTTGTCTGCTCAGCAACGTAAATAACGCAATGAATGTTGTTGAACTGTCGAAATGAAAGCCATTGCTAGTGTTAGTGTGTTACGCAATTACCCCGCGTATAAAAAAGAACTCTGACCCTGAGAAAAAAAAAACTCCTGCGATATTCTATCACAGTATAGTCGACGTTGTTATTTGCTTTATCACCCTAAGACCGTTTGTCCACCGCCACGTCAACGGGACGTCAACGAGAACGAGATGACGGCGCCGAAGTAGCGAGACACACATTTACTATGGTCGCGTGTCCACCGAACGTCCGTCAACGAGACGACACGTTCGGTTCGAATAATCTCGTTTCTTTTTGACGTCCCGTTGTCGGTGACGGTGGACAAACGCTGTAAGGTTGAATGCCACTTACACGTCATAAAACGATAAGGTATGCGGCCAATTGTTTTAACCCACTGACCGCTTGGTTTTATATCAATTGCCGGAGCCCCAGCACCCAGCTCACAAATGGACAAAAAGGTTCGTGCTATGAAATAAAAAACAAAAACGAACTAGCACAAAAACATTTGTCGTATTAATCCGACTGCAGAGATCAATAGGCTATAAGTGGTAAAGCAGTTACGAAATGTACTATACCTATGTGCTGAATTTTATTATACTTTTCCTACCCGAACAGCGCCTCCTGCCGGATCCAATCGTGGGCTTAAAGCATCTAGTGGTTCACGCAAACGCACACTAAAAATTTCATCAAAATCGGTCCCGCCGTTTAGGAGGAGTTTGAATTGGATTGTATTTGAAAAATGGTTTGGATTGGATTGTACAGACGTCAGCACATCAAGCTACTAAGTCTGTATTTTCGTAAGGGTTTTATGAAAATACAATCCAAGAGATACAAGAGTTTTTTTTTTATCATTGTCCCTCTCAATCAAAGCACCTGCCATCTAATCTTTTCACCACTCTTGGTTGACTGGTAGAGAATGCCTAAGGCATTAAGTCCGCCTTTGTACCTTTTCGTGTGAAAAGTTTCAATAAATAAATCCAATCCAAACCAATGTATGGAGGCGTTAATATTGTAATATTTTCTTAATAATCATTTTGTACTCATTTGTTTTTTTTTTATATTAAAGGCCTAGTGTTTAATTTTTGAGAAGTCATCTCTAGTTTGTATGAATTATGAAGTTGAGTTTCTAAGGCACTTAAATATTTTTTAGCCGGAGTTTAAGTATTCGATAGTGCTATGTGTTCATTATCTTGAAACTGGACATCCTTAAATATTTTTTGTGAAACTTTTTTGTAATTTAAAGAGGAAATACCGATTAGGTACAGACGCCATTACATCAAGCAACCCGAAACTGTCAAATTTTCCAAATCAATCTTGAACCTAATGCTTGAGCGATAAAGTTGAAAATCTATTAATCAAATTTGACAGATTGTAGTAGCTTGATGTCCATCGTCTGTACTATTAATTACTACATTGTATAGATTAACATCATCATAATCATTATCCTGCCCTTAAGGTCTCTGCACACAGCCGGCGTGGCGTGGCGGGACGCGGCGTGGCGGGGCGGCGACGCACGCTGCGGGTCACACGGCGGGCGCGATCACGTCCCGTCCCGCCGCGCCCCTTCACGCCGACCGTATCGCGACGCGATTTATTCATCAAAAAGATGTTGAGCGATTCAGACGAGGAACCTCTCTTGCTCTTATTTGCGCTAGCTAAGAAAAAACAACTTAAACGGAAATGGGTGCATGAAATAAATCAATAACGTCGTAATTACCTATGGGGAGTATCATAGACTATGCCGCGAAATTTTATCCCATGAAGATAAGTTTTATATTGCCTATGGCCCAAATCGTACAAACATACGTGAGCACGAACACATTCGATTAGTTTTTCGACATCCATTTTTTGTGAAACAATACAAAATCACATTCACGCTCCGTCCCGTCCGACGCGACGTGTTCTCGTCCCGCCGGCAGTGTGACTACTACTACATAGGTAAACCATACAGTACAACACAAAGCGTCGGCGTCCTGCCGGCACTGCGCCCGCCACGCCCCGCCCCGCCGCTTGTGACTTGTATTCCCGCTCGGCGCCGCGGCGGCGGGGCGCGACGGTTACCGTCGCGTCGAGCGGGGCGGTTCTGTGTGGCGTCGTCCGTAATATCTAGTACATTACAACTGCTCAGAGCGGAGCGGCTCTATAAAGCCTGGAGCACAGGCGGGATCGCAGTCAAGCACTAGTTTATATAATTTTTTTTTAAATACATATAACACGCTATGACGGCTTTTCTCATTCTTACGACGCTGTACGCGGCTGATAGAAGCAGAACTGTATAAGGCGATTATCACACTGCCGCGCATCACGCTGCATTTTGCGTGTTTTCTGTGTGTTGGACTGTGCGTGTTTTCTATACAAACGGAGATACTTACAAACAACGTTCTGCCGCGCATCACGCTGCATGTTGCGTGTTTTCTGTGTGTTGAACTGTGCGTGTTTTCTATACAAACGGAGATACTTACAAACAACGTTAAAACACGCATTCACGCGCTACGCTGCGTGGTGCGTGGCAGTGTGTTAATCGCCTAAGTGTGACCAAAATCGTTCAGCGAAACGCGAATGGAGCTGAAAAAGTGTGAGTAGTCCCTAATTAGTCGATTAATACAATTATGTTATGTAGGAAAGAAGGAAAATGTACCTAATCGTAAACGAGAATTATACGTGCAATTATAGGCAATGACTAATTTGTATAGGTACAGCAGCGTATCTCTCCCTGAATATTTTTGTGACATCGACAATACTTTTTTTTTAAATTATTTAAGTACCTAAGCCTAGTATATTCTACAGAACCAAATCGTCCAAATATCTTATTCCATCCAATAGCAGATTGATTGTGTTTGAATTGTTAACATGAAATATTATAAATAAATTTTTTTTGAGAAATGTATGTGTTGTTTTTCATTTTTTATAGGGTTGAAAATGTTTCTTTCCATCGATTTGTAGTTAACTTTACAAAAGAGTGTTGGGGATATGATTTGAACCCTCTTCATTAATCTAAAGCGGCGTCCTCACTTGTGACAAACATGCCAACATATCTCCAGTTCTCCACACAAAGTGACCAACATGGCATAATGTGAACGGGGATTTTAGTATTTCTCTCAGCAAACCTCCGCCGAGTCACCTGGCAGCGTTAGCAGAGGCAAATAACATTTATCGTGTGCTGCCTAAGACTAGTTTCTCGAACGAAAATTATCGCAAAATTAATGTGACAAAGGAAGGAAGTCACGTTTCATACAACGTTGAACCCAGAACCCAAACTCAGCGACAAAAAAATGTAATAAAATTAAAAATTACCCTGGTCGGGGCAGTCTTCCATATTTTTTTTTACTATTGAACCGAATCTCTACGACCATTTCTTTAGCTGTTTTTTTTAAGTTGAAAATCTAGCTATAGTTTTAATAAAAGACACAACTACCGATTACCGGCGAAAATAAATGAAGCCTTGTTGAACATGTTTAGTATTACCTACCTACTCTGACAGCAAATCTACTAATAATTCCATGGGAACCGTATTACTTTGCAAAAGTAGGTACCTATCTCCTGCTTGTAGTTGGTTGATTAGCAATAATAAAGTGGAACAAACCCCGTTTGTCCAACTTCTTCAAAAATATTTTCCGAGCAATACCCGGCAAGTATAATAATTAAATCAGACATATTATAAAGCCTCTTATACTAGTCGTGTGAACGAAACCATAGCGACTTCTAATTTGTCTCGTAACGCCATCTATCGACTAAAGAGTTCAACTTCCACACTGCCTTAATTTTATTTTAGTAAACTTAAAATTAATTTCACGCAGCAGGGCTGTCATTTTTATTGGCCTCTCTGGATAAGTGCCTCGTAGTTCCTACTAGCACCGTGTTAAAAGGTCTATCAAAAGAAAACATGACTTGTCCCAGACTGGGTGCTAGAATCGAGCTCGTTTCGATCGCTCTTACATCCAATCATCCTACGTTCTGTTCATTTTCAAGCTTACATAAAGAAGCACAAGTGGATAAACTAGGTCCTATTTCTGTATGAATTGTCAGAAGAAAACCATCTAAGGTAGGGTGCTGATATTTCCGAGCTCGATTCGCTCTTTCGACGTACTTCACATATACCTAGTCTTGCCATAAATATTGTCACGAAGAAAAAAAAAAAAAATTTTATTGCAAATAATATTTATTACTTTTACAGTGTGTTAGTTTAATACATAAATATAAAAAAATTTAAAATATAAAAAGCTTATTCGAAGTGGTCTCCACTGGCTGCAATACAGTCCTTTAAACGTTGAGGCCAGTTATCAATAGAAGCACGCACTCTTTCCATGGGAAAATTCTTCACTGCCAATCGTATGGATTGTTTTAGGGACTCCAAATTATCATGTCGTTTAGAGCACGCCGTACTCTCTAAAACTGACCATAAATCATAATCCAGCGGATTAAGATCGGGACTAGACGACGGCCAGTCTTCAGCTCTGATGAAGTCCGACACGTTCACTTCCAACCAAGACTGCGTGGACCGAGCTTTATGACCCGGCGCCGAGTCTTGTTGGAAGAACCATACTTGGTTATTGAACATGGTGTTGTTAAGGGGCTTAACTACCTTCTCAAGAATGGTATCTTGATACACTTGTGCCGATGTTTTGATACCTTTTTCACAAAAATATGACTCAGTCACTCCTTCATAGCTAACACCCCCCAAACCATCACTGAAGTCGGATAATGCCCACGTTGCACTCTGTCGACTAATTGGGAAGCTTCCTTAGAGCTTTTAACATAAATACGGTTATTTTGTTTGTTAAAATGTTGCTTAATTGTAAAGATTTTCTCATCCGTAAACAAAATTTTTCTGTGACCTCCCTTTGCGTACCGCTTCAGTAGTTGTTTCGATTTTACCACCCTATTCTTTTTTAAATTATTAGTTAAAAAATGACCAGTGCGTCTCTTATAGGCTGCAAGTCCTAAGTCATCTTTTAAAATACGCGACATGGTTCTGGGTGCTATCTTCATCTCCCGAGATAAAATCTTTTGCTTTCGGACAGGATTTCTTGGAATTCTTTACCTTACTGCTTTGACCACCTTTTTCGTACGAACACTACGTGGACGGCCAGATCTTTTTCTGTCACAAACAGAGGAGGTCTCATTGTACCTATTAATAGCCCGGTACACAAAAATTTGACTAATACCAAGCGTATGGAGAGTTTTAAAAATTGCATTGGGCTCCATACCAACTTTGTGTAATGCAATCACAGCGATTCGGTTCTCTTTATCACCCCACTCCATTTTAATATCGCAAAATATTGTACAATGTATTGGCGCCAAAATTAGAAAACTCAATGAACAATCGTATAAAAATGACAGATCCCAAATTCAAATGTAATATCTTTCTTATTTTTAATTGTAACAGTATTTATGGCCAGACTGTGTATTATCTCATGTCCTAAAGTGCTGTCCTTGTCTTCGCGTGTACTATTTAGTGTGATAAACCCAAAAATAAATAAATTCGTTTACTAAGGGTCTTAGAGGCCCTCAGTGTAAAGATGAAAAGGCACACGTGACGGAGATGCAAGTACTATAGGGAAAATGAAGAGGTTGCGTTCAGTTAGTAAATAAAAACCAGTCCAGTTAGTAAATAATTTAATACGAATAGTGTATTTTATCTCTTATACATTAATACAACCACAACATACAATACGTTAATAAATTAGCACCATAATTAGTGTAAAAAAATATTATTTTTAAATGTATCTAAGTGCACTTATTTACTAAGTTTTATTTAACATTCTGTAGTGGAAAACAGTGTCATTGTAAAATTATTTTGAATTAAACAATTTGGCGGCAGTTATACGAGTAAGACATAGGGCCAGTTTCTCGAATGAAAATAATCGCAAAATTATGTGACATATTTTCAAGCGCGCGTTATCTTCTGTGATTGGTTGTATCAACAGCCAATCGAAGCAGTGGCAGTGGGCCGGACACGTCTTGCGAATGCACCCCGAGAGATGAGCAAATATCTTCACTCACTGGACGCCTGAGGAAGGACATAGCCGTCGAGGTAGACCACGGCGAAGGTGGTGTGACGATTAGCCGGTCTATTCTGTAAAAATCTCACCGTGTAAACTCAAGTGAAGTGAGCTTGATGTGAGTTGTCAGTAGTGTCAATCCCTAGCATTATTTGGTATGACAGCTCACTCCACGCTCACTTCACCTAAGTTTTCACAGTGAGATGGTTACAGAATGGTACTGTTGATGACGTTTGCAGGGCCAACATGGCCAAATATCGCACAAGATATGGAGGTTTGGAAGGAAAAAGGAGAGCTCTTTGCCCAAAAGCGCAATATAGGCTAACAAAAAAAAAAAGCGATAATTATTCGTTCGAGAAACAGGCTGGCAGTTTGAGATTTCCTTGATCAATACGTTCGTCAGAAAAAAAATTATCCGTGCTAAAAATGCACGCGACAGAAAATTGTCGCGCTGCAATCTTTGTCTTCGATGACTTCAAAGCGTCACAATTTTCTTTCAAGCATTAATAATATGTTATTAATAATAATGGCACGTTAATATAATTAGTGTTAAGTTAGGCAGCTCTGCTCGCTTTCTTGCTTTTGTCGAGCGTCTGCGGCGGCGGCGGCGGCTTCGCTGACATGTGGCGGCTGTAGAGACTGAATGAGATAAAAATATTGTGTTAACTGGTAAAATGGTACTATTTCATCATAATCCAGCCTAGCCTTTTCCCAATTATGTAGCAAATTTATTACCTAATAAGCCTCGAATACAAAGGGGGCAATAGGGGATAAATGGCGGAACATGGCGTTCGACAACTATGTGAATGTCTTCAGAGAGAATATCGCGAAACATTTTGCAGGCCTTAAGCCTTGGATACACTAGGGGACATTTTGTCTCGCAACATGACGCGCAACACTCAATCTACGTGTCGCTGCAACGTTGCAAAGTGTCCCGCAACAAGTTCCGCAACATTTTACGTGACACGGGACATGTTGCTTGCTCCCGCTCCGAGAGCGAGCGCAGACTTCCCGCGTCAGTGTCGCGCCATTTGTAGGCCTGTATAATGTTCCGCGACATTCTCTCGGGACATTCACGTAGTTGTCGAGCGACATGTTCCGCAACATGTCGCTCCATTTGTCTCCTAGTGTGTTCGAGGCTTAATTAATCGAGCGACACTGACGCGGGACGTGTGCGGTCGCTCTCGGAGCGGGAACAAGCAACATGTCCCGCGTCACGCAAAAAGTTGCGGGACACTTTGCAACGTTGCAGTGACACAGTGAGTGTTGCGCGTCATGTTGCGGGACAAAATGTCCCCAAAGTAGTGTATCTGAGGCTTTAAGTGTACCATTTCTATTTATATTGTTTATTCTTGGTCCTTAAGTAAGTGGGCAAAATTGCAATGTTGTTCTTCTTTTTATTTTACTAATCTTAAGTTTAGGGAGTATATTGCCATAATTTTTTAATTCTAGCCTCTAGTTCTGTTATTTCTGATCACTTATTTCTGAGATTAAGAATCTATAACTGTGTAAGGCTATTGTGATCTATAGTACTTTTTTTTTAGCCTATAATGTCCCACTGCTGGGCAAAGGCCTCCCCCAAATCCTTCCAGGAACTCTTTTCCCGCGCCACCTCGAACCAGCCCTCGCGATACGCGTCTACATCATCTCGCCATCTCTTTCGGGGCCGGCCTCGGCGGCGCCATCCATCTTCAGGCACCCATTGTGTGGAGTATAGTATAGTACTTAAGATATATTATACATAGAAGCTGTTGGTCTACATTATACCTTAATTAATTAATAAATAAATTAGGATGGAATTCTCTAATGGGAAGGAAGGATTTCTAAGTGGCAGTCCAGAGTCTAGATTGGAACTTAAGTTAATATCAATACTTTCGACCCTACTACATGCTACTTAAACATAACCTTGGCGAGGCTCTCTATGTACCCCTTCGGGGAATACAAGACAATTAAAACCTTAACCGTTGTTTAATACTTACACTTTATAAGTCTCGGAGCGCAGATAGTCCAGTACGTGTGAGGGCCCCAACTTCAGCTGGTCCTCGATGGGCGGCACCCAGAAGTTGCCCTCCAGCCTCAATACTGACTTGTTGCTTGCCAGGTCCAGGGATCCTGTAAATTGCATAACGTTTTTTATTAAAGGAATTTTTTCCATTCTACCTGACCTAAGCCAGATGTTTCTGCACGACGTACGCCTCATAAAACGCCAGTAGAATGAGTAAGGTGGCCTATTTTTCACAAAATGTCAAGTAAAGGTGACTAGGTATTGTGACTGGATGAGTAGGTAATAATTGGACCTCAGCTAATTTTATGCGCAAGTTCTAGCATTTTTAGCATATTTTTTTTTAATTTTAGTAATATGATCTGCAATAGTGTTATGCCCGCCGGAATCCACTTTATTAATCGCATCGAAATTACTCGCGCTGTGTCGCAGTCCACTGCTGGCCATAGGGCTCTTCCAAACTGCGCCACAATACCCTGTCCTCCCCCTTCTGCATCCAGTCTGTCCCAGCCACCTTTTGAAAGTCGTCGGTCTTCATATACTCCTAAATTGAAGCTCAAGTCATATCCTTATTAAAATTTGTATATCCTAAACATGTCTTCCTTACACTTAAAACTTACCGATCTCAGGCGGCAGTACGACAAGCCTGTTGCCTTGCAGATGCAGTTCCCTCAGCCGAGCCAACTGGCCCAGTTCACGAGGCACCTCGATCAGATCGTTCTCGCGCATCGATAGCTGGAAAAATGATACCATAATTAGTAATGTCATAGGAGATAAGAAATTACTATATATAGTATAAGACGAAGTCTTCTAAAAGTGGCATCGGTGATTTAAAAAATTGTGTGGAAATCGGTTGTCATGGTATGGGGATGTGATATGGAATGAGGAAAATGTCGTCAGAAAAGTTTTGAGTATGAGTGTGGAAGAAATAATGGATGGACTGTGTGAAAGATGGTATGGATAGAAAGGGGGTGACTACAGAAATGACGACTGATAGAGAAGTATTGACGAAGAAATGCTGCGATGACCCAAAATAAATTGGGATAATGCAAAGGCATTGGAGTGCATTTTTAAGATTTGACCTTATTTTTGTCTTTAGAAATATAAGGTTTCTTTTAACAAAGATCATCATTTCTAGGAAGAAGGATAGCTCATCTATCAACATTCAAGTTTGCCACTAATCTATGGTTTTGTAAAATTATTAGGTATAAATGTATTGTATTTTAAATGTATTGTCCTTGTTAAAATGCTGAGGATTGACAGTTTATTTATACATTGAGTACAGCATACATAAGAGGAGGCACTGTCTGTAGGTTTTATAGATAACTGTTTTACAGCAAAATAAATTACAGTAAATAAATTTTGAACCGAAGTTTTACTTAATTATCCTCATTCCAGCTTAGGTGCTTGTGGTTACAAGTAATAATACAAAAAGTACATACAAGGAAAAAAATAAACAATAACAATACTTACAATTTGTAAGTTCTTCAGGTTACCAATTTCACCAGGCAGGTATTCAAAGTCATTGTCACCCAGATATAAGGCACGGAGACTGTCTGAAATGATATTGTCAATTGTCATTAGTTGAATTAGTTAAGGGGGATGCGCTAAGGTAGCCCGAAATTCAAATTTTCTTACGTTTTTTTTGCAATTTGCTGGTCAGTGTCAGGAAAGAAGAAAATTTTAATTTCGTGGGCTACCGTGACGCTTTCGCCGTAAGTGCACAAAGTGCACGAATAAAATTTTGCTTTTATTATGCACTGCTTTTGAATATAGAGCCTATTAAGCATTTGTAGGGAACAGAAGACGAATATTAGTTTAGTCCTGTCAAATTAGTCGGCGCCTGACGTAAAAAATTTTTAGTAGCCATGTTTTTAATCACATCTAAACTGTATATTATGGAGTATCTTAATTTGTCAGGACTAAACTAATATTTATCTTCTGTCCTTTTCTTAAAGATATAGAAAAAAGATGCACTGAACTTAAATTTAGTTTAGTTTTTGATCAAGGGAATCGGCGCCATTGTTTCCTATATTTTTTACTAGGTTGAAATAAATGTAAAATGCAGGCTAACCTTAATTGGCACTACATAATGACTAGTGGAGTTTGCACAGATGCAGTATCGAAAAATTTGTATGCTATCCACCTAAAATAAATAAAAATTATAATAAAAATACACACCCATAGTAAAGAAGTTCCCAGGAAGATTCTTCTCATTCAGATTGTTATATGTCAGGTCCAAGATTTCCAGAACCGGGAAAGATCCGAAACCTCTTGGCAGCCCATACAGTCTATTGAGAGAGACATTGAGGATACGGAGCTTCGGCAACGAGGATAGACTGCCGGGAAGCTCTGACACATGGTTGTTGGCAAGATTCAGTATCTCCAAGTTAGCGAGGTTTGCGAGTGCAGCTGGAACCACTTGTATCTTGTTGTGGCTTAGAGTGAGGCGGGTGATGTTGGTGAGAGTGACTGAAAGAGACAACGTTTATGATTAAAAATATGTTTGTGTTCAGGCTATTGATAGTACAGGTAAGACACCAGGATCTCAAGAGCAAGATTCGTAGATCTTGTTAACATTTTTTTTAGCCTATTTTTGTCCCACTGCTGGGCAAAGGTCTCCCCTTTTTCCTTCCAAAGCTTCCTGTCTTGTGCAATCTGTGGCCATGTTAACATTGTGGAATGAAAAAAAAAATGTATTTGAATATAGAAAGAAAGAAAAAGAAAGAAAATGAAATGAATGAATATGAATATCATCATCACCCACAGTCTGACATTAATAAATTCTTCTTGTGCCAATCCCCACACTCCTGTGCCAGCCTCATCCAGCACCCTAATTGCGAAACACACAATCAATCTCAATCTGAATCATTTTGAAGGACATTGCTAAACCATTGCTTCATAAGTTCGAAAAAAGTTACCTTCACAAAGTCTGCTCAACACGTAAATAACGCAATAAATGTTGTTGGACTGTAAAAATTAAACCGATTCCGATTGATTGTGTGTTACGCAATTAGGGTGCAGGTTCTAGGTGTTCTAACCGCAATGGCAACAATAGTCACCCATAATAATATGAATGTGGTGAAATGGGAGTATTTTTAGAGCAGTTTTATCTAAGGGCCGACATACACGGCCTGCTCGAACAGTTAGCGATTGATCAACATAGACAGACCGCTCTTGCAGTCATAGTCAACAGCTTGAAGCTGCCATTGATAACTGCTGGAGCAGTTAATACCAACTGCTCGTCATTCAAATCAGGTAACTGCGTGAGAGCAGTCGACAGCTCGAGCAGTCAGTGTATGCCTGGCGTCTGCTTGACCGCACGACCGCCTGAAGCAGTTGCAACTGCTAGAGGGGTTTCGTGTATGTGTGTACGTAGAAGATTGTAGTTCACTATGCTGTATGCAGTCGCAGCTTGAAGTAGTCGTTGTATGGCAGCCTGTTGTATATAGGTACCTACATACTTCCTAGTTTACAAGTTTATGTTTATTAAGTTTTCAGTTTCAGACGCGTCTTGCACTTCGTAGCGAGCGGATGCTTTACGCTGTTATTGAAATGTTTACGTTTTTAACTTATACCCTCAAATTAATATTTATTAAACATGAGTAATCATTCCGATGGAAATAGTTTAGACTTAAATAGTGATGAAGAATCAATTGAGTGTGAGCAACAAGTGGTAAAGGAGGTTGTGTTCAGTAATAAAGAAGTCAGTATGCAGAGTGGAACAAAAGGGCAGCTGCCAATCTGCTACCAATTCCACATATAAAAAAGCACTTGATGTCTACCTCAAACAGAAAGAAGCGGAGAGGGAAAAAACATTATATAATAGGAGGGAAAATGTTACACCTGAAATACCATCAAATATAAATAATGATAATAACAACATCGTAAATGACCTGATGCAGACGCCTTCTTTTAGAGATGTTTTAGTAGGTGTTTCAATTTGATCAAAATTGTCACCCAGGCTATAAATGAGGGTTTACCAATTGCGGCGATTTTACTAGACATGAGTAAGGCCTTCGATTTTGTAGACCACAAATTGCTCTTACACAAACTAGAAAAATATGGAATAAGAGGCAAAGCGAACGACTGGTTGAGAGACTACCTGAATGACAGAAAACAATGTGTGGAAATTTCTAAAATACATAATAATAAAAAAGTTTTATATAGAAGTGACTATGGACTAAATGTTTTTGGACTGCCACAGGGCAGTGTATTGGGGCCTTTCTTATTCCTCATATATATTAATGATCTCCCAAATATCACTTGCCATAATACAATCTTGTTTGCCGATGACACAACTCTCATTGTGAAATGTGAAAATGCAGACACATATGAACAAGACATAAACAAAGCAATAGACAACATAATACACTGGTTACATTCTAACAACTTACACATTAATATGGAAAAAACTAAAATGATCCAATTCCAAACCCATAAAAGAAAGCCATTGACGTTAAATGTTAAACATAATGATACTATCATCGAACAAGTTGCAAGTACTAAATTTCTAGGTATAATGTTGGATCAGAATTGCGACTGGAAAACACACGTGAATTATGTTTGTGATAAACTCGACAGATTTGTCTACGCAATAAAAAGACTAAGAGTCACGGTATCAACAGAAGCTGCGCTTTGTGCATATCACGGATACGTTTCATCCGTACTCTCTTATGGTCTCTTGTTGTGGGGTAATTCGGTGGATATTAAAAAAGCGTTTAGAGTACAAAAAAAATGTGTACGTGCAATATGTGGAGCCTGGTGTACGGATAGTTGTAAACCGTTGTTTAAAAAGTACAATATTTTGCCATTACCGTGTATGTACATTAGAGAATTATGCCTATTTGTACAACAACATCCGAAATATTTCACTAAACACAAAGATATAACCAAACGAAATGTAGCTCCTAGAAATAAAAATAAATTTAAGCATGAGCTCTGTGTACCGCAATCCAGGCTCGAATTGTATAAGAGGAACTCGTTTGTAAATGCTGTAAAGGTATATAATAAATTACCCGACGTTTTTAAAGATTTACCTTTGACCATGTTTAAAAAAAAGGAACGCAATGGTTAAAAGAAAAATGCTTTTATAATCTGAATGAATACATGTCAGATCGCGGAGAAGGAAACATAATAAATAATATTGGTAATGGTGGTAATTGGAATTGTAATGATTTGACTTAATATGACCTTATAATAATTGAATAATGTTGACATTTTTTAAAAATTTAAAATTATTGTATTGTGCATGTTAATTATTTGCACACCATGTGTAATGGTAGGATGTAAAGGGGCCATTATAGTTTAAGATCACCGTGTAAACCTACATTCTCACAAATAAATAGATTTGATTTGATTTGATTTAGGAACAATCGAAAAATCAAGGTCACAAGATTATGAGAAGAAGAAAACTACTAAAAATGTGATAACAGTAAGAAAGAAGAAGGAAAAAAGCATTCATGAAAACAGAGAAAATATGCTTATTGAGGAGCAGAGTACTGGAGAGGAAGACAGGAGAAGCCAAAATGATGAGGTTCAGGAGTCCAACCCAAAGAAAAACAGAAATTATTCCTTTTGGCAACTAATGAACCGGATTAAAGAGACTATCTTTTCGATAAAAGAGTTAGGCGAGAAGATCACTGAGATAGTGAAACTAGTCTTTGAAACCATAAAACACTATCTAGTAGAAACCGTGAAAGGTGGAGAATGGTATAACTCTATTAGTAACCTTTTTAATGGATAGTTCTCATCGTGAAACAACTTTAAACATACTACAATGGAACTCACAAAGCTTGAAACCAAAACTAGTAGAATTTGAATGCTTACTACTTCAAGAAAATGCGCACGTTGCTATTGTTAGTGAAACATGGATGGAGCCGGAATCTCACAGTCACATTAGTGGTTATAATATATTTAGACGGGACAGATGTGATTCTTATGGTGGTGTAGCAATTATCACTCATAACTCTTTAAAAACTCAGGTGTCGTCGTTCAGACTGAACAATACAGGTATAGAGGTATTACATGTGAACCTACTAAACTTTCCCTACATACAAAATATTGTGAGTATATATTGTCCATCTAATATTAGAACCACTCCGTCAGATTGGGATGCGCTTTTTAGTGCGTATTCTCAAAGATCTATAATAGCAGGTGACTTTAATGGCCATCATTCCAACTGGTCATATAAAAATGACCCCAGAGGTATGCAGCTATTTGATTCATCTTTAGCAAATGGCTTCTTTTCATTAAATAATGGCAGTCCTACAAGGATTAAACTGGTAAATGGGGTGCTCCAGCAGACATTACTTTTGTATCTGCAGATATCGCTGTAAATTTTAAATGGAATACAACTAATGAAATATTGGGTAGCGATCACATAATTATCAAAATTTTATATCAACTTTCAAATGGTTTTGCAAATCGAAATTTAGTTAAAAGACGTCATTTAAAAAAGACAAATTGGGTAATATACAAACAAACTCTAGAACAAACATTCTTATATAAAAACATAGTCATTTCAGATAATGTTCAAGAAAAATATGACTTCCTTGTAAATGAAATTAATTTTGCTGCTGATAGAAGTACGCCTCTGGTCAAGATATGTACAGACCCTTTGTCAAATTTTAAACCGAAGCCATACTGGAATGCAGATCTATCGAGATCCGTAGCTAGGAGAAGGTTAGCATTATCAATATTTAGGCGAAACCCAACCCCAAGCAATCTAAACATTTTAGAAAAACAAACCAATGAAGCAAAACGATCTTTAAATCGTGCCAAATCACAAGGTTGGAGGGATTTCTGTAGCAGTATAAATGAATCAACCTCTGTTTCGGAGGCTTGGAATAGTATGCGTTGGATGAAAGGGCATAAAAGATCAAAATTGTATGCTTCTAAGATACAAATTGAAGAGTTACTATGTAGTCTTGCTCCTGATTACGTCATTTCTCAGATGCCAATAATCGAGTCAAATAACACACCCCTAGAAATTAAATTGACTACTCACGAATTGGATAGGTGTCTTAAAAAGAAAGATACGGCACCTGGGAATGACCAAATAACGTATTCGATGCTTTATAATCTTCTAAAACCAGCAAAACTTTACCTATTAGAAATATATAATTTGGTTTTAGAAACTGGTACTGTCCCCACCCAATGGAGAAATATTAAAATAGTACCGATCCCCAAACATTATAGTGGTTCAGATAGCCCGTTGAAATTAAGACCCATTTCTCTAAATTTCATGTTTGTGTAAAATCTTCCACACATTATTATGTAAAAGACTTGAATGGTACGTGGAAAAAAATAAATGGTTATCAGTGAATACTGTTGGATTCAGACGTTCTCAGTCATGTTTGGATTGCTTGGCTCGATTGATTTGCTACATCCAAATGGGTTTCTCTAAGAACGATCCTACGTTAGCGTGCTTTCTAGATATAGAAAATGCGTATAACAATGTGACAGTAGATAGCGTTATTCAAGCACTTAACGAAATTAATGTAGGAAAGAAAACATGCAGATATATGTGGGAATTCTTGACGGAAAGACACCTTAAAAGCACTTATGACGGTAATGAAGATAACTTTTTGGTCAGGTGGACTGGTAAAGGCATCGCCCAAGGCGACCCATTGTCTCCTCTGATTTTTAATATAGTTACGCATAAAATTTGTCATAATATTACTAACGTTATAATATCACAATATGCTATGCTATGACTTCGTCCTTTACACTAGCTGTAAAAATCTTGCTGATAGTGTTTTAGAAGTACAAACTGCCATAAGCACAATTATTAAACTATTAGAGCAGTTAGGTTTAGAATTATCAGGCAGTAAATCTCAAGTCTGTATATTTAGCAGAGGGCGTAGGAGACAGCAAGTGAAACTAAACATCAATGATTCACTGGTAAATCCGTCTGAAAAAGTTAAATATCTTGGAGTATGGTTGGACAGAAGTCTATGTTGGGGGAAGCATATAAACGAAACTTGCGAAAAGACACAGAGGTTTTTGAGTATACTGAAAGTCTTAGCCGGGACAGCATGGGGGATGCACCCTAAACATCTTCGTAGACTGTATATAACATTAATCCGAAGTAGAGTTGATTATGCAAGTTTTTTATTTGATAACAGTGCAAAAACCCATGTGAGTAAATTAGACAAGGTACAAAACCAAGCACTAAGGATAATTGGTGGCTTTATACGGACTACTCCCATCCATGTTATGAAATGTGAATTGTATATCCCTAATTTAGCCCTAAGAAGAAAATATATATAGTCGAGAACAATAAGGTTGTCATTTTTATAGATAGCAGAAGTGCTCTGCAGCATATAGCTCGATGCGCCTCTGGGTACAGGGGTGTCTCGATAGCTTATGCCATATTAAGACAAATATCTTACTTCATGTCCAATAATGTGAATTTAATATTGCAATGGGTTCCGTCGCATGTTGGCTTACTGGGAAACGAGGAGGTCGACCGTTTGGCAAAGATTTCTGTGTCGGATGGTATTGAGGTGAATATTACTCCAAGCTACTCTGAACTACTACCGAAATACAAAATGGAATGTTTTAAGAATTGGAAAGAATATTTTAATAAAACATCACTAGAAAAGGGAATCTGGTACAAGACAATACAATGTGAACCTCCTCGTATTCTTTGGTTTGCCAATATTAAGCTTTTTTTTTTTTTTTTTTTTTTTTTTTTTTTTTTTTTTTTTTCAGGATGGGAAATCATCAAATGACTCCTCCCGCTCTGGGTGGAGCAGAAGGGAGTGTCAGACTCTTACTGACTAAAACCCACCCGTGTTCCTTCCTTAGCCCTTTACGTACCAGGGCAGCGGTAACCCTTTCGGACAATCCCGCTACCCCGGCAGGGCCAATATTAAGCTTAATAGAAAGTTTATAATAATAGCGTATAGACTGCGATCTGGACACGTTCCACTCAACAAGCTTCGGCATCTAATGGGATTAAGTGACAGTCCAAATTGCGCAGAATGCGGGACGGTGGAGGATGTTCATCACTTGTTGGTGGAATGCGTCAGGACCCGAGCTGCTAGAGAGACACTGATGAATACTTTTAAATGTAATTTGATAGATGTTGGTTTTATTCAAAGTACTTTATCCGAGCCTCTTTCTAACGCAGCTATCTTTGTTTATAAAATAGTGAGTAAGGTTTTAGAGGCCTAATCGATTATAAGGTGTGTAGCTTCACTTGTATTAGGTTACGATGGGGCTGGCATGGTCTTATTGTGACCAAAAGCCCCTAATTCTATAAAAGACAATAAAAAAAAATAAAAAAAAGTTTTCAGTTTACCCTCAATCATATTGTTGTTCCTACCCTAATCTTATGATTTATCCACTTGTATTTCTAGGCTACTTAGCTCAATACACAAATTGCGATATGTGGTGTTTTATTGAAGACATAATAGCGGCCCTTAGGGTTGCTGTTATCACCAGGCTGTACAGTCATAGATATGTTAGAATTATTGAACAAATTAAAAACATTCTTATAACAGTTTACTAAAGAGTCCACAGGGAAGGAAACACCTCATATTATTGTATAGGGAATGATGTCATAGTTAAAATTACCTTCAGTAAATCTTAAATAATGGGTGAAAAACTGAATAATTAATCTAAAATGCTCAAATAAATGATTAGAACATTGTTCTATTTTTAAATCTGTAGGCGGTCTGTCATGCAATGTTCTTGAATTTTAAAAACAAAACTACCTAATATTTCTGATAGACGTGCAACCTTGATCAACGTTATGACCGAATATTTCGATTTCTAGGTAGATTTCTACACAGCAATAAGAGAAAATAAGATGTTTATCAACATACGGTGCATAAATAGTAAGTACAGAGTGCAATACATCAAAACGAGTTCCCTGTAAACAGGTTACACTACGCCCATAAAAGGGTAAACAGGTTTAAAGCAATTAACTTACACAATCCAGGTATTTCATCGAGGCTAGAAAGTCCTTTGTCCACCAAATCTATTTCAGGATTATTATTTTCCTTCGCTTCTTCGATTACCTTTTTAGCTTTCGACATTTTGGCTGTGTTTGGAATACAGGAAACTGGAGGTTGATGACTCATAATATCAACAGCTGTTCTCTCGGTAATTGAATCGCGGTTCAGACCTAGACTTTGTTATATTTTAAGCATGCAGTAATATTAAATTTTTTGTTTTTTTTATGTCGTGATACTAATAAAACAGTTTAAAGAAATGATAAGTATGCATTTCATTCAGTGATCATATCATGAATAAATGATTAAGCTTTTTATTGTATTCTTCGCAATTCTAGAAGAAGGAAAATTATTAACTATACAAAAACAAAACAAGATATAAAAACTGGAACCCAACACCATTGACATCTGATTGTCAACGTCAAAATTATTTTTTTGTAGTGAGGTGAATTACCTACACAGTTTGAGTCGGCAAACTGTCAATTGTTTTCCAAGGTATTAGTCGATTTAAGGTTTGATCTAATCTAATCTAACTAACCTGTATTGTCCCACTGCAGGGCAAAGGCCTCCCTCACTCTTTTCCACACAATTCTGTCTTTTGTGAGTGCCGGCAAGGTTTGATCAATGGGTACTAAATTAAATGACTAACTTATGCAAATAAATACAAAAACAAAAGACCGCAGCGTCAAAGTAGGTATGTACGTACTCGTCCGCATCAAATAATTAAATTTTTGTACCCAATCTCACTGTCACTGGTTTCAGGGTATGCCAATTAGTTTCTTAAAACAATTCATTTGTAGTTTTCAACAACGAAATTTTTTCTATTAACATGTAGGCATCAAACAGGTGTAGTCATATTTTTAAGAGTGTGAGACCAGTAGTTCCCAATGTTGACTGGACCGCGACCCACCTATGGAAAACTTTCAAATTCGGGGCTCGTCTCTTGACTGTCATGGAGAAATAAAGGGGCACAACTATGAATTTTATCGAAACTATTTTTCAGTGACGTATTTTCTAATAAATTAATCATTGAGTTCTTCACTTGCTTCACTTCAAATGCTGGTCTAAACCATCAAACTAAACAACTTTCCCCACAGGGCATCGTAATCGCGAAATAAACATCAGCTGTATGGGACGGCTGGTGGTTATTTCGCGATTTGGGTCGAGTAGGTATTTAGTAAGTTTTATAGTTTATTTAAGTAAGTTTTGTATGGGAAGTCAGTTGATAATTTTTTCACGATTATGATGTTAGTCCGATGGAGAAAGTTGTTCAGTTTAGAAGTCTGTACCATACCTCAATATATGCTGTTTTTTTGTTCCACTGACATGCGGCCTATCGCAAAGCTAGCCTAAATACTAAGACTTTAGTCTTAGTTATAATTGTTACATACTAACATAGCTTCTAAGTTTTTTGTACTTAGTTAATGTAATATGGATTATGGATAAACACCGTTAAATTTTGATCGTCATAATCCTTCAAAGGGGTCATTGTACTTATTATGAACAACTTTTACTACGGGACCAACCCTGAAATCGTGAAAAAAAAAAATCAGTTGATCCATAGATTTATGTTCGCATATTACTCGACATAATGTATGGATCAACTGATTTTGTTTTATGGACTCCTTTTAAGGATTAAAACGATCAAAATTTAACTGTGTATAAGCAAATAAATAAATTTAATTTAGCTTTGCGCTCGCGTGATTTCCCAATCATAAATCTATGGATCAACTGATTTTTTTTTTCACGATTTCAGGATTGGTCCCATAATAAAAGTGGTTCATAACGATGAGTACAATGAACCCTTTTAAAGATTAAAACGATCAAAATTTAACGGTGTGCAAATAAATAAATGTAATTTAGCTTTGCGTTCGCGTGATTGGGACGCCGAAACAAATTAAACATCAATAGAAAAGTGGCAGGTACGCTTCAAATCGAATGCACACTCTGCGCTCACGCAAATGCAAAACTCATACATATTTCGCTGTACGGACATTAGCAGTATACATACATACAAAGAATTTCATAATCTGTCTGTGCAGTGTCAATTAGTAATTTAGTCGATTTCGAATTTGATGAATAATTAATCGATCCCAGCGCAGTACAACACTAAAACCATTAGAGGTGCGCTGTAGGTGTAGTGTAGTAGTGTGTTGAGTCGATTTCAAAGTTCATTTATTGAGTGTTTATTTGATTTGATTACACACGCTTTTGTTTTATTTAGTGTCTTTGTAATTACAGTTTTCTGCTGGTAAGCATCATTGTTATCTCATTTACGAAAATCCTCGTTTGAATAATCGTTATCAGTGTGTCGTTATCAAGATAATGAATTGTCAAAATTGATTGAGATAAGCTCTGTAAGAGAAAATACTGTGATAGTTTCTACCCAGCTGTATTCGGTAAGTAACAAAATAAGAATAGTGTATTAAATGTACGCGCATAATAAAACACAATTTATTACTGTGAACTATATTACGAGATTACCGGCGTTTGTTACCATTTATTTATTCGCTTGCGCAATAATTCAGCCTGTAATTTTAACTAGTTTGTGTATCTTCATCGTTTGTGCTCAAATAATACGTAGTTCAGGTTCTATTTACACAAAGACAAGGTTTTCTTACCTGCGCTTTATGGCAGTTTCCAATCCAAAAGTAGAACATAGAACTGCTCTTTGCTCTATAATTACCTATCTTTCTAATTAGGCTGAGTCAATGACAATATTATTGTAATTATTCATTTTAACACACACAAACTAACATGATAATTAAATATAAAAAATGCATAGTGATTAAAGAAATGAAACACTGATTGGGATGAAATGTATTATTCATTTCATCCCAAACACTGATTGGGATGAAATGTATTATTCATTTCATCCCAATCAGCGGGCCTGTAGCAGTTTAAGTTATATTAGTATTACTTACAAGTATTTCTAGCTTCTGCCTGCAACTTTGACAGCGTGAAGTTTCTTGTTTCAACATAAAACATATCCTATGTCTGTGCCCCGTTTTCGCTAAGTGTTCTTGCTGACCTTTTCTTTTCGCTCGGCTCCTAAGGGTAGTAGCGTCATGTCAGGTAGCCTTCCTCAAGAATTGGGCTATCAAATGCTAAAATAATATTCCAAATCCCAGTGGTAGTGAAAGTACAAAACGCGACAAAACTCTTCAGTATTATTACATGAGTATAGATTAAGTAACAGGCTAGATTGTGTGAATAAAGTTTCATCAACTGTGATACTCTAAAGATTAAAAAAAAAAACAAGGAAATGGTTCTAATGAAGTTAACAATTGTGATTGTTATCCTTAAGGGGGATGCGCTAGGTAGCCCGCTAAATTCAAAAATTCTTGTATTTTTTGCAATCTGCAGGTCAGTGTCAGGTTCTATGACACAATATTAGTTGCGAGCATACAAGTATGTATTTGCAGAATTATAATAATATTGAAATTATCAATACAAACCAGTAAGTTCATATAACCCTATTGAATGATTGTTTAATGAAATATCAATCAATGTGATTTATGTATATGAAGGTTGTATTGATGAGTTAAATGTTCATATAATCATAGTGAATGACTAAGAAATATCAATCGATAGGATTATATGAACTTAGAGGATTGTATAAATGATTTTAATCATTATAATTCTGTCATAAAATTATATGCTAAGCTCGCAAAAAAAAAAAAAAAAAATCGTGGGCTACCCTGGGTCTTCCCCCTTAATTAGCTTATTTCTCAATTCCAAAAAATAATAATAAAGGACCATAAAACTGCAAAGATGGAAAAATCTGTCAAATGTCATGGATGGCTAAACAAAGACAAACAAATCTGTTTTGATTTCATAATGATTATGTAAATGTGCAAGGTACAATGACACAATAGAATAGAATAGAGTAGAATATTCTTGACAATCAGCAACAAAAGTTACAGATAACATACATAAATATAAATTAAATGGTGTTTGTTGGTAAGGGCATCACTTCCTGCCGGGGTAGCGGGATCGTCCGAAAGGGTTACCGCTGCCCTGGTACATAAAGGGCTAAGGAAGTAACACGGGTGGGTTTTAGTCAGTAAGAGTCTGACACTCCCTTCTGCTCCACCCAGAGCGGGACGGGTCATTTGATGATTTCCCATCCTCAAAAAAAAAAAAAAAGGGCATCACTTGAAAATGGCTGGACTGATTTGGCTATTTTTTGTTTCAAAATAATCGTAAGATAGTTTGAACTAGGTTTTTATGAAAAGAAATTTGCAAATGTTTCCAATTGGGAAATACTGAACATCCTTTTTTCTATGTAATTTTTGTATGAACTATTGATATTTGGACAGGACAACAAGCAGCCACTGTCTAGTCATATAGTTTTAAATAAAAGTTATAATAATATGGTGATTATTTAACCAGTCAATTCTCATTACAGTTATTTTATCCCTGATTTTGCATCAATATCAAAATCACAGTGATCTATATTCTTGTGACTATAAGGTTCAAAATCAAAATATTTTATTTCACATAAACCTTTAAGGGCACTTATGAAACGTCAGAAGATAGATGGACGGTTCCAAATGGTCGGGTCTGGCTGTTTGTGTATGTGAGTTTAAATGTTTGTAAACGCACTCACGATTCAGGAGTAATTCCTAGTGTGGGGCATCGCTTCACTTAAAAAAAAAAAAAACACATTGGACATTGCTAATCCATTGCTTCATATGTTCGAAAAAATTATCTGCTCAGCAACGTAAATAACGTAATGAATGTTGTTGAACTGTCTGTAGGTAATTGGTAATACGGGCTGGTGTCCGCACCTACTCGTCAATGCGCGTATTTTGCGTACGGTGTGGAACTGTCAAAATGAAAGCTATTGCTACTGTTAGTGTTTTCCGCAGGTTATAGAAGGCTGTCATAGAAACTGTTGTACACTGCATAATTGTTCTAAAATGCTGTTCATATTCTAGCCATGAGTGAGCGACCGCAGCCACTGAAGGCCATCAACAGGCTGTTCGAGGGAAAGGAGCCATGGCAGATAGTCACCATGACTGCATCATCGGTGCTCGCTTTAGTGTGGGCACATAGCTTGTATAATGCACAAGAGAGTAAGTGTTTTATAAAATTATCTGTATTCATTAAAGATACGAAATAAAAATATTGGTTCTAAAATAAATGTATGGCATAGTTTTTTACAGAATGTGCAATCGGTCCCGACGTACGAGTTGTACAACTTGTTGTTGAACGGTCGTGAGTTCGAATTTTAATTTCATCATCAAAAAGATGAAGGAAAACACGTGAGCAAACCGGCATGTCATAGAACTAAAAATTCGAAGACGTGATCCACCAACCCGCACTGGGCGTCATAAAAATCATATTTTAATAACAAGTGTTTTAAGCATAATATTAAAAAAATAACAAAATAATATTTATTTGTTTTTTTTTCCACTAGGTGCAACAACTCGCCTTCGCAAAGAATTCTACAGATGGCTCCGTTCAGTGCCCATAGTGAGGCGTAAGATTGCAGAGAAGATGGCAGAAATCAACAGTGACTTCAGGAAGGATGTCACAAAGAGATTAGCAGGTGTCACAGTGAGGAGAGAACTGCCGGAGATAGGCCTTAACCCTGAACAAGTAATTGAAGAAGTCAGGGATCATGTGGCTTTAGGTAAGTTTTGTCTCTTGTTTACTTAACTTTGACCACGGAATAAATAATAGTACAAGTACAGAAATAAAATAAATCTCCTACACGTTTATGTCAATGTCAATAGGCTTAACACAGAAAGAACAGCGATGGATGCATTATTTCCGGCAGGCCTATGTAGGCTATGTCCAAATTTCAATCAATTAGTGGACATGTGATAGCTGAAATTATATGGATGATAAAGGTAAAAATAAATGTAAGCGGGCGGGAGTTTTTGTCCTGCCTAAAAAAAATTGAAGATCCGGGGCTGCGTCTCGTGTCTTCAAGTCCCGGGACTTTTCGTAATTTTAGTTGTCTCGAGTCCCGGGACTTTCGGGTCGAGATTCGACACGAGACAAGATTGTCGAAATTGTTAGATTAGATACTAGAATTTATTACTAGATAATAGTAAACTTATTAAGAATTAGTATGATTTTTAACTAACGAACTTAGTTAAAAATCATAGTAATTCTTAATAACTTTATCTATCTACATATATCTTTTATATTTTATTTTTGGTATGTACATATTAAATTTATTAAGTAAGCGTAGAACTTATATGTAATAACAAATATTTGTAGGGGTGAACTACTTTTCTCCTAGAGACTACTCTCTCTCGGAGGTAAAAAATAAGAATAAAGTAATGGTAAAAATGAGATCGTTTTGTGTGGGACGTGATTGAGTATGAATGAGTGTTTGATTTTTGTGTAGTGCGTATGTGTGAGTGTTTTCTGTTCGTGGGTGCGCGTGTTTATGTGCGGTGTGTGTGTGTGAATGTGTTTGTGAGATTACTATAATTATAAGATTTATCTGCTTAAAAGTGAATCTGTGTGATTAAAAGAAATAAAAAAAAAGCAATTATTAAGACTGAAATAACGTTAAAGTTATTAGGATTTAATTTTCTGTTTAATAAATGTTTATTTTTCCAAAAAATTGCCTTTTTTATATTGAATTTATTGCCAATAAATCCAATAGAGGTAGTAGTCCGTGTCTGCAGTTTTCAGTCAAATATAATACATTGTTGAATGAATTAACTAAACAAGCGAGATAAGTACTTGCTACGAACATAACTAAGCACACAATAACTCAGGTTATAATTATGACACGCTTGTTACACTTGATGATCCAGCAATTATGATAATTGAACTCTATGTACCATAAACACATTGTTTAAAGATTCCGTTTACTTCGCGCACTGTGAAATACTTAACGTAACGCAAAAAGATTTGCAGGTTTTGTTATGACTTCCACGTAAAAGGGAATATATATAATATATACCTATATCTACTAACTGGGAACAAACTAGATTCATAATGGAATTGAGAAGCAAACCCCAATAACACTAATCTACATTCGAGACATATTCGCAAAAAATGTAAACAAATATGAGTTTATGGAAAAATAACTTTAATTCCTACACAATAAAGTTCAGTTTACGCTACAACTTCAAACATTTTTATAACTTTTTCAATAGTGCTAGTCACTCTGAAATCAACTTAATTTCTATTAAAATAAAGTTGTTATTTGTATAACTTGAAATAACGTCAATTTGAAACAATTAAAATTCGAATATACCTGACACTTTGGTTCGAAGCCAGTGCTACTGCATATACTATGTCCGACCTAGGAATCGAACCCGGGACAGCACGTTCAGCAGTCGCGCTTGCCACCACGAGACCAACGGGGCAGACATTTTGTTATAGTGAACCTCATTTGTACTCTGATCAAATAAAGTTTATTATTGTTCATTCTTGGTTTCAAAATATTTAACTTGTACCCAGGTGCTTTCGACTGGCAGGGAGGGTCAGTGTCAGGCGCAGTATACCATGTGAACCAGGAGATCATCAAGGTGGCCTGTGACGCATACAGCCTCACCGCTTATACCAACCCTTTGCATGCAGATGTGTTCCCTGGCATTAATAAGATGGAAGCCGAAGTCGTCAGCATGGCTATCAACCTGTTCCATGGAGATGAGGATTGCTGTGGGACGGTGAGTTTGAACCTTTTCTTTGTGGATTGTTATCGGTAACTTTAGTAAGACTGGCTGTGCAAATTTCGTTGGTTCTTATTTTATTGCGGGGAACCCTAATTGTTTTTCTAAAATAACTTAGCCTTAACTTTACTAGCTTTAATTATAACATCGTGAAAGTTCCGTCAAAATCGGTCCAGCCGTTTCGGAGATTAACCGGAACAAACAGACAGACACATAGACAAAATTTTTTTTTTTTTTGTTGTAACTAAAAAGCTCTTATTTTGACATTGAAACTCAAACCATTTATTTCAAATAAACCAATTACAGGCACTTTTGAATTGTCAAGGGGTCGGTCAGTCAGAAAGATGAAGCTAGTTGCCCATTCCAAAGCGTAGTAGGTATCTATGGAGAAGAACGGGCAAGAAACTCCATGGGCACTCTTTGTAATCAAAATAATATGGTTACAAAGTATTGGTTACATCATTCAGAGAGACATTTCAATTTTATTTATTTGTTCCCAAAAAATGTAATACTTCGTAGCAAATGGCATTCTGCTGTTTCTGCATACCCTCATGGGAAGAAGGCGTGCGTTTATGTTGTATATGTTGGTCCTGCGTATAGTGTATAATTTGGTGCATCAAACGCCCCGAGGTTTTAGGCTAATTGCGCGATTTTTTTTTTATAAAACGTTGCCGCACACTGGGAATTTCTCCTGTATCGTGGGTGCGTTTACAAACATTTAAACTCACATACACAAACAGCCAGACCCAGTTAGAATGCTTGTTCAAATGTTCTAATCTTATATCAACTTGTAATTATTTGATATGTCGTGGTTGTTTTCTTACAGTAACAAAGTCTATTATAAAAAAATACGAGAATAAAAACATTTATTACGTTTATAAATAAATAAATAAATTAGTTTTTTTATGAGAAAATGGAACAAATAAGTATAATTTATTTTGATAGCTTTGACGGTAAGCCGCCCCTCAGTATAAAAAGGCAAAATGTACCTCTATATAAAAATAACTTAAAAACTTAATAAAGAGACAACTGACTGACTTTTGAAAGGCTAAAACTAAATGAAATTTATCGTGAGGCTTTATATTCGATTTTATTTTATTGGTCGTAAACGATTGAGTAGCAAGTAAATAATCATAAAAACAGGAAGTACACTAAAGTATACTGAGGTGAGGCCCAAGAGGCCCAATTGTCCCACGGGAACGTCTACCGGGACAAAAAAGTAGCCTATATCCTTCCCCAAGATGCCATCTATCACATTGCCAAATTTTATCGAAATCCGTTCAGTGGTTTGGCGTGAAAAGGTAACACAGACAGAGTTTCTTTCGAATTTATAATAATATTATGGATTGTTAACCGGTTCCCATCAAACGCAAGACGACTTCGCGGCAGGCCAAGGCGAGACGAGCTTGAGTCCTATGATAGGTGTCCTATCGAAAGGATTGCAAACGACAGAATTGTGTGGGACCGGAAAGGGAGAGTGAGGCCTTTGCACTGCAGGGGGACAATACGGGCTAGTTAGATTAGATAAGTAACCACCTGGGCAATTAGTACGCTACGCCAATAAAAATGTAAAGTACCTGTCTGGGTTCTGTAATAAAAAATGTACGTAACACAAATACTGTTCATGACCTTGTAAACAAATTGTAATTATCCGAGACGATAAGAGAGATAATTGTTCCACTAAAAGCAACTAAAAACACTTGTTGACTCAAAGGATTATAAATGTTAATTGGTTGTGACGTAGTTCGTTTATGAATGTCATTCTATATCAAGTTAGAATGTTGAAAAAACATTACAAAAGAACGGGGATAGAATTACGAGCGAGATGGATATGTACTGTAGTAAAATAAGTGATAGGTAGTTCGTTCGTATACAAGCAAAATTGAGTGTATTGCCTTATTTTGGCTAGAGCTCGTTTCGAGGCGTACTCGAAACGCGCTCTAGCCAAAATAAGGGTGTCATTTTGTGGGTGGAGCGGGTAACATTCCTGCAAGCGATAATACTACCTCGACTCTGTTGCTCCAAAACTCACTAACAGCGCGACTCACTAGACGTGGCATGGCCTGTATGCCGAATCCTTCCGCGGCATACCTACCGCAGCTTCCTGAAGTAGGCTCAAGTCCCCTTGTGACGATTTCAACGAAATGTTAGTGCTAAGAGTATGAAAATAAGATTCAAAGTCATTTCCGCTTACGAAAATCTTTTGCCATCGCGCCGCGCCGCATTTTGAACGTCGGCTTTTATGAGTCCGTTGGGAGCAGTAGTTTCGCTTTCATACATATTTATTGTATGTAATCCAAAATTTCCTTTTCCAGGTAACAACAGGAGGCACAGAATCAATAATAATGGCCTGCAAAGCCTTCAGAGACCTCGCCTATAGTAAGGGCATATCGAACCCTCAAATTATAGTGCCATCAACTGTTCACACAGCGTTTGACAAGGCGGCGCAGTACCTCGGACTGTCTGTTAAGACAATACCTGTGAATAAAGATACGATGACGGTCGATGTTGAGAAAGTAAGGAAGGCGATTGGCAGGAGGACTTGTTTGGTAAGTATTTTTAATTCTATCTTTCTGACCTGTATTCTGTCCCATTGCAGGGCGGGCAATCTTCCTTTTTTAACCGACTTCAAAGAAGGAGGAGGTTTTCACTACGGTTGTATTTTTTGTTTGTTACCTCAGATATTCATCATTTATGAACCGATTTTAATCATTCTTGATAGTAAGGGTTCCCGAGGTGGTCCCATATAAGTTTAGGCAAGTTCTGAGTGGTTTTTTAGTTAGCTTCAATAATACGTATTTTTTTTCACGTATTGTGTGTTGATGTTATAATAACTTCCTGTCACTGTCATTTACATATCTAGCAAGTAGTGGTATATGTATTAGTAAGGCGCGAGTGGATTGTTTTTTCACAATATTGTGCAAGTGGTGTGCATCCCTGGCGGCACGGTGCGTGCTAGTTCCACATAATAGCACAGACAGATTTCAGAAGGCCAATTCTCGTAATTTAAAACGTTCAAAATCTAGTCGCAGTCTCATCTCGGCGTCAAACAAATATCAAAAACATGTCAAAATGTAGGGAAATTAGAAGTATTTTTTGACAGATTGAGACTGAGATCATACTGTGAACGTACTTAAAATTACTAGAATTGTCCCTCTGACAAGCTAGACGATTTGTTCGTGGATCGCTGCTGTGCCATCTCTCATGGGGCAGTGCAGTGGTGATTCTGCCTATCTATGGTCATGTATTTTGTTCGTTTTCGTCAACTACTAACATAGGATAAGTTGTATGTTTTTGCGCGTCAAGTTTTTTTGTCTATTTTCCTCTACATTACATTTAACCAATGATTGTCCTTTCTTCCTTACAGATCGTAGGCTCAGCCCCGAACTACCCGTACGGCACAATGGACGATATAATCGCCCTCTCGAATGTGGCGGTAGAGTACGACATACCTCTGCACGTGGACGCGTGTCTTGGAGGGTTCGTGGCAGCTTTCATGACTGATGCCGGCCATCATATACCCGTCTTTGACTTCCGACTGCCCGGAGTGTCTAGCATGTCTGCTGATACGCATAAAGTGAGTTGTAATTATAAGAGTAGCATATACCGGCTGACTTTTTTTTACCGTCTGGACCAAAACACGGTATAAAAGATAAACACAGTAGAAGCCTATAGCACTGAAATTTCTTTATTAAAAAAAAATCTCTTTACTTAAAGGCATTTCTCTACGCGCGGAAATTATTAATGAATTCGTAGCGTAGCAATCCTTTGAGTAAAGCCATAGGCCGGCTTCAATCAAGGGGTTGAATGTAAAAAAAAGAGATTTTTGTAATTCAAAACGAAAAATGTGCTATAGGCTTCTTCTACTCCGTTCACCTCTTGTACAAACGCCAGCCCATCAAGCTACTACAATCTGTCAAGTTTCTTTAATAGATTTTCAACTTTATCGCCAAAGCATTAGGTTCAAAGTTGATTGGGAAATTTGACAGTTTCGGGTTTGCCCACATGGTAAAAAGTCAGGCGGTATACAAAACTGATTGTATATTTATTATATCTTAAGTTCTCACTCGTTGGTTAATTTACGTATCACATCTATGAGGAACGATACATTATCACTTTAACAATGAAAAACTGCTCAAACAATTTGCTCCCCTGTGTGCTGCCTGTATCTGCCAGTACTGTGAATTTATCACTCATCATTTTTAACAATATTATCCTATAACCATCCTTACTCTTTCAGTACGGCTTCGCACCTAAGGGCACGTCAGTAATCCTGTACAGGAAGCAAGAATACAGACATCATCAGTACACGGTCACGACAGAATGGCCCGGCGGTGTATACGGGTCTCCCACTGTCAATGGTATGTATTTTATCGTCGCATATGGACCTTGCGTGATGCCCGAGGCTAAATAATATATAATTAGTGATTTATTATTAATATATAATGATATAATTAGAATATAATATATATATATAATTAGAGGGGCCCGTGGCTAAATAATAACAGCCGCACAGGTCGATCGATCAGGTTAAGCTACGCTTGCCATGGTTTGCCTGTGGATGGGTGACCATTTTTACATACCGAGACCCCTCCGTGCCTCGGAAAGCACGTTTTTAAGCCGTTGGTCCCGGCTGTCATTCGTGGATCTTTGACAGTCGTTAGGGGTAGTCAGAAGCCCGAAACACTAACAACCAGTCTTACCAAGGGGTATCGTATTACCCAGTAAGTGGGTTGTGGAGGTCAGATAGACAGTCGCTCCATGTAAAATACTGGTATTCAGCTGCATCCGGTTAGACTGGAAGCCGACCTCAACATAATTGGGAAAAGGCTAGGCAGATGATGATGGACCTTGCCTGATGCCGATTATGACGTGAGGACTATATCCAGCAGTGCTCGCCTTTCGGCCGAGTGATGGAAGTGACGAGAGTTATAAGGACACTAGCTTCTGTCCCTGATTTCGTCAGCGTGAAATTTTTTGTTCGCCTTCCCGTCGCATCGCATCGCATCGCCTGCCCGCGCTATTAGTTCGTTTTCGCTTAGCGTTCTTTCTGATTTTTTCTTTTTGTTTGGCTCCAAACGTTCCAATGGGCTGGGCTATGGAATTGGGCTAAAAATACCAAAAACATTTTTTCAAATACAACCAGAGATTTCCAGAGATTAGCGCGTTCAAAAAAACAAAACGGTGGACAATTAACAGCTTTCCAAAGAAAGAACAATGGCAGCCACCCATACATTAATTTAGCTTTTTTTTTTTTTGGGTGGGAAATCATCAAATGACCTCTCCCGCTCTGGGCTGAGCGGAAGGGCGTGTCAGACTTTTACTGACTAAAACCCACCCGTGTTCCTTCAGTTGCCTGTGCCAGGGGCCACGGTATCTCTTTCGAACAACCCGCAGCCCCGGCGGCATCGGCCCTAGCGGACCCCGTCAGTTCGTGCTGACAGCTCTTTGAGGCGCGCGTGGAACACAACGCGCCATCGACCCGGGCCTGGTCCTTACCGGGCGGCGAGCTGCCCATAGCTCGCCGCCCGCAAGCCCGCGCCTACGGTGGCCGGGAGTCGGCTGTTGACTCCCGTCCAGGGCGTCTCTTGCGGCGGCTAAGAGCGCGAGGGTGCAGCGATTGCCTCTCTCTCGCGTGCTCCGCCTCCTCCTTCGCGAGCATTACTGCTTCGCAGAAGGAGGTGACGGCCTCCCATTCACTCTCGCTCCGGACCATGGCCTGTATGAGGGCCGGACGCGAGAGGTCGCCGCCGCCGATCGCCGCCAAGAGGACACGGCGGGGTCCCGCCCAAGCCGGGCAGACCTCCACCGTGTGCTCCACCGTGTCCTCCGGGCGATCCCCACAGTGGTGACACCCTGGCGTTTCCTCCCGCTTTATCCTGAACAGGAACCTCCCGAAACAACCGTGTCCGGTGAGGACCTGCGTAAGGCGGAAACAACAACCCGCAGCCCTGGCAGACATTAATTTAGCTGAGATTAAATTCTTGCGTCTTTAAATGAAAAATATCTTGTTTAATTTCAGAATGCAATGTCTTGTAAGGTAAGGTAGGTAATCCCAGTGGTTATAAATACTCTTTGGTAGGCCTTACCTTAGGTATACAATTGGTATGTACAACAGGTCTAAGGCTGCCAGTCACCGTCAGCATCGTTTTAGGTATAGGATTATAATAGTATTCTGGGATTTTATTAATACTTGCTAACTTAGAGATAAATAAGTATTTATAAATGGAATATGTTGAGTAAGTTGGTAAGAACCAATAAAACAAGTTTTTTTTTACATTAATATTTATTCTTCGTCATCCTCTCTTATAATTATTTCATTCAGAAATTCTGCAGGTGCTGTAATATTTTGCTGATATCTGGCTCATCCTAAGTGCCAAGTGGCGTCATTACATGAGCGCAACACCCTACTGTGCGCCGACCAACTAAGCAATTACAGCAGTACTCAGTGCTTCCTGTCTGGCCAGGAATATCATTTTCTATTATGATATACACATAATAGCTTCCTGGTTACGTGACGTCACTTAATTTTACCTCTTATTAATGTTGTCACGCCAGTCCCATTCAACAGCTGTCAAACCAAGTTATATTTTTTTAGACTTGGGATAATAGTCTTTTTGCCAGTCATTAATTGAACGTAATTCATTTATTTTTACGCTACAATATTTTTACCTCCCTGCAAGGAACACTTCCACTTAGAAATAAACATTATTGTTAATTCATTTAGTCCTTTTTTAGTTTATTATTGTAACAAGTTACAATAATAAACTAAAACTTATTATAATACAATAATGCTGTACTTACTGTCACTTGGCAGAATAAATAGAAAATGGCAACACTAAACGTCAATGAAAAAATCAAATAACTTTTCATTTAAAATATTTTTTATCCGGACTTAACTAGTTAATGTGATACTTTGAAAAAACGTAGAAAAATAATAGAACTGCCTTCGTATATAAGTCACTTTTTAACCGACGAAGAAATAAACGGAGGAGGTTCTCAAGTCGACGCGCATTACGCTATTTGCCCCATGGAGAAAGTTGTTCAGTTTGATGGTCTGTACCACATCCTTAAATTTGGCTGGTCTTTAAAAAATCAGCCTGTATATATATATATTTTATGTATGACCACGCATAACTTTATACTAAATAATTTTGAGTCTGCGCCGTTTAAATTTAAGGCAATTTAGTGATCTTTGTTTATTGATTGTTTGGCGCCGACTCAAAATTACTTAAGTATACTTACATTAGTTTAAGAACTTAGTTATTAAGGTTAAATAAAAAAGGTTTATTAATTTTTCGGCGGTTTAATTTTTTTGTTAAAAAGTTTTAGACCCTCAATTAAAGTCAGCTAAGATTATGCCATTGTTCTTTATGCGCTTTGAAAATCTTCGTGTTTCCGAAGTAGCACGAACGTTGCGCCACAGAGTAACCTCCCACAGAAGCAATACTTCTAAGTTTTTTATTGTAGTGGTGCACCTATCATTGCGCGTTTGTATGAAGTTTTCTGTCTGTCGAATTACCTACTCACTGAAAAGTTTTGAATTAATTTGGAACTGCATAGAGTTGTTAATCTATAACTTTGTGAACACTGTAATACAAAATATGAAAGAACTTTCACGGTTGTAATAGCTCTATATTAGATCTCATCGTCTCACGTTCGTATTTCCGAAGATAGACGATGATACCCGAAGCGCATACTTTTCTTTTGAAAGCTGTAAGTATAATGCACTCCGAATTTCCAAACGGGAGCTTCGTATTCATTCATTCTTGTTATATGAGTCACAGTTAGAAACTTGAGTGTAGCGCCACTGTTTCACGAGGTCAATGCCAGTGTCGTGTATCGGATGCTCTCGGTTATAAGCGCGCATTGTGTAAACTAACACTGTTAATATTCAGTAAGAAAATGAACTATTGTTGAATGAGAGTCAACAGATCATAAGGGCTAGGCACACTAATGAACTTTACTCTCGTTGAACTTCAATTCTATGAACTTAAATTCTCGTTAAAATATCTGGCAGAGATTTTTATACTCTAGTAAGCCTGTTTTAATTAATTTAAATATCGGCTAGATTGAAACGGGCCCTAAATCTCCAGGAAATGTGATTAAAATGTATATACTTATAATAAGGCTGAAGATTTTGTGTTTGTTTTTTTGTTTGCACGCGCTAATCTCTGGAACTACCGGTTGGTAGTCGGATTTAAAAAGTTATTTTTGCATTTGCATCAGCCATTATTATTATCACGCTAGGAGAAAACGTATTAATAGCGCGGGCAGGCGATGTGATGCAACGAAGTCCCGAGCAGAAGCTAGTGTATAGATAAAGTGCACTATAATTGTACCTATGAAAGTGATTCAGCTCCTAAACTCTTCTAGAGCGTAATTTCGTCGCAAGCTTGCTGCGGTACACAGTCTAATACTCTTGTATCTAACTTATTCGCAGGCAGCCGCGCGGGTGGTTTGATAGCGGCTTGCTGGGCGACCATGATGTTTGTCGGCAAGAAGCGATACGTGCAGATGACCGACGAAGTTATCAAGACCGCCAGATATATTGAAAATGAGTAAGTATATGTTTTTCGTCGTAAAGCGTATTTCACACTGTTTTTGTCTCTTAGATATGCTAAAAGAGCTAAAACATACAGCGATCCCTAATTTCATTGGGTTCCGGTAGCCTGGTACTCGGAGAAGGACACTTTTTATCTTGAATATTAAAAAATTATAAACACAGATGAAGTCACGGGCAACAACTTCTTTGTCAGCCCACTACTGTCCCACTGCTGGGCAAAGGCCTCCCCCAAATCTTTCCAGGAATTGTTTTCCCGGGCCACCTCGAATCAGCCCGCGCGGTATGCGTCCAGATCATCTTGCCATCTCTTTCTGGGCCGGTGCGGCGTCGGCACCCATTGCGTGGAGGCTTTTTTAACACATTAATTGTATATTTCCAGGGTGCGCAAGATCCCCGGTCTGTTCGTATTCGGTAAGCCGGTGACGTCAGTGGTCGCGTTTGGTTCCACACAGTTTGACATATTCAAGATGGCGGAGTTACTACACAAGAAGGGGTGGAGTCTAAACGCTTTGCAGTTCCCGTCCGGGTAAGTCGAAGCTATAATAGTCATACTATTGTCTGTTCCAAAAGAATGTGATTAAAATGTAAACAAATGGATTAGAAAATGTACCTGTGGATACCAATTTGTACTTGTAGTGCCACTTACAAATAGAGTAGCATAATCAGCTTATAATGTTCCCACTGCTGGGACACTGGCTTCCTCTTTCTGTGAGAGGGAGTGGGCCAAAATTATCGTATCCTAAAATATATTTAGTATCAAAGTCACCACGCGGTGGGCCCGCGTACGACAGACGGTGACTTCGATACAAACTTTCAGCCCCATTAGGAGATGAATTTTCAAAAATCTTTCCTTTGTGCTCACCTTAATCATAAAAGACTAGCTGCGCCCCGCGGTTTTACCTGCATAAGTTTCGATCCCGTGGGAATATCGGGATAAAAAGTATCCTATATGTTAATCCTGGTTATAAACCACCTGTGTGCCAAATTTCATCCAAATCCGTTCAGTAGTTTTTGCGTGAAAGAGTAACAAACATTCATCTATCCATCCATACAAAATTACACGTTTATAAACTATTATAAACGTGTAATTTTGTATTGGTCTCGAAGCGTGGAATTTTGCTCAAGTCCTACTAAGGACTTGAGCAAAATTCCACGCTTCGAGACCCAGCGGTTTAGTGTGTGATCTGTCAGTGAGTAAATAAATTAAATAGATTTGCTGATAATATAATTGCTTTCTCTAGAGTCCACATTTGCGTGACACACGCGCACACCCAGGCGGGCGTGGCCGACCGGTTCCTGACCGACATGCGCGAAACTGCCAAGGCTTGCTTTAAGGACTGCAACACGCCTGTGGAGGGCAAGGTAAATATTTACTTTCTTAACACGGTATAAGGGACATCGACGCGCAAATTGTTGCCATGAATTTAGCACATTTCCCTTAAAAGTACACTGTCTTTCAAGATACAGGATTTTCCTAGTTTGGACGGCAGGGACCTTCTCAACTGTAATAGCCATACCCATCCCTTATAGAAACAATACTGATGTTACCTAGGCTAAGTTTTTTAGTAAATAAATGATTACTTACTTACATAAGTCCCCAGAGTTGAAACATTCTATCCAACAAGGGTATTAAAAAGAAAGTTGTGTCATACAAAAGTACAATACCTACCTACACGGTTAAAATATATGGAACCATTTGTCACACAACGACCCCCTTTCTAAAAATATAAATACATTTTATCTGGAAGGCTGAAATAAATATATTTTATTATTATTATTATTATATAAGGCTCCAAAGTGGCTTCCAAAACCTTTTTGTCACTACTAGTTCTATATCAAATCAATCATTATAATTTATCTGACTAGTCTCTCCATACAAAAATACTTTATTTCCACAGATGGCGATATACGGCGTAGCTCAAGAAATATCGGACCGGAGTCTAGTATCGGACATCACGAAGTACTTCATAGACTCGTTGTACTACCTACCCAAGGAAGAAGACCTAATGACGAAAGCCAAGAGTACAGTCGCCTAATTACATAACACATTCACAATGCAATTCAACAATACAGCGCTACAAGAATCGACCAAAATCGGAACTAACGCCGCCATCTTGTTTTTTCAATACATTTCACAAATTGCACAAACAGCGCCCCCCTGTCGACGTGATTCGAGTGCCAAGAGATCCTTGTGAACATATACTATCTTATTACAAAACGAGTTCTGTAATGAGACCAAGCTTAGCCTGTATTGTATATTGAACTTTATTTCGACTGAGGTAAAGTTCTTAATACAAAATTAGCAACCCAGACCCGGTTTAAACGTCTGTTTTTTTATTATTATCTGTACCTTCATTGGAATAAAGTTCTTATTTTAAGAACTAGTTAGAAGGTAAACGTAAACCTCGTTTTGTAATAAGCTCGATCGTGTTTAATTTTTGCAGACGAATTTCAACAAACACCATAAGGATGTTGATTCCTCTTCAAAATAAAGGGGATTGTGATTGTGAGTGACTTACGAAATAAGGGCACAGAATTGTAATGTGCGGCCATATTTAATGTTGTAAGCGATAATCTTTACACAAATGTTTTAATGGCGTGCTGAGCGAAACGAAGGGTAAACTCGTTTACGTTCGTATGAAAACATTCATAAATGGTAAATTATTTTATTTCTGTAAGGACAATATTTTATACTACAAGTCATTATTTTGACTTTTTAATAACCAACGTCAAAATAGGTGGAAGCAATAAATTAATATTGCAATGTTTCTTATTTGGATATCTCAGAAAAACGAAACAAACTCGGAGCCTGAGAACCAAAGGCCTTTGTAGTAAGGAATTACCTATAATTATGTGAATTTAAACAATTTCAAGCACTGTACTGCCTCTTGAAAATGGTAGTATCGAGTCCTTTACCAAAACAATTTTTTCTCATTTAGTAACTTTGTAAGCTGTTTGTTTTCGGGAAGATTGTCAATGGCATGCATTTAAAATGCATTCCGAAGAATGTTCCGAACTGATTAGAATATATTATCAATTTACGAGCGCGCATCATGTGACTCTTATGTAATTATAATAAGGTATAAATTGGAGTGATTGACGCGCGTTCGCGAAATCCAACATCTCAGTACATCTCAGCACGCCATTTTCCTCAAGTTTTCTCAGTATTTAATTATATCTGGTGGCAGATAACAATATTGTATTTCTATGTCTATTATGAATGGTACACCCATGGTGAGATAATTTTTTTGCATTAATTTCCATCTAGTCTAAAGAAAATGATTGCCATTTAGAAATGAAACTGTAAAACACTTTTTAGTCGACGATTTCTTATATTTTTTGTATGCTGTTTTTATTAATTTGATTTATAGAAATAATAATTATGAATACTGGTGAATATGCTTTGAGTATTATAATTGTTATAATGCTTATCAAAGTCTCGAACTGAAAATGAAAAATGTCGAAGCATTCCTTATCCCCCCTTGTCTTCTTCCTCATATATAACTGATATGATGTTGATCCTCGATGTATTTCTTTCCATCCGTCGTATTTATTAGTAAAAAATCATGTGCGTATTGAGTCGACCAAGTTAATTAGTTAATTATCTAATTACTTTTGTGGTCGCTATGGTCTTGGTGTGACTCTGGCGGCATTTACATCGCCACATGCGAACTACGCGTCACACCGACGTCACGCAAAATCCTGCATCGCGCAACTATCATTTATACAACGTCCCGACATCAATCGTGGGGTAGTAGCCCACACGACACACGTCTGGTCAGAGGATCCTCCCTTTTCTATGGCAGATGAGTGAACTTTACACCCTGTTACTCATACCTTTATATGATCATTAACCCATTGACCTGCCCTGCCAACACATTGTCAAACTTTTTAAACTTCTATTTGTTGAAACACATTGTCAAACTTTTTAAACTTCTATTTGTTGAATACGACGGTTTTGGCATCTTTGTATGTGTGTATTTTATATCTTTTTTTTTTAATGTGCGTTTTGTTTGTGCAGAATATAAACTTTATCTGCATTTCTTTCTTTCTTTCTTATTCGCAAATATTTTAATCGCAGGGAAGAGTTGGTGCGAAATTTCATCCAGTTGTCTTATTGTCAGGTCGGCTTACAAATCAGAAGTAAATGATTTAAATTCATAATGTCTATAGTACATTTGCTACCTACGTACGTAAACAACGAACGAAAATTGTTGAAATCACAATTAATTAATATTTATTAATGTAAGGTAAAATGTATATACGCGGAGTTGTGTTATATTTGTATATTACAGATCATATACCTAGATATGGATGTTGGTTGTATATTTTGTTTGGTTTTAATATATTTTCATTAAATGGATACCTATTATGATTTTTTTTTGTGTTATTTAAACCTGCAAATCCGTCATTTAGGGTCACACATTACAGGGTTATGGCTTTCCGGGTTCCCGTCGACTTGACAGTGTCCTGTTAGGCTCGAGAAAAATATAGCATTCATACATTTCGTATGAATATACATTACATTAATATTTATTTATTATTATTTCCGCGCCCTCAAATATATAGATTCTCTTAATTGGATTTAAATCAGGGTTTCAGAACATGCCCTTTCTTACGAAGACATTGTACGGTCATAATGAAAACCGGAAACCTAAATAGATATGTGGCGGTATCTACAACGCCACATGCGAACAACGCGTCATACTGACGCCACGCAAATCCTGCATCTCGCAAGCAGAGTTTACCGCGGAATCAGCATATATACAAACTTCCCAACATCAATCGTTGGGCAGTTGCGAGCCAGACGTAACACCCGTCTGGTTGGAGGATCCTCCCTCTTCTACGGATGATGAGTGAACTTTACACCTTGTTCTTCCTACCTCTATAGATAGATAAATCACTGACCTAATGCAAGGTAAGACAGAAGCAAAATATAACAAATAAAATATGGTACTAAGTAAGTAAGTACATGACATACAAAAAAATAGGAAATCAAGACCCTGTAATATTCTCAAAGAAGAACCTCTTCGTCAGAGCAACCTTTTTGGTTCAACAAACTCCTTGATCCACTCTTCTACCTCAGCCAGAAATTACAAACCCCAATATTTCACAACTTGTCAAAATTGTACAGACGACATGCACAATATAAAATGCCCAAAATTAATTGTTAGTAGTGCTAAAATGCAATGCATAGGAGTCGTGTTAGCCAGTGCAATAGCGCTTGCCGCCAGTAGCTCGGTCAACTACTGCGGCTCCAGAATGTGTGCCTATACTAACGCCCATACGTTCTGCCAGTTCCCTGTAGGTACTCTTCTATAACCTTCCTGCATATTATTGCTTCCGCAGTCAGCGGGGTAATTGCGTAACACTAACAGTAGGAATGGCTTTCATTTTCACAGTTCAACAACATTCATTGCGTTATTTACGATGGTGAGCAGACGAATTTTTCGAAAGCAATGGGTTAGCAATATCCTTCAAAATGATTCTGGTTGAGATTGTTAATGTATTACGCAATTAGTGTGCTGGACGTGCTGGTGTAGGTATATATGCCAGCATAGTCTGCGTCGAGTTTCAAACAGCAATATTGAGGCGATGTGGTGAGAGCGCAGGATCCGCCTTTCTTTCATGACCTCGCTTTATACCTTCTTATTGCTGACCCCAGTTATGTCCCTCACGAGCTTAAATTCAAACCTACATAATTTCTATCTCTGCGAAACCGGACGCCTATAAAGACGGTATGACAGTAAAATACCTACCTACATACTTAAAACTACATTATTTACATAACCTATTTTACTGCATACTGAACCGCTTCTCGTCTTCAGCACTTCCAAACCTCTTAATGCCGATTGGTCTTCATAAAACCGATGAGGATGACCGTATTGTTCATATACCTTAGGTACTTTAATTTCTTATACAAAGTTATCTTTCAAGTATTTTTAAAACCACCCTAGGAAGGTCCTAGTCACGATTGCGTGGGCTACATAAGCGTACCCCTCACTTTAGAAGAGAAGGACCGAGTAATAGCGCGACTTAACAGGCGGCGAAACGAAGCGGCTGCTGGCAAAATGAGAGGATTTCCCACCGCTGGAGACATGCTGAAATTGGTAGGTTTTACTAAAACTGAATACAGTAGATAACATTCTGAAAGTGTGTTATGATTCGGTTACTATTCAGAGCCGAGTGTTAGGCGTGAAGATTCTGGAGGGTCAGGACATTTACATACTAAAAAACTTAAAAAAAACTTATATTTTTCTTTCAAAAACACTTGTGACCCCAACGAGTGTGTAACACGCCTACACCTACATACCACATATTGTATGCTTGCTTGTGCAAGTAAGATTTTTTTTTTTTTTTTTTTTTTTTTTTTTATAAAAACGTTGCCCCACACTAGGAATTACTCCTGTATCGTGGGTGCGTTTACAAACATTTAAACTCACATACACAAACAGCCAGACCCGGAACAACTACCTGTAGGCAATACAAATATTTGTTCCGTGCGGGAATCGAACCCGCGACACGCAGCGCAGCTGTCCATCGCTCAGCCACTGCGCCAACCGTGTCGTCAAGATTGAGTGTGGTGTAGCCTGCAGCCGGCCTTTAAGATACGTTTTCATAAAATCCTCATGCCTCGTTATCAGTGAGGTCCTGAGGAAAGGGAAGTAATTAACAACACATGGGTAACAAGGCTGTGTGACTCTTTTTGTCGTATGTAAAGGCCCTGGAGCTGCTACGTTTTTGCATCATCCCCGTAGAAATAAAGCTAAATTGCGTACTGGACCTAGCAAGTTCTTTACTACGAATTTAGGTACTAAGATATGAAGTCATCAATTACGTTTGTGTTTAAAGAGACTTTTCTCCGACAGCGTTGGGTTGAGGAGTTAGCTCGTGAAGCCCAGCGTTGGGCAGATCAGTGTCGGCCACCGCGGACACTTGAAGAACACGACGCATGCCGCAATCTTTGTACGTATATGTTGACAAATTATTGTATTTTTTGCAAAAGTTTAACACTGTGATAGCTTTATGTAGGTTCGATGTTATCGTATTGATCAGCCGACATAAAAGACGTACATTATCTTTGTGTACTGTAGCTTAATTGAAATATAAGCTGTGCCCCGTCGGGATTTTTCATCGACAAAAATGACGAAGTTGCATACATACTTTTATCCCCTATTTAACCCGGGCTTCGGGGCTAAACAAAAATCCTTTCCTATTGCTCACTTTCGTTATTTATGGAACTCTTATGCAAACATTCATGCTTCTACATAGCGGTTTAGGCAGTGCGTTGATTGTGTGAGAAAAATGGCATGTCGTTTTTTTTTAAAACGGCTTTGGCATTGTATTAAAATGGCATCTTTAATACAATGCCGGGGCCAATTCTATATAAAGCCATATTAACGACTGAGCACTGTAAACCTGGACTTAAAAATAATATAAGTCGCCAATCCGCCTTGGGTGAGCGTGGTGATTGATGCTCATGCCTTCTCATTATTATTACTGGAACTCACCAGATTCGCTATCAGTGGGCCAGTGCGTCGCCTCAGTGGTGGGGGAGGCGCCCGGCCTCCGCGTTGAGTCCATGGTCGACATCTGGTACATGCAAAGTATGTCGTATAAGGGAAATATCACCTTCTATGTGCCGTGAGTATACCTATTCACGTACGTACTTGAACTCTGCCAGTCGCAGTCCAATGCTGGACAGAGGTCTCTAAGGTCTCGCCCAACCGCAATCGTATAATCGTATCAGTGGGCCAGTGCGTCGCCTCAGTGGTGGGGGAGGCGCCCGGCCTCCGCGTTGAGTCCATGGTCGACATCTGGTACATGCAAAGTATGTCGTATAAGGGAAATATCACCTTCAATGTGCCGTGAGTATACCTATTCACGTACGTACTTGAACTCTGCCAGTCGCAGTCCAATGCTGGACAGAGGTCTCTAAGGTCTCGCCCAACCGCAATACCCTGCCATCTTTCTTTTTCCGCATCCAGTTTGTCCCAGACACCATTTTATGGTCGTCGGTCCATTTAGTTGGGGGGCGTCCCACCGTCCTGTGCTTGCCCATAAGCGTTTTACATTCCAGGACTCATCTGCTCGTACTTACCTGCTTGCATGACGTTATTTTTTGTATCGTAGAAACGTGAAAATTGAAAGGTTAAGCGTTGGTAGGTCTCCCAAAAGGTAGATCAATGACCTGGTGAAGGTCACGGGAATGCGTTGGATGCGAGAAGCACGGGACCGGTCTCGTCCACTGCTGCTGGACGTCTTTCTGCGTCTTCCTTTTTTAACTTGAAAGTAGTAGCAGCACGGGGCAAAACTCGCTAGTTTTGCAAAACACCCATTAAAAACTGACAAGGTTATATCGCTATATAACCTTGTCAGTTTTTAATGGGTGTTTTGTTTTCCATAATATGTACCTGTTATTGGCCAGGTTGCACTACGACAGTTCTTTTGTTTGCAGACCAAGTCATAAAGGCAGTTTCTACGGTGACTTCGCACAAATAATGTGGGCGCAGAGTTATATGGTTGGCTGTGGCCGCAGTCGGTTCATGGTAAGCCTGTCATAGTGGCGAGAGGAGGCAAAACGCCGGGGCGTTGCTCCGCTGCCGCGAGAAATCACGGCACAGCGGACAGAGCTCCGGCGGGATCTCATAGCGGCATGGAGAGTGCGATTGTCGCAACCCAGCGCTGGGCACGCCACAATTGCGGCGATAAGTCCCCTCTTTGAGGAGTGGCTAGAGAGGCGCCACGGCGCCCTCACCTTCCGCCTGACGCAGGTCCTCACCGGACACGGTTGTTTCGGGAGGTTCCTGTTCAGAATAAAGCGGGAGGAAACGCCAGGGTGTCACCACTGTGAGGATCGCCCGGAGGACACGGTGGAGCATACGGTGGAGGTCTGCCCGGCTTGGGCGGGGCCCCGCCGTGTCCTCGTGGCGGCGATCGGCGGCGGCGACCTCTCGCGTCCGGCCCTCATACAGGCCATGGTACAGAGCGAGAGTGAATGGGAGGCCGTCACCTCCTTCTGCGAAGCAGTAATGCTCGCGAAGGAGGAGGCGGAGCGCGTGAGGGAGAGGCAATCGCTGCACCCTCGCGCGCCTAGCCGCCGCAGGAGACGCCCTGGACGGGAGTCAACAGCCGACTCCCGGCCACCGTAGGCGCGGGCCTGCGGGCGGCGAGCTATGGGCAGCTCGCCGCCCGGTAAGGACCAGGCCCGGGTCGACGGCGCGTTGTGTTCCACGCGCGCCTCAAAGAGCTGTCAGCACGAACTGACGGGGTCCGCCAGGACCGATGCCGCCGGGGCTGCGGGTTGTTCGAAAGAGATACCGTGGCCCCTGGCACAGGCAACTGAAGGAACACGGGTGGGTTTTAGTCAGTAAAAGTCTGACACTCCCTTCTGCTCCGCCCAGAGCGGGAGGAGTCATTTGATGATTTCCCACCCAGAAAAAAAAAAAAAAAAAAAAAGCCTGTCATTTTAAATTTGTATGAACATGTCTTGATTCACGTCTCGTCCACGAGCTAGTCTTTAATTTTCACCTTCACATTTCCTGTTCTAATGAAAGCCAGGTTTCCCCTTTGGTAGAAACTGTTATTAATAGGCAGTGTTTAGTTTATCATTGTTGATAGACTCGTGTTTGACTAATTATATCACCATTATCTTCCCACTTTATTCTCCTCGGCAGAAGAAGCCCTGAGTCTTCAAAAGAACTATATTGAATGTTGTACCGTGATTGATTAATTTACTTTCATATCGTTATCAGATACCATGGCAAGGTCGCCTTCGAAGTGTGGAGCGCCTTGTATGCAACATAGCGCCTCTCGGGCCCCAACCGGCCCGCCCGCTCTGGACCGCAGCGGCCCCGGCTGTATCCTGCCCATCGCGCTCACAGCAAGATACGGTGATGAAAGCGCTGTGTGATTATCGTTAGTATCCGTTTGTGTTTATGTAAAAAACTTTGATTCCAGTGAAGCCAAGGATGAAGTTTAGAACTCAAAACTTTCCACATTTGTGTTGACTCAATAAAAGATGACCACGTGGAAATTAAATTAAATATGCACCCAATTTTGACATGCGGTAAATTTGAGTTAGTCTAAAATTACACAGACGTCATAATTTCAGAATGTATCCCGAAAGAAATAACAGTCGTCGACCCCACGATGACGTTAGAAGAACATCTACTATTAGATACGGTCTTGGAAATAGAAAAAAATGAGACTCTGAACTATATAGGTAGTCTAGACGAGATTTACCTAACTAAGCTGACTATAGCAACGATGGCGAATACTATAACAACACAAACAACATATTTCAATTCTATGCAAAGAAGAGATGTTGTAGATGTTATCGAAGGTATAATGTCACAATCGAATATCAGCGCAGTCAGTAACACAACAGCCCCACCCGAAGCATTATTACCTACGATTACCGCACTACCATTTGTTACAAAAGCACCAAAAAAGAAAGTAAGTTTAATTGGAAGACCAAGATCATACAACATGGAAGATTTAACAGGTTTAGATGAAAAGACAGAAAGTAAGTTGACTTTTACAAGAATAATAGAGTACCTACTTCTACAAATACTTAAATGAGATCGTATATTTGCAGATAACACACCTATTGAAGATATATCAAAGAGTGAAAAGGATTTCTATGTAGAATACGAATTCGTAGAGCCAGTCGACGATAATACTATATCGCCTTCACTAGATACAACAAATACTTCAGATGTTTCAGGGATAGTCAATAGTGTGTATACAATTTATAAAAATGTGGATTTGAAAACTAATGGTATATTTACTGATCTTGAAATAAAACGTATTGCAGTTTCAATCAATCAAGATGTTTTAAGAGATGTTGTGACAAGATTATATCAAAACTCAAGTATGCTGTATGAAGGACCACTACATACCTTTATCGACAACAGTTTAGCCCAGTCTGGGGTAATAAGTCTGAATGATAGTAATGTTTCTGCCGTTACCGGTAGTACACTGGAATTTACGAATGCATCGGTGAAGGATAATATTGATGAATATCTTTCGGATCGTAAGTTATTTTGCTGGATGGAGAAAACTACGATTTATAACTTTGATTTATTTTTTATTAAAGTTGGACATAATATATTTTGACGATCATTTATGCTCGCACAAGTCATGTAGAAGCCCTTTGATTGACAAGAGAAACTTTGAAGTGCTGTGATTATATGCGAACTGTTATTATAGTTAAATATTGTGGATTTAAAAACGTTTTGCTAAGTATCAGATGCCTCCGATTTGGTTTAAAAATTGGATTGATTTACTGATTAACCGTTGTCTTGTCCACAGCTGAAACAGTTCGCGAACTACAAGAGGCCTTGGACCGTATAGAAAATGATATGGCGTTAAAAGGGGACAAGGTATGACACTTACATTAGATAGTTTTAAAAATCATCTTTAGAAGTTATATCTCTTTGTATGTTCCGAATAATCTTGGACACATTCTCTTCGCTTTGAATTTTTCATTTCGCGCGAGTATCAATGACACGCAAAGAGAATCTTGAAGTAGATATGAGACAGGTATTCTTCGTTGTTCGGTAGTTATCATTATTTTTTAAATGTCTGACAAATGGAAGGCGACCTTTGGAAGGCGTACGAGGCGCCGAAGCCAACTCGTAGACGCTTTTAATGAAAAGAGGCACTAACCAATGGTTATCCCTGTTCGCACTATGCAAGTGCACCCAAGGACAACCCCTGGTTGGTTTACGGCTATTGTAAGATATGGAAACAAATATATTTGATTATGGGTTTCGGTAGCTAACTGGTTCTCTAGGACTATGGGAAGACTATGGCCGTTGCGTGACCAATGTTTTATATAAAATACATAGATTAAATGGCAGGGGATGAAACTGTCATTAGCACATAGTGACGTAACGACAAGGGCGCAACATGCCCTGAGGTGTTTGAGGAGTGGAGAGGTATTCCACAGCTTTCAGAACAATCTCAGAGCCCGGAAGATGATCAAGATCCCTACGAGCACTTACTGGAATACTTCCTTTCCCTGAGCACGTTTTCTCTTGCGAATCTCCACTCAAGTCGGCCAATAAAGGCAAGAAAGACGTGGTAGCTCTTTTCCTCGTCAGTGTTCACTCTAGCCGGCCAATAAAGGCAAACCCTCTGGCTTGCCTTTAGTGGCCGGCTGGAGTCACACTTCTGTGAGCCTCACCTCACCATCTTTGTGAGGAACAATACTACTCCCGGGCGATATGGTCCGTGGGGTGGCTACTGCCCAACAGCTCGCCTCGTGCTGCCCTGCGGGTTTATGTATCTCTTTTGGACTGGCTCCTCACCCTAGACCTGTTCCGGCCAAGTAAACTATTCCGGCACAGACCTAGAGTTCAGAGCGCGCAAGCCCCACCACGACGTTAACGTAGAGATATGGCGGTGGGGGTTATTCTCTGTTTCCACTTCTCTCTAATTAAAACTTTCCAGGACCAGTATTTGTTCATAAAAATAATTAAAATGTAGCCATGAAAAAATAACTGTTTTCATAGGTTCGAAGAGAATTAAGAGATCCCTCAGAAGAATCAGAATCAACCTCATTCGACAAGCCACTGCTCGAAGCACTCCACAGCGCGGAGGTAGAAAGAAACAAATCATTTGAAAGAGGTCCAATGTATAACATGGTACTAAAATATATGCCGTATTTGAAACAGTATGAAGGTACAATACTTTCAAAGTCTGATGATTCTTCTAGTTCAAGTTTATCAAGTCGTGTATCCATCCCGTCTATTATTATTGTATTAGTTTTTACTTCTTGTTTGTAATTGTTTAGGTGTATTTTAGATGTATTTATGTAACTCTTTCGATTCTCTTGTTCATAAAGATTTTGATTTAGTGTTTGTTTGCATTTTATTTATTTAGCGCGTCCATTGAACATACAGGAGTGGCGTCACGTTAACCCCCTCGCATTTGGGTTCCTTGAATTGTGGCTGTACTTTGACACGCTTATTGCAAACCACACTGGCAGGTAGACTAAAAGTACTTCGAAGCATAAATAATATCCAGATACATAAACATGGTGGCAGGGACATCGACGCACAAACTGTTACCATGGATTCAGTACATGATTCTGAAGCTGCGTTGAAATTTTCAAAATTTCGCGAAGGTTATTATAAAAAAAACTACTGTTACCTACAAAAGTGCAATACCTACGTCGACAAAATGCTATGTTTTTTTTTAATAACCGACGAAAAATTTCAACGCCATACGTAAAAACGTAAATCCAGTCATCATATTAATAGGAGTTGAATAATTTGAACTTTTGTTACCGTAATTACAAAACTGCCCTACCAGCAACAACAAAATTTTCCAATGTTATATCAGTTACCTATCATTGAAACTAGGACCAACCAACGAAACTTATAAATAAATTCTAGAAATCCTTTAATGATGTTCCAATAAGACTAGGTCAGAGTAAAATTCCACATTACTGTATACGTCACAACAAAGGATTTGGAGCATTAATGAAAACTTAATGGTAAATGAGCGTCGGTCTCGATCGCCGGTCATCGGCCGCAGTCGAGTCGTGGTCACCTCCCGAAGTGGTCGTAGTCCGTCGTAGGCGCGTAGCCGCGTAGCACGTCTACGAGTTGACGTAGCCGTTTAATGTAGCTGCGTTTTTTAACCACCGGTGAATGTTTTTGTGCTGAATGAAAAGTATTCAGGTGTGTGTTGAATGTTTTTGTAGTCGTGTTTGTAATATTAATTGTTGTTTTTTCATAGATTTACATACGGTTTATAAACAATATACTTACCATTTTACAAACAATAAAAAATTTTGATTATTCTTCCATAAACCAAATAAACTCATTTTTTTCAACAGCAGCCGTAATATAAATAACGAAACACCATCTAATTTCTTCATCAAAAAACAAAAAAAATCACTTTCCTATTTGGGGATCCAACGGACCTCTACGAACTATAAAAAAGAAAAACAAAACACATCCGAATTTCGGGTCCTATCGGACCTCTACGGCCTCAAGCTGTTTTTCCAAAATACAATGACGAATGACACGAAGGCTGGCTCAGAACCTCGAGAGTCCACGGCAAGGGCCTCGTGGGCTCGAAGACCTGATGATGTCAAGTTTGAGTTCGGGTTTGGAGTACCACTGGGGGCTATGTCTGCTCATCCTGCTTTCCATTCTGCTTGGGATCTTGGTTGGTAAGTACTTTGAGTATGCTTTTAACTTTTGATTTATAGTAACTCGCGTTTGACTTGTATCTCACATCATCTTAAGGATAGAGCAGGCGACGATGGTGCTCTCTCGCGTAGAAGGTAACCTCGATTTGCAATATTTTCTCGAAACTTGAAGACTCCCAGGTCAAAGCCATACAGGCTGTCTTTTAGTTTCACTTTTATCGTGAATGCAACATTTGTCCGATCGTGAATCAAACCCACGATACGTAGAGCTGCAAATAATCGCTCAGCCACTGCACCAACTATGACGTCAAAATGATGACGACATCAAAAGATGTTGACGAAATGAAAGATACCAAGTGTGGGCGTTCTCTACTTTTGATTACATACATGACATATTAGCCATTATGATATTCTAGTACTAATACGTTTTCAGAATGACTCACAATTCCTATAGACTTGACTAACAAATACTATCAATTACACAGCGGTATAATTTAACCACCACATGATGGCAAAGGCATGAAAAATGGCTGGCCCTGTAGCGTGTGACATTGTAAACAATGGACTATCTATAGCAATACTATACGGATACAGTGGAGCCTAATAGTAGCGTTGTACACGCAAACGATCGAGCCTTTAAGGGCGATAAGGGCCCATGTGATGTCCGTGGCTAAATAATAACAGCCGCACAGTTGATCGATCAGGTTAAGCTACGCTTGCCACGGTTGATCTGTGGATGGGTGACCATCTTTACATACCGAGACCTGTCCGTGCCTCGGAAAGCACGTTAAGCCGTTGGTCCCGGCTGTCATTCATGGATCTTTGACAGTCGTTACGGATAGGTAGAATCCCGAAAGTCTGACAACCAGTCTTACCAAGGGGTATCGTATTACCCAGTAACTGGGTTGTGGAGGTCAGATAGGCAGTCGCTCCTTGTAAAATACTGGTTAGACTGGAAGCCGACCCCATAGTTGGGAAAAGGCTAGGCAGATGATGGAGGGCCCATGTGATGGTTGGCCAAGTGACAATCGCTTTCAAATCGTTTAGTATTTCTACTGCACTTTTCAATGAGATGCATTTCGAAGCAGGAGTAGTAGTGACTCAGTGATAACGGCCCCGACTTATGAGTTGTAGGGTTCGAACCCAGGCAGGCGCTTTACTTTGTGTAAATAATTTCATGACCCAGTGGTCATGAAATTATTTACACAAAGTTGTTTTCCTTCGCCGTTTTAGAGCAGTCTCTAAAACGGCGAAGGAAAACATCGTGAGGAAACCGGCATGTCCTAGAACCAACAATTCGAGGATATATGACATCTACCAACCCGCAGTCCGCGTGACCCAGCAGTGGGCACATAATGACTGCGGAGGCTGATTATGCTAAGCGGTTCGGTAGCTTTTCAGTTCCATACATTTTTGTCTGTTCTATCTTCATTATGTTGATAGACTGATAGAATGTCACTTTTCTAGGCCCTCTGAGGTTAAAATTAAGACTCCTGTACCTTTACCAATAAGAAGACGTACACCTCATAGCTTTGAATCGTAGACCCTGCCATATGGCAGTAGCTATCACAGGTAATATTAGCTTACGAATGTATTTCTAAGCCCAGTTTGGCAATAAAAAAAGGCTACCATTGGTAAGAAAAACGATTCGTTTTTGTTTATAGGTGCCGAGCATTAATTTCAAATCCTACTACCTATGCTACTAATATTATAAACGTGAAAGTTTGTATGGCTGGATGGATAGATGGATGCATGGATGGTTGTTACTCTTTCACGCAAAAACTACTGAATGGATTTGGATGAAATTTGGCACACAGATGGTTTATAACCAGGATTGATATATAGGAAACTTTTATGCCGATATTCTCACGGGATCGAAACTTATGCGGGTAAAACCGCGGGGCGCCGCAGCTAGTACTTATAACAGTAATTAAAAAACTGAACCTACAAAGCTGAGTCTCATCATAATTTATCCCTCGATGAGTTAGCTAAGCACTGCTTTATAATATAGCCATACCATCTTTAAACTTGGAATACTAGTGATCAATAATGTTATGCTTTGTATGCATCGCCAGTTGCATTATCTTCCCACGCATTGAACAAAGGATTTAAGTATCAAGGGAAACCTTGGCTATAATTGCATTATAGTCTCGTTAAAACCGTTCAACTGAGCTTAATCGTATGATATGACTGGCAGGCAAGGCAGTCACAGATTATGTTAACATGTGGTTTCAACTGCATTTACAATACGAGATTTCAGCTGAGATATTCCTGTTCTTATACAAGCGAAGTTAGGTTAAAAATACATTACGGAGTAATGTACGAAACTCATTAATGTTTACTGTTAATAATAAAGTGATTAATGACACGTTTGCACCTAGTTGCTGACTCCCTGCTGCGGAAATATCTATATGAAGGACTGAAGGAGGATCCTGCTGGCAGAAGTGACTGTTACATCCGTTTTTACTTCGTACATTAAGTACATAGTTCGTAAATCGCGGCAGGCCCAGACGGAGATGGCGGGATGATCTGGAATCTCTGGATCTGGATCTCTATCAAGAAGAGCTGATCCTCACCAGCTTTAAATAGAGCGAAGTGGAAAGAGAGTAGGGAGGCTTTTGCCCTGCAGCGGGACTTCACAGGCTTTTAATAATAATAAAACATTAAGATAGCTGAAGATGGTAGAAGAAGGGTTGGCAGACCAACAGCCAGATGGGCGTGCAGTTTCAGAAGATCGCGGGTAAGACCTGGTTGAGACTCGCACAGACCAGGGAAGCATGGCACAAAAAGGAGGAGCTCTATACTTAGCAGGGTGAACCAAGGTTGCCGATAATGATGATGACGACAAACCAACAAAGATACTCTTGTCAGGGTAGCACTACCGTTTTTGGAAGTCTACGCTAGATAACCACACGAATTCTCTAGGTGCTCTATTGCCTTCTTCATCTCTTGTAAGGACCTAAGGTTTACTTCAATAGCTCATGTCCTATTTAAAAGTTTAGCTAGTCAGCTGCTATGACTGCGCTGGTTGACTGTTCAGGATCATAATCATCCGCTTGCCTTTTCCCGGATGCAGCTAAATACCAATAGTATTTTACATGGAGGGACTGCCTATCTGACTTCGACCAACCAATTACTGGGATTACCCAGGTATTAACGCCTGGGTAAGACGGGTTAGGTAGCTAACTTTGCAGGATGTTGCTCGACTCAATCAAATCGAAATATTTTATTTCAAACCAACATGGGCACTTATGAAACGTCAGAAGCTAGGTGCACGGTTCCAATTGGTGGTTTCCTATGAAGAAGAGCCGGCAAGAAACTCCACGGTTACTCAATATAGGAGAAGAGCGTAGGCCTGTTTGAAGTATCCTCAGAGAAGCTTTTTTAATACACTAATAATTCTATGCTCTATCGTGTTCCTATCGTAAAAGTTAGCTACGGTCCCCAATCGTTTTTCAGAATATCGTCAATTATGGTCTCTTTGTTATGAAGTTCTTTAGCCAGTAATATTACCTAATACCCTTCCTAGGATTACTGGCCATTACGCCATACACCAAACACATTCAGAAATAGTTTAAAAAAAAATATAATTACTGGCCAGTACACCCAGTGACCTCCTTTGAGTGCGGCCTGATCTTGCTCGCGATAAAGAAACCAACTATTACCTAGGGCAAGACTCACACACCGCACATTGACTACTTACTTTGCTTCGCATACGAATGTGAACATTATTCGTATAGAATTAATGTTCATGTTCAAATGAAACGCTTGCTCACGTTTGCTTATAGAAATATTCTTATTATTTTGCATAAGAATAAGGTTCATATTCGTATGGAACGCCTTCTTAGTGAAATCAGAAATCTGTGAATCTTGCCCTTACTGGCCGCTTTCTTATTATTATGGTTCGTGCGAGACAGAGGGCTTCATGGAATAAATATGTAATTTAAAAAGCATGAAGCGTCGACACACTTTCAGTTAAGTTACCCCTTTGTTTTACGATTCAGCGTAAAGTATTAAAACGTTGTTAGCATGAAATTACTGTCTTTCTGTCTGTATTTCTGAACGGTTTTAGGTAAGGAAGTAAGTAGGTACCCATGGTATTTGTAAATACGTCTTGGTGGGCTCTTCCCATGTATGATACCGCATAATCACGGAGTCCATGGCCACTCCCAGTACAATCTACTAGGAGTAGATAAATTAAATATTAAACAGTTTTTTGTACATTCTACAGCTTGAAACATTTTTATTACTTTTTCACTAGTGCTAGTCACTCTGAAATCAAATTAATTACTATTAAAATAAAGTTGATTTTGGTTTAACTTGAAATAACATCAACTTGAAACAGTAATAATTATGTACATGTGAAAATTTCAATTTATCCAAATTCTATCTAATTTTATCTTAATTTATCTAATTTTGACTAATTTTGTTTCATTTCATTTTATTTCATCAAATTTTGTCCAGTTTTATTATGTGATTTAACTTAATTTTATGATTGCATGACATGTGTAATTACTAATATTGACAAATAACTTGTATGTGTGGTGCAAACTGTTAATAGAAGTTGGTTACTATTATTTATTATACAGGCTGATTTTTTAAAGACCAGCCAAATTTAAGGATGTGGTACAGACCATCAAACTGAACAACTTTCTCCATGGGACAAATAGCGTAATCGCGAAAATTTTATCAACTGTCCCATAGAAAACTTCAATACCTACTCGACCTAAATGTATGGGACGGCTGAATTTTTATTCGCGATTACGATGTTGGTCCCATGGAGAAAGTTGTTCAGTTTGATGATCTGTACCACATCCTTAAATTTGGCTGGTCTTTAAAAAATCAGCCTGTATATTATAAATAAATAAAATAAATAAATAATTTCAAATTTTACTGGAAATTAACGCATAAAATCAAGAAAAGAATAAACTAATAACCAAAAACGTGTTTGTATTCAACTTGAAATAGATTTGGTTTTCATATAAGTTGTAACAAAACACATCGTAATTAAATAGCCATAAGAAAATAGCCACAATTAAACTAACCAAGGTGATCATGATACCTCTGTTATTAACATAACTAAGCACTTAGTTATATGAAAAAGTGAACAGCACTCGACAGAAAAGTCAGGTTACACAAACCGCAATCATGTATGTAGCTCATTATTTCCTTACGGACGAATTGTACAGACGCCTGCACACCAAGCTACTACAATCTGTCAAATTTCTTAAATAGGTTTCAACTTCATCTATAGAGCATTAAGGTTCAAGGTTGATTGGGAAAATTTGACAGTTTCGGGTAGCTTGACCTGCTGGCATCTGTACAGTAACGAGCATAAAATCCTTACACGTACGCAAAATTCAAAAGCGATTGCCACTTTTAGATAAAATCGAATTCATAATATGTAGTATGGTTTCTGAAACACTATGTTCGTAAAAGCATACAATTTATATCAATAGTTTGGGAGGAAAATGCTCGTGGCTATATAATAACAGCCGCACGAGTCGATCTTCAAGGTAAAGCAACGGTTTTCGAGGTCGGTCCGTAGATGGGTGACCATCCATCACATATCGAGATGTCTGCCCCTCCGTGCCTCAGAAAGCACGCTAAGTCGTTGGTCCCTGCTTAGATCATTGACAGTAGTTCGTCAGAAGCCGAAAGTCTGACAAACAGTCTGACCAAGGGGTATCGTGAAGGGTAGCGGGATTGTGGGGTAGCGGGATTGTCCGAAAGGGTTACCGCTGCCCTGGTACGTAAAGGGCTAAGGAAGGAACACGGGTGGGTTTTAGTCAGTAAGAGTCTGACACTCCCTTCTGCTCCACCCAGAGCGGGAGGAGTCATTTGATGATTTCCCATCCACAAAAAAAAAAAAAAAAAAAAAAGGGGTATCGTGAAACTGAAACAAAACTGGGTTTTGGAGATCAGATATGCAGTCGCTTCATGTAAAACACCGGTATTCAGCTGCATACGGTTACATTGGAAGCCGACCCAACAACATTGTTGGGATAAAGCTAAGCAGAATTTTGCGTAATTATGTAAGTATATTATTGTTTTATTTATTTATCTATTAGCATACTTAATTATATTTTTAAATATTTCTTAAATTAAGTATAAAATACATTAAAAAATATAAAAAAAATGTGATTCACCGTTGTCGGGAGCAGGGTCCAAGCTACCGGTGGTTAGGGCTCCAGAGACAGGAACCTCCACACAATGTAAGCCGTATCGAGGAGTACTCCCTTCTGAATCAGGCCCGTGATCCAACCGCCTAATGAGAGCCTCGATAGACGTCGATCGAGGCTTTCGGCCATCAGGCCAATGGCTGATACGACAATCGGCACAATAACAGCCAAGTTCACATTCCACATGTCAACAACCGCGTGTGCTAAGTCGAGATATTTAATTTTCGGTTTCTCAGCTTTCACGAGGGGGAACCTCGTGAAAACTAAGAAACAGAAAATTCTCAAACAGAAAAAGAAAAATCATGTTGAATGGTAACATCGACAATCATTGTGCGGCGCGCTAATCGATCTATCACCACTATATCAGGCTTATCCTATTCCTACTAATATTAAAAAACGTGAAAGTTTGTATGGATGGATGGATGTTTGTTACTCTTTCACGCAAAAACTATTGAACGGATTTGGATGAAATTTGGCACACATATGGTTTATAACCAGGATTAACATATAGGATACTTTTTATCCCGTTATTCTCACGAGATCGAAACTTATGCGGGTGAAACAGTGGGGCGCAGCTAGTATAGTATATTATTAGTATTTATGCTCGTGACTGTTATGCTACTATTAAAATTATTAAAGTTCAGACCACTCAGTACTACAATAAAGAAATAAACAACAGATTATCTTCAACCATAACTCATTCCTATGCCATTATTACACAACTAAGAAAGTACTAAAAAAGTATGTTTTTGGTCTCAAGGTGAGCCTCGTTTTTAGGCAGTTGTTCTGTTATTAATTCACACGAGATTGTACTGCATGATAAATGAGGGTCGAGGGTTAAGGTGACGTGTGGCAAGGTACTAAAATTAAAGAGGAAGTTAGGGTGCCTTTCCAGAAAAGGATGCCGAAGCGGATTTAACTGAAGGCTAGGATGGTTGAACTAAAAATTGAAAAACTAACTGACTAGACAGCTGTACTGCTTGGGAGTTTGTTGCGCCACTTCTTCTTCCTTGCGAAAGGACTAGGAAGTGAAAACGTTCTTCCTTGCGAAAGAACGTTTTGGGGGACGGTCTTATGCAATTTTGACGTTCATATTCTCAGCCTAATTTTAATAAATGACTTTTGATTTTGAAGACCTAAGATATTTCTTTTTATACACGTTGTTCTTTGATATCGCTAGATCTTGAATCCTCTTTAGTAATTAAGGGGTGGTCAGGTTTCTTGTACTTTTTATTACGTACTGTAAGTTTCTTCTCTTATGGCCGATTCCTATAATATACGGACCGTTAATGGTTAAAATGAAGACTCTTGTATCTTTGTCAATAATTAGGCAAAGACGTCATAGCTTTGCAAAGTAGACCCTCCCATATGGAAGTAGCTATCACAGGTAAAATTAGCTTACGAATAAAAAAAAAACTCAAACTATTTATTTCAAACAAACCAATTACAGGCACTTTTGAATTGTCAAGGTCGGTCAGTCAAAAAGATGAAGCAGTTGCCCATTCCAAAGCGTAGTAGGTACCTATGGAGAAGAACGGGCAAGAAACTCCATGGACACTCTTTTAAATCATAGTAATATTGTTACAAAGTATTGGTTACATCATTCATGTTCAAAACTATGCATGTGAGAACGATGAAGAACGTTAAAAGCGTCCGTAATGAAAAGATAATCTATTTATACAGGCTGATTTTTTAAAGACCAGCCAAATTTAAGGATGTGGTACAGACCATCAAACTGAACAACTTTCTCCATGGGACCAACATCGTAATCGCGAATAAAAATTCAGCCGTCCCATACATTTAGGTCGAGTAGGTATTGAAGTTTTCTATGGGACAGTTGATAAAATTTTCGCGATTACGCTATTTGTCCCATGGAGAAAGTTGTTCAGTTTGATGGTCTGTACCACATCCTTAAATTTGGCTGGTCTTTAAAAAATCAACCTGTATGTCCAGTTTGGCAATAAAAATGCTACTATTGGTAAGCAAAACGATACGTTTTTGTTTATAGGAACCGAGCATTAGAAGCAAAATTAGATTCATAGGTTCTGCGGTTCCGCCGCAGGAGACGCCCTGGACGGGAGTCAACAGCCGACTCCCGGCCACCGTAGGCGCGGGCTTGCGGGCGGCGAGCTTTGGGCAGCTCGCCGCCCGGTAAAGACCAGGCCCGGGTCGACGGCGCGTTGTGTTCCACGCGCGCCTCAAAGAGCTGTCAGCACGAACTGACGGGGTCCGCTAGGGCCGATGCCGCTGGGGCTGCGAGTTGTTCGAAAGAGATACCGTGGCCCCTGGCACAGGCAACTGAAGGAACACGGGTGGGTTTTAGTCAGTAAAAGTCTGACACTCCCTTCTGCTCCGCCCAGAGCGGGAGGGGTCATTTGATATGATTTCGCACCCAAAAAAAAAAAGGTAAAAGTGATAGGGATTTTGCCAAGGAGATGGGGGATGGAAGAAGCAGCACCATATAGAATGTTTGATCATGATGCTCGTAACAATATCTTCTAAGTCCGATCTTTTAGAGCAATACTTCCAGCAGATTTGGCAGTCATGAAAATATCGTAGCTTAGCCTAGCCTAGTTTCCTTTGTGGTGGAGCCCCACACTAATCGGATTGGTCAACCTGTCAAACTGCATGAGTAATGTCTAACTCCTACCTAGTTACATATGCAAGCTAATGGAAGAGCTGCTGTCTAGACAGATAGCTTTGCCCGAGGATAGGGAGGGTACCTGTTAAGTAATTAAATAGTCCTGTAAATGTGTGCGATCGCCTGTTCAGTTGTTAGTATATACTTTGTTTTAATTGAAGAATGGTGTTGTCTTTTGTTTGTTGTATGCATTGTCTGATAGTTCTTAGTAAGTAAGCTCTGTGGTTAACTTTACGTTGCAAAATACGGAAAGCCATTCTACGAATATTTTGACAATGTTGAGACTGGTTGATGAAACAGGAATTAGCCGGTCTATTCTGTAAAAATCTCAGTGAAAACTTAGGTGAAATGAGCTTGAAAGACCTGTCATTGCACCTGTCGATCGATTCTGTAAAAATCTCACCGTGAAAAGTTAGGTGAAGTGAACTTAGAGTGAGCTGTCAATTCAGTGTCAATTCCTAGCATTAGTTGGAATGACAGCTGACTCCACGCTACCTTCACCTAAGTTTTCACGGTGAGATGGTTACAGAATCGCACTGCTGATGCTATGGATTGACACTATTGACAGCTCACTTCATCTTAGTTTTCACGATGAGATATTTACAGAATAGCACTGCAGCTATTTATAATTTAGTTCTGGGTGTCTTCTATTGATAATGCCATCTCAAAAGCGTAGAACTCGTTTAAATTCTACATACTCGTAGGTCTCAAAATGCTTAGATGGATGAAAAAGAATCGTCAAAATCGGACAACCCACCCTGTAAAAAATAATGCGTGGTCAAAAATAAACAAATATAATATGCGTTGACTTGAGAACCTTCCCCTTTTGCATTGGTTTAAAAGTGAGTAACAGGAGTTTCCCAAGTTGCTTACCACACCGGTTTTTTTTATTTTTTTTTTTTAAACGTTGCTCCACACTAGGAATTCCTCCTGTATCGTGGGTGCGTTTACAAACATTTAAATTCACATACACAAACAGCTAGACCCGGAACAACTACTTGTAGGCCATACAAATATTTGTTCCGTGCGGGAATCGAACCCACGACACGCAGCGCAGCAGTCAATCGCTTAACCACTGCGCCAACCGTGCCGTCATTGCCGAATTGATTAGATAAATTAATTTGGTCACACAAAGAAAAGTAGTTTTTTAGCGACAAATTATTAAGATATTTCATCGACTAAAAATAACCCTATTTCACCAATTATGTACTTTAACACTCATCCTGGTGACTCACACTCATAATGTATCACTGAAAACTACTCGCATGTATTTTTCACCCCCACACCTTCCAGCTGTAAAATACTTAATTAAGAGATACAAGACCACTTAAATGGTATCATTTTCACGCGAAGTTTTTCAATGTAAACGACCATAACCTAAATGAAAATGTACTTCATTTAACATTAAAGTTTAATGGCCGCCCATTCGTCATTTTGCACACTCTTCGGGAAAACCCACGCATGCCTAAGTTTACACTACATCTCAAACGTTATCATGCAAATATAGAACGTATCTTGTAGTACCAAAGGTCATATTGGTGTAGCGGTGTAAGAAAGGATGCTACAACTTGTGATGCTCAGTAAATTGGTGCGTAGGCGCATTTTGTGTTTAAATTATTGAGTTTATTATCCAATTGCTCTTGACACTTGTTAAGTGACACATCTCTGTTATAATCAAATTCAGGATTTGCTTGTTTATTCATTTCATGAATTATTTTGGCATTCAGTTACGAAGATACAAGGACTTTGAGTTTTGATGTAGGATCATGAACATCATCATGCCTACAGCAGTCCACTGCTGGGCATATGCCTCTCCTATTGCACGCCATTCAACTTGATTTTCGGCAACTGCAACGGCAATTTTCATTCATCGCATACAATGGATTAGCCATTGTATGCGATGAATAAAAATTGAATTACCCTCAATATGATCCTCATATTGTGGGTAATTCATATGTAATAGAAATTAGATTGAGACTCAAGAGCGATGAGGAAAGATCTTTAACAAATAAAATTGAGGACGAATAGTCATAAACTCGCACTGAGCCCGCGTAGTGGATTACGGTCCATTCCCTCTCACAGAGAGGAGGCCTGTGTCCTAGCAGTGGGAACCTTATAGGCTGATTATGGTAGTCATAAGAAAGATGCTAAAAGAAATGAAGATGAATGGAGGCTGGACAAATTGTTTTAATTTGACATTAAAATAACTCTCCCTATATCATCACATCACACCAACCCGCACTGGCCCCGCGTGATGGATCCACCCGGGGCCAGGGCGGGTTGGTGTGATGTGCGATCCACTCCCTCTCCCAGAGAGGACATCTGTGACCCAGCAGTGGGAACGTTATCGGCTGATTATGCTATACCATCACTCGCGTTTGGCCGGCGGTCTGACCGCGATAAACTCAAAAACTGGCTAACGGATTTTCATTCGGTTTTCACCAATGGACGGAGTGATTCACGAGGACGGTTTAGGTGTATAAATCGGTAAGGTTTTGTTCAATTGGCTGAAATAGGACGATGCTCTTTCAATATCTCGTAAAAATCATGTCCACGGGGAGCCTTTACTGGTGTGCGCCGCGTAAACCAATAGAGTGATATGAAAACAATGTTACGGAAATATTCCTCTTAAAAAAATCTATTAAACTGTAGGAATGCTATATCTTCTAAGATTAACTTAAAATAACGAAAATAAATTGCTAGAAAATTGTCTTTAAACATATCTTTAAATTAAGCGAGTAATTGGGGTAATTATGAACGTATCCTTATTAAATTAAATTAGACCATCGTTTTCAGTATTTTATCTAGATTAAAACTATCTTTATACCAAACTATTCGGAACAGTAGTTAAATTTTACAAGTGATTTTTTGGTACGCTGTTAGTAATATCCTACTAACAGGATTTGGATGAAATTTGCTATACATACAGATAATTTATTACCTGGATTAATATATAGTATTATCGCGGTAGTACGTTCCCTTGGGATAATCTCCGATCTCCACGCAGGCGAAGCCGCGGGTAAAGGCCTGAAAGTTGATATCTTGTTACAAACATGAACATATCCTAAAGGACTTAAGCACACACCTCTGCCTCTGCCTCCCGCAATACAGGCATGATGTTATGCTACACATATCCGATGTCCCCAATCACAAGTCCCCGATACGTCTTCACATCGATTGCATTCCTAATGACTTCGGCCGGCGGTTGACCCCCGATGTCTAGTCAATGAACTTTGGCACACATCTAGTACAAAGCTGTCAAGTTTACCCCGGGGTAAACAGAAAGGTCAGTTACCTCGCGACGTTGTAACATTGTAGGCAGGGTAGAGTATAGGCTTTGAAGTGGCGCTCGAAATGTTGAATAGACTTTTCGTGTGGGGTGGTGCTTGGCTTTGCTTGCACAAGGGAACTATTTATTGCAATCCTGCATATTGCTAGTATTTCTGTTAACCGATTCAACTAAGAATATATGTTTATATGTTAGGAGTGACTATACGTGGGCCAATCGTGCAACAAACCAACTCCCGTGACTCACTTGACTTAGAATACGGCGGCCAGGGAGCTGGAACAACTATTTGTGTGCCCTGGCACACAAATAGTTGTTCCAGCTCGCTGGCCGCCTATATACTATATATATAAGTATAGCCTGCTATAGGCACAAACATTCGGCCAGTGCGAGTGTCTTAGCTCAACTATTACACAAATAAAGAGAATTTTGCTAAAATATAGGCCTTGCGAACTAAATCCCCTTTTTCCTAGATCATGAGCAGCTTATATTTATTTAAAAAATGCACAAACTCAGCAAATCTTATGCGTGGTTGTACGAGTAGGTTGTGGTACTGGCATTCATCTTCAGTTGCTTTCAGCAATCCGTACTCTCAACCTCGTCCTTCCAATTTTTCTCGACATTTCTAATCCTTGATTCTAACCTTCGACACATTAAGCGCAAAGTTCAAAATAGCCACCACGAGCCACCACCACCCATTATATTCTGGTAATTATAGTGCCTTTACTTTTGTGGTCATTACTAACACAAAGATTAAACGAGGTTCACCAAAAGTAGACCAGTCAAGGACCTCGAACAAACAAAAATTTGTCATTCAAGAATATATTTGTGTGCCTTTGAATTCTTTATCTACACGACATAGGGGTCAATTTCCTTGAACACAATTTTCGAGGGCGGCAAAGTCATGTTTGTGTGCTAAACGCATCGAATCTTGCGGTCAACTATGGTTTCCGCAAACGGTTGTTATGGCAACAGCCCAATAACAAACCTGTCAAATAGCACACGATTTTCCTACAAGCCGGTTCAACACAAGTAATGACACACTTTTTCAATTAGTATACCCGTGAAAATTATGTTTTTGTGACCTCAGAGTGACCTCAATGTTACTTTGAATATTCTTACATATGTACTTGGCAAAATATGCCCTTAGATCTTTGAGAAGAAAAATGGATTTCGGATTCGGAGACTTCTTGGTTCCAAATGTTGGGGGCCTGCGACAGTACTTTCAAACGGATCCATTTGGGTACGTGATATTGTCTTTCATTGGACATTATTACGGTTTGTTTCATGTTTTTAGGTTAGCTCATTCTAGATTGAGCCATGTAGCTTCATACATGTAGGTCGAGAAAGTTGAGCTCTTTTAACGTCAGAGTTTGACTTCATCACTTGAATGTTCTTGAGAACGTTGAAATAGGTTAGGGAACAATCGACATGGTAGTATTATCTTAATTACACAAGAAATGTGGTCCATCTCCAAGACGATGTTGAAGTAAAAATGAAAGTTACTCCGTCTAAACAGTGCTTGGACGATGCAAGTCAGTTATTGCTTCAAGTTTATTTTAAGAAAATTGAAGAAGCATTCTTCTAGTTCCTCATTCACCGACTGCAAAAAAATGGGATAAGTGCCATAATGATGATGATGAAGAAGCATTTTTCTGTCAACGAAATCCAACCCATCAATTAATATGAGACGTTCTCTCGTATACTCAAGGCAATAAAGCCATTAAAAGACGGGCTACAATTAAGTCCAACTAAGTCCTACTTTAATATTATAAACGTGAAAGTTTGTATGGATGGATGGATAGATGGATGGATGGATGGATGGATGGATGGATGGATGGATGGATGGATGGATGGATGGATGGATGTTTGTTACTCTTTCACGCAAAAACTACTAACGGATTGGGATCAAATTTGGCACACAGATGGTTTATAACCAGAATTAACTTAAAGGATACTTTTTATCCTGATATTTCCACGGGATAGAAACTTATGCGGGTGAAACCGCGGGGCGCAGCTAGTTAATTTATATAACAAATGTAACTTGTTAATTTATAACTAACGCGATAACTATTTAACCCAAGCAACGTACCTTAGTATTAGTAAATTATTATAAAATCAGGTCGACTTTGTTTGGTAAAGGCTCCGAATGTTGTGTTTTAAGACAGGGATTGCATGAAGAAATAAGCTTTCCCATATCGACAGTTTCAAAAAGCAATTGCTTGTTAAATATACTTTGCACAAAATTCTGATAAGGGGTGCTTCAACTGTGTCTAGCAACACGCCTTGTTATCAATTTTTTTTACCGACTCCTAAAAGGAGGAGGTTCTCAATTCGACTGTATTTTTTTTTTGTATATATACTATAACGCGATATCTCCGGCAATTATAAATCGATTTCGAAAACTCTTTTTTTAATAGATAGGGTGTATACATTTTATTAACTTTGCTTGGGTAGGTTTTGAGTAAGCTTTGATAATACGTATTTAATCCACTTTGCGTATCTTGGTGATGTTGTCACTGTTGTTTACATAGCAACTAGTGGTATACGAATTGGTGTAAGTTACTAAAAAGTGAAAAAATACAAAAAAACAGACTTAAAAAAACCTAAGTGAAAAATTACTTAAATTTTTCATTTTTTGTCAATTTTTATTCGTTATACTCATCATGTGGACGGAAATGAAGCTTTTCTATTGCACGTATATATGCATTGGGTAGACCATTACCCCTATACAATAATACGTATAAACTGGGCTCGTGTATTGGTTTGTGTAGAGTCAGCCTCCTTGCAATGATGAAACTGACGTCAGAAACCTTGGGAGCGGCGGCGGCTATAATATTAATTTTAAATAGATTGCAATTGACGTGTTGTTGAGAAGCTATTGCTCCTACCACGACAAAATTCAAGACAATTGACATGTTTGCCAAAGCGAATTAGTACCCAGCACCCCAATTGCGTATCACAATCTGAATCATTTTGAAGGAAATCGCTAATCCATTGCTTTATATGCTCAAAAAATTTGTCTGCACAGCTACGTAAATATCGCAATGAATGTCGTTGAACTGTCAAAATGAAAGCCATTGCTACTATTAGTGTGTTACGCAATTACCTCGCTGATAATTTGGTAAACGTAGGCACTAATGACTTACGTATAAGGAAAACATTGTAAAAACGAAATGTCCTGAAATCGTGAACACGCAGTGCCCAAGCATGGTAATTAATGCTTGTTACGTTTCTCTATGAAAACAGGCCATTGCCCTGCAGTGGGACGATTATAGGCTGACTAGCTTTTGGCCGCGCCTTCGCCAGCTTGGAGGTAGTAAATTAATCCACGGGAACGTACAACAGAGATAAAAAAATAATTATATATTCTATGTTAAGATATAGAATATTAGGCAACCCAGGTGTATTATACAGGCTGATTTTTTAAAGACCAGCCAAATTTAAGGATGTGGTACAGACCATCAAACTGAACAACTTTCTCCATGGGACCAACATCGTAATCGCGAATAAAAATTCAGCCGTCCCATACATTTAGGTCGAGTAGGTATTGAAGTTTTCTATGGGACAGTTGATAAAATTTTCGCGATTACGCTATTTGTCCCATGGAGAAAGTTGTTCAGTTTGATGGTCTGTACCACATCCTTAAATTTGGCTGGTCTTTAAAAAATCAGCCTGTATAGGTCTATCCGTGTGCATTTCATCTAAATGCGTACAGACGTTACGCCGTGAAAAGTTAATAGATTTAAGTCATTAAATAAAGAGAAAAATATCTTATTATAATTAAATAAACTAAAAAAATGATTAGACATTTACATTTCTTTTGAGAGTTACTTTTAATAATAATAATAATTCGCATTGTCAGGAAGTTCCTCTCTCTGGAGCCCTGACCGCCGGTAGCTTGGACCCTGTTCCCGATACCGGTGGGCTACTATATTTTATATTTTGAAATGTTATTTTTTATCCTTTTGTTTATAAAAATATTTAAAAATGTAATTTGTAAGTATTGAAATGAAATAAAGGAGATAATAATATACGTTTATACACACGTCACACGTTTTTACTTTTGCATTTATGTATAATATTTGGATAGCTAATGAAAACTATCTCGACGGACATACAGAAAACTCAGGATATGGTTTTTATTTCTTTTTTGAGGTGTGCGGCCCTAAAATTCATTAACTAAGGCCAAGATATAAACAATGTTGCGTTTACAACTGCACGTAGGTCATGTGTGCTGGCCTTAGCGTCAATTGACGATCAGCTCAATGTCACAGTCATTTAATCAATTCCCGCTGTCAGGTTTATTTTTATCCCAGTGTCGTCTTCAATCATTTTAAGGAATTGTTTTAGACTGTAGTGTGATTATGATGGAATTGGTACTGTGATCCTGAAGGTCACGCTCGAAGATTATTGACTCAATATTGGCCAAATTCTTAGTGTTGTTTTTTCCTCAACGACATTACTGGGAAAAATGAATCAATTTACAAAGATTTAATGCAGTTTCTGTGTCACTTAATACCTAACTATAATGGTTCAAACCCTTACCGATGGCGGCCAGAGTCAGTTTTTTCACGTTAACAAAACAGCTGTTCATTTTAGAAGTTTGGGGATGCCTTAGTTGGTGTCATGGTGGTTACACTTACGTTTGAAGACCACTTGGATTTTAAAATCCTGCTAACATGGTGGCTGCCGGAACTGTATTGCTTTTGCCCAATATTAAAGGCTTTCATAGTCTGCAGTTGAAGTAATCTGGTACCTAATATGTGTTGTAAACTTTACCATATTATTTTCTTTCACAGTCCGTCATCCGGCTTCCACCAAATGGCCAGAATGATGGATCGAATGATGGTGGAAAGCCTCCAACCGTTCGGGTTCGCACGGATGTCAAGTAGCAGTCGGAATGGGGGTAAGAAGGACGACTCAGATCCCCCTGTACCTCGCGACGGACTAAGGTCGGAGCAAAGCGAAACGAGAAGGGAGAGAGCTAAGGTTCATTCCGGTAGCACCCATGCCGCTACGGGGACACGGCATCCACCCACACAAAGTGAGCATTCAGTTCATAAATGGGTTTGGGTTTCGGTAGATCAGTACCCTAATAGGCTATTTTCCTAAAAAAATCTAATTAGTCCGTCAGTTAGATTATCAAAAAATGTTGAATCCGTATTTTTTCTTTTGTAAATTATATAAAAAATTATGAAGATATCGCTCGTTAAAGTTCCGCGTGACGTCACTTGCTTGCAATACTTTTGAAAGCAACTGACGTCACGACCGTGACTCCCTAATTTTGACGCGCTTTATTTTTGTCATTTTTTGTTTCATTGACAAAAGAAAAAATACGTGCCCATTATTTTTCGATAATCTAACAGACGGTCTAAACATAATTATTATTTTTTTACCCAGGCAACCACCCTATTCCGTAATACACTTTAAATCATAATCCAAGGGTTTTGAAGGAAATTCCTAATTCATTGCTTCATAGGCTTGAAAAATTATTCTGATCAAGAACGTAAATAACGCAATGAACGTGACTGAACTGTCGAAATGAAAGGAATTGCGATCAATAGTAATTTTATGTGTGTTATATACGCAGCTACCCCACAGTTTTATGTAGAAGCAGATGAAATATCATCGGCACCTTTGTTGATTTCTGAATGAAAGGAAACCATTGTTTTGTCATAATTATATTTTACCCATACTGACAGTGCTTCATGCACTTCTGTCCTTACTTTATTTGGATTCTGAAAGCCCATTCGCTACGTTAAGATGCACTAAAAAGTAACCGCAAAGTCACGAATATAACCTTAGAACAGACACTAATATTAGAAAATAGAGGATAATTTTGTGCGTAGTATCACACAATTAGTTTACATCTATTAACAAAAATCTTGTTTCAGTTGTCAAGCCATCACAGGTAGTGCACATAGTTGATAAGCCTCCCGATCAACAGAAGAACCCAGACCCCACCACAGAGAAATGGGCGGGCACGCTACGGCGACGTGATAATATATTACCAGCAATAGGCAGGAAGGCTTCCCTGGGCAGTGGAAGAATGCAGGTCACCAGATCGGTCGACAGACTCTCTAGAACGGGAAAGACTCGACCCCTTATTCCTATAAAACCAAGACCCAGAAGAAAAGATATGCCCAACGAAGGTGCTGACGTTACGATATTTGAGAAGGATGAGAAGGTGTTCGATGCGACAGGATACGAACTGCATTTGGTGGAGACTTTGGAAAGAGATATTTTGCAGAGGAACCCTGATGTTCGCTGGAAGGATGTCATAGGACTTGATGATGCGAAGTCCGTTCTGCAGGAGGCGATGGTTCTGCCGTTGGTAATGCCTGATTACTTTAAGGTAAGAAGCATCTTAATATCATTGGAGAAAACGTTTTTGTTAATTGTGGATTAAATTGTAGATGAGATGTTAGTTTACAAAGTCAATATTTGGCAGCTTTTTTATTTGTTATCAGTTGTTCAATAAACGTCATTGATACGTTGACTGCCAGACAACAGACACAATAGAAAATCTAATGTTGGCGGTTACCGGTGACCGCGGTGGCAGTCAATGCCTTAACCACGGAAAACAAAAGTCTAGTACTCTTATAGGTAATAACTCAAAAGACGTAAATCTGTAGTCTAAACGTATTTTCAAAATTTTCGTAACGTCATTCTTCAACATCTCTTTCTAGTAGCTTACTAGAAAGAGATGTTGAACAATGACTTTAATTAAGCCGAAAAAAAAAAATCAGTTGATCCATAGATTTATGTTCGCATAACTCGACATAATGTATGGACCAACTGATTTTTTTTCACGATTTCAGGGTTGGGCCTGTAGTAAAAGTTGTTCATAATGATGAGTACAATGATCCCTTTTAAGGACTAAAACGATCAAAATTTAACGGTGTAAAATCAATTGCCGTGCATTAGACTAATGGTGGTTTAGGCAAAGATAATTAAGAAAAAGCCAAGGACAGCATAAAAAATAAACTAAATATCTTTCTCACGTGGTACGAAGTTCACCGTGTTGTCTAGTCGTTTATAAAAAAACCTTTTTAAAGCAAGAAACGATATTCAGTCACTGGGGAGAATTAGGACATTCCGAGGACTTTTAATATCGATGTAAATCACCTACCCAATCTTGGTGTAGCCTAGTTTAAATTGACGATTTGCGTGAGCCAGCTAACGGTCACTGCTCATTTGTTTACCCGTTCTTGTAAAGTTTGTTCTTTAGGTTCGTGTCGGGTAATCGAATTATGGTTGGTCGTAAAATTTAAAGAGGTGGGGGTGGTTTGCAGAAATATTATAGAGTATTTGTATTGGATGTTCGGAATAGACTTTTACTTGATTACAGTTATTTCATTTTATTGATACTTAACACATAACATTATTCGGCTGCTCGTCTGTAATCCTCGAAGGGTTCGTCAGAGGTGCTGCTGTAGTACACCCATATTTCGCCAGTTATTTTTAAGTCCCATGTAATAGAGGACGAGCCCATTGCCAACAACCGGGCACAAATCCAGACTCCGGGCTGTCACGGACACATTCCTGATAGAAGAGACCCGCTTTGGCTGACCTGGGACTCAATCTCAAACCCAGGACTTCAACAACGACTTATACCAAGATACTTCTAATCCTCAATTTTTTTTTTTGAAGTGATAACTTCTTTAGCGTAAAAAATGTTAAACTCGCGTCAGGACACGTGACCTGATCGAAAATTCGTAAGACGGAGGGACAGTAGAAATGAATATTGTATTTTACCACATAAATGATAGTATTTTTATACTGATAATTAAAGCAATTCGTGCAAAATTATTCCCTAATCATTCCAAAATATCAAAAATGCACAACGTTAAAATTCAAGTTTTCACTACTGCACTCCCGAAGTGCAATCCGTTGATTTTTCTTTTAATAACGTTGCCCCACACTAGGAATTACTCCTGTATCGTGGGTGTGTTTACAAACATTTAAACTCACATACACAAACAGCCAGACCCGGAACAACTAACTGTAGGCAATACAAATATTTGTTCCGTGCGGGAATCGAACCCGTGACCCGCAGCGCAGCAGTCGATCGCTGAGCCACTGCGCCAACCGTGTCGCAATAAATTGAATTCAAAGCTACCAATTAAGGCTTAATTTTTTTTTTTTAATTACAATTATTGATTCTTTATTTACATTACAATCGAGACTATTAGGAAATGAGTAATTTTAATATAACTTAAACTGCTAAATAAAATCTCTACATTTGTTGAGTTTGTTTTTACAAACACAAGCTTTAATAGTTTCGTAATTAGCAATTCCTATTAAAACGCTGCGGCTCGCGACGTACCCGGGTTTTGCGTGACTTCGCGCGTCCAGTGTCGCGCATAATATCAATAATACAGTCTGTACTATACGGTGATTCAGGCCTTGAACCACTCCATCGTGACCATCGCACGCTATGTCCAGCTGAATACTGGGCTAGAAATTCGGCCTGGATTTTGGAAGGCGTTTAAAATAATGTTGATTAATGAGTTTGTTTGTTGGGTTATTCAAGAAACAAAGGGGAAATTTTTGTTACGATGATGCATCACAAACAAGTTTATTTCTACAGTATTGTATGCTAGAATACCCTGAGTTCATACGCATTGTCAGTGCTGACAACCAGAGTTGGTTGAACGTCATTTAGGAGTATATCTGAAAGTTTGTTCACACAATGCAATTAGAATGGCGTACCTAGCACACCGAGCACGCTAACACGGAGTACATGAAGCTGAAAAGTAAAAGAAACATTAACATCACCTTTTTTAGGATATAATAGAATTATATATATATTGTTCCTGCAGGTGGTTAACAGATAAAGTTGGTCAAAACTAAAAAAATATCTCCACAACATACTTCTAGGGTGTAAAACTAATAGGAAAAAAAAACCAACATGGATAAACAGAAAACTAAAAATAAAATGTATAGAAATATAAGACAGGAATAGGTACCTACACAAGCTATAGATTAGTAAAAAAACCTAAAAGTCTAGGAAGTCTAATATTCTTCAAAATATTAATTCGATTTGTATAACATCATAGGGCATCCGTCGACCATGGAAGGGTGTACTCCTAACGGGTCCCCCAGGCACCGGCAAGACTTTGCTGGCCCGGGCCGTCGCGACTGAGTGTCGCACCACGTTCTTCAACGTATCGTCTGCCACCCTCACATCCAAGTACAGAGGAGACTCCGAGAAACTTGTGCGACTGTTGTTCGATATGGTAAGAGCCCCAAAATGTTTTATTCAAATTCATCTAACAAGCTAAGATAACTGGATATGTTAGCATCGGAGTCGCATCTTGTCAAAAAGGATATTGTGCCAGCTTTTGCCTGTGGCTTCGCCCGTGTGGAGGTTGGAATAAGAAACCTGTATACAGGGTGGCAGGGACGTCGACGCGCAGCCTGTTACCATAAATGCAGTACATGTTTATGAACGACGGCTATTAAAAAAACAAAACCTGTTCAATTCATTTTGACCACCCAGGTGTCGCGTTTTGACCAGCCAGGTGTCGCGTTTTCTATGAAACAGTAGATTTTTTTTTTGATAAGTAACGAAATCTTTAACGCAGGGGGGTCCAAAAGCATGTACGGAATCCATGGTTACAAGTTGCGCGTCGATGTCCCCTGTCACCTAAAAATAAATACATATATATGCCAACTTTTATGGTAATCGGTCAAATGGTGTCGAGGACATGCAGGCTATCAGACAATGGAATTTTCTAATCTTTAGCCTCATACATGAGAGATCCTTCTCCAAGGACCATCTCATAAACTGACTTCATAATGCGTTCAATTAAATTGCAGGCCGCATTCTACGCCCCGAGCACGATATTCCTAGACGAGGTTGATTCTCTATGCGCTGTCCGTGGCGCCGACTCTGAACATGAGGCCTCACGCAGATTCAAGGCAGAGCTGCTCATACAGATGGACGGACTAGGTGCTCCTTTGTAAGTCTTATTATAGGTTGGGAACATGCTAATGGTATATCAGATAAGGGGCTGCCTTTGGGCCACTGTAACATCGGGATGAATGAAAACGTCGAGAAGACTATTGTCAGTTTATCTGGCGACAAATAGATTTTCTTCCCCGAACTAACTTTTTATAAGGAAAATGAACATAGGAAAGTAAACCGAGTTAGATACACTTCACTCAAACGCATAGAAATGGTCCAAGTCTGCTTGTTAATTACAAACATTATTGTACTTAGTTACAACATCAAGAGCGTATTTTACTGTCAAACATCTGTAATAGTGTGGGCTGGTTCCTTTTGGAGTGGTGAAACCCTATATGGCAATATGGGTGAATCAAATAGATTTAGATTTGCATTTGTAATACAGATATTCCTTAAAGGTTATCTCCAATTACGTCATATTGGCCTGATCTCTCTGGTCGTGTAGGATTGCTGTCCCATTGGACAATGAGAGCGAGGGAACGGAGACCTGCCCCAGCAGTCTCGACATTCATAGCGATCGCTAGGAATGTCGAGACTGCAGCCCCTGTGTCTGCGCACATACTTGTGCACTATAATATCTCCCGCGTCGATGGCTAGTCCACGCTGCGATTGGTCGCCATGGCCGAACATCGGTCTGGAGGACTTTATTTATTGGCCGTCTATCAAAGACAGAGAATAGTAATTTATGATGAGGACGATATTCTTTTGTTTCAGCCATCGAGATAAGATCATAATGGTACTAGCAGCGACAAACCACCCTTGGGATATCGATGAGGCTTTTAGAAGAAGATTCGAGAAGAGGATCTACGTCGGTCTGCCTGATGGTAAAGCTAGGGTTTATTTGCTTAGTATAGCTTGTTAAAACAGCACCATAATTGCGTAACACACGATCAATCGGAATCGGTTTCATTTTGACAGTTTAACAACATTCATTGCGTTATTTACGTGTTGAGCAGACAAATTTTTCGAACTTATGAAGCAATGGATTAGCAGTTTGCTTCAAAATGATTCAGATTCTGATTGATCGTGTGTTACGCAATTAGGGTGCTGGTCAATCAGTCATTATACATCTTGAGAACGTTACAGCAGTAGTGTCTCAGTGGTAACGCCGCGATTTTGATGATTATTATCAAGACTGTATAGTTGGAATCAGAGTGTTTAATTTGAAAATACATAACAAAGTATACAAATGACAGAAACTGAAAAGTTTGTCATGTTTTAGGCGATACTTCGAGGTGGCCTATGTTTAACAGTGGAAGTCTTTTGGGTTACAAAATTATGATAACGATAAAGCACGCCATGAATACATTGACTGTTGAAAAATTAAAAAGGTTTTTGATACCCCTTTTGTTAAAACCAAACTAGGGTTACACCACCCCGTTACAAGCATGAGCAATGAATAAACAATACAGTCTTAAACATGCCAGAATTAGACATATTCAACAAGCTACCATGATTTAGAAAAAAAAACACGATGATTTAATTTTATTGTTTTCAAACCAACTTAATCACTCTGCGGGGTAATTGCGTAACAGTCTATCAGTAGCAATGGGTTTCATTTTGACAATTCAACAATATTCATTACGTTATTTACGTTGTTGAGCAGACAAAGTTTTCGAACATATGAAGCAATGGATTAATCAGCAATATCCTCCAAAATGATTCAGATTGAGATTGATAGTGTGTTATACAAAATTAGGTTGCTGGTGGTGTTTTAGTTTTAGTTTAGTATATTAATTAAATTTCAAGGCAGCAATACAGGCTGATTTTTTAAAGACCAGCCAAATTTAAGGATGTGGTACAGACCATCAAACTGAACAAATTTCTCCATGGGACCAACATCGTAATCGCGAATAAAAATTCAGCCGTCCCATACATTTAGGTCGAGTAGGTATTGAAGTTTTCTATGGGACAGTTGATAAAATTTTCGCGATTACGCTATTTGTCCCATGGCGAAAGTTGTTCAGTTTGATGGTCTGTACCACATCCTTAAATTTGGCTGGTCTTCAAAAAATCAGCCTGTATATTGTGGTGCATACTATGTACGCCTTAATTCTCATGTGCATTAGTCCTTTAGTTTTTAGGATTGTTTCAAGCATAAGTGCAATGTATGTCATGTGCGTTCGTTTTTGCATATAATAAATAGACTGTTAATTTATCAGAGACAACACGAATGAGCCTCCTGAAGCTTTGTCTACGAGATGTGGCCCTGGCTGATACAGTCCAGCTAAAGGAAGTAGCTGCACAACTTACGGGGTACAGTGGCTCAGATATCAGTAATCTTTGTAGGTGAGTTCATCATCATCTGCTTAACCTTTTCCCAACTATGTTGAGGTCAGTTCCCAGTTTAACCGGATGCAGCTGAATACTAGTATTTTACATGGAGCGACTGCTTATCTGACCTCCACAATCCAGTAACTGGGTAATACGATACCCCTTGGTAAGACTGGTTGTCAGACTTTCGGGCTTCGGACGGCCCCTAACGACTGTCAAAGATCCACGAATGACAGACTTTGAGACTTTACAGGTGAGTTATAGACACTTGTTTTGTCGGATATCCCCAATATTAGTATTATTTATTTGTTTAATATGTTGGTACACATAAGTTGGTTGTTGTAGTTATGGTGTTAATTTTAATAAGACGTAAAAATTTCACGGAGCTCGAAAGCACTAGATGAAAATAATAATAATTGGAATGTATTAGACTGTTGGGTGATTTCACATCACCATCGCTCTGATTCAAATCACTCATAAGATGCTAAAGTCACTTGTGTCCAGATTTTTGGAAGCATCAAGTTTCAATGATTCCAGAATCCATCCAGAAAAGCCTGTGAAATAACCTGGCGAGTTGTGGCCAAATGGTTGATAATGGGCACTATTTATTTATGAAACTTGTATTAATTCTTCAGGGACGCAGCAATGATGACGATGCGTCGCAAAATAGCCGGCAAGACCCCAGACGAGATACGACAGCTGAAGAGAACCGAATTGGAAGCTCCGGTTTCTAACGAAGACTTGAACCTTGCCATCGAGAAGACCAGGTAAGTACAAAAGAGAAGAATAAGGTCCGTTGGATTTTCAACTTTCGCCGGTGACAGGAGGGTTGAAAATCCAACAGCGCGTTTCTACGAACCTGAAGAGCTTTTTTTGAAACGCTCATCTATGATTCATGTTTTTTACGCGGCATGTTTTTGACAAGTATTTTAAAAGGCGTGTTGAAAACAAGTATCACAACTTACACATATATACAGGGTGGCAGGGACATCGACGCACAAACTGTAACCATGAATTCAGTATATGATCCTAGACCCCGTTTTTGTTTTGTTTTCGCGGAGAAACCTTCAAAAGGCGCTTGGTCTTTGAAGATAAAACCAGGGAGTGTGGGATTTTTAACTCACTAAAACCACCCCGGTGGTTACCATCTGCACATGGAAGGGGCACCGTTACCTGTCAAAAGACCAATCCGGAGCCCCCTCTGTGCAACGCCTGTTAGGGCACATCTCTGGGGACACTGTAAAGGGGACTCCTCGAAGCCTGACTGTGCAAGTGTGCAAGGCAGCACATGACCACTGTGCGCCGCCTTCGCCGAGGTCACTCAGTGGGCCGACAGTCCCCACTCCAATCGCCCGCGACCCCAAATTCCCGACTTTATTAGATGATACAGGCGGGGTTTCGCCGTGTTAGGCGTCGAGGCGGTTGCCTGCTCGACACCTTCTTCTCCGAGCGGGATCAGCTATCTCATGATCCCGCTCGGCAGCCTCCTTCTGGACCATCACGGTCTCACAGAAGGAGGCAACTTCCCTCCAGTTTTCTGTCTCCGACAGCATAGCCCTCGCTACTGCTGGCAGAGACAGGTCTCGCCCGATCCTGGCGACCAAAACCTGCCGCTCAGAGGCCCACGTTGGGTACTCCTCGAGCGTGTGCTGTGCAGAGTCTAGGTCATGATCCTAGACCCCTAGCGTAGAAATATTTCGTCGGTTATCAAAAAAAATACTTAGCTTGCGACATAGAAAAGTGAAATAACTTCGCGGTCAAAATGTATGGAACAGCTTTTTTTTAATAACCGACGGAAAATTTCAACGCAGGTTCAGAATCATGTACTGAATCCATGGTAACAGGTTGCGCGTCAATGTCCCTACAACCCTATAAATGGGTGTAAACGCAGGGTTAGCAACAATTCAGTGTTGGTTTACAGTGACATTTTTGAGGCTTTATCCATAACCTTTTGTTGCAGACGGACAGTATCTGACCAGGACGTGACCCGATACAACACATGGATGACCAAACACGGATCCTCCTAGCGCCGCGCTTGGGCTCTCCGAGCCCTGCTGCAGAAACTGCGCAACGACTAAACACATCTGCACAGTGACGTAGGCTGCTTCTGTTTAACCCCAATTACACGATGCAAATTTCTTACCTGTGACCTACGATAAAATTGTAGCAACTGATAATCTGAATCGAGTAGATACTGTTTAGACGGTTCAACTCTTAAAAGCCCTTTGTACATACACGCTTTTCTTGCTGTGAAAAACTACGGTTTATTCGCCGTGTTTAGGCACGTTCATCAGTGTTGTATGGATCACTATGGACGTTTGTTGACGACACGGCGGCACTGCTGAACGGGGCCTTCGCTGTATACCACAGAACCGTATCATAGACAAGGTAACACGATTTTTCCATGGCGCGGTTAATACGCCGTACCGTAAAGAATCTGTACCGTGTACAAAGGGCTCTACGGTATGCCACAGACAATTAAATTGTACCGTGTAAATCAGGCTGTAGGCTGACGACTTTAAAAGGACTTCTTTGAAATCTGCAGATCACTACCCGTTTTGTTGTTTACACACCTTCAGGGTAATTGCGTAACACCCTAACAATGACACTGCCTTTTATTTTGACAATTTAATAGTATTAAAAACATCCATTGCGTAATTTATGTTGTCGGGCAAACGAATTTTTCAAACATACGAAGCAATGGATTAACAATATCCTTAAAAATCCGTCGTTCCTACTGTGACTCAGTGTGTCAAGCGGGGACTTTTGTCACCAGTCAGACCTATACAGCAGATAATAAATTCTTAACGTGCTTACTTTAATTTAATCCTTCAGATATTCGTATGGCAAAAATGTTTCGCTTTTAGTTTTTTGATACACTTCGGTATTTTTAATAAGAAAATATAGCAACGTGTAGATTTATTATTTATTTTTGTTAGTATTATCTAAGTATTATGCAATATTAATTCTTCCACTAGAAATCTTGGTAACCCTTCAACTACGCGAAATAACTTAGTGCAAACAGCGAGTTTACCATTTTCACGATACCCCCCCCACACACACACACACACAATGAATTACACCACATATAATTGGAAAAAAAATACGCCCTTTTTTTATTATTTCATTTGACCCGAAGAGTACAACTGATACGTATTTTGATATGTAACAGATGCCATCACATCAAGCTACTACAATCTGTCAAATTTCTTTAATAGATTTTTGAGGTTCAAGTTTGATTGGGAAAGCTTGCAGTATCGGGTAGCTTGACCTGCAGGCTGGCGCCTGTACGTTGTAACTGCATTTACTTACAATAAGGATATGACATTTTGTGTGCAGAGAGTGCGTCAGCCTAATTCAGATGCGTCACGTCACTTGCGTAGATTTCTATGCAATATTTGGACTGAATTCAGTGGACTTTTAAAATTTATAAGTGTAAATTATAATGTTGTTCGCGTCGTGATTTGATTCGCATGGAACTTTAAAGCTTTTGTGGTTTGGATCAGTGTAGACATTGAATAATATTGTCTGCGTTGTTTTTTAAGTACGGTAAAAGAGGTGATATAGAAGTTCGGAGTAAGATACAAATGGAACTTGAGGAACTAAAACATTTGAACATTCCATTTGTATTCTACTCCAGGTTTGGACATAGCTTTGATGAATTAATGTGGCTTCTATAGAGTACAGTTATGCCTCACCACCATGTAAAAGAGTTATACAATTATGGCCACATCTGTGATGCGACACGCGAGCTACGCATCACACTGACGTCACTCAAAATCCTGCATCGCGCAATCAAAGTTTACCGCGGGCAGATCTATGACGTCATTGGCGTAAATAATATAGCCATATTAATTCAACAGAGTAAAGTTTACATAATTATAAAGATTTTGATATTTCTACATAAGATGCACTTTAAACGGATAGTTTTAAAAAAATGTAAAATAATCAATAAAGATCTACATGATGTAGAAATTATGTTACCTTTTGATGACTTATAGCCAATCAAAGATTGTATGTAGGTATTTATTGTCTCGACGACTAAGAAAACATAATAGTCATATACCTATGTAATTTTATTTTCAATATTATATAACAATAAACTATTTCCTTTTTAATTTATTGGTTTAAATTGTATTTATAGTAATATGATGTATAATTGCAACATTTAAGTAAGCGTTTGCTCTCGTTATTCGATTTGTTTATTAATTGCTAACTAAGTAGAAGAATTGTAATTTTCTTGAGATTTTTAGTAGATTTAGATTATCTTTCATGGCTTTTTTTTACTCGTGATTTTTCACAAGGAATTAATGTAGGGTGTGTTTTGTAATAAAATAACAAGAATGGTCAAAATCTGTTTATTGAGGAATGGCGTAAAAATTGTGTAGTTTTTAAATTTGTCTGTCTGTCTGCGTAAATATTTCAGTGTATAATGTAGCTGTACCGTGCCGTTGGTTTACGTGTAGATAAAGGATATTAATAAAGCTCTTATACGAAGTTTGATACAGTAGAGTTTGATTTCACTCATATCTTGATATGTCTCATAACATGTTAAGGCCACAAATTGGTCCGTTAAAGTTAGTAACAAAATAATAAAAAATAACTAACAAGAAAAATATAATATTCAACTATAATAATATGATTATTAAAATAAATATTTGTTGTTACATTAAACAGTTTGACTTTGGACGAAAGTCAGATTGTTTAATGTTAATGATTTAAAAATTATATTCAAAATAAGATCAGATTTTAGTCTGAATTAACAAAGTGACTAATTGAGAGATGTACTAACTAGCTGACTGTGATGAAACTCGATTCAAATTCGTTTCTAGAAATCCATTAATTTGATGTAGGATATCCCGTTCGCGTTAAGTTCGCCGATGGAATGCGCGTCCTTCCGCCTCCCGCACCGCTCAGTCGCCCTCTCAGTACCGTGAGCAACTTCATCGCAAGCGTAATAACCACACGTTATTACTTATTCGGTACATGAATATTTTTCAGTTTTCTCGATATTTGTTAGTTTTTCTGACGGTCAGCGGCAAGCTCAGTGCGAACGGTTAATACTAGTTTACACATCTCCACTAAAAAAATATTAAAATATCACTATCCATGCGATTGTTTTACTAAAAATTACAAAGATGGAACATTCCTTATAATATTTAAAGAGTGAATACTTAATAGTTCGCTAGTTTTGAAGGCACTATAATAATATTTACACGAGAAACGATTGCTCAACAAACATGCGATATAATTTAATAAGAAAACGTATCTTTGGCTAAAAATAAAGATATAATTGTCGTTTACACGCGCTCGCACTGTGGTCTAGTGTGACATTTATTTTGGACTAACGCGTCTCAACGTACGATGATCTTTTACCTTGAACTACTTTGTCCGTAGGTGTTGAGCTATTTTTCTTTAATTCCCGGTAGGCGGCCGATTAAATCTATTTTTTTCTTGAAGCTGAATTTTAAAACTTGTTACTAGGACAGTTGAGATTTAATTCGTTTATTACAGTCCGATCGTTGAGAGAATGTGTTCCTGACACCTCTCAGTGCGACAATTATTGTGCAATTATTATTATTATTACAGATCAAATCCGGCAAAAACGTAGTCGTTTGTATGTAACTGACAGGTGTCAAGAATGCTTTGCACTGTTATTCATTTATCACAGAGGGAGTGCGTGTAAAACGGTCCAATAAATTCACTTAAACAAACAAAAATATACCATTTCGCTTAATCTAAAGTTACACATTAAAAGAACATTGTATTGTGATTAATAAAATAATGTGAATACTATCACAACTGCATTCATGTCGTACGTCACATGACTCATTAATCGATGTCTTTTGTTCCGATTTTGTACTAAAAGACTCCGAAACTACGTAATTTCGGACATGCCAGTGATTCCATTCATTTGTACAATAACACTACTGTATTTAAAGACAACACTATGTCGAAGATATTCAATTCCTTGTCGTGTATATGGATCACCCTCATTTTGGGTAACTACGTCATAAGGATCCAATTTCGTATAAATAACTAAAAGTCTGTAATATTGTCGTCAAATACAGGTTGTTCTCATTACTTTCTGTCATTAATTTATAAAATTTCACCTACTCTACTTACAATTTCTGAAAAATCTAGCAACAAATTCAGAACACTACAAAATTCTAATCTCTAGGTAATTCTAAAAATTTCGTTTGTACGTAAATGATATCCGAGAACTAATTTTAGGCTGAAAATAGATGTTGACGCCAGTCGCGTTGAAAGATACAAAACATTTAATTGTGTCGAGTAACGACTAACGATCTATAATTTCTTTTAAATATCTCTATCTCGACTAGTTCAAGAAGGCTCACTAGTGTCTGTACTAAGGCACAAATTTGTCTTACACTTTGTAGAAGCCAGCATTTCTTAAAAGGATCACAAGAAAAAATCCGGCAATCTAGAAATCAAGATAGTCGCGATAAAATTGATGTTGACACTGACATAATATCACCTATTCAGCTTGGAACAACATTAGCAACTTGTATAGCTGCACCTAGAAGGATTTTTTGGCGCGTGGCAGAAATCGGAACTAACGCAGCCATCTTGTTTTTTCAATACAATTTCTGTGACAATTTCACAAATGTTTACCAACAGCGGCCCCCATTCAGGCGCCAAAAGATCCTTGTAGCACTCTACTTCAATCGGTTTACATAATTCCACTTGTCCATACAGTGTTTCAAGGCACACTTTAGGTTCTACGCGACTGACAGTCCATCTAATTCCAGCATCACCAGCATAGCCGAACACCTTCGCAGGTGGTATGTTTGGCTACTTATCCTAATTAGTCTTGTGGTCACTCGGGCGGGCAGCCGTTGGTTTCCGTAGCAGCCTTGCGCTCATCATCTTCGTTCTCCAGGATGTCCGTGAAGCAGAATGGGGCGAAGGCATACCCTTGACCTTCGTAGAACTTGCTCATGAATTCCACCCTGCAATGAGGAAGTAAGGATTTAATCTTGGAGTTTTGTATCTTTCTGGACAAGAAATTTATTTATTATTTATACTAAAAGGTACAAAGGCGGTCTTAGGCATTCTGTACCAGTCAACCAAGGGTGGTGAAGAGATTAGATGGCAGGTGCTTTGGTTGAGAGGAACAATAATAAAAAAAACTCTTAAATCTAGTTACACAAATATATAAATAGGTCAGAAAAAAAAGAAACAATCTGGAAATAGCTTTCTTAAAAAAAAAAAACTATAAGCATTAGCAAAGGTCTTGCCAATTAAGTATTATTACATCAAAATCTGATTTCCAAGTCAGAAAGAACGCTGAGCGAAAACGAAGTAATAGTGCGGGTCAAAAAACACGTTTTGCAAAAAATTTAACCATTAGTTACTATTTTTAACAATTGGTTGAGCTTAAATACGGATCAAAAAACCGGCCCACACGAGTGATTTTGTGATATTATGTATTACTAGCTGCGCCCCGCGGTTTTACCCGCATAAGTTTCGATCCGGTGGGAATAACGAGATAAAAACTATCCTATGTGTTAATTCTGGTTATAAACTATCTGTGTACCAAATTTCACCCAAATCCGTTTGGTAGTTTTTGCGTGAAACAGTGTGTTCACACTGTTGACAGCCCACTTCAAGCTCACTTCACCTAAGTTTTGACAGTTAGACTTTAACAGAATACATCCTGTATTCTGTTAAAGTCTAAATAGTGTTTAAAAAAACTTAACATACCAATGCAATCGCAGCGTATGCAGGAAAGCAGATAGACCCTCCATGAGTACTAGGATGGCCAGCGTGAAGAACGACCACACGGCGAAAATGATGTACAGCTTGATGGAGTCCACACCCGGTCTTCCCATGCCCATGATCAGGACGCGCTGCCAGAGTACTGCTGATAGCTCTGATGGAGAAAAATAATGCGATTTTATAGATTTTGGAATAGTATTCTGCTTTGGATCAGGGTTTTACTGAGTGGCTCTCAAAACGAAGTGTATTAAGATGTGCGATTCACTACTCATGCATCCACTTCACAACATGATTAACATAACATGTTATAATTACGGTCTCTGGGTCCTCAAATTATTATTAAAGTTTTCTCACCTGCCCACAAAAACATGATTCATAATATGCCTATAGTCATCCTATAGAATATTCAGGTTCTGATTTTCCATATCAAAGAGAGAATCCTGACAAATTTCACAGAAGGAAGAGCTTAAATTAATTAAATGAAGAATCTGTATTCATGCTGTGAATGCACTTTGCGTTATTACCATTTCCATAGGTATATTCTACGTCTATCTGTTAACGAGCAAGACAAAAGATATGCAAGCTTACGCGCATGAGCGAGCGACAGCGCCCACAGTCGCAAGTACGACGCGGTATGCGAGACCGCTCCGAGCACGTACTCGATGGTGTGGATACATTGAGTGATCAGCTCCTCGGCCATGCCGCCTTCGTGGCCTTCCTTCTCTTCCACGTCTCCGCTTTCTACTCCTTGTTGGTATTGCTGGAAGTGGACAAAAAGGTGGGAGATATCAGGCAATAAAGACAAAATCAAATAAGTACAAACAAGGGTCAAGTCTGTTTATTCTTTTCTAGTTCTGTGAAAAGTTAAAGAATTTTATAAGATTAAAGAATTACAATTTAATTTTTGAAGTGTGAAAACTTTTAATGGGCTTGGTTGTCGTAAAAGAAATTGGTCTGCCCAAATTTCGGAGTTTTTTTAGTTTTAACCCGATTAGCTCATCATCTTAGCGGCTTAGGGACTTCATCACTCAAACGAGTATTAACAAGAATAGAGATATCATCATTATCCGCTTTTCTACCTCTTGCAGCTTCTAAACCTCCCTGCACACCATTCGTTCCATTTTTGCATCACTCTTGTCCTGCCATCAGGGCTTTTATGTTGCATAATGCATACCTTTTTTTTTTATATCGACGCAAATATTTGAGATTTCGTATAGGTAGTGAACCCAACCTACCCCAATTTAATTAGGCACATTTTCAAAATCTTACCTTCCGCTTCTTAGCCATCGCCATCTTATACAATGGCTTCCCGAACAGCATTATAGGTATGCACAAGAAGCCAACCGCTAGGAACGTCTTCTGTACTTGATCCTGACCAGCGTACATCATTGCACGGCATGGCGGCTTATCCTCCGAACCCTTCATAAGCATCATGTTGATGAAGATGATCAGCACTGAGGGGGCGCAGGACGTGCCTAGAGCAGGATCTGAAAAAGGAATAGTGGTTAGAGTGCTTTCACAAGTTTGTTAAGGTAGCTCTAATGTATGAAGAACAAGCTCAAATATCAATGAAATCCTTTAAAATCATATGACAAATTAAAATTACATTTAATAACTCGTTATATTAAATGGTTTCTGATATTTAAAGCTCCTGCAGTTACTCATAATGTCTCACTGTGTTTAATCGTTTGGTAGATGTGAATATAATATTCTTTCAATATATTGCTTGACCGCACTTGGGTACCCTCAAAGCGTTCTTCTTCTGAGCAAGTCGATGGCATATATTGTTTGGAAAGAAGTATACATTTTTGTTTGGCCCAGTACTTAGCAACACTAACACAATTCACTGACGCAAACAGACCTGTACAGATGACCGCAAAAGCTTCATTAATAGACTATTAGCATAAGCATAGCATAATCAGCCTATAATGTTCCCCAGCAGTGGGACTCAGGCGTCCTCTCGGTGAGAGAGAGTGGGCCGTAATCAGCCACATAGAGAATCAAGTAAATATTATAACAGATTATTTATCGTAGTATTTACCTGTCGAAATAGCCGAATACATCATCCACTTTAAAAACATCAACAAACATAGGTACCAAAACAGGAGCAACAGAAACAAGATCTGCGGTAAGTACTGAAGAAATATCATCTCCCGCTTCTTGAAGAAGCTGTGGAACAAAAACAACGTTTATTATAACGTCATCACTTTCAATAGGAAACGTACTAAACATTCTAGTTTCTATGAATACAGTAATTACTTGAAGTTTACCACACTCATAGTTACACCGAACGCCATATGTATCACGCCGAATATTATCGACAGTTTCATCTTAAAGGAGTTTAGGAATATTATGTTGTTTGAGGCAAACTGGAAAGAAAAAAAATTATTGTTAGGTTGACATTGAAAACTTCCTATCTTTCTTATCTCTCTTCATCAACCCATTTAAATACATCAATAGACATATTTTTACTTGTACGAGTACTTCTTGTATTTTCGTCGAAGAATGGTTTTTTTTCTAAAGGCTTGGAAAAAAGGCACAATTGCTTAATTTTGTCATATTGAGGTATGGGTCATAAAGTTTTCTTTTGAATGCACACATTCAACAAAAAAACTTAATGAACCATTCAAAACCTCTAACATGCGGGTTCTATAATTATATCAAAAATTGTGGGTTAATGCTGTGTATGTGTTGGTGGTTTATAAATAAGCAAGTCATAAGTAGAATTAAGGTTCTCACCTGCCAAGCAGGGTCCAGTCCAAACGGATAAGGCGTCTGTATATAAGCAGTTTTCGGATCCAATTCTAACATAGTATGATTCTGTAGAACACCATCTTCATACACATTCCGCCAACTAGTCCCAAAGATATTCAAAGACTTCGAAAACATGTCGTTGTAAATCAAACCAGTGTATATCGAAAATATTCCCATTAGGAGTATAATGTATCGTCCGCCAAAGAAAATGTTCCATATTTCGTTGTCTGTCTTAGCTTTAGCGAATTTTTTCTCGTAAATGACTAGGATTGCTGCGAAAGCTGTCATGATGAGCCCATGGCCGACGTCCCCGAACATCACGGCGAAGAGGAACGGGAATGTTATGATCGTGTATAATGCTGGAAAGATTAAGAGTTGGTAAACTAATTTAAAGGTATGTAGGTATGATTTTAGAACAGTACAAGATACAAGCCTTGCCAGTCAGGAACGCCTGCATATACAAAAAAAATAAATCATAAAATCATTTAATTTTTTTGTTATGTTTAGATATCGTTAGCACCACGTCTGTGGACCTTTTTTTTTTTTTGACTAAAACCCACTCGTGTTCCTCAGTTGCCTGTGCCAGGGGCCACGGTATCTCTTTCGAACAACCCGCAGCCCCGGCGGCATCGGCCCTAGCGGACCCCGTCAGTTCGTGCTGACAGCTCTTTGAGGCGCGCGTGGAACACAACACGCCGTCGACCCGGGCCTGGTCCTTACCGGGCGGCGAGCTGCCCATAGCTCGCCGCCCGCAAGCCCGCGCCTACGGTGGCCGGGAGTCGGCTGTTGACTCCCGTCCAGGGCGTCTCCTGCGGCGGCTAGGTGGCCCCTCCCTCACGCGCTCCGCCTACTCCTTCGCGAGCATTACTGCTAGGCAGAAGGAGGTGACGGCCTCCCATTCACTCTCGCTCCGTACCATGGCCTGTATGAGGGCCGGACGCGAGAGGTCGCCACCGCCGATCGCCGCCACGAGGACTCGGCGGGGCCCCGCCCAAGCCGGGCAGACCTCCACCGTATGCTCCACCGTGTCCTCCGGGCGATCCCCACAGTGGTGACACCCTGGCGTTTCCTCCCGCTTTATCCTGAACAGGAACCTCCCGAAACAACCGTGTTCGGTGAGGACCTGCGTCAGGCGGAAGGTGAGGGCGCCGTGGCGCCTCTCTAGCAGTGGCTAGTGAGGAGTGCCTCAAAGAGGGGACTTACCGCCGCAATTGTGGCGTGCCCAGCGCTGGGTTGCAACAATCGCACTCTCCATGCCGCTATGAGATCCCGCCGGAGGTCTGTGGACCTTCGATATCTAATTTAATTTTACTATATATATTCTGTATACTTTTGAATGTCTTGAATATAATATTTAATCTTACTTTTGTTCAGGTTCTGAATGTTGTGTATACGATTTACGCATGTTTGAGTTCAACAACAGTTCAACTTGGAATATTATTATATTTCCTTGATGTTTACCTGGATTGACTTCTCTGTAGCTGGCGATTCCATAGGAATCAATGAGGTTCTGGAAACCCCTGGTGAACTTGTTGGTTTTGTTAAATGTCGGAGGGATCTCGTTTGTTGGTACGTAGTGTAGGATCGAGGGAATCGGGCTGCCACTTGCTTTCTGTAAAAGAGAAAGACGACTATTTAATCTATTGTATCCCATGAACTCTTATGCCGTAACAGTTGTTCTTTAAAGGTTTTGTTTCTACCACGATTAGCCTTCTCCGAATTATACCAGGAAAAAATATATCACAGTGCGGACAAGGCAGATTTTTGGAGTAGTGTTTTATAATAATATAGGACCCTAACTAAGCTGGCCTTAAACAAATGGGCAGAAGAATACTAATAAAATGCTGCTATTCAAATCATCAAGCTATCGGCGTTCTTTAGAAGACAACATAATAGTATATTTGCACTAGCTCCTCACAAAGCAAAACAATTGAGCATCAGTTCTTACCACTCCATTCTCCAGCGCCTTTTGCACTGCAGTGAGATCTCTCCTTGGCACCCAGCACTCTGCGATGAGGCACTTCTTGACGATGTCCATACTGAACATGTTGAGCGTGTGGTAGATGGCCTTTTCCTTGCGCACGGCTACCATCCAGGTGCTGATGTCGCGGGCGATGTTCGTGAGAACCAGGCGACGGTGGTTCTCTGTTTGTTCCAATACCTGGAAGAACAAACAGATAAACAGTAATTTAATATCAACTGGAAAAAGTTGAAACCGGCTTCGTTCCCTGTTTGGCAAGATGGCACCTTATTCTAAGCATAGAGTATAGAGTGCTACTTGTTGCATGACTTGATTGCATTTGCATTAAAATCGTTCGATGTGTCTACATATAATACTCATACTCATTATTACAACTATGGCATTCTAGAAACATGTTAACAATATGGAACACTTCTACTGTTCTGCTAAACATTATACCCGCTACTGCATTATTCCCATTACCTTTCTATATCCTAATACGCACCATTTCCAAATCCTTGATCCTAGTTCCCACTCCAGCCAGCATGTCCAGTTGGTCCTTGTACGTTGGAGGGCATGGGTACAGCGTGGCCTTGAACCCAAAGCAGACCTTCTTCACACGCAGCTTGATCTGCTCGCCGTGGAAGAATACCACGAACACAGTCTTCTGGAGCTCGTGACCCTGGAAAGGGAGAGAAGGGTTTTAAGACACAATACTATGATGAAATATGGAAGAGCATTGGGAATGAGTTTTTTTTTTGACATATTTTCCAATTGTGACTCAATATCTGCTTACTTCCAACTTTCCTCATCTCAAGCACCCGTCCCACCGCCGTTGAGGTAGCGACTAGCTATCAAGGATTTGTTCGTGCTACAAAAGATCGTGCGTAGGTACGCATACCAGCGAGTTATGCGCTTGTCGCTAACGCGCACTCGCTGCTCATTGCTCGTCAACTCGATTTGGCTGCTAATTCTACTCGCTTCTTTTTAATCGCCGGCGGCCGGGGGACAGGTGCCTTGGGTTATTTGTTTTTATGTATGGTATCTCTCAGTTCAACCGATGAGGTGGTCGTCTGATTAACCGGGATTGCCTGTGGATGCCTCAATAAATTAAGGCCTCCAGCCAAGGCTTAAAAATAAATAAATAAATAAATATAGCTATAAATATAAATATAGCTATTTCAAGAATTCTGTTTCTTTTGTGACGAAATGAAAATAGCTCATTAATTTTGTTTTCAGCAATGTTAGTAACTATGTCCGGTGTGCCGGATATACTTATGAATAATAGTTACACATTCGTGAAATAAGAAATCGTTTACTCGTTTTTTGGCATTTGGACCTCATTATTTAATCAACAGCAAAGTACAAGACATATTGCCTGCAAAAATGAAGACAGTATGAAAAAAAAACTGTAGATATGTTTTCTTTAATATTCCTGTCAGTGTAGAAACATTATTTACGTTTACAATCATAGCTTCCGGTACAAACAAACGTTTTTAAGATTATTTAGTATCAAGTTTTTTTTACAAATCTGTGAAATCTCTTTATTAGTAACGGAAGTATTCACGGCGAAGAATTCATGTGTTTAAAAAAATATTTATTTTTTGAGCGTTTTAATGAGACTGGATGTTCACATATATCAATCATTATTACTTAGGTAGGCGTTCACTGCTGAATATTACTATGAAGATTTACGAGGGTTTTGCCTTAATCATCATTTGACTGGCGGAGAAGTGACAAGGGTTTGGCTATTTACATTTCTTAGGCTGTAAGAGGTTTATTATTTTTCGATCTGTTTAATATTTTTTTTTATCGTTGTCATGTTCACATAATAATCATCGATCATTGTAAAAATATTCAAATAGGCAGTCGAAAAGGGTTGCACTATAATCGTCATTAATTTATCTGTTTGAATTAAGTACTTATATTTTTTGTTTTTAACGACCTCTGAATCATCTTTACAATATTTCTTATGAACTTTTTATGTCATCCACAGGTGGCTTTGGTGTGCAATTGTTTTATTATCTGTATTTTATTTGAGGAATAAAAATTGCAGTTTGACAGCTTTTGTATGGAGGATATGTCAAACAGTCAGATTTATTCTTAGATAAAAGTTAGCTGACTATTCAAAAATCAGCCCTAAGTGTAACAGTGTTTTACAGAATTCTTATACATATAGCTGTAATCCTTTATTATAAGCTGATGATGTGTTAAGCAATCTTCGTTGTAAGTCGTAGTCAGATCTATGCTATGATATTACGTAAAACCCATAAGGCTTGCCATTATGAACTGACCTAAATGTCGCACTAAGGGTGAACGGAAGTACGTCTTCGTAGGAGAATGTATGGGGATTATAATCGGGACAGTCATGTTATGTTGACCTTGATATAACCTGTATGTATATTTGGTGCACAATAAAATATTAGTAGTAAAAAAAAACATAACAAAAAAAGTTTTTTGTTATGTTTACATACATATTATGTTTATAAAAAAACTTTTTTGTTGTTTACTTTGTTTTTTGTAAAATATTTTTTACAAAAAAAAAAAAAAAAACTTAGTACTGTTTCTTTTGGGGGACGGGTGCTTTTTTTTTTTGTAAAAATCTTTTTATTTTTCTCTTTTTTGTTTTACCTACTCCCTCACCAATTCGTATGTAAATATTCTACTTGCTATGTAAATATCAGTGACATGAAGTTATTATTACATCGTCAATATAAACTAAGTGGATAAAATACGTATAGAGGTATGAGGAACAGGGTGTAAAGTTCACTCTTACTCTATAGAAAAGGGAGGATCCTCCGACCAGACGGGTGTTGTGTCTGGCGGGCTGCTGCTCAACAATTGATGCTGGGAAGTTGTATATATGCTAATTGCACGATAAACTCTGCTTGCGAGATGCAGGATTTGCGTGACGTCAGTATGACGCGTTGTTCGCATGTGGCGTTGTAGATACCGCTACATACGTATTATTGAAGCTAACTCAAAAACAACCCAAGCAAATTTGATAAAATTAATATGGGAAAAAGAGGCTTAAAAACTAAATAGAAAAGAACTATCGAAATCGCTCCACAATTGCCGGAGATGTCGCGTAACATACACACAAAAACAAATATACAGAATCGAATTAAGACGTCCTCATTTTTGAAGTTGGTTAAAAATACATCTAACACTTCAAAACATACGATGGGTGGCCATGGTGGTGGACTGCATGTTTTATAACATGATCAACTAAAACAGCCCTTTAAATTGCGTGAGTGTTTACTATAATTTCCACGCTTTTTAGGAAAGGAACCATTAAAGTAGCTCCCTTGGGAGTGGACTCAGTTATTTAGGTCCGTTTTTGTTTTGCTTTGAAAAAAAACAGCCGTCCCTTATCCACTTCTTATGAAATGGCCTGTAAGGTACATGAAAAGCATGGACAGTGTCCTTCTTTTTATTAATAGCAACAAACTCCTATTATCAATCGATCTACCATAATCAGCCTATAATGTTCCCACTGCTGGGTTACAGGCCTCCTCTCTTCGAGAGAGAGTGGGCTGTAATCTACCACGCGGGCCCAGTGTGGATTGGTAGATGTGACATGGCTCCGAATTGGTTCTAGGACATGCCGGTTTCCTCACGATGTTTTCCATTCCGGTTTTGAGAGCAGCGGTGATGGAATTATTTAGACAAAGTAAAGCGTAAGTCGGGGTTGGGACTGCTGGACAACCTCTGCTCCTATCTCCTATCTATCTACCAAGCCGTATATTATCCACTTTAATGCTTATAAGAGTCTCTTTCTAGATTTAACACGTTCAGGAATGGATTGGTTATTGCGATGATGATCTATACCACCAGACACGACGCTTCTCTTTCTGCTAAAAAGGTCGACTATTTTCTACGCAAGTGTACCACGAAAGTAAACCCAAACGAACAGACTAAAGTCAAAACAAATCGAAAAACTTGTAAATCAATCAGTTTTCCAAACCTTTCAAGAAGACAAGGTCACTGCCCCATTTCGTGAACGACGGAGATTTATTCCTAACGACGTTTTGACGCGTTCCATATTCTAGCGTTTTCCCAGAACACTTATAAAAGCTTTGTAATGGGTAACAACGTCTAGAAAAATCAATATGAACCAGGGGTTAACGACCGGCCACTTGTGGGCTCCCATATAAAATACTGGGGCGTTTTATTGCAGCCTTGATGCGACTAGATTTGTTGGTTTAAAGCTTGGTAATTACACTGTTAAGTTGTTATAATTAGAAAGACAGAATTGGAATTAGAATCGGACGGGTTTGTGTTTCTGTAACTGTCTAATGCGCAGTTCGCTTTTGTAAATCGCAGATAAGAAAAAGTTTCAATATCACAACAAGGGACAAACCACTGGAAAGGATGGACATAATGAATGAATCAGTCAATTCAGATAGCAGTTTAATACTGGCTATAGGCATTTCTAAAAAGCAGACACACATTGTAGTGGTTCAGAGAGTGTGACCTGCCGACTATTCTGTAATAATCTCATCGTGAAAACTTAGGTGAAGTGAGCTGTCATTCCGCCTGATGCTAGGAATTGACACTATTGACAACTCACTTCACTTTAATTTATTACGGTGATTTTTTTACAGAATAGACCGGCAGGTATTTCAAGATCAACTGATATTCCATCGTCTGTAGCATAATAGCCTTTTCGTGAGTAGATTTAATCGGCTTCTAGCAGTATATCATTTTCAAAGTTGACCTTTCGAACACCATGTAAGCGACATAAAATAACCACAAATATCTTTTTAAAAACAGTGATTAAGATTTCCCTAATGATTACTTTCAATCGCCCAAAGTATGTAATAGGTGCCTACTGAAAACTATTCTTTGTAACATGTGGCTTGCGTGTTCAGCTCACGTGAGGCCAGCGAACATTTTATGAAGCCTTCATACATGTTATTAAACGAATAATTTTGATTTAGATAGGTCAACGCCATTAAGGCCGGAGCTTTTAGGTTTACATCCACGTGTGGTGATGTGGAGTTCTTTGGTCGGTAATTGATGTGGGCTTGGTGGCAAAAGCTGGGATAGAGATGTTGGCACTATGCTGACGCAGAATAATACCCTCACACGTCTCATACATTTCCTTACTACAGGTAAACCCAGCAGTGAGTAAATGTTTTCGTTGATTCAGTGCGTAACACGCTAACAGTAGGAATGGCTTTTATTTTGACAGTTCAACAACATTCAATGGGTTATTTACGTTGTGGAGCAGACAGTTTTTTCGAACATATGAAGCAATGGTTTAGTAATATCCAAGAGAGAAAAAAATAAGGTGCAGGTCCTCTGACACAATGTGGAAGTAACATAGCCGAGCATAGGTATTTCGTAATTTAGACACAAACCTACTACAACTTTCCAATTGGAAAAATCTATAATATTTTTCCTCAGTGGTTCGATCACTGGACCACGTTCATCTATTGCACTTGCGACCTTTAGACCAACGAGATAATTTGGTATCAGCACTTCACTCTGAGAAATTCAGCCAACGAGAGATATTTTTATCCTTAGATTAGCCTTCAGGGTCAGTTATTCAATCTTCAACCAGTGTCAACTACCAAAGATAAAGATATACACTCAACACGAACTTTCTAACTCCCCCCAGCAACAATGTCCATTATTATTAGATTAAAGAATACTATAACAAAAGATAAAACGCAAGATTTACTTGCCATTCGTGCCATAATGTTTCCGAGGTATCAGAGCGAGCCGTTATAGACAGAAATAGATAATTTGCTATTTATTCCAACGATATTGGCAGGCAATATATTTTGTTAACGGCATCATTATAAATTTTGCCAGTTTTGCCTTCAATTTTGTGATATTATTTAGTCCATGTGCTGCTAATCTAATTTAACTAGTCTTTATTTTCCCACTGCAGGGCAAAGGCTTCCCTCTCCCTTTTCCACACAATTCTGTCTTTTCCAGTCCTTACGGTAGGAGTCAAGCTCGTCCCGCCATCTTCGTCTTAGCCTGCCGCGATGGCGTCGTCAGCTTAGTGGGACCCAATCGGTGGTTCTCTTAGCCCAATTGTCATCTGACATACGGAAAATATGTCCGGTTCAGTCGCTCTTAAGTTTAGCGGCTATCTGGGTAACGTCCGTTATCTTGGTTTTGGTGCGCAGTATTGTGTTCCTTATACTGTCAGAAATTGCTATATATAAAACTAAATAATTTACTAGATATAGTTATAAATATAATGCTAATGGCTTTTGGAGAGGCGACCGCGTACCGGAAGACATTCTACGTCTGGAAGGCCTTCCACAAAGCTGAACGATCACAAGGTGAAGGCCGAAAGAATTCGCTGGGAAGCGAACCGTCCGAACCGCGAAGTCAACCGGTGGTGGTGCTTGGGGGACGCCTATGTCCTGCAGTGGACGTTTGTCGGCTGAAATGATGATGATGATAATACTGATAATAGTTTGAAAGTGGCGCTAGTGACAGAATAGTTGAAAGGAAATCGTTTGGCTTGGTGGGGGCATATGAAGAGGAGAGAGGAAACGCATGTCTCAACCAAGAGAAAACATTACTTAACTAGCTGTTGCCCGCGACTTCGTCTGCGATCCAGGATGAAAAGTAGCATATGTCCTTCTCCAGATCATGGTCTACCCATGTGTCAAGTTTCATCTAAATCCGTTCAGATGTTTTAGCGTAAAAGCGTAATTCTTAAATTTTCTAGTTTCTGCGCAACTTTCTTAAAAAAAAAATCCGTAAGAACCTTCTACAAAGTATTAGAAAACTTTAAAAAAAAGACGGATGAGATCGGTAAAGTCGTTCTCAAGTTATGGCTTGACCAAGGGAAAGAGGGATTAATTTTTATATATGTAGATAGATGAATGGTTCACTCAATAAAATACTATCTACTATTACCGCAAGCTACGTCACGAATTGTAAAATAATAAAGTCCACTAACAGCCCATTTCTGTACCTGTGACGTTTTTGTACGCAGTATGACGTAGCTCCGTGGCAGATAATATGTAACCTATCCACCTACTCTGAGTTATCATTTTTATATGGAAAGGATTACGGCTGTCATAGCTGCTAAGCTAAATATACGACAAAATACGTGGGCTTGCCATGAAGTTCGGGGGTTAGCCGTGAACTTGATTTGAACTCCCGACCTTTTCATAGCACGTCAAAACCGAAAAGAATCAATACAGCTGTTAGTTATCATGTTTGAATAGAATATTTGGGTGGTTGAAACTATATAGAAGGAAACGTAAAACTTTAAATGGTTTAAAAGTGATCCAACTACTAAATTCAAATTGTCCGAATAATATATATTTTTATATCGACCTGGATTTTCAAACAATTTCTCAGCTAATAACGTAATGTGGATTTAATATGTGAAGGTGAAATTCCTTTCTTAATTATTATTGAGGGTACATGAGGCTTATTACTTAGAATCCAATGACGAAAAATTAAAGAGTCAAGGTTAGAGGCTCAACAATAGTGATGTCGTAGCAAAAGTTTCAGCCGACCGATCCTAAATCTACGTCCATCACACTCTGGGCAGTTACCCTGCCCTGTTACTTTACTTACTGGCTGATATCTCAACAACGACTATCCATACTAATATCATTAACGTGAAAGTAACTCTGTCTGCCTGTTACCTTTTCACGCCTGAACCTCTGAACCTAACATTATGAAAGACGGTAGGTAGCGTGGAACACGGAGAAGGACGTTGGCTGCTTTTATCCAGGATATTTATGATAAAAAATTATGAAATACAACATACACGCAGATACCATGCAATACCTTGTTCTTATATACATTTATAGAAAAATATTCAAGAAAAGCAAAAGCACCTAACCGTAATAGGATCCTTCAAAGGTTCATCAATCTGCGCTTGCTTAAAGAATATATTTCCATGGGATATTCTCCACAGCATCTTCTCGAATGCTGGTACCCTGGCGGTCGTGACCACTCCAGCGATGAATCCAAGATGTCCCAACACCGCATCGTTGTTGTATATCTGTACTGAGGCCGATATCTTTCGTTGTGCGCTGTGGTCTTGGAAGAAGGTTTGCATCTTCTCTATTAGTGTCTTCAGCTCTATTAGGGAAAGGTAGTCGCTCTTCAGGTTTCGTGCGTTGCGTGTTATCTCCTGAATTTCGCCTTCGATGAAGTCGATCCTTTCCTAGAACATAAAGATTGCCTGGTAAGAATCTGTTATGCTGTTCGGGAAAGCGTTGAAAGGAGCTGAATTTGATATTTTATCTCTTGTTGACAAAATTATTGGCCAATGAATTTATAAGTGATAAATGATAAATTATTTTATTTCTGTAAATAGGTTTCTACAAACACTTTTACTCGTCAATCATATTTTTAAGCCAAGATGAGGTCGGCGTTTCCTATCTGACTACTTTGAGAAGAAAGGCCGAAACAAACTCAGAGGTCACAGTCTCTTTGAAGTCCAGACATAATCTTGTAAAGAAGTAGACAAGACGACACGATCTAGTCTACTGGACCTTCAAATGCCTTGAGGTATACATGGGTCCTTGCCTTTGCCTAGCAACCAGACAAAGGACGATCGCAAACTAATAACATGAAGCCAATGGTCAAATGTACTGCCAAATTGCATACAATTTGCTATTCAACTTCTTATATTTCCACAATATACTGTTAGAATATTAATGGAAATCTGAACGTTTCCATCTGCTTTCAGAATAAGTTGTAAAACAAAATGGTTCCGTGGAATATGATGCTGATAACTGTTGGCACATTTGTAGACGCCATTAAATAGTAATGGTCGCACAAATGAATTTCATGGAACTCGTAGCAAATAGTAAAATCTTGATATTGATGACCACTTGAAGTTATTGCACTGCATTCATCGATGGAGGAATTTTCGCTTGCTATCAAAGACAATGCGACATAATTATATAGTCATAGGCTGATTTCAGTGTTAACCTCTGACAATGATTGTTAAGCCACTTTATTATTCGGATTTGAAATTTTTGCATATATATTTAACATGACGCTACGACCGTAGGAGCCGAGCAAAAACAAAGTAATAATAGTACGGGCGAAATTTTACGCGAACGAAGTCGCAGGCCGAAGCTAGTATAAACTAAAACAAAACTAACTAAAGGTGCGCTTCCCTGGTGCGCAGGGTGAGGGCGGCTTCAACAGTGTCTTAAGCATGGTTGCGACCTAATGGTGCAAAATTTCTTATTAACAAAATTACTCATATACTTAATCTACCTATATTATAATTAAGTGACGTCAACTCATCACGTGTCATTAAGTGACGTCAATTCATCGACTATGTTTTAGAACTACCTTCAATATTTTTCTTTGTGTTTACCTACATTGAGTATTACGATATTTTTGTGCTATTCTTATTTAAAAAAAAACGACTTAATTAATGCTAATACGATTAAAATTTGTACGTTGAACCTACTTATTTCTTAATTTTTTTTTGGCTAGTTAAAATAAACTTTAACGTAAGAAATTTTGCACGATTAGAAGGTAGTAAATAGGTATTAAATATTTATCCTTCGAAGATCGAAAATAAACCGCCCATTTACCTGTTGTACTAAACAATTGAATCGTCAATTTGGAGGGACCAACTTATATAATCGATGTCTTTAAAACGATATATGTTTCGGGCAGCCAAAATCAATAATATTAAGGTAGAATTAAGGTATTATAACACTAAGTAGGTAGAACATTCCAGAGATTATTCTTTACTTTCGATCCTAGGTATTAATACTGAGTTTCGAGTTAATCGGACCGCGCGCTAAAATTCTACCTTACAAACTTTGAAACCCCCAATCCCCTTTAAGGGGGTAGTTTAGAAAAATATAAAATGGTAAACTTCATAATTTACTTAGATTAGTATTGGTGCCAAGTTTCAAGTTTATTAACACAAGGAATAAGAATTTCCATACAAACAAAATTCCCCCATTTCACCATCTTAGGGGTGGAATTTCGAAAAACCCTTTCTTAGTGGATACTGTACGGTACTGTGTACTGTGGTAATCTTCACGAAGAACACACCCTCCAAATTTCATGTCTCTACGATCAGCGGTTTAGGCTGTGCGTTGATGTATCAGTCAGTCAGTCAGTCGGTCAGGACTTTGAATTTTATATATATAGATAACCTATTCCGGCTAACTTGACCTCGAATCGAATTTGAAACAATCTCTTTAAAATACCAGAAGGCCATGTTCTGTGAGGAATACCTCAAATTCTCAGCACGAGTGTCTAACAACAGCGCTGACAACCCATTTTAACACCTCTACACAGCATAAAGTCATTACCACACAGCTGGATCCTGCCATCCATTCATCCATCCATCCTTAACCGCCCATTACGACATCCTTAGACAAGTACAACATGATGTCATGGCAACTCATAAATTACAATAACTCGGTCCTGTGATCCGCGCCACAAATATATCCTGCGCCGGCGCTGGTGGAGGGATCTAATTGGTGTAACCTTGCTAATAATTGTTTCACAGATGAGTGAGGATTAATAGAGTTATTTGTTAAATTGCGACTAAACATGTTATTACTAGTTATGTTGTGTAATTACGGGGTAAATATTTTTATTAATAGGTGTGTGTTGATGGAGTCCGGTTCTTCGGGAAATGGCAAAATATAACAAGTAAGTTTATCCTACTATAATATTATAAACGTGAAAGTTTGCGAGGATGGATGGGTGTTTGTTACTTTTTCACGCTAAAACTACTGAATGGATTTTGATGAAAATTTACAGTATTAGCTTATACATTAAAATAACACATAGGATACTTTTAATCCCCATATTCCCACGGGATCGACACTTATGCGGGTAAAACCGCGGGGTGGTACTAGTATTAAATATTATAGTAAGTTACTAACACGATTTGACGAAATTTCTTTTACAACTGGAGGTTTTATTGAATTGGTAAAAAAAAAATAACTTCATACACACGGTGACACATCAAGCTACACATTTCCAATTTTCACTGACCTCGCATTGTATACGTTTTTCGTACAATCAGAAGTTAGCTTATACTGGTTATGAATAGCTTGATGTCTAGCCGTACGTACAATAATAATTTAGATTGTGTTTTTATAGGCACAGATCATAATACGTTTAGACTCCAAGTTGCATGGGATCTAAGCCTAAACCTTTACCTGCAGTCTGCAGTCTATAAGTATTACCCATTTTGATTATTGTGGGAATCAAACCCTTGACCCATAAACACCACTTGCCCAACCACTGCATTGGTTCCACCCGCAAACCCATTAACTTCTTACTGTTTTGTTTCACAAGCCGAAAACGTTCAACATCCCACCTCTGTGCTAAATTTCATGAGAATCTGTTCAGCCGTTACGGCGCTATTGAGTAACAAACATACATCTGAACATCGTATTTATAGTAGTACTATTATGGTGTCTGGTCTGGCAATAATTATTAAGCAGATGCTGGTGTGCGTCTTGCGTATTCTGGATTAATTGTTGTTCTTACTTCGCACATCACTATTAATCTTACTCTTAATGATACTAGCATGTTCTTTTTCAGCAGTTATTTAGTATTCTCCTCTGAGAAGCTATCAACAATCCTTCTTCATATGTCTGTCGTCGTCTTCATTGGTTAAAAGCGGATCGTATCGGTAAATAGTAACTAACTAACTCTATTTTACATATACTTATAATTTTTCCGACTGCTGGGGCTAACAGTGTTTGTCAACGGGAACCGAGATTATTCGAACCGAACGTGACGTCCCGATGACGGACATGTGGTTAACACGCGGCCGTAGTAAAGGCTCACCCACACAGGCGCGTTATTATCGGTTGATAATATCGGATGCGTTATTGCGATATCGGATGCGTTATTGTTTTAGTATATTTTGTATTTGGATTAGAAAGGTGAAGAGTTTGTTTGTGTTTTGTTTGTTTGTTTGAGCGCGCTAAGCACTGGAACTCCCAGTCAGATTTGAAAAGTTATTTTTTCATTTTAGAGGCCAATTCTTGAGGAAGGCTATAAGCTATAACAACAGGCTAGGACCCTTAGGAGCGGAAAAAGTAGCGAAAACCAAGTAATACCGCGGGTGGGCGATGCGATGCGACGCGAAAGGTCGGGGCCAAAACACGCGAACGAACTCGCTGGCAGAAGCTAGTGTGTTATATGGGAAATTGTAAAATATTATTACTGCCACTATTTACCTAGTGATGGTCCTTATTATGATGCTACTACAAACTTCACTACTGAACTTGAACTAAGAATAAAAAAATTGCTTTGATCTACAGAAATTGAAATGCAGAACGTTATTCTTTTATTTATTTTTTGTGTGCTATTTATGAACTGTGAAAACTCAAGGCATAGTGTAACACTATTCACTGTAACATTGAATAAATAAAATGAATAAACTGTCTTAATAGAACTTAGTTTGATTATGATGTTGAACAATTTTCTCGCCAATTTCTGTAACGAGACTAGGCGACTATCCAAGGATGATAGATCTGATATTTGGCTCATTTCATTACCAATGGAGGTTGTGCTTGGTACATCAAGCAGCTGAGAAGTCCCTACATACTCTGCAACAAACGCTCATAGACCTACCATAGCTTCAATAGCTAGAATCGGCTAGAATCGCGGCTGTTAGAATCGGCTGATTCTAACAGCCGCGACAATTAATCTACCTACCAACTTTTGTACCGTATTTACTGCAAAAAAATACTTTGAATTTAAACTTCAGCCGTCTTATTTAAAAACGAGGTCTAATTTTAAACCACGCCTAAACGTTCGCGCGGGTACATGTATTTTGAACTTTATCCCGACAAACATAAAGTTCTTAATGCAAAATTGACCACTTAGACTCGGGTTTAACGGCAGTTTTTGTAATAAAAACTTTAATTTTGTCGATTTTGTTGTTTGTGTTTGAAATTTAAAAATAGCTCGATCGTTTAAACCTGGGTCTAAAGATAAACTTTGTTTTGTAATAAAGCCGCAAGTGTCCTTAATTTCTTTTAGGACACCTTGGTTACTTACAAACAGTGAAAAACAAGGTTGATACCGTATATGGACATCAGAAGTACCTACCTCTAATATGTTGATCTCCCTGGGGCTCAAGCTGCAGCGGTCTGGTTTCGGTGGGGGAGGTGGTTCAGGCAGCTCACCGGCCACCCAACGCAGTTTGCGTTCCATTTCACTGCAGCGCCTAACCTCGCTGACGTAACGACGCTGGAAGTCGTTGACGTGGGGGTTTAACTGTGGGAAAAAAAAAGGATTAATAAGAGTTGTAAGGCAATCGTTTTATTAGGGAAATAAATAACGCCAGTTACTCCATATTTTTGTTCAGTTCCCAGAAAAATCACAAATATTTTCTGAAGGCGGGTAAATATAAAATAACTAGAGGAATTAAAACATTGTGAGGAAACTGGCATGTCTTAGAAACTAAAATTCAAAGACATGAGACTCAATTACTCGAACTGGGCTCGCGTGGTAAATTACGCCCATTTCATCTCGGCAGCGCTAGAAACATTATTATGGTGATTAATTATTTTATGTGAGATAATATTCTACATAATCCTACTAATATTATAAACATGAAAGTTTGTATAGATGGATGAATGGATGGATGTTTGTTACTCTTTCACGCAAAAACTGCAGAACGGATTTGGATAAAATTTGGCACACAGATGGTTTATAACCAGGATTAACATATAATATACTTTTTTCCTGATATTCCCACGGGATCAAAACTTATGCGGGTGAAACCGCGGGGCTCAGCTAGTATTCTACATAATCCTGCTAATATTATAAACGTGAAAGTTTGTATGGATGGATGGATGTTTGTTACTCTTTCACGCAAAAACTACTGAATGGATTTGGATGAAATTTGGCACACAGATGGTTTATAAACAGGATTAACATATAAGATACTTTTTATCCCGATATTCCCACGAGATCAAAATTTATGCGGGTGAAACCGCAGGTCTTAGCTAGTGTTCTATATTCTAAAGTTAAACCAACTCCATGTGGCTAATGACAAAGATAAATATTGCTCTATAATCTTTTAAAAAATAAACGCATTCATTCAGAAAATTGCAGAGTAAAAGCTCTGTCCTTTTCAAGGCCCTTCATAACATGTAGATTTCAAGGTTTTCGTATCATTAGAAGTTATTAGTTCCCACTTAGGGTTCCTTACTAAGCACTTCAATTAGTTTTAACGACTAGTTTCATTTTATTAGTAGGTAGTATATCATTTTATTCGCGTCTAGTTTCTGACCACGACTTCGTTCGCATGAAGTATCTCGTTTTAACATAAAATATATCCTATGATATTCGGCAATACTGTAACTTCTTAATAATAAAAGAATTCTCGGAATTGGATCAGTAGTTCCGAATATTATTCCCATATTAGAAACACAAGTTTTACCTCTATATAATATTAGTATAGATGTGCCAATTTATTCATAGGGCTGAATATAGAGGTATATACAGGGTGGCAGGGACATCGACGCGCAAACTGTAACCATGGATTCAGCACATGACTTTAGACCCCATAGCGTCAAAATTTTTCGTCGGTTATCAAAAAAAAAATCTTCTGTTCCATAGAAAAGTGCAATACCTACGCGGTCAAAATGTATGGAACAGCAATGTTTTTTTTTAATAATCGACGAAAAATTTCGACGCTATGGGGTCTAAACTCATGTGCTGAATCCATGGTTACAGTTTGCGCGTCGATGTCCCTGCCACCCTGTATAGACTGTTGTTATAAAATGCCGTTACAATTTGGTCCTGATTTTATTTTATTGGAAGGAATGGCATACATTCATTGCTTTACATGGTTTAGGCAGTATATGTTTGCAGTCTGGGTGATGCCTGTATTTTTTACCGGTCCTGTTTCACTCTTTAACAGATGTCTTTTATGATGCTTTCAAGTTCTACCTCACCTTGTGTTACCTTTGTCAGTCAAATCATTATTAAGACTTTGATAGATAGGCATTTACCGTAGCTGCCTAAGCGACCCTACCTTTGAGTCCGATTGTTATCGATTTTTTAATCCAAAACATCAACGTCGATTTTACCAAATTGTGTTGATTTCTAAATAGAGAATCGAATGGATTTGCTAAAGTTAGATCACTTTGCATACAGCACAACAAAGAAATTTACATTCTACATCCCTAGGGAATCCCTCACTTATTGGTAAGCACGCATTTCTCTGCACTTTTCTTTCACTGCATTTCTGCTATATTGAGAGCACTATGGGGAAATTGACGATTGGGTCCAGAAGCAATGTATGGACTGAGTCTGTTCTGTAAAAATCTCTTCGTCAAAACTTAAGTGAAGCTGTCAATGAAGTCAATCCCTCGCATCAGATGGAAGACAGCTCACTTGAAGCGCACTTCACCTTAGTTTTCATGGTGAGATTTTTTCAGAATAGACCTTTCAGATGAGCCTTTTACTACCTTTAAGGGATCACAGATAACAATACACCTATAAAGTAGTTATTGAGTTAACAATAACCGTCCTAACGTCAAGGTTCCCGAACATCGCAATATAACCGAATATCGGCGATCAATTACAATTTATCTGCATTTTATTGGAGGCCGCGCCCTGACGAATAACGCGGACGTAAACGTTATGGTTGGTTCCTCCTGTTTTATAGCTTTCTTCTTTAAGTCGGTATCATGTTCCGAAGAGGCTATAATACCTATAAATAAAATATTGATATATATTTTCGAGTTGGATATAGTTAGGAACACTCTTTCTCTTACCTACTGGTGTTTTAACGGCCATTTCTAAAAATAAAATAATAAAAAAATTGTTTTTGCAGTTTACTAGTGGCGAGTGGCGGCGAAAGCGGCGGCAGTAAGCAAATTGAAGTGGCAGTGGGCTGGCCATTTTGACAGATAGCCTGTGGAGCAAGCGTAGTGTGGGACACCCTAGATGGACCGACGATCTAAAGAAGGTTGTTGGGACAGACTGGATGCGGAAGGCGGAGGACAGGGTGTTGTGGCGCAGCCTGGGAGAGGCCTATGTCCAAAAGTGGACTGCGATAGGCTGAGTTGATTGACTAGTGGCGAACAGCATGTATTATAAAAGCCCCTTCGATGTACCAAATTATTAAAAAAAATCTCAAATGTCGAGCAGGTTTTTGTCAAAAATATATAAAAAAATATATTCAAAAATTTACTATGGTGTTCTAATGCGGAAATATTATTAACACCATGTGTCTTTACGAAAAATTTGTTACCGAAATCAAGTAAACTCTAGCCATCTTCTGAGTTAAAATCCTTATTAAGATGGCACGAATAAGCACTGGTGGACGAATTCATTCAGGTCTCAATGTGAACTATCGCTATTCATCACACAATGGACCACTTCCCATTTCACGAGATCGTTGTGCTCGACCATTCATTGAGTATTGCGCAATAAACTTTCTGGGCACTAGTTGTGCCTTTTTAATATACCTTCATACGTTAGATATGTACGTTAAGCCGTTGGTCCCAGCTGTCATTTGTGGATCGTTGACAGTCATTAACGGTCATCAGAAGCCCGAAAGTCTGACAACCAGTCTAACCAACGGGTATCGTATTGCCCCGTAACTGGATTGTGCTGGTCAGATAGGCAGTCGCTCCATGTAAAATACTGGTACGCAGCTCCATCCGGTTAGACTGGAAGCCGACCCTAACATAGTTGAGAAAAGACTAGGTAGGTGTAGATGATGACGTTAGGTATGTAACAGTTCTAGATCAACTGAAAAAATCTCTTCAATGATTTGCAAAACATTACATCACGCCTGTTTTGATGTTAATGAGACTTTAACTTTTGGAGGTAATAACCTATTAGACTAGTAAGTATTTACCAAACATTTCTTCAATATGGTAGCCACTACTGTTTTTTTCTGTTCTGTGGTCGGTAATTAATTACTTGTTATTTTAAACAGACTGCAGTATTCCTTCGTCAAGGCCACATCCAACAAAGGTAATGTTTAAAGTTATTCCAAGTTTAATTATAAGTTATAACACATGTATTGTTTCCTCAGTCCACCCCTGTTGGCATAATAATAGACATTACTATTAGCGGCCATTTTGTTTTCTTATCACGATAGGTAATTGATAATTATAAAGCGAACGTTGTTAAAATGTTAGTAATAAACTTTCTCCGGAGCGTAAACTTTGTGATTGATTATAATCTCTCGTTTTATATAGATTTTATGTATAAATTTGATGTATCAAGAAAGTGAGATGATACAGTAGAATGTCTGGTGAAAACGAAAGTGCATGCAATGTATACACAGGTAGGTATGTTATCGTCGTACTAGAATTTTAACTGCAGACTGAAGACAGTTTGGAATAACAGCTCCGCTAATATAAACATGTCAATATGCTCTCCAGGTATGAAATATGCCATGGGGAATAAAATAGGATAAACCTTTTTTTTTCGTCAATTCGTTAGCTAATCCCGCAAGTCTCGTGTTCATTTCGCGCGGTTACGTTCATTGTTTGTTTGTTTCATTATGTGCTGGTGAAAATAAACGCTATTATTATTATTAACTCGTATGTCTTTTTTATATCTCGGACCCTGGGGACCCGGGTGTTCGTAGGTTTCCTTTTAGTTTTTTTATTTTAATAAAAAAAAAGCGGAAGCCCTATTATTATTGTGTCATAGAGAATAAGGCCCCTGGGTTCAATTGCTCAAGATGACGTAGGAAACCTACGAATATGTATAATCATCTTATTATCATCAAACTAGAATAATTCTCCAACGGTTTTTACATTAACGTTCAAGAACACAATTCTGCCATATTTAGGTATTGCATAAATTATACTTACAAAACTATCATGACGATATGTTAAGTACATCATATGACTTCAATATAGTCAACAAGGTGTCTCATGATAACACTTTACAATGTGCGATGTAAAATGAAGTAATCATTGTCGTTTCAATTAAAAACAATAATTCTTTGTATAAGTGGACTCAATTGGACGGGTCAAAAGTATGTGCGATTGTGAGACTGGGTCTTATGTAGGATTAAGTCTTAACAGATAGCTTACACATCTATGAGTTATGTCCAGTCCTTCACCAAAACAATTAATAGGTCCATCATCATCGGCTTACAGAAACCTACTGCTGGACATAGGCCTCTCCACTTGCACGCCATTCAGCCCGATTCCGATTCTCGGCAACTCTCATCCACCTGCTACCAGCCACCCTAAGGAGCTCATCGCTTCACGTAGCCTGAGGGCGGTCTCCACTCAAGAACACGCCTCGTAACCCAATGGTCATCGGTTTTACGGCTAATATCGCTGGTCCACTGCCAATAGGTATATCAAAAATGGAAATTTCCGACTCACTGACTCATCCACACCAAGCCCATACCCTTGAATTAAGTAAGCTGAAGATGTTTGCCCTTTATAACAAGGAATACGTCCGGGTTTTCCGAAATTCCAACGAAGGGAATATAGAGTGGACAAAGTCAATGGCAAAAAAACAGTGGAATAAGCACCAGCCAGAACCAGATGGATGGATGATCTGCAAAGGATCGTAAGTAAGGCTAGGGTCTACTAGGGTCTAGTTACGGTCAGGGCAGCATAATATAAATAAAAGGGTGGAGGCCTCTATTGAGCAGTGGGTTGCACAAGGTTGTCAATGATGATGATAGTGAGGCATAATTCAGTGCTATAATTCTAGAAAGCTCTGTGACGAAGCAAGAAGAGAAGACGTTGAGTTATACAATGAATAATATGGATTATGTAAGGGCTATGATTATGGCTAACCGCACAGGTCGATCGATCAGTTTGAGCTATGCTTGTCGCATTTGGTCTGTGGATAGGTGACCATCTTTACATACCGTGACTTCTTCGTGCCTCGGAAAGCACGCTAAGCCGATGGTCCCGGCTGCCATTCGTGGATCTTTGACAGTCGTTACGGGTGGTCAGATACCCAGTAACTGGGTTGCGGAGGAAAGATAGGCAGTCGCTCCATGTGAAATACTGGTATTCAGCTACATCCGGTGAGACTGATGATGACGAATATAGATTATGTAAATACATATATGTATGTAAACAAGACGACTCTCTGTGTATCTGATTAGTGCATTAACAATTCGAGAACCACATAGAACTACGTGATTTGGTTTTATATTCATAAGTATATGTTAATGTAGAGAACATTACGGTTAGGTTATGATCTGTTGTGTTAAGTATGGTTAGGTAACATGTTGATCAGCACCTAGTTATGAATAAGGGACCTATGAAATCATCTTTGATTCAGTCAACTAACCCATTATTTTGTTACACAATAACTATGTTAATATAATTAACAAAATAATATAATACAACTTAAGGAATATTATACCTAAGTATTATGCCATCTTCTGGAGACACCTGGCAATAACACAGGTGCCTCATCAGGTGGACTTGAGCCTTGCTACCATCAATGCTCGTGACTGCTGTCACTGTCTCGCATCCGATGCAGTAACGATGCGGATCTTTTACACATGATCGCAAAAAAGTCATCTGCAAGCGTTGCTATGTATTTATGTAAGAATTGGTATTACACAATACTAGTAAGTACTCTTATAACATTATCAGCATCCACGTATTGAGTATTATCTTAACCGGTGACCCGCGTGTTACGTGTGACCCTTTGATCGCGATACTACGGTTGGTAAGAAAAAAATACATAAAGTTAAATGTTTACCCAAGTCTTAATATAATCTCTCTTACTATTTGTTACAGTAGATTACTTTTAAGTATGTCAACCAGTCTTACAAAGTGGTATCGTGTTACCCAGTAACTAGGTTGTGGAGGTCAGATAGGCAGTTGCTCCATGTAAAATATTCGTATTCAGCTGCATCCGGTTAGACTGGAAGCGGACCCCAACATATAGCTTCGAAAAGGCTAGGCAGATTAATATAATATAATATAAATCGTTTATTTATAAAAAGGGCATATATTTTACATTGATTACCTTAGCAATTAAAAATAGCGCACAGTTGCTAAATAGCCTGAACTAGGTTGAACCTGTGCTTCAGGCTAAGAGTGCATACATACTTAATATAATAAATTAACAGTACGTATAACGTAAAAACTAAATTAAAACTTAGGTAAATAAAAGTAAAATAGCATGCTAGCAGTTTTATTTGCAAACAATAAGTATAGGTCTTCTGAGTGTGCATAATTGATGGTGAGTAAATAATTAAGTACCTATATTTTTTTACAGCTATGGTAATTTAGTTTATATGTAGATACTTAGTTTTCTATTTAATCTATTGTACAGAAATGGACCTAAGAATGATATAAATCTTTCTACACAGACATGTTTTGAGGATGCATTAGACATGCATACCAGATCATTCCGTCTCTTGTTAGTGTTGTCGGCATTGTAGGCAAGACGGTGTGCTGTTTTAATACTAAGTGCATAATGAAAAGCTGGCAAACCGTTAGTACGTTGCAGGATTTGTATAGCAGATCTGTGGGCAAAAAGAAGGGATGGAAGTTTGCTACCTTCAAAATTGCTCTCTGAGCTCTTTCAAGAGGAAGCAAATTAGTTTTTGGTGCGCCACCCCAAGAAGTGATACAGTATTGAATTATAGATTGACATAGGGCCAAATAAACTTGTGTGATTAATTTTGAATTTGCTAAAGTTCGCAATTTTTTTAAAACAGATTGCATTTGCTCGTTTTGTGGATAAAGGGACAATTACACATGGTGATTGTACGGTTCCCACACTCATGGGCATATAGATGAGGGTTAGTAATGTTAAGTAGAGGCTTGCGCATGGAGAAGTGAATATATTTTGTTTTGTCGGCATTTAATGTTAATAAATTGCTTTGAAGCCACAATGGATAGAATTAGTCACAGTATTAAAACCTAGTTGATCAATTTCGAACAGTTCGCTACTGGTTTTAGCGCTAAATATTAACGCCGTGTCGTGGGCATATGATATTATTTTACCGTCTTTAATATTTAGATTACACAAGTGGGTAATATAAATAAGGAAGAGGGTGGGGCCCAGAATACTCCCCTTTGGAACACCAAAACCAGTTTTTTTCTGCTCATCGCTCGTAATATTATCTATTCTAAGACATTGGTACCGGTGGTCTAAATAGTCAGTAAACAGTTTCAGCGGCGTTCCCCTTATTCCTATGATCCCTAATTTGTTCAGAAGGACAGAAACAGACACCGTGTCGAATGCCTTGGCTAAATCTAGAAATACTCCCAGGGTCTGGTTTCCTTTGCCGAGTTCTTCTGAAATATAACCAGTCAGACTATGCACCGCATCGGCTGTTGACAGTTTGGTTCTAAAACCAAATTGCGCAGGGGATGGGGGTTTTTTTTTTCTAGGTAATTAACTAGTCTACTGTTGATAATTTTCTCTAGTATTTTTTTAATTGAGGGGAGTAAGAATGTTGGTCTATAATTATTAACTACGTCTTTACTTTCAGATTTAAAGATAGGGATTACGACTGCCTTTTTAGACAACTAGGGAAAATTCCTTCGGAAAAACAGATTTGAAATATATGCGTTAAGGGAGGTACTAATATGCTTAAAAAGTTTAAGGATCTTATTGCCTATATTATCCCATCCAACTGCACAGTCGTCTACCCAGAAATTAATCGGGCTATTTCATCTTCATCAGTATCCAACATAGCGAAAGATTTCGAGTTACAGCTATTGCTTGATTTTTTTGAAAGATGGTTGGTCGCAGTATTTTGGAATCTGTTCGGCAAGAGTTTTCCCAACATTTACAAAAATGTTATTTAAATTGTTAGCTGATAAGAGTGGTGAAGGATTAGCCAGCAATAAACTCGAATTTGATTCAAGCTGTTTAGACACATGTTTGTGTCTAAACAGCTTGAAATTCCTGTATCTTTTATAGGTAGATTGATTGACTTATAAATATGAATTAACGAAAACTTTACTTTTAAGTATAAAAATGTCGATAAAAATATATAATAAGTTACCAGAAGAAATAAGAAATATAAATAAATCAAATATTTTTTAAAATAAATTAAAATATTTTTTATTAAACAAAAGCTATTATAGTATAAACAAATACTTAAATGAAAGATCATAATTGCAATAAATACATTCTTAAATAATTATATACATGTGGATATTTATTTTAATTTAAGATTATATAATTAACATGAGTACCAAATACACAATAAGTAAATTATAAAATGTTACCTACTGATACACGTAAAACTGATCTCTTTTATTTGTAATCATAAAATATATATCTACTATTAAATAAGTGTTAGTGTTACCTATTTTATTACATTAAGTACACAAGTAAATATATCTAAATGTAAAAATAGTATTTTAAGACCTACCTACTACCTACTTACCCTTATAATAGATTTATTTATGTTATTGTTATTAACTTTTTTATGTGAGCGTAATTTTTTAGTATTCATGTAGAATTTTATTTTGATTTTTGTTTCTACGATTTAGATTTTTAATAAATATGTATAACAATAATTTTGCTGTACCCTGATAGGATCTACAACGGCTCTTAGCTCTAAGCCTTTCCTGAATATCTTTATACCTTGTGGAATGCAAATAAACGAATATGAATATGAATATCATTCATGACAATGAAGTGAGAGAGCAATAGTAGATTGTTTCATTCTATGAACTTATGATAATTTGGTCTATAGGTACCGTGATATTAACAAAATTATAAAGCCATTAATGAAGAGTTCAAGTTGAAGTAGATACGACACGTCATAAAATATTTATTTAAGAGCTGTGGGCATTGTAAGTTCTATAAATAAATCGACTATTGAATCCGATTATTAATACTCTACGCTCAAACAGTATAGATAAGGGAAGTAGGTTTGGAAATAGAACAGACGTCTGTAGGTCAAGCTGGGTAGCTTGAAAAATTTGACAGTTTAAGCTGAAACTGTCAAATTTTCCCAATCAATCTTGAACCTAATTCTTTTGCGATAAAGTTGAAAATCGATTAAAGAATTTTGACAGATTGTAATAGCTTGATGTGCTGGCGTCTGTAAATTTAATAAAAATCTGATCTGTATACATCACTACCATATAGGTTTTTACGTGAAACGTGAGCTAACTCACCAGATACTTGAGAAGAATGAGGTGAACTCACGAGTCCACGGCAAGTAAGCACTTGCGTAGGTACAAGAGTACACGAGTGACTAATAAAGTTGAGTGCATTCTGTTAAGAACTGTACCTAAACCTGCTTGGTATATCCTCTGGCATATACCACCTAGGATATATATTTATATTTTTTTTATAAAAAAAAACGTTTCCCACACTAGGAATTTATAAACGCACCCGCGATACCGGAGTAGGTATCGCGGGTGCGTTTACAAACATTTAAACTCACATACACAAACAGCCAGACCCGGAACAACTACCTGTAGTCAATACAATTATTTGTTCCGTGCGGGAATCGAACCCGCGACACGCAGCGCAGCAGTCGATCGCTCAGCCACTGCGCCAACCGTGTCGTCACTACTGACACATACTACTGACTTTATCTTAAGAAACGCATCGATAGGAATCTTAGGCTGCCAGCCATCAGACGGACTGCATCGCAGCAACCGCGCGCAGTCGATATATTCAACTGCATGCAGTTGTACGTTCGACTTCGTTCAGTCATGATATCAACTTCACGCGGTCGGCTGCAGTCGTGTGAAGTCAATATTAACTGCATATAGTCGTGACTTCAACTTAACGCGGTCGGCTATAGTCGTGTAGTGTCGATACACGCTGTCCATCGCTAACCGCATGCAGTAAGAGAAGTAACATCTGTGCTTTCATTTCGACGTCAAATCTTACACTGAGCTCCTGGGCTAGATGCGTGGCATCAACTGCGCAAAGTCAGATCCAACTGCAGATAACTGCATGCAGTTGAATATATCAACTGCGCGTGGTTCCTGCGATGCAGTCCGTCTGATGGCAGCCTTAGGCGATTATCACACTGCACCACGCTCCGTTGAGTGTAGTGCGGGACAGCCAAAACAAACAGTTTGCGCGCGGGAGCATGTTTAATCCGCTCCAGCCTATCCCTTGGTGCCTTCCCCCCGCGACGCCCTAATCCAAGGTCCGTACCCTACAGGGAGTGCCCTTAGCTAGTAGTCACTTAGTTTTTAAGGTTTTAAGTCCACCTGCCTGACTGGAGGCCTTAATTTATTGAGGCACCCATAGGTTAAACAGCTGACTACCTCTTTGGTTGACCTGTGAGATGCCATTTATATATTAAAAAATCAAAATCAAAAGTCATTTATTGGAATTAGGCTGAGAATCAGCACTTTTCGAACGTCAAAATTACAAAAGACAGTCCCCCAAAAACGCCCGCCCTTCACCACTTCCTAGTGCTATCGCTGGGAAGAAGAAGTGGCGCAACAAACTCCCCAGCAGGACAGCTGTCTGGTCTAAAAAAAAAGAGGTCAGATTGTGTTTTCTATACAAACTGATACAATGTTAAATATGCCGCGCTTCGCGACGCCTTGCAGTGTGATAATCGCCTTAGCATATGATACTCGTATATTTATAATATAATTGACATTATAATTCATCACGCCTTGTTTTCCCGAAGGGTTGGGCAGAGGTATACCACCTATAGTACACCCACAATTCGCCAGTTATGTTTAAGTCCCATGTAAAAGGGGGCGAGCCTATTGTATTCAACCGCGCACAATTCCAGACTCCGGGGTGCTGCTGAGAAACTCCAGATAGAAAAACCCAATAACATTTTGCCCAACCTGGAAGTCGAATACGGGACCTCATGCTCAGCAGTAATAGGCTATTTTCCTAAAAAATTCTAATTAGGCCGTCAGTTAGATTATCAAAAAAATATTAAACCCGTATTTTTTCTTTTGTCAATTATATAAAAAATGATGAAGATATCGCCCGTTAAAGTTTTGCGTGGCGTCACTTGCTTGCAACGTTTTTGTAAGCAAGTGACGTCACGACCCCCCACTCCCAAATTTTGGCGCGCTTTATCTCTGTCATTTTTTGTTTGATTGACAAAAGAAAAAATACGTGTCCATTATTTTTCGATAATCTAACTGACGGATTCAATATAATTATTATTTTTTTACCCAGGCAACTAGCCTATTCAAATTAGAGAAATTTATATTAAAGTGTTGATAGATTACGATTTTTCTAGCAGCAAGTCACGTAGTAACAGTGTGGCGATTAGGTAATCACATTACAAACCACGTATTCTACATTACGTATTTTAAACATACACAATTAATATAATGAATAACATTAACAATCTAGCTGTGGGACCTTTTTATCGCTTTAGTAATTAACAATTTTAAAATTAATTTGTTATTATTTGTTAACAATATCACCAAGTTTGTGTTGAATTGTTGATACCATCGCCCCACGCGTGTCTAGTGCCTTATTATCGAGGGTGGCTTATTTCCTTATCTGTTTTTAGTAAAATTGATTATTTTAACAGACTGATAACAGCTTGTAATAACCGCTGTATTGTTTAATGTGATAACCTAATCGCCACTCTGTATACCGTCGCACTTAAGGCATAAACAATGATGGCGCTCATTCTAGAGGATTCGCCATTCGACCCTCAAAATGCAAGACAAGTATGGCGGCCAGTCATAAAATAATAGTGACATTAGCGGGAATGAAAAAGTTACAGGAGGTTCTACCAGAAAAGTTTCACCCAGCTACACTTGTGTTACAGGTAAACTAACGGTAAATACCGGACTGCCCCATTGATCTTGTGGTTGCAAGCACGACTGACTAGGAATTTCTTAGTAACAGTCCAGAGTTTGGAAGTTGGCGGTTTAATACCCTCGTGCTTCGGAAAGCACGTACAGCCGTTGTTCCTGCGCCTGATCTCTCCCCGGTCGTGTCAGATTGCCGTCCCATCGAACTATGAGAGTAAAGGAACAGAGAGTGCACCTGCGTTTACGCACACACCTGTGCACTATAATATCTCCGGACTAATCTCCATTGAGATTGGCTACCGTGACCGAAATCGGTTGGGAGGCTATTATGTATAAAGGTAAATACCATCTATACAGAATATCCATAGATGATCTGCTTCGTCGTGTCGATGATTCCATTTATACCTATAGATATCTATACTCTGTAGTATAGAGTATAGATATCTATACTATACTAATACTATAATAATGAAGCTGAACAGTATGGTTTTTTTTTATTTGAACGCGCTAATCTTTGGATAGTTCCAGAGCTTAGCGATTAATTCGATTTGACCAGAATTCGATCAGTTTGACCGCTTTAGCATTGGACTCGCAATAGGTCTTCTATAGTGCAGGTGTTATTTGCACATGGAGTACGAGAAGAGGTGAGGTATCGTCTGTGATATGGCACTGTGACTTATCGAAGTATTCCGATCTGACTAAGTGGTACCTGCAGCGGCCAACCTGGCTTCTAAGGGCTAATGTCATCATTGAAACTGAACGCAATCAGGACATCTAAACCGAGTTTAAGAGCTGTCAGTGTCAATATTCCGTAGCAATAATGACACTGACAGCTCTTGAACGTGGTTTACATGTGCTAATCATCTTTAGTTTCGTTGATAAGATTCGCCCTTAGTGGGTTAAGGGATTTCCAGGTGGGCTGTAACCCTTTTATAAGGTGTGGGTCATCGGCACGTTTGTCAACTAATAACATTAAAATACCCTGGAATGTTCCCGTAGCCATCATATTTTCATTATTTTTATCGATAAAGGGTGAGTTTATTTTGATACGAGAGTGCGATACAGTTATGTAAGTCGGAGGTGGCTTGTAAACTGTGGGGTTTTGCCGCTGTCTATATCGTACACTTGTTCGCACGGCTACATATCAAGCTATACATTTCCAGTATAAGCTGAGTTCTCATTGTTCGAAAAACCTATACATTGCGAGGCCAGAAAGTTATTTTACCTTCTAGAGTAGATTTTCCTCTTACATGGCTGGCTTACTTGAGCGTGAGTTGTTCACGCGGGTTTTTACTAAGAACCTAAACCCTGTGCTTTGACTTTTTAATGCCAATGGCTCACCCAGTGCCTTCAAGGGCAAGAAGCTCAATAATAAAGGTAATCTAATCAAAATTAATTACTACAATGCCAACTAACAAGACCTTCACCTTCGTGAAACGATCAATCGTTAACGAGCCAGCCTTCACGAAAGCCATTTATAAATCAGCAGGAATTACTGAATTAAACACAAGCCAAGCCGGGTGCAATCGATAGTGTGTTGACGAGCTTACAAAGACAGAAGTCCCATTTCCAATGACAAGGAAGTGAATAGGTGTGGGCGAACAACGCAAGGGTTTCGAACAACAGATTCGGCTATTTTTAGCGATTCTAGTTTTCGTTCAACGTAGATATAATAATGCTAAGACCACTGGTGACCCAGTTGTATCGGCCCCAACCTACGAGTTGTAGGTCGTGGGTTCGAACCCAAACAGGCGCTTTATTATGTGTAAATAATTTGATCACCACTGCTAGCTCTCACAACGGTGAAAGAAAACCTAGAACCAAAAGTTCGCAGACATGTGACATCTACCAACCCGCACTGGGCCCGCGTGGTAGATTACAGTCCACTCCCTCTCGAAGAGAGGAGGCCTGTGTCCCAGCAGTGGGAACATTATAGGCTGATTATGCTAAGAACAACCGCCATAGTTAGGACCACAGAACAGATATTTTATCTGTTCTGTGGTTAGGACGCTATTCTTTAGTAGAAAAAGTCATGTCACTAGCATGATATGATAGATTTTGAAAGTACTGGGAGACTGGCAAGTTCTTATCCTATCTTGTTCTGTCTCTTGGCTGCATCTTACATCATTGTCCTTTATTATGCCCATCATCACCATCACCCAAAGCCGTTTCCATTGCGTTCTCCTCCTCCTCGTAGCTTTAAATGTTTCCCTGTTTCGTGCTTATCTGTTCCATAGGCAGTTGAAATTTTAACATGAACTCATCAAATCATTTCAGCATACTAAAGGAACGAAGTATTTAGGCCTTCTAAACAATCTGTCACACGACACAGGTCACGAAAAACACAGACACTCCCTCGATTCGTGCATAATGGTTGACGTGGCACGCGAAATCAGGGGGGTGGACGCGTCGGCCGTAATATTATCTAGGTTTGAAGCGACGAAAGTATCTGCTGTCCTTCTCTATGTTATAGGTAGACGGTGACCTAAAATAAGGAATATTAATTCGGTTTCGTGACGTCTAAACCGCGAGGTGAAACAGGGAAGCAGAACGGAAAATAATTTGGGAAAGTGGTTTGAGGTGTCCCTGAATGAGTTCAGTTTTTATATGTAAATAAATGAAAGAGGCAATTTTGCCAAATTCCTCATGGCTTACCGATCGTTATTGGTTAATGGTGGGATTCTTGTATCTTTGCCAATATTAAAGTTCAACGTGGTTTTGAAGAGGCATTGGAATTTTGTCTAAACTGTCTGGAAGTTTTAATTCAACTGAATTCCACATCATATATTGTATTTTATTATGACTTTTTAAATTAATATGTACTTTCTGAGTTTATCTTAGACAACACAGACAGCGGTGAAGGAAAACATTGTGAGGAAACTTTGACTTATAGATAATATAAGTTGGTAAACGTGAATCTGTCTTGAGCAAGCGTGGTGATTCATGCCTTCTTTGTATGAGGAGAGGCCTTTGCCCTGCAGTGGGACAGTAACAGGCTGGTATTAAATGTCTTTCAAAACAAGTAAAAATGGTTTAAAATGCATAACTATTATCAAGGCTGGCGATGATCATCATGATTTTTCTGTCGCATCCAAGTTTAAGTATATAAAAAAGAATTGGGAACAACATCTTCAAAACACTTGCACGTTTAAAATGCAGCAGGACTAAGTTAATTTCAATAATTCATTAGTTTTCAATTTGAAGTCTTTTCCTTTGAAATGGTATTTCGTATTCATACGCAACTCTTGCATAATATATTTCCGATCATTTGTTCCTAAATATAGCCCTGACAATACGTCAGAGTGAATGAGAATATGTGAATGAATGAGTGAAGCCAGAACTATGATATTATCAGCTAATGGAGGAAGTAGCATGTGGACCTGTTAGGTACAATCCCTTAATCATTTACGTCAATCATAGCCGAAGGTGCAGTTATTCTTGTCCGGGACGATTTAGGTCGTTACTATGGATAACGCAGTGCATGGCTCGAAAGTCCTGCATGTCTTGGAAAATTGAACAGTCATGCTGGACAGGCCTGTCAATAATGAGGAGAATTATGATGTCGGAAAGACAAGGTGCTGCCTTTATTCTTGACATTATAAGATAACATAATATCACGACTGTAATCCCTGAAGGGTGTGTATCTATAGTACGGCCTAAAGAGGGTGGCTGGGACAGACTGGATGCGGAAGGCGGAGGACAGGGTATTGTGGCGCAGCCTGGGAGAGGCCTATGTCCAGCAGTGGACTGCGATAGGCTGAGTTGATGTAAAGACGCCAGCACATCAAGCCAACCGAAACTGTCAAATTTTCCCAATCAACTTTGAACCTAATGTTTTAGCGATAAAGTTGAAAATCTACTAAAGAAATTTGACCGATTGTAGTAGCGATGTGCTGGCGTCTGTACCTATAGTACCATCAAATTTCGCCACTTATGATGTCAAGACGTGACGTGTGGCGTCTTGACGTCATATGATTACTCTTATTTAGCCCTTCAGTTATTGAAGAGGATCTCCGGGTTTATCTATTTTTGCATCATAAATATAAATAAAGTATGACAATAGATATCTTCAGCTGGGATGCTGAATTTCTGTCAGTAATTAATACAGAATATTTGTGGCATATACTTTTCTATAATAATTATCACGAAACTTCACAAAGCTTAAAAATTAGCAGACATCGATCGACCTATGAACCGAGTTCACAATTAGAACTATTAAAATTCCAAAGAAATCTCACGAAAACATATTTGATGATATTATCTGTATTTGATGACATTGTTTGTATTTGATGATATTATTTGTATTTCTTATCTTTTTTATGAAAACGTGTCCCCACTAGGTATACCTGTATCGTGGGTGCGTTTACAAACATTTAAACTCACATACACAAACAGCCAGACCCGGAACAACTACCTGTGGGCAGGGTGGGGTATTTGATGATATTATTTGTATTTGATGATGTTATTTATTACTAGCTGCACCCCGCAGTTTCACCCGCATGAGTTTCGATCCCGTGGGAATATCGGGATAAAAAGTATCCTATATGTCAATCCTTGTTATAGACCATATGTGTGCCAAGTAGTAACAAACATCCATCTATCCATCCATCCATCCATCCATTCATACAAACTTTCACATTTATAATATTAGTAGGTTAGGTAGGGTGTAGGACAAACAACTCAATACAAGTTTGGAGCCCGGTTATCATATTTGATTTCTTTAAAGTAAATGCAGATATTGATAATAGTGGCTAATGGGCGATCAGGGCGTTTCCTAATAAATAATTAAATATATTTTCTTTCTTTCTTCTCAACGGGATAGAAAGAAATAAGAAGAAGAAAAAAGAAATTACTATAATAATAATTATTTGATGAAGATGTAAACACAGAAGTTCCTATCAAATCGTCACGTAACGAAAAAGCGTTATACTACTTTTTATAACATAGAGAGAGTCAGAGAAAGAGATAGTTTTCGTGGTTTTCGAGGGTGCTGCAGCCGAAAATCCAAGATGGCGGCTGCATACATTTTTTAAATTATTCTTCATGGATGTCGTTTTCATGGTTTTCGAGGGTGCCGAAGCCGATAGTGAGGTCAAAATAAAAATTCAAGATGGCGGCTGCAAATATTAAAAAAAAAAACCGCCGCCCCTTTGGATTTTCATTTTGAACTTCATTCCTGCCGGGGGTCACCCGACCCCACCACACGTTTTTTTTTGTTTAATGTTCTAGTACGCTAATTGATAGTGCTATTCTTCCCTATAATTTAGATACATGCGAGATCTATATTATGACAAATACTTTGGGTTAATGCTGTGTGTATATGTTTAGTTGGTAAGCCTTTATATAAATAAATACAGTGGATGATATCGAGCTTGCGCACACGTTGATTGAGAAAACATTCTGTGTGCAATGGCGAATGGATCAAGCAGATAGGTAACAATCAACAGCCCTGTCTTGAACTGTCAATCCAAACGTTTGTTTGAAGTCGTCCCTCATCGTTTGAAATCGAAACCAAGGTTCATTATCATTATACACGTAAGATTAACAGATGTCATAGTACGATCAATTAGGTGATTGATCGATATTCTATATATGTATACGTCTGTTTATTACGAGATTTGTATCGATGGAAAAAAGTTCAAACATCTTTGGTCCACAATTTAGCTGCACGAACTCCGCTCACTGGCTGTTAACTGTTGTCCAAGTACAATTCGGATGATTTTTATTTTATTTTAATGTGTGTAACTAAATTCTACTTGACACTGTCACTTGGTTGTTTGGTTGCTGTGAGGCATCAAAAAATGAGAGATGTTGATAATACGGACAATTTAAGTAGGTAGACAGTTTGATAAAGAGTTAATTTTCCTGACCCCATACTCAATTTTGACAAGTATCAAAAATATGAATATAAAAAAATAACACCCGTATGCATCTGTATTCTTCTCAAAATTCTTCTATTGCGTATGGACAAGCTTAACTACCTTAGAATAGTAAGTATTTGGTAAAATGATAAGCTGGTCAGTTAGGTCGCAGCAAGGTATCTGGCTACTGCCCAAGAAAGAAAAGAAAAAAAAAATACGTTTACATGACGACGTAGAGAAAGAACAAAAACACAAAAAAGTTGGGGGAAAATATACGTCACATCCACGCAAAACGGCCAACCCTCAGTAAAAGGCCAAGGACCAGCTGAGTATCGTCAATGAAATACTATACAATTAATAAACCCTTAGTCGTCTATACACCCACACAGAGACTAGGGGTGGCCTACACGCGTTAGTAGCTTTAATAACACCTACGAGAATTAGCTTGATGACAGGTTAAACTCAGGTCTTTACTATAATAGTAGAGACTATAATAGCCCCTTTAGGGTAATATCGAGTCACATTAGTGCAGTGACATGTGTGTCCTAGGTTTTAAACGGAGTAACCTGGGAGCGTACCTGTGTATCAGACATGTCCGTATGGGCACATAATCAGGGACTACACAGCGAAAGCTATAGGTAGGTACTATTACATGGTCATATTGAACTGCCCGCTGGTCTCGTGGTCGCAAGTGCGACTGCTGAGCGCGGGGTCCCCTGGGTTCGATTCCCGGCTCGGGCAAAGTGTCATTCGGTTTTTCCATTGGGAATTTCTCAATAACAGCCCGGAGTTTGGAAGTTGACGGTGTGATACCCCCGTGACTCGAAAAGCACGTTAATCCATAGAACTGCGCCTGATCTCTCTCCGGTCGTGTCGGATTGCCGTGCTATCGGACTATGAGAGTGAGGGAAGAGGGAGCGCACATATGTCTGTGCACACACTTGTGCACTATTATATCTCCCGCGCCGAAGGCTAGTCTCCGTTGAGATTGGTCGCCATGGTTGAAATTCCTTCTGGGGGACTCCCCCAGACCGAGTTGTCCGACAGAAACATAGGGAACAGCAGTGAAAAACTAGTATAAAATTGTCATTTTATACTAGTTTTTCACTGCGGTTCCCCCTTTACAAGGTTCACTAATAGATGAGGCTTTTGCTAAGAACACAAGGCCTGTCACTTGCCGCCGGGGCTGCGGGTTGTTCGAAAGAGATACCGTGGCCCCTGGCACAGGCAACTGAAGGAACACGGGTGGGTTTTAGTCAGTAAAAGTCTGATACGCCCTTCCGCTCAGCCCAGAGCGGGAGAGGTCATTTGATGAATTCCCACCCAAAAAAAAAGGCCTGTCACTTCGAAGTTTTGATAAGCACTAATATTTGTTTTGATAATAAACCAAAAGACATTTTCATTGTTTTCCTTCCGTTCCAGTTAATCGACACTCAGCAACAGATGTATGTGTTACTATAAACACCTTTAGATACTTTTAGACACACAATCACTGTTTAGTTAATAGGGTGAAGGACGGGTGCGGAAGAAATAATAAAAATGGTAGGTAATTGCCGCGTGGCCGGCAGAGAATCGGTCTCACACTGTGGGTTTCGAAGACATAGCTTTTTTGTGATGATATGCATAAAATTCGTTGGGGCCGCAACCTTAGGGTCTGATTGATACTTTCAGCGTTTCAATTTGAATGAAAAACAATAAGTTTTCCATCAACCAAGTAGTCTACAACTATGAAAAAGTGAAGAGAGCTTCTGGGGGAATTTATTATGAAACGTTTGACGTGATTACAATTACCTATAATTTTTTTATATTTTTTTTCAATGATTTGTTAGTTAATTTTGCATAAGAAGTTTATCCAGTGTATTTACTTTTATCCTCTTTAATAAACACCTAATTTTATTATGATTACGTCGTTTTTGTGGAGTTTTCGCAGATAGAAAGAATAGAGTAGCCAAAAATAAATAATTTCAACAATATTAATCTTTCATGTTTATTATTGTGTTAACAGTTAAATGAAAGATTAAACTTCATCAGACAGGCAGGTGTGCACTAGAAAAAGAAAGTTGTCAAATTGTAGCTCAGACCTTGGCACTGTGCCAGGAAAATGCGGTCAAAGAATTATACGTATTTTATTTATTTAAATTAAACACCGGTAATTCAGCAAGTGTTTAACCAATTAGGACTCTGACACTGCCTTCAAAATATTAAGTATGATTGATTTATGTTAAATTTTTGATGTGCAGTATCCCATCTTCAGAGTATCCAAACTATCTAACAGCCTGGCATTTGGTTTGATTTAGTTTTCAGATGCGTAATATTTATTTATTTATACTTTATTGTACACCACTAAAATATATAACAAAAAATAGATCGAACACAAAATTTACATCGGGCGGCCTATGCGATCTCATCCAGGCAACCTTGGAATATACAGTGATCTGTCTGGACATAAAATAGGGGTGTAATTGATGCAATTATAAGTATATAATATAGTAAAATAGAAAATTTAAAAAAAAGTAACAATTTTTTTTCTTTTTTTATGCCGTCTGTGAAGGCTTGCAACAGTATTGTGATAGATACTGCTATATAATAATAGCGAAGTTGGAAAGTCTCAAATGTATAAACATACAGGAAAACTCAATGCAGTTTTGCAGCAAAAAATTATAATTCTGACCGTGCAACTTGTTGGTTCTCCCTGGCTTTTTGACTAGGGCCTTAGCTATTGGAGCAATAGATTGAGTCACCAAATATTTACTCTGTGTATTGAACTCAAATGCAGTAGATAAAGATAATGTCAATGACTATAAGTAACTACTCTTAAAATTAATAAAATGTAAAAGCCTTTATTGCTCTTCTTACTTTTAAATGCTATACGAATGATAAAATATGAAGTGTGCCTGATACTTAAAAAAAAAAAAGAAAATAAATATCGGCAACCGGTCTTTAATCTATCTATACTCCTATCCCTTTATCAATAAACCCGAAATCCCCGAATCTCGAATATTTCGTAGTTAAACTGAAGTTCATACTGATAATATTTTACTCAGAGTTTATTAATATGGGGTTAGTAATTACGCCTTCGCTAGAAGCTATAATAACTAAGATTTACATCTCATTTTCACCTGGCATGTTGCTGATTGTGTGAGGACTGATAGCGTGACAGTTGACTGTTAAAATTTGTTGTGAATGATTCAAAACTTACATCTCTAAACTGTGCTATCCCAGCTTCCCCTAGCTCGTACATGGAGATGTACGCTGCCTCAGGCTGCACGAACAGCTGGCAGAGCACCATCTCCTCACTCCTGAACATCGACCCCATGGTGACTGATTATCTGCGGAGCAAAAAACAATTGAATAGCGAAAAAGAATAGGAATTGACGGCATTTTTACATTTTGGAATATCTATCAATAAGTTGGGTTTTTCAGATCGTTGGTATTTGGTTTTACTCAAATAAATGTTCATTTTATAAGTAACACTTGGTGTTTATACCACCGTACGTTTATTGTTTTTGGTAAGTGAATTTATTAAATAATAACAACTGGTTAGGTGGTCCCTCTTACAGAAATGAGACCTGCGTCCCAGCAGTGGGAACATCATAGGCTGATTATGTATGGGTGCACTTGCATATTGTATACAGGGATAATCGTCAGTTGGTGCCTCAACACTTAAAATTGTCTAAGGAGCCTCTGCGAGTTAGCTTCGGCGCGTCGCCGATGTACGCCTTGCAAAGTTACGGGACCCTCGGGTCCCGAGATATGTCAACGACATTTCATTAACATTCATCATTATTCATTTATTTTTATTTTTCATCTATCATTATTTATTTTTTCATTCATTCATTTCATTTTTTTGTCATTAACCGCCTATTATTATTGTCCCACAGCAGGATGCCTTTTCTCATACAGAGAAGTTATAAACTTATAATTAATAAATATAAGCCTGAAATCGCCAACCCGTCTTGAGCAAGCGTGATGATTAATTTACAAAAGGTCCGCAAAATGAAAAGATACTGAAATGGTAATAGTCCTTGTGAACAGTTTTAGCAGTATTAGCTTCCGTTGCAAAAAAACAACATCTTTCAGGTTACTATACCTCTATCACCTCACTAGCTGCGCCCCGCGGTTTCACCCGCATAAGTTCCGATCCCGTGGGAATATCGGGATAAAAAGTATCCTATGTATTAATCTTGGTCATAAACTATCTGTGTGCCAAATTTCATCCAAATCTGTTCAGTATTTTTGGCGTGAAAGAGTAACAAACGTCCATCCATCCATATAAACTTTCACGTTTATAATATTAGTAGGATAGTTACCAATCCACTAACTAAAAAACATGTCCAATTTGCGTAATAACAACTATTACAATGATGGCCATCAGTGCTCCCTCTTGACCTAGCAACGTATCACTTCCCGCCTATTAAATTGCCTCTAATCTGCCTGGTAACACGACCAACCTTAACTGCCCCACATCTTCATACTTCTACATTTAGACGAGGGGTCAACTTTAAATAGTCAGCTTATATGGCTAGGATCTTGATTTGACGGATGCAGGATACTGTAATCATACATTCATACATGACCTGAGTCTGTGCTGGTTTACGTCGTGATATTCAAGGAGTATTTGATTTGTTAACACCTTCTCTTGAACCAACTTTACAGACGTCGTGGTAACAAAATTTACGCCATTCAGCAAGTATTAGATACAAAAAAATGTAAGTATTGGCTTCTTGGCAGACAGTTCATATCTTACAAATTGTTGTTATATAAACAAGTTTTTAGTAAGTAAGCAGTTTGAGTGAACTTAAACTGCAGTGCAAGTGCTGACTAAAGAACACGTGAATTGTCTTTCCCGGATAAGAAATTTGTTTTTGGACGATTTCTTAATATTATAGTTACTTCGCATAAGTTATATTTAAATTACTTATTAGAGAATAGGCTATATTGTAATGTGAATAAAGTATCTCTAACCGTGATACTTTTAAAGGACAAAATCTGCTAGTTACACTGGGCTCACTGCCCGGGGTACGCAAAACGTACATAATGTTGGGTTTCCCCTCTTTTCCATCATCATCTGCCGAGTGGACGGCACGTTTGGCGCAGTGGTTAAGCGATTGACTGCTGCGCTGCGTGTCGCGGGTTCGATTCCCGCACGGAACAAATATTTGTATGGCCTACAAGTAGTTGTTCCGGGTCTGGCTGTTTGTGTATGTGAGTTTAAATGTTTGTAAACGCACCCACGATACAGGAGAAATTCCTAGTGTGGGTTACCCCACACTAGGAATTTCTCGTTTTTTCTTTTTAAAAAGAGAAAAAAGAAAAGAGAAAGAGAAAGAGTCCTTTCCCAACTGTGCTCGGCCGGCTTCAGTCTACCAGTACTTACTTTACATGGAGCGACTGCCTATCTGATCTCCACAACTCAGTTACTGGGTAACATGATACATGATTTGCTGTAGCTGTTGCCAATTCTGATGTTTTAAAAAAAAACTTCTTTATGCCTTCGCTTATTTGTGTTTTGAAAGTAAGATGGCAATCGTTCCTTTTAAAAAAAATCATGGCAAGTACCTGCTTGATTGGCTTAGGGGTTGGACGTTTCATGATCCCTCTTTTGTAAACCATGTCGTTTAAAGAGTTTTAAGTATAGATTTGGCTCATTTATTAAACCTGATTTATGACGTTTTTAACTTTTAACCCTTTTGATTGATACTGAGCAGTTTGAACTTCAAATCTGTGGTAATAGATTCGAATACTTCAAAAAAAAAAAACTGTAAACCATATAGTTAATTAGTTCATTGGAATGTCAGACTGTGTGTAAGCAAACCCAGCTTAGGCTAATTAAGTTATTTTTGTATTCACTTAAAGTTAATTGATGTAACATTAACTGTATGTGGGTGGACTTAATACCTTGTGTCCCGCCAGTAAGCCTTAAGTAGGCAAAAAATTTACCACCCAAAGGTTTCCTTACAAAATAGGTTCTCTATTCTTAGTTATGCTTATTTTCTGGTGTACAGTAAAAAGAAAGAAAAATTGTTTATTCTGTACAAATAAAACGCACATAAAATAAACTCATACAACGTAGTCAAAAGCCTCGTACTCAAGCAAATAAAAAGTTGATATAGTAAGGTATATACAGCATGGCCTGCATCAACGATATCGACGAGGAAACTGTAACCTTATATTCAGTACATGATTCAAGACTAAAATTAAATTATAATTTCTAGCGTAGAAGTCTTAGGTACATCAGAATTTTTTTTTTTAAATATCCGACGAAATATTACAACGCAGTGGTTCAGAATCATGAACTGAATTTTGTGCGTCGATGTCCCTGCCACCCGGTATAAATAAATAAATAATTACGTAAGAAAATACATACTAACTTATTATTGGTATTTAATTAAATGACTACCTACCTACCATGAATCAAAATAGGCACCTTCCTTTTCTGACATATTAAGGCATAGATTATTCTAGGCTTCGTCTGAAAGCCGAGGTAAATGGTACAAACGACCGTCGTTTAACTAACATTAATCTTTGAACTATTAGAGCTAAACTTACATGGAAACCTTCTACGTCATTGTTTATTGAACAGAATTGAACTTGATCTATTGGGTGTTATTGATAGATTTATTGAATTGTTTTAAGAGGTGGTTGCTAGACCAGTTACAAACATGCGCCCATTAAAAAAGAAGAGCAACATTTGGTTTCGTTTGTGACAGATTTTGATTGATTTCTCAATCTCTGTTTTCAATCTTCAACACGCTTTTGTTAGCTTACCTTGCAACTAACTAACAAACAATGTAATAAAATCTTAAAAGTCAATTTTGACCTACTTCTATTTGTCGTAACAAAATTAAACTTTGCATGTATATGTAGTTCGGATGACAAAACTAGAATTTGGTATCTTGGGGCTGTGGATAGTGTTACTCTTCAGTGGCTATACTAGTAAACCACTCGAGTTTGGGCTCATTTGATTTGTTTTGACGAGTCCAATCATAGAAATGTAAAAAATAGGAGAAGCAGGCATGCCCGAAATGAACATGTACTAGGAAAATGGCCGTCTCCTCGTGGAATCACTTACCATATATATATATAAGTATTTTACTATATTTGTCTTTAAAATCATGAAAAACAACACATTGTAAAATATTTCTTGCTTTTACTACGTTAATTTTGTTTTCAAATATCGCAACGACTGTACTATTTTCGCAGTAAATACATTGCTCCTTAACCACTACCTAAATATACTAAGTGACTAGACAAGCAATGTAAAAATCACAAAACGATATTTTATTTATGCGGTGCATCGCATGGGGGCCGCTGCTGGTTACGGCCAGCTAGTGATGTGGCTGTGCAGATCCACTAACGTAAGCTATCGACAACAATGTCGATTACCCAAACAATATATACTTAATTTTACAATTTGTCAACCGTTTTAACCCAGTTGGAAACCTAAAAAGATGAAGTTTAAGTCCGGTTGGAAAACCCTTGAGAAGATGTAATATGATGTTAAAAATTTTTATTTACAAAATTTTTTTTTTGCTACTTTTATTTATTTAAGTATAATATAATATTTTCTGGAAATATCGTTTTTAATTTACTTTATTTTCAGAACCCCAAATTTTTTTTAGTACAATAATAAATGGTAGAATCGATAACTTTCCGATTTAGTCAATCACTAGCGTATATGTTAAATAAATGGCTTTTGCACAGCCCAATGATAGCTACAGATGTTTTTGTGTGAGTAAGTTGTACGGCGCATGGTAAATACACGCTGTGTTTGATGAGTTAAGGTTTATAATTGACTGTGTAGTACGTTCTGATTTATGAACTGCAAGTGTGCGCGTGACTTTGTATCTATTGCTTTTACTGAACTACATGTGTAGTAGTGTAGTGGCGCGGTGGTGGGATAGACGTAACGACATTCGAGTTCTGATACATTTTCAACAACCGGGGCACATCTCCTTCTTTCCTATATCAACCAAAAAAGTGTTTTTTAGTTTTTTAAACTAGATACATAATCTATACTAATATTATAAAGAGGAAAGATTTCTATTTTTGTGTGTATGTTTGTAATGAATAAACTCAAAAACTACTGTGCCGATTTCAAAAATTCTTTCACTATTGGAAAGCTACATTCACCCTGAGTGACATAGGCTATATTTATTGCTAGAAAAGATTAAGGATCCTTACTAAAACTTAACCACCCGTGCGAAGCCGGGACGGGCCGCTAGTTATTAATAATATGCTCATGTGAAAATGAATGTCTTCTTATTCTTTTGTTTCTATGATTGTGTTTAGTTTAGTTTGGGATCTTCCTGTGCGAATCCCAATAAATACTTTTTTTCTTTTTTTTCTTTACAATAAAGTTATCTCAAACCTCAATTTTCATTTTCAGATTTCGTTCCATTTACATAAAAAACCGTAGCGTTAAAAAATCATCCTATAATTTTCTCACTACGACGATGAGAGACAAAGGGGCACAGGCCTCCTCTCTACGAGAGGGAGTCCACCACGCGGGCTCAGCTTGGGTTGGTTGATATTTCATGTCTTCAGTGTTTTTTGGTTCCAGGACATGCATCCTAATGACGTTTTCGTTCACTGTCATAGGCACTATTACACTCTTATCAAGAACTTGTTCAGTTTCCACCATAAATACATAAATCTTCATGATCATAGATTTTAGTGACGCCTCACGTCTTTTTTTTTTTTTTTTTGAGGATGGGAAATCATCAAATGACCCCTTTTTTTTTTTTTTTTTTCAGGATGGGAAATCATCAAATGACCCCTCCCGCTCTGGGTGGAGCAGAAGGGAGTGTCAGACTCTTACTGACTAAAACCCACCCGTGTTCCTTCCTTAGCCCTTTATGTACCAGGGCAGCGGTAACCCTTTCGGACGATCCCGCTACCCCGGCAGGCTTCGGCCCTGTCGGGCCCCGTCAACTACGCTGACATCTCTTTGAGGCCTCACGTCTCAAGTGCGAACTGCAATCAATCAATCGGTGCGAACTGGTAAAAATAGTCTGGTGGAAGCTATGCAAAGAGATATAAACGGACGTGAAATCTTATTTGTGAGCGAGGTAACACGGTCTTCTGACTGTAATCAGTTTCTTCCGGTTACTTTGTCTTGTTAGGATATATCATCATTATCATTTCAGCCGAAAGACGTACACTGCTGGACTAAAGCCTCCCCCAAGTATCGATGATTACTTAGATATTTTGTTTCTTTTCCGATTTCATGCATCTAACTGAGCTTTTCGGCTTTTGTCAAAGTCAAGTCAAGTCAAAGTCAAATCATTTATTTGAAATAGGCACATAAAAGGCACTTTTGAACGTCAAAATTAAAATGAAATTGATTCTAGCCGCCCCTTCCAAAAGGTAGTTTTCGTATGGCGAAGAATGGGCCAGAACCGCCGTTACTCTTTTAAAATGTTTTACAATATTTTGCATACATTAATTATATAATTATCTGAAGACGATCCACCTAAAAATAAAATTACTATACCACGATAAGTAAAAGAATTAAAATGGATTAATGAATCCATGACATATAAATTAACTACGTGATAGATACATGGTGCTTACATATTTACAAACATTCAATAAATAAGGAGTAATAAGTCCGGATGTGACTTTAAGTAATTACAGAATGTAAATCAATGTTATAAAAAAAAATAAAGAATACATTATACAATTACATTAGCAACCAGTTTGATTTTGTCTAGACTCTAGAGATTGTCCTATGGAGCAGGACCACCATGTTTCCAAGCATTCTTATCTTGGATAAAATCCTCTAATTTGTAATATCCTTGCTTACAAAGAATGTAATGTCTTTCCCCTGCATCGCTTATTCCTATTGCGGCTATTGCCGTTATCGTGATGGCTATAAGATGAGGGGAAGACCAAAGACACGATGGATGGACTCTCCCCAACCTTCCCATGGCCCTTCTAACACAATGGATGGACTGTGTGAAAGGTGATATGGCTAGAAAGGGGGTGACCTATCGAGATGACGAGTAATAGATAACTAAGGAACAAAAAGAAGATGTTGCGCCGCCACAAATAAATCAGGATATGGGCAATGGAGTGATGATTATCATGAGGCTGATAAAAGTTTAATTATAGTTATAGCATAGTTCTTTAAAGTAATTTGTGATGGATCTCACCATAGTGTGTGGTGTAGTGTGGTGTCACCGTAAGATTGTGAACACCGTTACTTAGTTTATAATTTATCTCGTGAGATTGTAAGCTGTCGATAAATTGTGAACTGCCATACTGATTACACAATATAACGTATTCATTTTCGATAGTTTATAATCTATCCATGTCAAACAAATAATAGATTTTAACAAAACAAATTGAATCGAATGGTGTTGACTGAAAATAATAACAAAACAAGGTCTTCATTAGTGAAGTCCTGATCTCCAATTGACTCCTACCACTTGTCGAGAATTATGTTGTTTGTTGAATTTATTTTTTGCGTTCCCAGATGGTCTATCCAATTAAATGGCCTTAGACAAACACAATTGAGACAAACACTTTTAATGATAGTGATAATTTTCTCACATAATTTTTTTTTATTAGTACAATAATTAATTGCGCAATTTTTTCACTAACTTTTAGAATGTCGCAGCTAAGAGACCCTCACGAAAAAAAAGTACAGTCAAGGAAATTAATTCTATTTTTTTCTTTATGGCTTTTTGCTTTATGGCAATGGGGCCAATGTCGACCATTTTGCCAATGGAAAATGTTAAGAGAAAACGTGCGAAAAAATTCTAATAAAAATAAACCCTAAATCCAATAGTAGGTGGTTGGTTGATGAATAATTGAATTTAATTTGAAAATTGTTAAGCAAATTGATACTTTATGCCCATTTGCCATGTTGTAGGCATTTTAATGACAGTTGTTATTTGAATATACGGCCAAATTAAGTTGACAGTCAATTTGCAGAACCATTAATTTCTCTAACTAATTAATTAGGTAATTTTTTTATTTCTCTAATTTTACGTTTAAAAGTGTTGTAAAATTGCTTAGAAATGGATCAACACATACAAATATGTAGTTCGGTCTTCGATCTATGACTCTGGACATAGCTTCTACCCCCATTTTAATCACGACATCTTACAAGGATTTTTCTCCCACCCACAGGTATACTAACACGGGATACTAAATCTTGTGTTACGCAATTAGGGTGCAGAATTGTGCCGGGAATTGCACGACACGTGAACGCACTTTTCGTATTCAATGAAGATGCATTGTGAATGTGTGCGTGCATTAATCGACTATTGTATGTAGAAGAGAGTCTATAACCTGCAATACATCATTATCTGCTGTGGCGGTCCTTAGCGCTTTATCACACGTAGGTATAGAGTTTCAGCATGCATCTAGTTGATGCTCGTTACCGACTAGACTGCGACCCACGCACTTGGATGCCGACACTCCGCCATCCAGACATAATGCAGTGGTGGCCTTGCGACATCTTTATTATTATAGCACTCCGAGTCCAATGTACTACTTGTCTCCGAAATATTACACTTTTATTTGAGATGTCACGTTTTTGTGGTTGTGTTTACAATCCTGTGTTACAATCAGTCTCTTCTCTCAGATAGATTTCAATACATTCTTTTACAAAAAGGCGATACGAAATGCTAATATGCATCATAGTCTTTAACCAAAGTGTGAACACTTTGGGTAAGAACTGTCCGTGGTAAAAGACACGATCAAGCCCTCTAACACGCCGCCGGGGCTGCGGGTTGTTCGAAAGAGATACCGTGGCCCCTGGCACAGGCAACTGAAGGAACACGGGTGGGTTTTAGTCAGTAAAAGTCTGACACTCCCTTCTGCTCCGCCCAGAGCGGGAGGAGTCATTTGATGATTTCCCACCCAAAAAAAAAAAGCCGTCTAACACCTGTGCTGTGATTGCACTCACTGATTTGTTTTCTTCTTAGACTGATATTGTACCTATATTTTGATGGTACTTTTAGTGTATTCATGAAATTTTGACGGTAATTCAAACGATTTGACATTAATTTCTCTTTTGCATTATAATTTCATAAGATGGCTGACTGTGAGTGAGTGGAAGTCGGGGCTCTGGCTTCAAGCACTCTCGTCACCCAACATAGGCACTATGTTGGGTGACACCCCCTTCCGGCTCGCTATCTGTCTGCGTTTGGGCGCTCCTTGTGGGACTCCGCATCGCTGTCAGTGCGGTGATGCTGTCGACTGCCTCGGACACCATGGCCTATCCTGCAGTAGGAGCGCAGGTCGGATACCACACGCCAGCATTAATGATATCATCCGACGTGCTCTTGTCACCGCCGGGGTGCCCGCTATTTTAGAACCCTACGGCCTGGCACTCGACGATGGGGAGAGACCAGACGGAATGACCATAATACCCTGGAAGTTAGGCAGACCTTTGGTGTGGGATGCAACATGTGTCGACACCCTTACGCCATCCCATCTTCCTAGCATGGTTGGCTGTGCTGGAGCGGCTGCTGCTGGTGCAGAAAACCTCAAACGGCGAAAATATTCCAACCTGATTGGGAGTTATATGTTCGAGCCGTTTGGGGTTGAAACACCAGGGCCATGGGGTCCGAGTGCCCACTTGGTTTTTCGAGATATCGCCAAGCGGTTAGTCGACTCTTCACGTGACCAGTGGGCTGGCCTATTTCTTGGCCAAAAAATTAGCATCGCCATACAACGTGGCAATGCTGCCAGCCTTTTGGGCACTGTTCCTGTTGACAGCGATGCGGACGATTTTTTTTATGCTCTATGATTCTTTTGCTAATTTTTTCACATGTACCTACATATTATTATTATTTTAAATATTAGCTTATACGAGTATAATGTTAATCTTATGTTATGACTACATTTCTTAATTGTTATTTAAAATTTTAGGCATATATAATCAGCCTACACCTAATGTTCCCACTGCTGGGACACATGCCTCTTCTCTTCGAGAGGGAGTGGGCTGTAATCAACCACGCGGGCCCAGTGCGGGTTGGTAGATGTCACATGTCTTCGAATGTGACATGAATTTAAAATTGTAATGTCTTTTGGGTAAATTAAATACAATTTGCATAACCATGTGCCGGTAGAACATGGAGCACTAATATAAAAAAAAAACATCTATGTACTAATTACTGATGTTTGCAAACGAATACATAATTTTATTTGATTTGCAATACCACCATGTTTAGTAGACGTAATATTACTGTTAGATTTCCTAAGGAGTCCAACTTCAAACTCAGATTTCTTATCTTTCCAGTTGTCAATCGGACGAATTTATTGATGCTCTATGATTCTTTCCTTTTTAACCCCCGACGCAAAAACGACGGGGTGTTATAAGCTACTTTTTTAAACTTTAACAGAACGTTAGGCTAATAATTAGAGCGGTCCCCCGATCAAAAAATTTCATACATACTTAAGTAGGGTCATAATTTCAAGGTTATATTTTTCTGTTTATAGGGTTTCACGTTTACTAAATACCTTTTTTGTTACTATTTTTATTATTTTGTGTCGGGGGTTTTTTAATAGCTTTTAAATTTCTTATTGTACCTAAATGAATTTGATGTTATTCCTCACTTAGCAGTTCTAATCGATTCTATACGATGACTACACATGCGTGCTCCGGCAAGCATTAGAATGAATGCCAAAGCACCACTTGAAATCACGTTTGGTCTACATATTCTACAATATATTTAAAGTACTTGAATTATTTCAGCTTTGCTTCTCAACAGTCATGGTTTCTAAACGTAGATATTTTATTTCAAGGCCACGTTCCTAATTAACATTTTAAATCTACCCTTATTGTGCCTTGGCACTGAAATTGTGACTGTGTACGTGAGCAAGAAGTCAAGGACGAGTTCTAAATAAAGACAGACATCATGACAGGCCTAGAGGGTAAGCTTTTTTTTTTTTTTTTTTTCTGGGTGGGAAATCATCAAATGACTCCCAGAAGGAGGGAGTGTCAGACTTTTACTGACTAAAACCCACCCGTGTTCCTTCAGTTGCCTGTGCCAGGGGCCACGGTATCTCTTTCGAACAACCCGCAGCCCCGGCGGCATCGGCCCTAGCGGACCCCGTCAGTTCGTGCTGACAGCTCTTTGAGGCGCGCGTGGAACACAACGCGCCGTCGACCCGGGCCTGGTCCTTACCGAGCTGCCCATAGCTCGCCGCCCGCTAGAGGGTAAGCCTGACAGTGATATTTTCAACGTGTGTGTGTACTTTGTTTGCCCGAACTGGGAAGCGAATCCCACGCTCAACAGTTGCGCTTGCAACCACGACAGTGGAAGAAATTGGCACAACCCAGTTGGGTTTGTTATTGGATTTTCCATTAGGAACTTCTAAATGACAGCCCGGAGTTTGGAAGTGGGCGGTGTGATACCCCGTGCCTCGGAAAGCACTTTAAGCCGTTGATCCTGCGCCTGATACATCTCTGGTCGTGTCGGATTGCTGTGCTATCGGACTATGAGAGGAAATAGTGCACCTGTGTCTGCGCACAGACTTGTGTACTATGATATCTTCCACGTAGAAGGCTGGTCTCCGCTAAGATTGGCCGCTATGGCCGAAATTCGGTCTAGAAGTAATTTTTTTACGTTTTTATTTATTTATTGATATAAAAAAGTTGTACATCAGAAAATTTGCATAACTAAGAATAGAGAATCATTTTTATCTTTTTTTTTTCTTTTTTTTACCTTTGAGTGGTAAATTATCTCTGCCTACTTAAGGCTTACCGGGCGTGTTTGATTGCCGTTTGATCGGACTTACGAGGTATATTCGTGAGTTCGAACCCAGGCAGGTCCTTTACATTACGTAAATAATTTCATCAGCAATACTCTCAAAACGTTGAAGGAAAACATCGTGAGGAATCCGGCATGTCCTAGATCCACCAACCCGCGTGAGCCCACGTTATGGATTATGGCCCATTTTCTCTCGAAGAAAGGAGGCATGTGTCCCAGCAGAGGGAACATTATAGGCTGACTATATGCTTATGCTGTAGGTAAATTTCGTTTGTAGGGTTCGGGGATGGAAGGCAGATTGATTGCGGCAGTTGACACGTATACGATAAATCGATAATTATGATGTCTGTAGTGATGATGATCAAATAAAAGAAAGTTTTATTGTTACTCGAGTTTATCAAGATACTTACCGGTAACGTGTTTACACGTAAACACTCAAAGTTTGAAGTGTCCATTGTTAAAGATGTCTCTTTTTATCTAAATACCATTTGTTTCAATGTTTTGGTCAATTTGACCATCAACAAAACAAACTCTAGAAGAGCTCTTCTAGAGTTTGTTTTGTTGTTGTCTATCAAATTGATCCATGGAGTTTCTTGCCCGTTCTTCTTCATAGGAACATACTACGCTTTGGAATGGGCAACTAGCTTCAACTTTTTGAATGACCAACTCCTATTCAAAAGTAAATTCAATAAATACTCTGAGTTGGAATTTGATGATGGATAACAGTAGTAAGTATGTACCTATTAGGCACGGTCACCAAAGGAGATAAGAAACCAGTGTCGTCGGATATACTCGTAATTAAAGTTTAATCAGAAACCGATGGATGTTTTCGAATAAAATTTAATTTAATTAACAGAAAACAAACAGTTCATTCGAAAACATTCATCTTATCTCTTTTGATGACTACCTACTCGTATGTACATACATACATTAAAAACTAGGAGACAATTCACGATGAAGGTTTCGCTGGGCGATAGGCGGAGTGGATGAAGAAGTTTGCCAGAGTATACAGGAGAGTTTTCTCTAGTACTAGAACAATATGAGGAGTTAGAGAAGAAATCTGCCCTTTTCTTTGTTTTATTGGTAAAGGATTCGACCAGTCAAAGACTGATTAAAAATACTGCATACATAATCGGCATAAAATTTTCCCACTGCTGCTGGGACACAGGACTCCTCTCTGTGAGAGGGAGTGGGCCGTAATGCACCACGCGGGCCCAGTGCGGGTTGGTAGATGTTACATGTCTTCGAATTTTTGGCTGTAGGACATGCCGGTTTCCTCAAGATGTTTTCCTACACCGTTATGAAAGCAGTGGTGATGAAATACTTAACACAAAATAAAGCACCTGTCTGGGTTCAAACCTACAACCTACACTTGTAAGTCGCGGCCGTTATCACTGGGCCACCACATTTATCATTTATCATTTACCGCATGGCAATTATCGATGCGTCTACCATCCGTAGCATTTGCATCAAGAAATTAATGATCCAGTAAAAATAACGGAACGCTGCCGTGTGAACGGGCCGTATGAGTGTAGATATGTAATCGTATGTGTATGGAATCCACAGTACTCACGCGTGTGATTGTAGGCAAATGTTTGTTCAGAAATAGTACCTACGTCTTGTACAGACGCCAGCAGGTGAAGCTACCCGAAACTGTCAAATTTTCCCAATCAATCTTGAACCTTAATATTTGAGGTATAAAGTTAAAAATCTATTAAAAAAAATTGACAGATTGTAGTAACTTGATGTGATGGCGTCTGTACGATACGTTACGTAGTCTATTGGTTACGCTCTGCGTGCCGTCGGATCGGATGTAGGTTTTATTTTTATGACTATACATAGATGTGTAATCTGTGTATCCAGGTTTTGTAGTTGACTATGAATAGATTTTACAATCTCTTCCGTTCCGCGTTTGAGATACTAATTCAGTAGCAACAGATCTTCTTGTGAAAAAGGTCGTTAATTTAGGTCACAGGTGGGCTAATTATTTGGTCTACAGATACTGTTTGTACGTGAGAGATTTATATCTGTAAACGCACCCACTGTTTAGAAGAAATTCTCGGGTTGAGCGAAACTTTAACAGAAAACAAGAAAAATAAGTTGCCAGGAGAAAGCTAGAATTATCTAAAGGTTATCGTTTGTTTAAGTTATTCGGACTACGAAACGCGAGCGTTAGATTTTTCATACCTACTATTTTATTTTCTTACTACGCGCTATGGAAAATGTTATGTTAATCAAGTAGGTACCACGCTTGTGCATGCAATGACCTGGGGGCAGGGTGATTGACATTAGTTAACTGAATAGGCGACATAACTCAATTAATTAGCAAGTGAAGTGGCAAAAGGTTGGAACGGAGCGAACAAAAAACTATGTTTCGTGGGGGAATGAAAATATTGTTCGGAGAAGTAGGAAGCAAAAGTATTCCTTAGGTAAATGAAAAACTTTTACGTGAAATATCTAAAACAATTGATATTTAAAATAAAAATATTGCGGAGGATGGCGTAAATCGAATGGACGATACATATTTATTAGATTATATAGCGATTCTTTGCATTATGGTCCTTACTAGCAGTGCCCTGCGGTTTCACCTGCATAAGTGTCGATCCCGTGGGAATATCGGGATAAAAAGTATCCTATATGTTATTCTGATGTATAAGCTATATTACTGTAAAGTTTCATCAAAATCCAATCAGTAGTTTTTGCGTGAAATAGTAACAAACATCCATCCATCCATCAATCCATCCATCCTCACAAACTTTCGCTTTTATAATATTAGTAGGAGGATTCCGTTAGCTGACTATTAAACTTATTTCTTATCGGCAACTATACATAGTGAAACCTATACAAAAATACCTACCTGATAATAAGGAATAGAACTAAAGATTAGCCAGATGGCAAGGTTAACTCTACATGTTTGTTTAGAGTACGCTGGATGTACAGGGTGCATCCCGGCGATAATTGTGTACCACACTAACAGTAGGAATGGCTTTCATTTTACAGCTAAGTTACATTTATTGCGTTATTTATGTATTGTTGTTGTGCTGACAATTTTTTGGAAATTATGAAGCATTGGATTGAATATCCTTCAAAATGGTTCAGATTGTGATTGATAGTGTATTACGCAATTAGGGTACTGCGGGGTAAATGCGTAACACACTGACAGTAGGAATGGCTTTCATTTTGACAGTTCAACAACATTCATTGCATTATTTACGTCGTTGGGCAGATTTTTTTTCGAACGTATGAAGTAATGGATTAGCAATAACCTTCAAAAAAGTTCAGATTCTGATTAATAGTGTATCACGCAATTAGGGCGCTGGACAACTGACATACTACCAGCTATAGCGATTATGGAAAAGTCAAAAATGCTTGAAACTGACATAAGTTATCGAAAAGCTCATGTCAATTCTGTTGACAGTCATTCTAGAAATACATAACGCTTTCATAGCGAAATTGTCACTAGTGTAGGCCTTCAGATTCATAGAATAAAATATGACTACCATAGATAACATATTTCCACGACGACTACGAAAACTATTTGAATCATTTTGTTTACATGACTTACTAGGTATCGATAATCATGAAGAATAATATATAAGAAGCAATTTGTCACGTATCTTTCATTGAAATTTATGTTTGGCACTCAAACTATTGAAGTCGCTTCAATAGCTATGTCGATGACATGCTAAAGGCATCCATTGAAGTAATTTATTAGTCTCTTTAAAATTCAGTGCAAAAGGTGGCGCGAGGAAAATACATCGTATGTTGGGTCATTCAGTGCTTAGTTGAAAGGACATTTAAGCGTAGATAATTAAATGCCGAAGATGATAGACATAATTTTAATACTAGAAATAAAGATAAATTAGATCAACCTTTTTTCAGATTATCTAAAGTACATACATCTTTTATGGGGTACTGTGTTAAATGTTACAACAAAATACCTTGTGAAATATTGCAATTAAATGAAAGAAAATTTAAAACTTATATTAAAATTACACTTTGTAAGCAAGGATATTACAAATTAGAGGATTATATCCAAGATAAGAATGCTTTGAAACATGCTGGTCTTGCTCCATAGGACAATCTCTAGAGTCTAGACAAAATCAAACTGGTTGCTAATGTAATTGTATAATTTATTCTTTTTTTTTTTTTTTCTTTGACATTGATTTGACATTCTGTAATTACTTGGGGTCACACCCGGACTTATTACTCCTTATTTATTTATGAAAATCGTCTACGTTTGGAATGTTTGTGAATATGTGAGCACCATGTATCTATCACATAGTTGATCTATATGTCATGGTTACATTTATCCATTTTAATTCTTTTACCTATTGTGGTATAGTAATTTTATTTTTGGGTGCATCGTCTTCACATATAATTATATAAATAATGTATGCAATATATTGTAAAACATTTTAAAAGAGTAACGGTGGTGTTTCTTGCCCATTCTTCTCCATACGAAAACTACCTTTTGGAAGGGGCGACTAGAATCAATTTTATTTTAATTTTATTTTTGACGTTCAAAAGTGCCTTTTATGTGCCTATTTGAAATAAATGATTTGACTTTGACTTTGCCTCACTGCGATACCTCGCGATCGCGGTTTAGCTTGCTACCTCGATGTCACCTCCATTTAAAACAAATGCATGCGAATGGACACGCACGCACATGCCGAAGGATACCTCACTGCGATACATCGCGGACTGCTTGGGGGTTACCTCAATGCCTGGCATCTGCGTTCATGTCTATCAGCATGCTTGTTTTAGATGGAGGTGAGTGACATCGAGGTAGCGAGGAAAAAAAAAACAGTAACGGTTTAAAATCATGTGGTTAAATTATGGTTACAGTTTGTGGGTCGATGTCCCTACCACCCTGTATAATTAGAAAAAGGCACTAGATGGTTTGGCCGAATAACCTTCATAAACTGCATTAGGTGTTACAAAAGCCAGAATCAAAATAAGGCGAAAAAGAACAGTGTGGCAGAAATGACGACATCAACGTAAATATTACGACAGCCACAATCACGATTATGAATTACACGTAACCTGAAACCTGCGCGAAATGACGTCACACGTGATAAAGACAAAATGCAGTTTATTAAATTAACTTTTTTATTGGGCGTACCAATTGTATTGTGTTCGTTGTAACCGACAGCGCATGAAACTTGTGTTTTGCTTACAATTCATGCTATTGATGTTGCAAATAACCGAAGAGATCTTACATAGCATGTTATGTATTGGGTTTTCTCGTTCCTTTTGAGAGGACCGAGTTTAACCTGTATAAGTAGGTATAACCTTAGGACCTTCTGCTAGTACAAGTAGTGCTCCATGACGGAGCACTACTTGTCGTTGTGATCTTGTTGTCCTAACTGCAATCATCTACAGTCTCCTTTTATTTTTCGTTGCTTGTATATATAGTATGTATGTACATATTTATGTATCTATAATTTTGGATATGTATATATTTGTGTATCTATTTTAGTGTATTGGATACATAATATTTGCACCAACGACAGTCCCATTTTATGTCAAGGAAAATCACTGTCCATTCTAAGGTTGCCTGGAAGAGATCGCAGTAATGCGAAGGAATAAGGCCGCCCAATGTATATTTTGTAGTGTGTCATGTATTTTATAAGCTATGTATTTTTGTGGTGTACAATAGAATAGAATAGAATACTCTTTATTGTACACCATACAAATGACAGAACATAAATATATACAATTTTACAAAGGGTGACACAATAGGCGGTCTTATCGCTAAGAATGATCTTTTAAAGACAACCTTTGGATGGATTAAAAATTAAGGAGAGACAAATATAGTAGATAGTCTGTGGTGTACTATTTACATTATACTATTAATAAATACATAAAGTATATTTTACTCATCTAAATAAATATATAGATATAATAACAAACATGAAACAAGAGCAAAGAAAATAAATAATAATAATAAATAATAATGAAAATTTTTAAGGAGAGAGGAAGTGCTTTTTTATCATAATTTTGAAAGCGGACAAAGATTGAGCACGCCTTACCGACACGGGCAAGTCATTCCATAACCGTACTGCTTGAACAGTGAAAGATTTGTCAAAGAAACGGGTGGAATGCATCGGCATCTCTAGTCTCAGGTTTTCCGATGACCTCAGATATATATTATGTGTGTCATAAAGGAACTCGAAACGTTCTTTAAGATAAGAGGGGGTTTTAGGATTAAACAAAATACTGTAAAGCTGAAATAAGATATGAGAAAAAAGTATATACGTGTGTACAATAAAGTATATATATAAAAAAAAAGACCTTATAACTTTATGACCTTATAGGTGATCCTTAGCAGAATGTTATGTTCCCACATGATTCCTCTCTCTGAAAGGGAGTGGGCCGTAATCTGTTACGCGGGCCCAGTGCGGGTTGGTTGGTGGATGCCACATGTCCTACTAATCCTACCTAATATTATAAACGTGAAAGTTTGTACGGATGGATGGATGTTTGTTACTCTTTCACGCAAACACTACTGAACGGATTTGGATGAAATTTGGCACACAGATGGCTTAACCAGGACTAACATCTAGGATACTTTTTTATCCTGATATTCCCACAGGATCGAAACTTATGTGGGTGAAACCGTGGGGCGCAGCTAGTATTATAAACGCGAAAGTTTGTATGGATGGATGGACGTTTGTTACTCTTTCACGCAAAAACGACTTAACGGATTTGGATGAAATTTGGCATACAGATAGTTTATAACCAGGATTAACACACAATATCATTTTTATCCCGATTTTCCCACGGGATCGAAACTTATGTGGGTGAAACCGCGGGCCGCAGCTAGTCTTTCATATTTTGGTTCCAGAGCATGCCGTTTACTTACGATGTTTTCCTTCACCCTCTTTGAGAGCAGTGGTTACGAAATAAACTACACTAAGTAAAGTATAAAGGAAAATATATAAAAAATATAAATATATAAAAATATACCTTATGTAAAAGTACTATGATCTTGGACACCAGTTTCTGACGGTCAAGGAAAATATTGCGAACGCGTCCGTCATCGCAAATCAACGTTGAGCAAGCGTGGATATCAACGTTACTCGTATATGGTTTTATGTATTAAAAGAAAATAATCATTATGAACTGCAGTGAAACAGTAGTTTATTGGCTGCTATGGTTTTTGTTTGTACTGTAATCGGGTTAGTAGATCACACAGAAAAATTCGCTATACCATTGCACTTTTTTTCCAGTTATTTAATTAAAATTATTTTTCGTAGAAGTTCATACCTGTTTACAATTGAATGTAACTATTCCGGTTATTTCATTGTAGATCCAGAGAGGCAGTGGTAGCCCAGTGGTAATGGCCGCGACTGACGAGTTGTAGGTCGTAGGTTCGAACCCAGACAGGCGCTTTACTGCAAAATATTTCATCACCACTGCTCTCAAAACGGCGAAGGAAAATATTGTGAGGAAACCGGCATGTCCTAGATCCAAAAATTCGAAAACATCTGACATCTACCAACCCGCACTGAGCCCACGTGGGGGATTATGGCCCATTTTCTATTGCAGATAGGAGGCCTGTGTCCCAGCAGTGGGAACATTATAGGCTGATTAAATGCATTGTAGATCCCGGAAAAAATACTATCTTTCTATCTCTTCCTGCCCTTGTCCCATATTACTTGGTGTCGGCACAACATGTTTTCATCTTCCATTCTCACCTGTCAACCGTTACGCTATCATTCACTCCCTTCTCTATCATATTATTTCTCACAGAACTATCTACTACTACCACTACCTATCATGCTTTTATTGATGTCGTAAAAACTTCTGGTTGTATCAGGAGAACAGCAATCTTAGGGGCAATTCTCGTAATTTTATGAACGTTCACAGTCAGAAAGCCAATTTTCGTAATTTAATACGTTCAAATCTAGTCGCAGTCTCATCTCGGCGACAAACAAATGTCAAACATTTGTCAAAATGTAGGAAAAGTGGTGGAATTTTTGACAGATTGAGACTGAGATCAGACTGTGAACGTTCTTAAAATTACGAGAATTGCCCCTCTGATCTCAGTCTCAATCTGTCAAAAATACTTCGGACTTCCTTACATTTTGACAAGTTTTTGACATTTGTTTGTCGCTGAGATGAGACTGCGACTAGATTTTGAATGTTTTAAATTACGAGAATTGGCCTTCTGATTCTAGCATTTTAACCTCCTGTGTGCATAATCAGCTTGGTGATAAGAACAATGTTCCCAATTAATATTGCCAATGTCCTGCGAGGTAATTGCGTAACACATCAGTAGTAGCAATGGCTTTCATTTTGACAGTTCAACAACATTCATTGCGTTATTTACGTTGTGGAGCAGACACATTTTTGAACACATGAAGCAATGGCTAAGCAATATCCTTGAATGTGTTACGCAATGTGGGTGCTGGACAGTCAGCCTCGTTAAATTAGCATGCAAGCAGGTAGCTTACTAAAATAACCGTGTTCGAAAAATGCATGCTTTTGTCTCATTGTTACTTTTATATCATGCTAAATAGCATCGCTATGGACGTCATAGTAGGTTCATAATTAGTCATTCATTACTGCTACCGACAGTCATTTGTTTAAACATTAAAGGTTCAAAGTTGATATTTGATAACATGTTACGTTATCATGTTTGAATAAACTGTATGTTTTTTTTTATCATTGTTTCTGTAGTGACGTACATTTTTGTATATTTGGTTATGAATAGTTATTTATGTTTTTGCTTATTGGTGGGTTTTCCAAGGCTACTAAATTTGTCTTGTCTTATTTTATATTAAACTAGTTTCTGCCCGCGGCTTCGCTCGCGTGGATGTCGGGAATTATCCCACGGGAACGAGCTGCCAGGATAAAAAGTATGTCTTTCCCCAGGATGCCATCTATCTCTTTGCCAAATCAGAAGTTCAGTGGTTTAGGTGTGAAAATGTAGCATACAGTTTCAAGTCAATCCTCCTCTTAAAAATCGAATTACCCCTTTTTGCCACACAAACTTCAACACCCCTAAATCCCTCTTTGAGGTGTAGCTTTGAAAAACTTATAATTATAAACTTTATTACTTACTCAGGCGAGTATTGTTGAAAAGTTTCAAGTTTATTAACTTAATGAAGAAGATTATTCATATAAACTGTATCCCCCGCTTTAAACCCCCACAGGGGTGCAATTTAAAAAAATCGTTTGGGATGTATTCATAACTGGACTCAAAGATTATTTATATTAATTTTCGAGTTAATCAAGCCATGCAGTAAAATCCTCCCCTGTAAAATTGACTACCCCTTTTCAGCCCGTCAGGAGTAATTTTCGAAAAACTTTGATAAATATTATTCTTTACTTTCGATCATAGGTATAAATACTTAGTTTCGAGATAACCGGACCGCGCGCTAAAATTCTTCCATATAAATTTGAAACCCCCCAATCCCCTTTTTAGGGGGTAGTTTAGAAAAACATAAAATGGCAAACTTCATAATTTACTTTGATTAGTATTGGTGCCAAGTTTCAAGTTTATTAACTCAAGGAATAAGAATTTTCATACAAACAAAATCCCACCATTTCACCCTCGTATGGGTGGGATTTAAAAAAACCCGTTCTTAGTGGATACTCTAGGACCAGCGGTTTAGGCTGTGCGTTGATATATCAGTCAGTCAGTCAGGACTTTGAATTTTATATACATATATATATATAGAAGATATAGATTAGAAGGTAAATATAAATGTTTTCATAGGTTTTTCCTGTATAGAAATACGAACATAATAATGTATAAATAAAGCATGACTTTTAAAATACAATTCATTACAAGGTTTGCAATTATAAAAAAATATATTAAACAGACTGATATTCTACAAACAATCCTAAAAGAACCAAACAGACATTTGCAACAATTTTTCCCATAACACTTTTATTACCTACCCCGACTTCAGAAATTGAAACTACTGAAATTAAAATACAGTAATTATTTTACTCTAAAAATATTACCAGCTAGTTATTAATTCTATAATTCAGTTTTATTAGATAGATTTCTAATAGAGCCAGCTGTTTGCCAAAACAATCGCAACCGAACCGATGCGACTCCAAGCGTAAGTTTTAGTAGGTACCTAATCTTTCGAGTTTGGCAGCGATCAGGCTATACATTACTGAGAATGATCTTCTGCCGTGATCTTGGACCAATCGGCTGTGTAGTTGTTTGCGGTATTCACTTGTATGATTTGTATGCCAAATATAAATCGCAATCAAACAATCTAATGGGTGTGTAACTGTCCTTTGTAATCAGCCTATAATGTTCCCACTGTTGGGACACAGGCCTCCTCTCGGTTAGTGAAAGGGAGTGGGCCGTAATCCACCACGCAGATGTTACATGTCTTCGAATTTTTGGTTTTAAGACATGCCGGTTTCCTCACGAAATTTCCTTCACCGTTTTGACAGGTCAGACCAGTTTAGTGGTGGTGAAATAAAAAACTGTCCCTAAAGGCCTCAACTCAAACCAATTCATATAGAGAATAAGCTAAACTTTTTGTTAAAAAGAAAATTGTTTGCAATGCTGGCTGGAAACAACTAGAAAAGTTATTAAAGTAACGAACTGGAAACATTTCTAAGATGGAATTCCCAAGGTTCCATTGGGGTGGTTTGTCGTTTGTTTTTAAATGTTTTCATACAAGCTGCCTTTTGACTTAGGTAGATACTCTTTTATAGCCTATTGCAGTTTAAATAACCTGCAAAATAAATGCCGTGAACCCAGACAAAATTCACGACAAGCCAAACAAGTGACTAACAAAACTATTATAGCGCGATCTAACTTCCAGAGTGTCATCTCAGATCTCATATCGTGTCAGCGGACGGCGATAGTTCAGCACTCGAACAGTTTTGACGGCCGGTCGTCCACGGAGGGAAGAATTAGCTCAGGCAGTCAGGCCCAATTCCCAGGCAGACTTGCAACGAGACGTTAGGCATTGTATTTTTACATTTGGACTCCATCCAAATAGTACTCCCGAGTTATCAAAAATTCTAATTCCCATTGATACGGACGCATACTGTTAAACACTAACTAATAAGGCGGTCTTGAATTTAGTTAAAGTTATTTTGCTACCATTATTCTGTTGCCCTATTAAATAAATCAACACTAAAGTTTCGAAAGGTCATCGTGTCTGTTTAGTGTTATTGATAAAATAACATCGTTAGCAGAATTAAGTATTTCGTTCTAATAAATATAATTTTCACGTGTAGTGATGGGACTTACCGGTGACCGTTTATCACTGAACTAGTATTTTTGTCACTTTAGTTCACTGGGGGTGTTATTTTTTGTTATATTGTTGTGTGTTCGTATATAGTTCGGTACATCACGTAACTTGGCGCGTTGCCGGCCGGACGAGCGGTGCGCTCGGTCGTGTCGCGACTACTGCAGCGTTTGATTGTATACCTACCTTTGTAGGGCTGGGAAATAGAGGATTTTGTCGGATATCTATTATTTTGTTTGAATAGGAATTACATTTTTTGGAACAGTAGTAGTTTAGAAAAGTGATACTTTATGTTTATCTTACAAAATAAAACACACAAAAATTTTTACTGGTAACAGCGTATTTAATACCTCTTAACTTAGTTTTCTTATTTCATTTGATTATCAAAGCAGATGAACTATGTTGCATTTTGCCACATTTGAGATGCTTTGAGATTTGATTTGAGACACTAAATAATCACATTTAAATTGTAAGTTCAAGTAACATGTCAAGCTTATGCAATAGGTACCTAGCTACTATACACTACTCTACATCCCTACTACTACAACTCTGCATAAAGTTATCATGCGAATAGGAAAATCATCATAATAATAATTATAAAATTTTCAGGTCTACCGTGATTGTGGGCCAGTCCTTTAAGAAAGAGTCCAGCTCATCCCGCGATCTCTTTATAAATTTAAGGCTGTTAGCTTATAAATGCGACGCCTTCAGGCTAGGTGGAGCGACGATCTTCGCAGGCTGGCTGGTAGCAGCTGGATGAGAGTTGCTGAAAACCGGGTTGAATGGTGTGCAATAGGAAAGGTCTATGTCCAGCAGTGGACTGCTATATGCTGATGATGAGCTTATAAATGAAGTACTTAAATATCTTGTTTGAAAATAAACATTAAATTAATAAATCGTATATTTTATTTTCTTATCCGTAATCGCAATGAGCATGTCACATCCCTACGTCCGTCAGTTCCACGGAGCAAGTGGCAACCGTGTGCCGTCAATTTAACTAATATAAAATAGGAGAATGTGCGTCCGGTGATCTCATGATACTCATTATCATCCGTGGATGACCTATTTCGAGCCGTTACTGGCAAAACAAATGAATTTAGCAACAAACAACTGTGATGCTTTTCTCCGGAAAAGAACGGCCGTTATATTGTAGTCTGGGCTGTAAGGAATGACATAAGATATGGTCAAGTTCAAGAGCAATTTGCTCTAAGTACATTTAATATCTACTTATTACATTGTCTGCGACTAAGGGAGAAACGCATGGGCGTAGCTGGGGGTCATGTCAGGTTTGTAGACTGGGTTTGGCTCTACATTAGATCTGATAACTTTTTAATAGTGAAAGCGTTATTTAAGTCTTAGCAGCCTACTGTGCATGAAATGTTTTTGGTGGGATTAATTATTTATTACGAGATGTAATTTATAATCCCTCATTAGATGACTGTGGTTAGTTAAGCTGGAAATCTGCCCCTCCTAGACAAAATCCCTAGGTACACCAATGGGAAACGTACCGCATCCGGCGTTGGTTGCTCTTCGTTTACGTTTTCAAGCTGTTGCAGCAAAAAAATAAAATAAAAAAAAAACTGTAGGTACCCTTTTCCTCGGAAAATCGAATTTAGAAAAGAAAAGTGAAGTTTTTACTCAGAAAAACTTCACTTTCAATTTTAGTCTGGCTGAAAATAATGACATATTATAAGATACGGTCAAGTTCAAGTCGGTTCAAGTGCATTTTGCTTTGTAATTATTACATAACTCATTGTCATGACTGTTGACTTCTAGAGGGAGACCAAAGTCAGACACAAAAGCTTCTGACTTCTATTTTTTGCCCCACACTATGAATTTCTCCTGTATCGTGGGTGCGTTTACAAACATTTAAACTCACATACACAAACAGCCAGACCCGGAACAACTACTTGTAGGCCATACAAATATTTGTTCCGTGCGGGAATCGAACCCGCGACCCGCAGCGCAGCAGTCAATCGCTTAACCACTGCGCCAACCGTGCCGACAAAGCGCCGTGCTTTGGTCTCCCAAAGTCAGAAACGTTTGGCAGAATCGGGCGTTCATGTTATATTTTATTGTACGGTCAGTAACAGAAGTGAGGAGCTCGTGACTAAATAATAACATCTGCACAGGGCCCCAAGACTTGGGGTCTGCTATTTTTTATAAATTCATCAATCCAACACGATCCCATTGTCATTTTGCTAAAAGTTCGTAATCGCTAAATTCTAATGGTCGATCATTGGTCGGTCAATGGTCTCGTAATAGAATTGTGTCATAATGACATTGTCGTATTGCCATTATTATAAAACCCGATTTTCGAAAAACTACTACTAAATTTGAACATTTATTCATGCCAGATTTCATTTATTATTTTTACATAAAACACTAATAAATAATTAGTTTTTATGCAATCTGAAGTAGTAAGAAGTTTGTAAATAGCAAAAAACATTAAATTTTTGTATACCGCGGATAAATTGGAAACTATACAGTTCAATAATATTTTATCTGTTTAGCTGTCAAAGTCAAATGTGACAATACTGCTTACTGACGTTTATTTGTTTTTATTTCTAGCGGCCGGTGTTTTGAATTTATTTTTATTTTAGTGTTTTAATTAGATTTTCGTTTGTACCATACCTATATTTAAATTATCTTTACTAGTAAAATGTCGTCGCTTTCGATTTAGTAAATACAGTATAGGTCTAGTTCGGACTTCTTATATTAGTTTTTCCGTAAAATAAACACCCACTTTCGGCACCACAACAAAATAGCGGGCTGATCGCGGAGGTTGTGTAACTGGCTTTCGAGCAGATCGGCGAAATCACGCGCAAGATATATTAGAATCATATACCATAGAATCATATAATCATAAATCTTTGCGCCGGAACAGATAGTTTCGCTACTATTCCGCTTGTCGTAAAACGGATAGGAAGCCTTTAATTATTTATTTTATACAAAATGGTGCTAATTAGGTACCTATGCAATATAAAATGATAAAATGTATCATTAATGTAATTTTTGCACTTTTTTAGTTCTACAATGAATAAAAACACAAACACGATACTCGTCGTAACCAATTAAAAGCATTGACTGCACAATGACGTTCTAATGGTAGGTCACTGATCAAAGGAACTGTCAAAATTTTAGCAGATTACTGCCTAAGTCAGTCATTCATTTGTCATTATGTACGAGATTACCATTCTATGCCATTTCTTTCAATGGAGTGTCAGTGGTTGACCACTGGAAAGTCATAATGACGCCATTGTATTAGTAGATTACCAAACTTGTCAAAATCAGCAATTATGAAATCAATGATAGAGCATTCTGACACTATTGTAATAGCAAACTTGAGGCCCAGGTCGATCGATCAGGTTAAGCTACGCTTGCCACGGTATGTCAGTGGATGGGTTACCATCTTTACATACCGAGACCCCTCCGTGCCTCGAAAAGCACGTTAAGCCGTTGATCCCGGCTGGCATTCGTCGATCCTGGACAACCGGTATGGGTAGTTAGAAGCCCGAAAGTCTAACAACCAGTCTTACCAAAGGGTATTGTATTACCCAGTAACTGGGTTGTGGAGATCAGATAGACAGTCACTCCATGTAAAATAGTGGTATTCAGCTGCATCCGGTTAGACTGGAAGCTGACCCCAACATAGTTGGGAAAAGGCTAGCCAGAAGATGGTCAACAACAGAAGTAGCAGACGGAAGGTACTTTTACTTGTGATCTAAATAGACCCAAATAATTTATACACTACTTATCAACATTTCAGGAAGAAGAAGATAATAAGCTAAGAAATTGTATTATCTTAGGCCTGATTTTTCAAATGCCAGATAACTTTTATTCCTGGAATAAAATTGACGTCTGACAGTTTTTGTATGGAAGAACTGTCAAAAATTCCAAATTATTCCTCCGATAAAATTATCTGGCGTTGGAAAAATCAGCCCTTATGTTACAACCATAGATATAAGAAATAAGATTACAACCGTACCATTTTTATAAACTTTTTATTAGCTTGCATCGATCGTATGTTTATAATGTTGTTTATGTTTATAATGTTGTTTATTTTGAACTGAAGTGTGTTTATCGACTTTTTTGATTGCCCTTACTTCACCCTTTTACATACCTACATAATTACCATAATCAGTATAATGTTCCCACTGCTACAAAACAGGCCTCCTCTCAGTGAGAGGGAGTGGGCTGCAATTCACCACGCGGTGTGGGTTGGTACCTAAATGCCACATGTCTTCAATGTCTTTTTGGTACGGTTCTAGGACTTGCCGGTTTCCTCACGATGTTTTCCGTCACTATTTTGAGAGCAATGGTAATGAAATTGTTAACACAAAGTAAATCGCGTCTCTGGGTTCAAATCCACGACTTACAACTGGTATGTCGGGGCCATTACCACTGAGCCACCACAGTTCCTCACTTCAACAACAACAATTTTTGTTTTTTTTTTTTTTTTCTCTTCTTTCTATCCGAAGTAGAAATAGATACGATGGTAGTACTTCCTCTAACCCCAAACAAAGAGCTCTACCACTACTTTCCATCACCATTTTGAGAGCAGTGGTGATGAAATAATTTACACAAAGAAAAGCGCCTGTCTAGGTTCAAACCTACGACTTATAACTTGTAAGTCACGGCCGTCCCCACTCAGCCACCACTGCTCTATACTATAAAGGTCTATGCACACAGCGGGCAGGGCGGGGCGGGACGGGACGGCGACGCGGCGCTGGCGCGGCGGTAGTGTTCACTCTGCGGGCGCGATCACGTCCCGTCCCGCCGCGTCTTTCTTTCATCAAAAAAGATGTTGAGCGATTCAGACATGGAAACGCTATTGCTCATAGTTGCGCTAGCTAAAAAAAAACAACGTAAACGGAAATGGGTGCATGAAATAAATCAAAAACGCGCTCGCGTCGCGGCACGCCCCGCCGCGGCCACTTCTGACTTGTATTGCCCGCTCGGCGCGGCGGCGCGGCGGCGGAGCGCGACGGTTACCGTCGCGTCGAGCGGGGCGGCTCTGTGCGTCGTCCGTACATTACAACTGCTCAGCGTCGGGTCGCCGTCCCGTCCCGCCCCGTCCCGTCCGCTGTGTGCAGAGACCTTAAGTAACATAATTATCAGATCGTTTGATTATTATTTTGTCAAGATGCGTATCTTAAGTAGGTACTCCTCCATGTGGCCTACGACGCATTTCCTACGGCTATAACAATGGGTCACTTTGTATGTAAATTGCTAAGGGAATCATATCAATTATAATAAGTGCGAACTGTACCTACATACATCATTATAGCCCTTTTTTTTTTTGAGGAATCGAAATCATCAAATGAACCCTCCCGCTCTGGGTGGAGCAGAAGGGAGTGTCAGACTCTTACTGACTAAAACCCACCCGTGTTCCTTCCTTAGCCCTTTATGTACCAGGGCAGCGGTAACCCTTTGGGACGATGCGGGATCATCTTTATAGCCCTAACACGTGCTTGATGATTGCTACATGCTACCCCATTATAGAGCAGCGGGGTGATCGCGTAACACACTATCAGTAGCAATGGCTTCCACTTTGACAGTTCAACAACATTCATTGCGTTATTTACGTTCGTGAGCTGACAAATTTTTCGAACATATGGAGCAATGGATTAGCTATATCCTTCAAAATGATTCAGATTGTAATTTCATTTTGACGAAATCAAGTCTACCTTTCCTTTCCTTTTCTTTGAAATTAGTAAGCAAAGTTTAACTTTAGGTACAGAAAGACGCAGTTTTTACGAAATAAAATCGAATATAATATTTTACGGCCATACCAGACGCTTGTATGACCATAAATTATTATATTCGTCCAAAAAGCATTACAAGATTGTTTATCGATATGCTAATCACGCGTAATCACGTATCGCAATCTGAAAGTCAAGGTAAAAGGTATTTGAGGGCGGGGATACCCCAGCTCGCCGCCCGGTAAGGACCAGGCCCGGGTCGACGGCGCGTTGTGTTCCACGCGCGCAAAGAGATGTCAGCACGAACTGACGGGGTCCGCTAGGGTCGATGCCGCCGGGGCTGCGGGTTGTTCGAAAGAGATACCGTGGCCCCTGGCACAGGCAACTGAAGGAACACGGGTGGGTTTTAGTCAGTAAAAGTCTGACACGCTCTTCCGCTCAGCCCAGAGCGGGAGAGGTAATTTGATGATTTCCCATCCAAAAAAAAAAAAAAGGGCGGTTATACCCCTGAAAGGACCCAACGTAAATGTTACTAGTATCAAAAAATATATCTTGGTTTTGTTTATGGATAGGCACCTACTGATTTATCTGCTTATCAGCACTCGTTGATAAGGGCTTTGATTGTTTTTGAGTAGATAATATATTTGGTTGCGTGATTGTGGCGTGATCCTAAATGTATGTTAGGTTAGGTAAGGCTTTGCGTTGTCCGTCGAAAAAGATTTTAGTTAGGTACCTATAGCTATGAGAATATAGTGAATGAGAGAAAGCATCGTAAGACACCGATTTATAAAAAAAAAAACAAAATAATAGCAAAAAAAAAAAGTCAAAATCAAAAAGCATTGATTGAAACTAGGCTGAGAATCAGTACTTGTTGAACGACATAAGACAGCCCCCAGAACGTCCGCCCTTCACCACTTCCTAGTGCTTCAACTGGGAAGAAGTGGTGCAACCAACTCCCCAACAGTACAGATGTCTGTTCAGTTAGAAGAACTTCATTCTATACAAATTTAAATTCAAATTCAAATTCAAAATAATTTATTTGCTAATATGGGTAATTACATAAAGTTGTTAAAATAGAAAAGAGTTCAGCCATATTACGCCTTGAAGCATGCAAATCTCATATTCATATTTCATATTTCATATTTATTTATTTGCGTACCATAATGTGTATACAGGTGTTACATAAGGCTTAAAGCTAAAGGAACAGTTATGGACCCTGTTAGGGCACAGCAACATTTAAGGTATAATTAAACTTTGAAAAATACAAATTAAAAATTAAATTAAAATTAAAATTTAAAAACATAAAAAATAACATAACACTTCTTATAAAATCGTAACATTTATAGTTTTTAAAGTCACTAATTTAAAAACTACTTTCAATATTTATATTTTAGAAATTATTTTAAGTTTTATGAGATCATAATAATATATTTTCTGTTGTATCTAAGTATTCAAATGTATAGTATAGTTCGAAATTATCATTATATTAATATTGTTATTTAATTATGGTATATTATTTATGTATTAATATTATAATTATATATTTTTTTTTTTTTAATGTTCGGTGTTTAAGAGAGGGGATAATTTTATTTTGGAATTGATTTGTCATCTAAAAACTCTTTTACTGAATAATATACCTTGGATTCCAGAAGTTGTTTACATTTATTAATAAATATATGTGTTTTATTTAGTTCTCTAATGTTATTCGGTAATTTATTATAAATTTTTATGGACATAATTAAAGGGCTGGTTGAGTGCATTTTGAGTCTGGATTGAGGTTTGTTTATTTTGTTTTTGTTATGTCGCAAGGTGTATCTTGTTTGTGTTTCTTCGCAATAAGTGTAAAAATCTGGGTGTTTTCTGACAAATTTACATATTTCCAAGATATATAAGCAAGGGAGTGTGAGTACCACAAACGACGAAGAGAGGAGTGATGCGGGGTCGGAGTCCGACGCCGCATCTGGAGGAGGGAGCACGGGAGGCTCAGTGAGCCCTTGCCGTGTCCAGGAGATGGCCGCTGCAAAGAGAAAGGCACAAAGCAAGCGGCCAAGGTCAGTGGACGGCCAGGGGTCGTCCTCTGACTGGGAGCTGGCTTCGGCCAGGAAGATCCCCACTAGTAGGCGGGGAGGAGCCCGAGAGCGAGGCATAGGGAGGGGGCTCACTGCTCGGGAGGCGGCGGAGAAAGCGGAGGAGCCCGCAAAGGAGGGGGGTTCTGGTCGCGCGGTCGCATCAGAAACCTCAAGCGACGAGGCGGCTGAGGTAGGCGGCCCTGATGTGGACCGCAAAGAGAGGTTTGCGGCGGTCGTGGAGGCCGCGATCCGGGACGTGGCCCTGAAGAAGTTACAGACTTCTAAAAACAGGGCCATAGTCTCGGCCAAGGCCTCCATCATGGCGGCAGTGGAGGCAATCCACCTCGGGCCCCCGCCGGACGTAACATCCGAAATGCGGGCGGAGGTGGCCCGCTTGACGGCTGCCATGGAGCTCCTCCGAAAGGAGAACGAGGAGCTCCGAGCGGACCTGGCCGGGCTGCGAGCAGCCGGCACAGCGCAGGTGACACCACCAAGCCAGCCCGTGCCGGTGGAGAACCAGGTCCTGAACCTGGTTCGGCAGGAGCTGGCGACCTTCCAGGCGCGGTTCGCCGTCCTGGAGGGTATAGTCCTGCGCCCCCCCTTGGCGGGTAGGATGGACCCAGGGCCGAAGAAGGCGGCCTCGTACGCGGCTGCTGCCGCCCCTAAGCCCGGGCCGTCTGGCCGGGCACAGGCGCCGGCCAAACCGGCGTCGGCTAGAGGAGCCCCGGCGCCGGCAAAACCGACGTCGGCTGGTGGAGCCTCGGCGCCCAGAGCCTACGCCTCCCCAAAACAAATCTCCCACGACCAACGCCGAGTGGCAGGTGGTCGGGGAGAAAAAGAAGGCGGCCAAAGCGGCCAGGAAAAAGGCACAGAAGAGGCGCCGCAAGGAGCGAGCCGTTGCGGCTAGGCTTCGCTCCCCTAAGACCGCGGCTGTAGTTATTACGCTGCAGCCGGACGCGGTTAAGAGGGGGGTGACCTATCGTGACGTGCTCACCAAGGCCAAAGCGACGGTGGATCTCCAGGAGCTGGGGATCACCGGAGGCCTCCGGCATAGGGTGACCGCCACTGGTGCCCGCATGCTGGAGATCCCCGGTGCGACGAGTGGCCCCACCGCTGACGCCCTGGCTGAGAAGCTAAGGGCGTCCCTCAACGCGGACGAGGCTCGAGTCTCCAGGCCCGTCAAGTGCGCGGATATGCGCATTGTGGGCCTGGATGACTCTGTGACGGGAGCAGAGGTGATAGCCGCCGTCGTCAGGACAGGCGGGTGTCCGGCCGACCAAGTGAAGGCGGGCACCATACGTCCTGACTTCACGGGTATGCGAACCGTTACGGTAAGCTGTCCCGTGACGGCGGCGAGAAAAATCGTGGAGGGCGGAAGGCTCCTGGTGGGCTGGGTGTCAGCGCAGGTCAAGCTGCTGGAGCCCAGACCTCTAAGGTGCTATCGATGCCTCGTGGGGCACCACGTGAGCGTCCATTGCACCTTGGAGGACCGCAGCACTCTATGCTTCCGCTGCGGTAAGCCCGGACATACGGCCGGCTCGTGCAACGCCGCGCCGCACTGCGTCGCATGTGCGGCTGCTGGCAAGCCGGCCGATCACCGGGCGGGGAGCAAGTCCTGCGCTCCACCCGCCGAAGCCAGGAGGAAAGGCAGGCCCTCCGCCGCCGTCGCCACCACCACCGTCGCCGCCACTGCTGCCGCCACCGCCACCGTCGCCGCCGCCGCCGCCGCCAGCACTGCCGCCGCCGCCGCCACCGCCGCCGCCGCCGCCGCCGCCACCACCACTGCCGAGGGGGTCCGGGAGGGGGCTGAAATGGAGGAGTAATGACTCCTCCTCTACGCCTCCTCCAGGCGAACATCAACCACTGCGCCTGCGCTCAGGACCTGTTGCTCCAGAGCGTGGCGCAGTGGTCGATTAACATCGCCGTGGTCGCTGAGCCGTACTTTGTCCCGCCCAGGGATGACTGGGTGGAGGACCTGAACGGCTCAGTGGCCATAATTTCGTCGGCTGCCGCCGGTACCCCGTCCCTCGAAGGTGTCACGAAGGGACAGGGGTGCGTAGCAGCACGGTTCGGAGAGATTGTAGTCGTGGGAGTATACTTCTCTCCGAGCCGAACTCTCGCCGAGTTCCAGAACTCTTTAACAGAGTTGAGTTTCGTCGTCGCCAGAAACCACGCCTTCTCCGTGCTAGTGCTCGGGGACTTCAACGCCAAGAATTTGGCCTGGGGTTCCCGTTGCACGGATGTGCGGGGCAGGATGGTGGAGGACTGGGCTCTGGAAACAGGCCTGGTCGTCCTAAATCGGGGTTCTGTTCCTACGTGTGTGCGGATGCGGGGCGAGTCGGTGGTGGACATCTCGTTCGCCAGCCCCGCTCTGTCACAGCGTGTCATTGACTGGCGCGTCATGGAGGAGGTGGAGACCTACTCCGATCATCGGTATATCCGGTTTGAGGTCTCCACCCAGACCTCTAGTGCGCTGGTCCAACAGGCCCCGAGTGGTCCGCGGTGGGCGCTGAAGCAGCTGGACCGGGAGCTTCTCCTGGAAGCCTCGATCGTGCAGGCCTGGGTGTTTTCACCGGACAGGCCTGCTGATATTGACGATGAGGTGGGTGGTTCCGGGAGGCCATGTCCGAGATCTGTGACGTGGCAATGCCCCGAGTCCGGCCAGGATGCGCCCGACGTCAGGTGTACTGGTGGTCGCAGGAGGTTGGGGCGCTACGCAAGGCGTGCGTCGACGCGCGACACCGGTACACCAGGCACCGCAGGCTCCGCATCCGCCCTCCGGATGCGGAAGCCACGGAGGTGGAGCTATACGAGGGGTACAGAGCGGCGAAGACCGCCCTCCAACAGGCTGTTCAGCGGGCCAAGGACATGGCCCGCGAGGAGATGCTGGAGACTCTGAACAGAGATCCATGGGGGCGCCCCTACAGAATGGTGCGGAATAAACTCCGCACATGGGCCCCCCCGCTGACGCAGAGTCTCCGCCCAAAGCTGGTGGAGGAGGTGGTGAGCGCTCTGTTCCCTTCACGGGGGGAGCATACTCCCCCGCCTATGGCTCCACCACTTGCGGTGCCCGAAGCGGACCACGCGGACGACGACGACGACACCCCTGAAGTGACCGGGGTAGATCTGAGAGCGGCGGTAGGCAGGCTGAAGGCCAAAAATACCGCCCCGGGACCCGACGGCTTGCCGGGTAAAGCCTGGGTCCTGGCCTCGAGGGCTCTCGGGCCTCGACTGGAGGCGCTCTTAAGCGCATGCATGGAGAGAGGCCAGTTTCCACTCCGTTGGAAGACGGGGAAGCTGGTCCTCATTCAGAAGCCAGGGCGCCCTGCGGACTCTCCGTCCGCATACCGGCCCATAGTGCTGCTCGACGAGGTCGGCAAGCTCTTTGAGAGAGTGATTGCGGGCCGCCTCGTCGGGCACCTGGTGAGGACGGGGCCGGATCTTGCGGAGTGCCAGTTTGGCTTCCGCAAGGGGCGCTCGACGGTGGACGCCATCATGCGCGTGAGAGCCCTCACGACGGGGGACGCGGTGTCCCGGGGTGGGGTGGTCGTGGCGGTGTCACTTGACATCGCCAACGCGTTCAACACCCTGCCCTGGAGCTGCATAGGGGAGGCACTCCGGTATCACCGGGTGCCGACTTACCTCCGTCGAATAGTCGGGGCGTATTTGACGGACAGAGCCGTCATCTACCCCGGTCGCGACGGGAACTGGAACCGGCGAGAGATGTCGTGCGGTGTCCCACAGGGATCGGTTCTGGGGCCGCTCCTGTGGGACATCGGTTACGACTGGGTGCTGCGGGCCGACCTCCCTGATGGCGTCAGCGTAGTTTGCTACGCTGACGACACGCTGGTCCTGGCGCAGGGGAGGTCGCATCAGGCGGCGGCCGACGCGATGACACGCGGGGTTGCGATAGTCGTGGAAAGGATCCGGCAGTTGGGTCTCGAGGTGGCATTGCACAAGTCCGAGGCCATGTCTTTTCATGGGCCCCGGTACGGGCCACCTTCGGGATCCCAACTGATGGTAGGAGGGGTTCACATCGGCGTCGAGAAGACGATGAGATACCTGGGTCTCGTCCTCGACAGCCGGTGGAACTTCGTCGAGCATTTCCGACGTTTGGCCCCAAAACTGGAACGGGCCGGGGCCGCCTTAAGGCGGCTCCTGCCCAACCTGAGGGGGCCAAACGCCTCCTGCCGGAGGCTTTACGCGGGGGTCGTGCGGTCCATGGCCCTATATGGGGCCCCGGTATGGGCGCGTTCACTGCGGCTTCGAGCCGCACACTACCTGAACGCGCCCCAAGAGGTGGTAGCCGTAAGGCTGATCCGGGGGTACCGCACGATCTCGCGCGAGGCAGCAAGCCTCCTTGCCGGACTGCCACCATGGGATCTGGAGGCGATAGTCCTCGCGCGCCTGTATGACTGGCGCGCGGAGGCACTACGTCGGGGGGAAACTCTGCACCCGCGGCAAATCGCTGCGGAGCGGACGGACCTCCGGCGCGGTCTCATGGTGGAATGGAAGGCGCGACTATCGCAACCCAGCGCAGGGCACGCCACGATAGCGGCGATAAGACCCCTCTTTGAGGAGTGGCTAGAGAGGCGTCACGGCGCTCTCACCTACCGCCTGACGCAGGTCCTCTCCGGACACGGATGTTTCGGGAGGTTCCTGCACATCATCAGGCGGGAGGAGACGCCCGGGTGTCACCACTGCGAGGATCGCCCAGAGGACACGGTGGAGCATACGGTGGAGGTCTGCCCCGCTTGGGCAGAGCACCGCCGTGTCCTCGTAGAGGCGATCGGCAGCGGCGGCGACCTCTCGCGTCCGGCCCTGGTGCAAGCCATGGTCCGGGGCGAGAGGGAGTGGGAGGCGGTCACCTCCTTCTGCGAAGCAGTCATGCTAGCGAAGGAGGTGGCGGGATGGGCGAGGGAGAGATCCTCACGCCTCAGCCGCCGAGGGAGACGCTCCGGGCGTCGGGAGCCGCGTGACGACTTCCGGCCACCGTAGGCGCGGGCCTGCGGGCGGAGAGCAATGGGTAGCTCTCCGTCCGATCAGGACCAGGCCCGTGCCGGACGGCGCGTAAGTGTTCCACGTGCGCCTCAAAGAGATGTCAGCATAGATGACGGGGCCCGACAGGGCCGAGGCCTGCCGGGGTAGCGGGATCGTCCGAAAGGGTTACCGCTGCCCTGGTACATAAAGGGCTAAGGAAGGAACACGGGTGGGTTTTAGTCAGTAAGAGTCTGACACTCCCTTCTGCTCCACCCAGAGCGGGAGGAGTCATTTGATGATTTCCCATCCACAAAAAAAAAAAAAAAGGGAGTGTGAGTATTTTATGTTTTAGGAAGTGTGGTTTGCAGCTGTCTGTGTGTTCTATGTTTGTTATAATTCGGATTAGCTTCTTTTGTAAAATAAATATGGTTTGTGAATCTGTACTATTACCCCACAGCATGACCCCATAGCTGAGCCATGCCTGGGCATATGCATAGTATGCGACTAGTGCTGTTTGCAGGTTGGTAGTTTTTTTAAGTTCGCGTAGGGCATATGCGAAAGTTGATAGTTTAGCTCGTATTTTCTGTACATGGGATTTCCAGTTTATGTGGGTATCTATAGACACACCGAGAAGGGTAAATTCGTTTACTTGCTCAAGTTTATGATTATTAAACATGAAATTTAATTTTAATGGGGATTTTTGATGGGGATTAAAAGTAATTAATTTTGTTTTTGCGAAGTTGATTTCAAGATTATGGTAATCCATCCAATTTGAAGCTGTAGAAAGAAGGGAGTTTAACTTAGCATTTATGTTGTAATCATTTTTGCATGAGGTGAGTAAGGAGATATCGTCCGCAAATAGAACACATGGTTCGTTTATAATTTTAGGAAGGTCGTTTATATAGATTAGGAACAAAAGGCAGCCTATAACACTGCCTTGGGGAATTGATGCATTAACTGCTTTACTGTCAGATCTCATTTTAATTATTTCATTTGTGTTTTTGTCAAAATATTCAATTTCTACTAGTTGTTCCCTGTCCTTTAGATATGATGTGAACCATTCATGAGCTTTTCCTCGTATACCTATCCCATGTAACTTGTCTAATAGTATTTTAAATTGAACCTTATCATAGGCTTTGGTCATATCGAGCAGCATACCTACGGCGTAGTTTTTATTATTAATAATAGTTAGGGCCTCTTGTACGTACTTATATAATGCTAGCGTTGTTGATCGGTTTTTACGGAAACCGTTTTGGCAGTCGTCAAGTAATTTATACTTTTCGCAAAAAGAGTAAACGCGGTCACACATAGCCTTTTCGAAGATTTTTGACGCAGCTGGCAGCAGCGCAATAGGGCGATAGTTATTAGGGTCAGTTTTGGAATTTTTCTTGTGTATAGGCTTTATAAGTGAATTTTTAAGTTCTTTGGGAAAAGCTCCCTCCTCAAATGATTGGTTGATTAATTTATAAAAAGGTAGGGTTAGTTCGTCTGTACATTGCCTAAGTAGAAATGGGGGGAGTTCATCAACTCCATAGCTCTTTTTATTTTTTAAATTCTTTATAAATCTATTAACTTCATAGGGATCGACAGGGCTGAGGAACAAGGTGTTCTCTGTGGGGCACATAACAGGGGCTCCTTTTGCTTGTGATATGTTTCCTCCAATAGAAGCAAAGAAGTCATTAAAAATTGCTATTTGCTTAGGTTCTGTTATTATGTTGTTATTTTCATGTAGTTTTATGTTATTCTTTTCTGTTTTTATTAATTTATTTGTTCTTTCATTAATTATATTCCACATAGTTTTTACTTTATTTGTTGACTTTTTTATTTTATTTATATATTGTAGTTTTTTTGCTGTCATTACAGATTTCTTTAGGGTTTTTTCGTACTTTTTATAATATTTAGATAATATGGGATTGTTTGTTTTAGAGGTAAATATTTTAAGTAGTCTTTTGTTTTTGCAAGATAATCTGATACCTTTAGTTAACCAGTACTTCTTAGGTATCGATTTTATTTTAATTTGCTGCAGCGGAATGCACTTATTTAAAATTGTATTTACAGTATTATTAAACGCAAAATAGTTCTCATCTATATTTTGATTTGATTGTATTATTTCATTCCAATTTTGATTTTTTAACTCTGATTTAAAGTTTTCTACGTTTTGGGTATTATATAACCTTTTTTTCGCAAACCAGTTTGTTTGTTTATTGCTGTCGCTATGTAATTTCATGTGTAAGATGGTTGCACAGTGGTCCGAGAAACCTAATTCTTCTACGGTGGTGAAACTATGTTTATTATTAAAATTTGTAAAGATTAGGTCTAAGCATGTTGAGGTAGTTTGTGAGATACGTGTGGGGACTTTAATATGTTGTATGAATTTATGTTCTAACATTAGATCTAAGAACAAGTTGGTTTTTAAACATTTCTCTAGGATATTTATATTAAGATCTCCTCCTAATATCACATTATATCTTAAATATTTTTTATTAATATAATACAACATTTCTTTTAATTGGCGAGTAAATACTTCCTCTTCTCTTCTATTCCAATAAATTGTTACTATAAGTACATTCTCATTAGGTAATTCTATTGCACATAATTCTATACAATACTCAACAGACATATTGCTAATATCACAAATATCTTTGTACTCAAAATGGTTTTGTAGTAAGATACAGACACCGCCGCCTCCTCGAGTACGGCGACAGTAAGATGATGCAATTCTATAGCCGCTAAACTGTAAGTTGTTCAATTTTTCTGGTGATAGCCAAGCCTCACATAGGCATATAGCATTATACATTGGTTTATCATGGATGAAGGCTTCTACTAGATGTTGTTTGTTATAGATGCTTTGTATATTTTGATATAAAATTTTAAAATGTTGTTCTGTGGTTTCGAAAAGTACTATTTGTAATATGCTCGGTTCTTTGAGGTTTGTAATGTTGTGTAGTGAGGGTTTTTTCGTCGTTGTATATTTGTTCGTTGGATTCAGCGCTCTTGCGGTATGTTGTCACTCTGGACGCCTCTTCTTTAGTTATAATCCGTTTACCATCTATAAATAAGTTGTTATTTCGAATTACTGCATACTGACCATTTTTTCGTGCTCTTAGCATTTCCTCGCGCATTTGCTTTCTTTCTTTTCGTGCATTTTCATTTAGAAATTCGGACACACTTATGTTAGTTCCTTGGAAATAGTGGCTGTTCTCAATAATGTACCTAACCATTTTCTTGCTAAGGAGCTCAATAACTAGGGGTCTGTTTTTTGTCGCAAATCTTCCTATACGTTTTGTTTCTTCAATGTATTCAGTTAGGTCTACTTGCAGAATCTCATAAAACATTTCAATCAATCTGCTGTGTAGGTCATAGTCAGACTCGTTGTAGTATTCGGAGAAGCCATAGATTACTATTTTCTTGGAGTTGTTTTCAGTATATTTTGTTTCTGGAGTTACTGTTTGTGATAGATGTGTCACATTTTTTATTTCGTTTTTCAGGGCTTCGTTTTCTTTACTTAGGTTTTCAATTTTTTTATTAATTTCTTCTATTTCCTGAGTTGTTTTATCGTTTTGTTTATATAAGAAGTCGGTTTTTCCTTCAATATCCTCTTTGAGCTTTGAAATTGCTTTTTTTATTTCGACTTCAATTGTGTTTTGTAGTTCTGATATTATAAATTTATTATTTTCCTTTAAACGCTGCATTATAATTTCGCTCAAATTTTCTAGTGAAAATATTGCTTGTGTACCCGCCTTTATATTAATATCCGTATGTTCTTGGGGGATAGTATCACCGAGAAAAGAGTCTTCTGATATTGTGCTATCATTGTTAAAATTTGTAGCCTTTTTTCTGATGGTAATGTTATGATTGGTTGTACTTTCTAGCGGGGAATTTATCTGGTTGTTCTTTTTGTGGTCTTGCGATCGTATTGGAGTGTCTATATTGCCGGTTTTTGGAGTCTTACAGCGGCATGCCTGGCATTGCCATGATCTTTTCTGTTCTGGTGTCATGCTTTTGAAGAGATTGGTTGTCGTATTCGCACATTGTAGATCATATTTATCTTTACAAAAATAGCAGACAAGCATTTCCATGTCAGGTGGGTATTGTTGACATCCTGCACACACAATCGTAGACGACATCTTGAGATATTTGTTATAGCGCCCTCTAGTAGTAGCAGCGTTAAGCTTAAAAAGTAGCTGGGCGTTGATATCTGTCAATATGGCGATAGTGTTTTTGCTATTTGACGCTAGATGGAGCTGTTAAGATTACAGAGTTATTAAAATTTGCACTTTCTAATGGTTTGCAATAGTTGTTCACTTAGGTATTCAATATCTGTTTCTCACCTTTTCGGAATGCTTTGTAATGTATTTCTTTTCCAATTCAAAAGGAGTTATTTCACTTTAAACACTTCTCACAGTAAAACACGTAGAACGAATTTGAATTTTGTTCGTTAACGTTCACACACTTTTTATTTTGGATATTTCTTTACTTTTGTTGTTAGATTTCAATAAACTATAACTTCTGTGGCTGTCTTTTTGTTAATTTTTCACTTTTATCTACTTTTTATAGCGATAAGATCACTGTTTCTATTTTTAAGGGAATAAAATACACAGAGCTAGTGTTTACTTGCGCACTGCAGCGCCCTCTCCATCATCTCAAGCTTTGACTGTATCACAACATTGTTATTTATTATAGAAATTCATTGCAACAATAATTTATAATTAATGACATAATTTTGGTAATTTCACTGTGGTAAATAATAATTAAATTAAAAATTAGCAAATCACAATGTCTCTAGAATAATTAAAATAATGAGAATGTCAAGATATAATTGTAAATAAATGTTAAAATAATAATAATAGATAAATAATTAGTCAGTGTATTAATCACATGTCACATCATCACCATTATTTCTGAGTACACTATGTCCTTACATCCTCTATTAAATAATCCTGAATACAATAATAACATTTGAATAGCAAGATTCTTCTTAATTTATTTTTAAATTCATCGATGGTAGGAGCTTCTAGTACAGTCTTTGGTAAGTGATTGTTTATACGCGGTGCCATACTGAAAATACTTTTGGTATATAAGGCCGTCTTGCTAGATTTGCAACAAATTTTTTCACCGTGCCGCTTACTTCTATACTTATCAAAAAGATGTTTGTTAGTTCTTGCGAAGCTAGCAATCTCGTAAATGTAGACACACGGTAATGTCAATATATTATATTTGACAAAATACGGCCTACAGCTATCAGTCTGGTTGATTTTAAACATACCCCTAATACACCGCTTTTGCGCTTTGAATGCAATGTCTTTATTGGTGGAATTTGAATTTGAATTTTGAATTTGAATTCTATACAATAGTATGTACAGTAATTACCATTACGACACACAAAACATTAGATTAAAATATTTGCCACCAGCTGCGCGCCGCGGTTATACCCGCATACGTTTTGATCCCGTGGGAACATCGGGATAAAATTATCCTATATGTTAATCCTGGTTATAAACCATCTGTGTGCCAAATTTCATCGAAATCCGTTCAATAGTTTTTGCGTGAAAGAGTAACAAACATCCATCCATCCATCCAAATTTCACGTTTATAATATTAGTAGGAAGTACATAGGTTAATTATGTCAGATAACACACGTCAATATACCAACAAAACAATGAAAACACACAAAACATCACAGACGTGCTTAGTATCGATATTTAATTACGATAAAACAAAAGACGATTTTATCAGCTCACACTTGATAATACTACCAGCGGTCGTTGACCCCCTAAAAATACTTCAACTTTCTACTATAATAATAATTAATCGTTTATTGACCAAATAGTGTTCTTACATTTCCTTATAACTAAGTAAAAATAAACTACTCCTAAGATTATTTTTACAGGGGAAACATAGTCTTATATTTTAACTTGTTGACTCCACACTAGGTCGAGCCTGTCTCTTGACAGTTTTTAACAATTTGAAATATCATGGTCGATAGGTACTATATTGTAAAAATTGTTACATATAATTTTAGGAAAAAAATAACAAAATAAAATTAATTAACGTAAACCAATATCAAAAATATACCTACACTTTAAAAATAAAATTAATATAATCATAAAAACAATTGTTGGAAATAAGGTGTGTCGTAAATGTAAGTATTTATTGAAATTTTGCAAGGATGCGTTCAAGAGAATGATAAAGTAAGAATGTATGAGTAAGAATGTATCAGTATGAAACTTTTACTTCTTCCTTCTTTTGGTTTTATCGTGTTTTGGTATCGATATCCATCATATTTGCAAAATTTTGCTAGCTAATTTAATTTGACCGTGTATATACTGCGAAGAGAGGCTAACATTATTTTTATGATGTACTCAGCGGTTACTTATTGACGTGTAAAAGAGTTTGTACAAACCTACTTACAAAATAAAAATCATGTACACTGCGTTTAAACTACATCCAGACTGCTTGTCTATACCCATTACAAAGATGTAGAATGTTATCAGTCATCCTATATCATCATCTTCTGCCTAGCGGTTTCCCAAATATGTTGAGTTCGGCTTCCGGTCTACTCGGACCAGCTGAATACCAGTATTTTACATGGGCCTATATGACCTCTGCAACCCAGTTATCTGGTGTCACTATACCCCTTGGTAAGAACTTTATCAGTGGTGCTATTTATAATTATAATTTATTTAAAGAGTAACAGTGATATTTTTAGAGCAGGTGGATGGAGTGTCTACTGGTCATCGGTCGCGACCTTTTAACCCGAGTTGAGATTGGTTCGCTCCACTCAGTACCGGAGAATGGCACCTCGTGATGTCACTGTTTTCGAGTCACTATAAATCAGTTCTATATAACGGGCTACCTTCTTGCTGTCAAAGCAAACAAGCATTTGCATTTTAGTTGATCATCTCAGACTCAACGAGAACTTAAAATTGAGTTTGATTAGGCACATTTTCAGCTAATATATTGCTGTAATTAAATCTTAGACGTAATCTTCTAGTTATTAAAAATCTTAAATACATTTATTTACTGATAGACAATGCCCAGCCTAAACGACTGGGTCCAGAAGCGTGAAATTTGGCACAAAAGTTCCTTTTTTGTATAATAAAGTGAACACTTTGAAATCATATGAAATAATGAAGTTCTGAGTTGAGCTGCATGATTAGTGATTACTGACAAATGCGTGCATTGACTAAATAGGTCCACTCAATCTGTGTTGTTCTTTCATCAAAAGACCATTTCGGACACAAATCTAGAAAGAAAGAAAGAAATAAAATACATGTATTTGCGGCAAACATGACGCATAAAAAAGAACATAAACACACAAAAAAAAATTACAAGTTGGGGTAAACATGCGTCACATTCACGCAAAACGGCCATCTCGCAGCATAATGCTAAGACCCACACATGGACACACATGCACACATGCTACATGGTCTTCACATGATCTGATCGAGACTATGTCTGGACTTTGAAAGAGACTGTGACCTCAGTTTGTTTCGGCCTTTCTTCTCATTGTAGTCAGATAGGAAACGGCCTCATCTAGTTTTAAAAATATGATTAATAGGAGTAATTCCTAGTGTGGGGCAACGTTTTTGATAAAACAAAAAAAAATATATATATATGATTGACGTGTAAAAGTGTTTGTACAAATCTACTTACAGAAATAAAATCTTTTATCAATTATACGACAGTTTTAATGGTTGTTGGAAAGTCATTTTTGCCGATGGGAAATCGCGCCCATAACATGTGCGACAAAAACATTGTCGATGTGTTAACAATAGAAGTGTCCGATTTGACAAGTTACAATAATAATACAATTACTTCACTACTTAGAGTGAAGTGTATGCCCGATAGTGACTCTTGAGTAGGGCTGCCATCCGTCCGGGTTTCCCCGGATTTCTCCTAGTTTGGAAGACGTCCGGGGAGCGTCCATGCGGGGTTTTTAAATAGTGTCGGGGTGAAACCCGGACACTTTCTGTGTCAGGGTAAATCCGACTTTGAATGATTTGCAATAAATTAGAGCATAAATTCGCCGCGCGGCAAATATACCCATGCGCTTGTGACAATTCATAATTTGTTTTTGATTAACATTTTTATTAATGCCAAAAAGGAGAGCGTTCCTAATTATTTTTGTTACGAGAATACTTCTCATATAGAGAAGAGTGTATAATTGATTAGTAAATTAAGCGTTTCATTTATATTGTGTAGGCAACTTGATTTGCTAGAAATAAGAGAAAATAATATGAAAATTAACGATGTTTTTATTTTATTGTAATTTTTTTTTTGACGGATTTCGACCAAAATTCTATATTTCACCGAAATGTCCGAGGTTTTTGAAGTTTTTATCCGGAGTCCGTAATCTAGGAGATGTCAAAGTCAAAGCATATATTTCATATAGGCACATAAAAGGCTCTTTTGAACGTCAACAACTACAATAAAATGGCAGCCCTACTCTTGAGTAATAACAATTTTATCTTAGTTAAGTCCTAACACTTACTTATAATCACGTTCGTAGATAACAGGTGAATGGTCTGTTGCATTCGTTACTACAGTTGCAGAAATAATAGATTATATCAATTACTACGTTAATAAATTAATCAAGTAGGTAGGTAGATACACGCACATGTTTATATCACCAAAATTAACTACTGCGATTCGGTCTTCTCATAGATTTAAGGAAAGAATATCATAACGCTTTTTATAAAAGCGTACAACGTGGCCCACGACGGGGCCGACGGTGTGGTTACGACGTGGCCTCCTATGAGAATACGACGAACAGTGGCGTAACAATAGGGTGGCAGGAGTGGCAAAATGCCACGGGCCCCCAGTCGGAGGGGCCCCCCAGCCCGAGAGGGCCATGAGCACAGGAGGATCCTAACATAAGTATAGAAATGCAAACTTTTTTCGACCACTAGACCCACGAAGCAAAGTATTCAATTTTGTAAGAGAAATTAAAAAATCTACATGGACGAAGTCGCGGGTGAAGTGCTAGTAAAAAAAAATATAACGTTGGTTGAGCTTCTTTCCATAGAGGGAGGGCCCTATCTCATTAATTTGCCACGGGCCCTAAAGGGTATAGTTACGCCACTGACGACGAAGCCTACGAATTAGCTACGATCTGTCTCGCATAACATCAATTCTCGAGCTGTTTTTCTGAGTATTCCCTTACTCTAGTTATCAAACTCCAGACCTCAAGGTTGCCAACCGCAACCATTATACCATTGTGTGTTGTGGCGCATCAATTGTGTAACAATCGTGTAAAAATAAATACGAAATCAAAACATGGACCGTAGTCTGCGGTCGCGTCAGGAATAAACCAGTGTAAGACAGACGTCACACAACAAAACTAACATACCCTGACCTCTACTATTAAACTAAAGTTCTCTTCACACTCCCTTTTAGTTTAAGACTAGGGGACGTAGGGAAGGTCTACTTACAGTGGTGTCGTGGACAGAATATGGGTCGGGTCAGTGATGCCAGCGGCAGTTCTGTTGTGTTTTATAATTAGTTTTACCGCCTCACTGTGACATTTTAACCGATTACAGTGAACTCGAAAGGGGGAAATTGAATCCTTTCATATGGTAAATAGCTGTTGCAGTAAACTGGGGTTGTTCTACGATAGATCTTTTGTAGTTCAAGCATTACGGTTATGGAATGCCTCTAGTCAAAACAAAATAAGGGCCACTTGTGAATTTTAACATCCGGACTGATTTAATTATTTTAAAGCGTTCTTAAACGACATATCTTTTGTGTGGTATTTCCTGAAGTGTTACCAAACATAATGTGAGGATACCACTTGCATAATTTTTGAAGTGGGTACTTTGATACTTCTTTTTTTTGTAACCACTTGAATTTACCCTATTCTAAGACGAATTCTTAAGTCATTTAAATTGTGGATTCGTTTATGAACAGTCTTACATTTGCTAAGTTAGAACGTGGATAAACATTTTGAAAGCGCTATACCGAGCGTTCGAAGACATATGGACTTGCAAACCGCAACTACAGCCATCACATTGATCAAAGAGGGACATTCGCAGCATTCTGTAGCTTTACAGCTTGGCTTTTCAAGGCGAGCGATCCATATATCCAGAAGACGGGGATCTGGCAGGAATCGAGCAACCACCTCATAGGAAGACCACTACATTCGTTTTACTGCGCAAAGAGAGCGGGTCGTCACCGCCCGCGCCTTACAAAATCGCTTGCGTCAGGTGACCGGTACCCGCGTGAGTGACAAAACGATTAGACATCGGTACCTACATGAAGATCAGCAGTTTTCTAGGAGAAGCGTAGTGAGGATTCCATTGACTAGGTGAACACCGTGCAAACCGATTATCATTCGCAAGGCTGCACCTGGACTAGGACATAAGTGAACGGAGCATAGATTGTTCACTAATGAGTGTAAAGTGATTTTTTTTTGTGATAATCGTCGCATTAGAGGATGGAGACGAGAACGTGAGCGATTTGCAGATGCTTGTATCCATGAAAGTGACAGATTTGGGGGTCCCGATGTCATGGTATGGGGAGGAATCAATCCGGTCAAACTGAACTCGCAATACTCAGCGGAGGCACGGCTAACGGCTGTGCGATACATTGAGGAGATCCTAAGACCTCAAGAGGTGCCATTTGCACAAAGAATTGGTGAAAGATTCACATTAATGCACGACAATGACCGCGCTCATACAGCTAGAGCCATTAGGGAAGCCCTAGACGACCCTGGTATACGTGTCTTGTCGTGGCCTGCCAGCAGTCCGTACCGTAACCCTATCGAACACATGTGGGATTTGTTAAAAAGAAGTGTCCGGGACACAAATCAACCCGTACATAATGAACGACCGCTCATTAACGTGCTCAAGTCAAGCTGGGAACAAATTTCAGAAGAGACAGTGCGACATCTGGTGGAGAGTGTGCCATCCAGGCTTCAAGAATGTGTTCGAAAAAGAGGAGGATACTAAAAAAGTGCAAAAAAGATAACAATCTTTTGACATTTTTGTTTTAAACTCTTTTTTCATCAAATGTTTTTTTGCTGAAATTACATTTTGTACAAAAAAACCTAATCAGATGTTCTTTTATTTATCAATAAATTTAATTTTAAGGTTTTGCATTAAACATTTGCTAGCTAATTCAATTTAATTATTTATCTACCCTCAAACCATTACCTAGTATTTTAACATCATTAACCCTTAATACATTAATTAGTATACAAAAAATACATAGTGGCCCTTATTTTGTTTTGACTAGTATATACTCGTATAAAAGGAGAAACTGCATGACTGACTGACATATTAACGCACAGCCGAAACTACTGGGACTAGGAATGTGAAATTTTGAACACGGCTTCCTTTTATAATGTAGGGAAGAAGGAAATTAATTACTAAGAAGGGTTGTTTGGAAATTCGATCTTTAAGGGGGTGAAACGGGGGGATTTTGTTTGTATGAAAAATCTTATTCCTTGAGTTATTAACCTTGAAACTTGGCACGCAATCTTGTCCCTTTTTTGTTTCTTATATTAATGTTAATGACTTGCCTTACCTCATTATGGACAATCATGATAAATTTAATTTGATAAATGAACTGTTAGTTTCTTATGAATTAAATTAAATTTTATTCGAAAATATCCATCGGTTTCAAGATAACTTCAACTATATCCGACGACCCTGGTTACTTATCTTCTTTGGCGACCATACATGTCTATTTGTCAACCAAGTTGTTACAACCACAGGGCGTAACAACTCTATGTTAGATCTCATTATCACGTGTGCGTATTTTACAAGATAGACGATGATTCCGAATCGCCTGTTTCTTGTTGGACATCTGTACGTAGGTTACCTTAGTAAATTATCTAAATTATTAATAAGTAAATTATAAATTAACTAGCTGAACTTTCAAAATATTTCCATTTTATTCTATACAGAAGACGTCGACGAATACTTGGTATAAAAATACTATAGTCATAATTAAATCATTTATTATCAAGCCTACGTCTGACAACACTAATCCAGTTCACCCTAACTGAATCAGTTTGACAGTGCGAGCGAGATAGAGTGATACATAGCGCGGGGAAGTGGGAGCAAAATATGAATCAGCTGAACTATTACAAGCCCATCCTGAGTGCAACGAGGGATAGAGCTTGCCAAATATGAAGACACCTTTATCCCCGAGGAGAATACTCTACTTTTCGCACATACTGCCAGGTAATCATACATACATAGGTATATATTTTTTTGAATTAAATTTATATTAAATTTTGAACTAATATTAAGTTAAATTACTATAGTTAATTTTAAATATTGTGACCAATGTGGAATGTAATTATTTTTTTGTTTCTTTTTTTCTCTTTTCTGGCTTAACGATGATTACTTAATTTTGTGTTACATTTATTGTTATTGTTAAAACCACTGTTCGACACAAATGTGTAAACATGGGGTTAGTTTATAAAAGCTGCGAAAAATTAAGGTAATGCTTAACTTCTGCTAAACCGTGCACTTTTTAACATTAAAACGTCTCTTAATCTTAAATAACATTCATGGAAAAGAATACCTCGTTGGTCCTGGGTTCGATTCCCAGGTCGGTCAAAATGCTATTGGGTTTTTCCATCCAGAATTTCTCAGTAGCAGGTTGCAGTCTGGATTTTGAGTCACAATTCATGGGACTTTATTGGCGAAATGTGGCTGTACCATAGGTTCATCTGACCCTTATGGAAACAGGGCTGGATGTTATGATATAGAAAAGACGATAAAGACAACTTAGGCGCAACACACACTACAACGCGCCACGCGACGGGACGCAGATAACGCGCCCCCGTGCGTGATTTTTTACATACAAATTCAACAAAAACGCGCTTTCGCGCGTGTAATTGGCCTCTGTTTCCCGGGCCCCGTTGCGTGGCGCGTTGTAGTGTATGATGCGCCTTAGGGCTGATTTTACCAAAGTCCGATATCCTTTATCTATGGAATACATTTGACTTCTGGCAATTTTTTGAATGGAAAATTGTCAAAATTTTTAAATGTATTCGCAGGACAAGCCCTACGGCCCTGCGGCCATGGAGCTTCTCCGAAAGGAGAACGAGGAGCTCCGAGCGGACCTGGCCGGGCTGCGAGCAGCCGGCCCCCGGGAGGTGCCGCAGGAGGGGGCGCAACATGGGCGGCCAGTACCTGCTGAGGACCGGGTCCTGAACCTGGTGCGGCAGGAGCTGGCTGCCTTTCAGAGCCGGTTCTCCGCCCTGGAGGCGATTGTCCTGCGCCCCCCGCTGGCGGCAAGCCGGCCGGCCTCGGGCCAGCGGAAGGCGGTGTCCTATGCTGCCGCCGCGGCTGTCACAGCCACGGCCACGGGGCAAGCAGAAAAGAAAAGGACAGCCCCGAAGCCCGCGATGGCCCCAGCCCCAGCCCCAGCCCAAGCCCCAGCCCCGGCCCCAGCCTCGGCGGCGAAACGGCCGCCCCAACCGCCTCCTGCATCGCCTCCGGCCGACGCCGATTGGCAGGTGGCCGGGCAGAAGCGGAAGGCGAGCAAGGCTGCAAGGGCGGCCAAAAGAAAGGAGAGGCGGCAACGGCGCAAGGAGCGAGGCGTCGCGGCTAGGCTTCGTGCCCCGAAGACCGCAGCTGTAGTGATCACACTACAGCCGGAAGCGGAAAAGAAGGGCATCTCCTATCGCGACGTGCTTGGCAAGGCGAGAGCGGCGGTTAACTTGCAGGAGCTCGGCGTGGCTGAAGGCATCCGGCTAAGGGTCACTGCGACTGGTGCCCGGATGCTGGAGGTCCCTGGTGCGGCTAGTGGCCCGACTGCTGACGCTCTGGCCGAAAGGCTTAGGGCGTCCTTAGATGCGGAAGAGGCCCGAGTGTCCAGACCCACCAAGTGTGCTGACATGCGCATCCTGGGTCTGGACGACTCTGCGACGGTGGAAGAGGTGGTGGCCGCCATCGTCAGGACTGGGGGGTGCTCTGCCGAGCAGGTGAGGGCGGGCACTCTCCGCCCTGACCTCACGGGGATGCAAGCCATTACGGTGAGCTGCCCCGTGTCGGCGGCCCAAAAAATAGCCGGGGAGGGCCGAAGGCTCCTGGTGGGCTGGGTTTCCGCGCAGGTGAAACTGCTGGAGCCCAGACCTCTGAGGTGCTTCCGCTGCCATGTGGGCAGTCACGTGGGAGCTAAATGCACCTCGGAGGTGGACCGCAGCAGTCTCTGCTTCCGCTGTGGTCAGCCCGGTCACAAGGCCGGCTCGTGCAATGCCATGCCGCACTGTTATCTATGTGCGGCAGCTGGTAAGCCGGCCGATCACCGGGCCGGGAGCAAGGCCTGCGCTCCACCCGCAAAAGCCAGGGGCAGGGGCAAGCCCCCCGCCACCGCCGTCACCGCCGCAGCCGCCACCACCACTGCCGTCGCCACTGCCGCCTCCGCTATCGTTGCCGCCGCATCCACCGCGGCTGGGCCCTCACAAGGGGATCAGGAGGGGGCTGTTATGGAGTGCCAATAATGGCCCCATTACGCCTCCTCCAGGCGAACATCAACCACTGCGCCTCCGCTCAGGATCTGTTGCTCCAGAGCATGGCGCAGTGGTCGATTAACATCGCCGTGGTCGCTGAGCCGTACTTTGTACCGCCCAGAGACGACTGGGTGGAGGACCTGAGCGGCTCAGTGACCCTAATTTCGTCGGCCGCCGCCGGTACCCCGTCCCTCGAGGCTGTCGAGAGAGGACGGGGTTGCGTGGCAGCACGGTTCGGGGAGATAGTCGTGGTAGGGGTATACTTCTCCCCGAGCCGAACTCTCGCCGAGTTCCACAACTCCCTTGCGGAGTTAAGAGTCGTCGTCGTCGGGTTCCGTTCCCTCCCCGTGCTCGTCCTCGGGGACTTCAATGCCAAGAACGTGGGTTGGGGTTCCCGGCATACAGACACACGGGGCAGAATGGTGGAGGACTGGGCTCTGGAGACAGGCCTGGTCGTCCTAAACCGGGGTTCGGTCCCAACATGCGTGCGGATGCGGGGTGAATCAGTGGTGGACATCTCGTTCGCCAGCCCCGCTCTGTCGCCGCATGTCGTCAACTGGCGTGTCTTGGAGGAGGTGGAGACCTATTCCGACCACCGGTATATCCGGTTCGACGTCTCCGCCCAGACCTCGAGCGCGCCGGTCCGACCGGCCCTGGGTGGTCCGCGGTGGGCGCTGAAACAGCTGGACCGGGAGCTCCTCCTGGAAGCCTCGATCGTGCAGGCCTGGGTGTCACCACCGGACAGGCCTGCTGACATCAACGACGAGGCAGAGTGGTTCCGGGAGGCCATGTCCGAAATATGTGACGTGGCAATGCCCCGGGTCCGGCCCGGACGCGCCCGGCGCCAGGTGTACTGGTGGTCGCCGGAGCTGACGTCTCTGCGCGAGGCGTGCGGGGCTGCGAGACGCCGGTACACCAGGCACCGCAGGCTCCGCATCCGCCCTCCGGATACGGAAGCCGTGCAGGCGGAGCTGTACGAGGGGTACAGAGCGGCGAAGACCGCCCTCCGAGCGGAGATCTTGCGGGCCAGGGGGCTGGCCCGCGAGGAGTCGCTGGGGACTCTGAACAGAGACCCGTGGGGACGCCCCTACAAGATGGTGCGGGATAAACTCCGCCCATGGGCTCCCCCGCTGACGCAGAGTCTCCGGCCCCAGCTCGTGGAGGACGTGGTGAGCGCTCTGTTCCCTTCGCGAGGGGAACATACTCCCCCGTCCATGGCTCCGCCTCCTGCGATGCCAGATGCGGACCACACTGACGACGACGACGATGCTCCGGAGGTGACCGAGGTAGAGTTGAGAGTGGCGGTACGTAGGCTGAATGCCAGAAACACCGCCCCAGGACCCGACGGCTTACCTGGAAAAGCCTGGGTCCTGGCCTTGGAGGCTCTCGGGCCTCGACTAAGGGGGCTACTAAGCGCATGCTTGGAGAGGGGCCGGTTCCCACTTCGTTGGAAGACGGGGAAACTGGTCCTCATCAAGAAGCCGGGGCGCCCTGCGGACTCTCCGTCCGCTTACCGGCCCATCGTGCTGCTCGACGAGGTGGGCAAGCTCTTTGAAAGAGTAATTGCAGACCGCCTTGCCGGGCAGCTGGTGCGGGTGGGGCCGGATTTGGCGGAGAGCCAGTTTGGTTTCCGCAGGGGGCGCTCTACGGTGGATGCCATCATGCGCGTGCGAGCCCTCACGACGGGGGATGCTGTGGCCCGGGGTGGGGTTGTCTTGGCGGTGTCTCTAGACATCGCCAATGCCTTCAATACCCTGCCCTGGAGTTGCATCAGGGAGGCACTCGGGTATCACCGGATGCCGACCTACCTCCGTCGCATTGTCGAGGCCTATTTGACGGACAGGGCCGTCATCTACCCCGGTCACCGGGGAGAGTGGAACCGGCGAGAGATGTCGTGCGGTGTCCCACAGGGATCGGTCCTAGGGCCGCATCTGTGGGATATCGGGTACGACTGGGTGCTGCGCGCCGACCTCCCTGATGGCGTCAGCGTAGTTTGCTACGCTGACGACACGCTGGTCCTGGCGCAGGGGAGGTCGCACCAGGCGGCGGCCGAAGCAGCGACACGCGGGGTTGCGACAATTGTCGAGAGGATCCGGCAATTGGGACTCGAGGTGGCATTGCACAAATCTGAGGCCATGTGTTTTCATGGTCCTCGGGACGCGCCACCGTCGGGTTCACAAATAACGGCGGGAGGGGTTCACATCGGCGTCGAGCTGACGATGAAGTACCTGGGACTCGTCCTCGACAGCCGGTGGAATTTCGTGGAGCACTTCCGACGTTTGGCTCCCAGACTGGAGCGGGCCGGGGCTGCCTTGAGGCGGCTCCTTCCCAATCTAGGGGGACCAAACGCCTCCTGCCGGAGGCTCTATGCGGGGGTCGTGCGGGCCATGGCCCTTTACGGGGCACCGATATGGGCGCGATCTTTGAGGCGGCGACCAGCCCGCCGGTTGATCGCGTCCCAAAGGGTCATGGCTGCCCGGCTCATCCGAGGATACCGCACGGTCTCCGCTGAGGCGGCGAGCCTCCTTGCCGGATTGCCGCCATGGGATCTGGAGGCCAAAGTCCTCGCCCACATATGGGAGTGGCGAGAGGAGGCAAAACGCCGGGGCGTTGCTCCGCTGCCGCGAGAAATCACGGCACAGCGGACAGAGCTCCGGCGGGATCTCATAGCGGCATGGAGAGTGCGATTGTCGCAACCCAGCGCTGGGCACGCCACAATTGCGGCGATAAGTCCCCTCTTTGAGGAGTGGCTAGAGAGGCGCCACGGCGCCCTCACCTTCCGCCTGACGCAGGTCCTCACCGGACACGGTTGTTTCGGGAGGTTCCTGTTCAGGATAAAGCGGGAGGAAACGCCAGGGTGTCACCACTGTGGGGATCGCCCGGAGGACACGGTGGAGCATACGGTGGAGGTCTGCCCGGCTTGGGCGGGACCCCGCCGTGTCCTCTTGTCGGCGATCGGCGGCGGCGACCTCTCGCGTCCGGCCCTCATACAGGCCATGGTCCGGAGCGAGAGTGAATGGGAGGCCGTCACCTCCTTCTGCGAAGCAGTTATGCTCGCGAAGGAGGAGGCGGAGCGTGCGAGGGAGAGGCAATCGCTGCACCCTCGCGCTCCTAGCCGCCGCAGGAGACGCCCTGGACGGGAGTCAACAGCCGACTCCCGGCCACCGTAGGCGCGGGCTTGCGGGCGGCGAGCTATGGGCAGCTCGCCGCCCGGTAAGGACGCCACGCGCGCTCCACCACCACGCGCGCCTCAAAGAGCTGTCAGCACGAACTGACGGGGTCCGTTAGGGCCGATGCCGCCGGGGCTGCGGGTTGTTCGAAAGAGATACCGTGGCCCCTGGCACAGGCAACTGAAGGAACACGGGTGGGTTTTAGTCAGTAAAAGTCTGACACTCCCTTCTGCTCCGCCCAGAGCGGGAGGAGTCATTTGATGATTTCCCACCCAAAAAAAAAAAAAAAAAGGACAAGCCCTACCCTAGGTATAAAAATTTCGACGAATTAGACGATGATATATTATTATACTCAAATAACGTATGTATGTGTACCTATCAATAATAACAATACGACTTGTGTTGTAAAGAAGTTATCAACCTACATGTCACTATCGCTTTATCATGAAGGTATAATTATTTAATTATCGACACTACCTACTACGACACTAGTAACCTTAATATTATCTTAATCGTCTTCATGTTGATACGCTTATCTACAATATCCACTTTGGTGAATTAAATAAAAGTGCAAAAGTCCCCATTCAGTTTCGTCATTTGCTCTAGGTAGATGTTGGTAGGTTTACTTCTAAATGCTTCCGTTTCTTTTTTTTTTTTTCGGTAGCTATTGCTGTCCCACTGCTGGGCAAAGGCATCCACCAAATCCTTCCAGTAACTTCGTTTCCCGCGCCACCTTGAACCAGCCCTCACGGTACGCGTCCAGGTCATCTCGCCATCTCTTTCGGGGCAGGCTTCGGCGGCGCTGTCCATGTTCATTCATTTATTATCAATTAAATGTAAAGACGTCATTCGTTATCTTGCCAGCCCGTTTGTTAGCGGTAGGTTTGTTTGTCCAACAAGAAAATTTCTTGAAAAAGTGTCACATAAGTATACCCCAGATCATCAAATAATCAAACACCAAACAATGACAAACAATCGACTCAAATAAAAAGCTTTATTAGAGCATATAAAAAATATTATCTTTAATTAAAAATATTCTTACAAAAATACACTATATTACTCATATTATTAAAAATAGTTTATAAAATTAGGCCATGTTAATGACAAGTGTCACTATTAAGGTGACGACGCTGAGAGCAGCAATGTTCGCTGAATCAGGTTGGGGGGTTGTTGTTGGCTCGGTTGTTGTGGTTGTAGGTTCTGTTGTGGTGGTTGTAGGTTCTGTTGTTGTGGTTGTAGGTTCTGTTGTTGTGGTTGTAGGTTCTGTTGTTGTGGTTGTAGGTTCTGTTGTTGTGGTTGTAGGTTCTGTTGTTGTGGTTGTAGGTTCTGTTGTTGTGGTTGTAGGTTCTGTTGTTGTGGTTGTAGGTTCTGTTGTTGTGGTTGTAGGTTCTGTTGTTGTGGTTGTAGGTTCTGTTGTTGTGGTTGTAGGTTCTGTTGTTGTGGTTGTAGGTTCTGTTGTGGTGGTTGTAGGTTCTGTTGTTGTGGTTGTAGGTTCTGTTGTGGTGGTTGTAGGTTCTGTTGTTGTGGTTGTAGGTTCTGTTGTTGTGGTTGTAGGTTCTGTTGTTGTGGTTGTAGGTTCTGTTGTTGTGGTTGTAGGTTCTGTTGTTGTGGTTGTAGGTTCTGTTGTGGTGGTTGTAGGTTCTGTTGTGGTGGTTGTAGGTTCTGTTGTTGTGGTTGTAGGTTCTGTTGTTGTGGTTGTAGGTTCTGTTGTGGTGGTTGTAGGTTCTGTTGTTGTGGTTGTAGGTTCTGTTGTTGTGGTTGTAGGTTCTGTTGTTGTGGTTGTAGGTTCTGTTGTTGTGGTTGTAGGTTCTGTTGTGGTGGTTGTAGGTTCTGTTGTGGTGGTTGTAGGTTCTGTTGTGGTGGTTGTAGGTTCTGTTGTGGTGGTTGTAGGTTCTGTTGTGGTGGTTGTAGGTTCTGTTGTGGTGGTTGTAGGTTCTATTGTTGTGGTTGTAGGTTCTGTTGTTGTGGTTGTTGGTTCTGTTGTTGTGGTTGTAGGTTCTGTTGTGGTGGTTGTAGGTTCTGTTGTTGTAGTTGTAGCTTCTGTTGTGGTTGTAGGTTCTGTTGTTGTGGTTGTAGGTTCTGTTGTTGTGGTTGTAGGTTCTGTTGTTGTGGTTGTAGGTTCTGTTGTGGTGGTTGTAGGTTCTGTTGTTGTAGTTGTAGGTTCTGTTGTTGTGGTTGTAGGTGCTGTTGTTGTGGTTGTAGGTTCTGTTGTTGTGGTTGTAGGTTCTGTTGTTGTGGTTGTAGTTTCTAATATATCATCGAATCCCTCATCGAAGTACTTATTGAATTCGTCCACCCTTTCCCTATAAAACCTGAGATTACGTTCAGAATTCTCGATACCAGTGTTAGCGGCAGCGACGGCTGAAGCACCGATGGATGCTTCGTTTTCAGTCAGCCAAAGTCCCATCTAGAAATTAAAAAAGGTCTTAAAAACATGTTGAGAAAATATGTATAGGTCAATCTAAAATCCAAATTTTAAATAGGATATATATTAAAAAATCCACATATACTAGGAAAAAATTACCGCAGTGATCTCTGCGTCAGTCAATAGACGGCTTGTGATCGAGGTCAGCATGGGGTTGAGAACGCCGGGTCTGTAATTCAAAATAATTGCAATCAATAAGCATATAAAGTAATATTAATTAATTATAATGACGATCAAAATATCAATGTCGATGATAGAATATGCTTTATTGTTCACGAAACATGAAGCACATTTTGTACAAATATTTCTTAATTATAAGGTACAATGCCGATCTTGTTGTTGATTGTGACATCTACCAGAGAAAACCACTAGAGCTTAATGAAATAAATCCTACAAATGTTATAACCTGAAAGTTTGTATGGATGGATGGATGGATGGATGTTTGTTACTCTTTCACGTAAAAACTATTGAACAGATTTGTATGAAATTTGGCACACAGATGGCTTATAACCAGAATTAAAATATAGAATACTTTTATATTGATATTCCCACGGGATCGAAACTTATGCGGGTGAAACCGCGGGGCGCAGTTAGTAATATAATACATTCAGAAAATATAAAAAGTAAAAAAGTTTATTGACAATATAAAAGAACAAACCTTACATACAAATCCTAACAATCCTGATATTTGTGTCTACTATTACAAATACGTATGTAGTTATATATACCTGTGTACGTTATGCGGTTGTTTGAGCTTAATTCACACTGACCTCCGTACTAGTGAAAACTGTATTACGGCAGGTCAGTCTTCCTCGTTCACAAACACACACACACTTCCACATAATTTCCGTTAATTTGCATTTGACTGCTAATTATAACACTGATTTATGAGTATGGTTATAAGAATACAGACACTTAGTGGGTATTATTTGATCCTTTGATGATTTGATGACAATAATAGAAATATTATAAAATATTAAAAGTATACGCAAAAATTTCAGATAAAAAATGTTTGCATCTTATGAGTTACGGTTATGAACTTATAACAACAAAATATCAAGATAAAAATAAAAGTTGTGTCAATAATGACCAACACTACAAAAAAAAAAAATCCAAGAAAGTAAATTATAAACATCTAGAAAAAATTGTCTATGTGTGTGAAATGTAGGTTAGTGAATGCGTGTGTGTTTGCATGGAATAAGAATGTGTATGTATTTCTGTAAATGTATTTATGATATGGATATTTATAGCTTTTCTGTGTCATTATAGTTCATTTCGATGAGATATATATTTAAAGTTTTTTTGCAAACAGAGAGAGTCGAATCGCGTGAATTGATGGTCTTCGACAGCTGGCTATATAAATGTGGCCCGAGATGGTGAAAAAATGTATCTGAAAAGACCGTCTTACGTTTAGGTATGGAAAACACCAGGGCCCGTATTCCCGTAATTTAAAACGTTCAAAATCTAGTCGCAGTCTCATCTCGGCGACAAACAAATGTCAAAAACTTGTCAAAATGTAGGGAAATTAGACGTATTTTTGACAGATTGAGACTGAGACCAGACTGTGAACGTTCTTATAATTACGAGAATTACCCCTCAGATCTTTTCTTGACCTTGTAGTGAGGTTAGGTATCGGTAACTTGGAGTATTGAAGTTTTACAGCATTGTTTATAAATATTTGTCTTACTGTGAGCAAAGACAAATTCTTATATAATAGATGCGTGGGATATGTAAATTTCCTGAAGCTTTTAATATTGCTCGCTAAGCTCTTTCGAGACTTATCATGGTTGTTTTTGAGGCACCTCCCCAAACAGTGATATAATATGACAATACTGATTGGCATAAAGAAAAATAAATTGTTCTAAGTAGTTTGAGGTCACATATATTACGAAGATTTTTAAATACATGGATCATTTTCCTAGCCCGAGTTATTACGGTACCGATATGTTCCCCCTAGTTAAGGTTTTGGTCTACTATCAAACCCAGATATTTGATAGAGGATCCTTTTATGAGACTATAGCAGGACAGTCTACAGCACTTTTGCAAATATGTAACTTTATTTGCAAGTTACTTGGAGGTTGCGTGTTATTCCTAATGCTGAAGGTTAAATATTTTGTTTTCTGCGCACTTAATGTGAGAAGGTTGTGATCGAGCCAAGACGTAACTAAGCAAATCCTTCATTAGCCAAGCTGAACACTTCAGTCCACGTGCGCCAATGAAACAAAAGTACCATGTCATCAGCAAAGGAGATTATTTGTTCTTGTATCAGATTGAGACTACTCAAGTCATTAATATAAGCGAGGAATAATGTGGGGCCCAAAATACTGCCCTGTGGCATGCCGAATTGGACAGTTTCCTGTTGACTGGTGTAGCCCTCAATTCTAACACATTGAGTTCTGTTTGAAATGTAGTCTTTTATAAGGTCCAATGCAATACCACGCGATACCAAGATGTTCAAGTTTATTAAGGAGTATGGGAACAGAAACTGTGTCGAACGCCTTTGCCAAGTCCAGAAATATTCCTAGGCTCTTATCTCATCTATCCAAACAATCAACGGTAAATGATATAAGCTCCGCTTACCGGCCCATCGTGCTGCTCGACGAGGTGGGCAAGCTCTTTGAAAGAGTGATTGCAGACTGCCTTGCCGGGCAACTGGTGCGGGTGGGGCCGGATTTGGCGGACAGCCAGTTTGGTTTCTGCAGGGGGCGCTCTACGGTGGATGCCATCATGCGCGTGCGAGCCCTCACGACGGGGGATGCTGTGGTCCGGGGTGGGGTTGTCTTGGCGGTGTCTCTAGACATCGCCAATGCCTTCAATACCCTGCCCTGGAGTTGCATCAGGGAGGCACTCGGTTATCATCGGATGCTCCGTCGCATTGTCGAGGCTTATCTGACGGACAGGGCCGTCATCTACCCCGGACACCGGGGAGAGCGGAACCGGCGAGAGATGTCGTGCGGTGTCCCACAGGGATCGGTTCTAGGGCCGCATCTGTGGGACATCGGGTACGACTGGGTGCTGCGCGCCGACCTCCCTGATGGCGTCAGCGTAGTTTGCTACGCTGACGACATGCTGGTCCTGGCGCAGGGGAGGTCGCACCAGGCGGCGGCCGAAGCAGCGACACGCGGGGTTGCGACAATCGTCGAGAGGATCCGGCAATTGAGACTCGAGGTGGCATTGCACAAATCTGAGGCCATGCGTTTTCATGGTCCTCGGGACGCCCCACCGTCGGGTTCACATATAACGGCGGGAGGGGTTCACATCGGCGTCGAGTTGACGATGAAGTACCTGGGACTTGTCCTCGACAGCCGGTGGAACTTCGTGGAGCACTTCCGACGTTTGGCTCCCAGACTGGAGCGGGCCGGGGCTGCCTTGAGGCGGCTCCTTCCCAATCTAGGGGGACCAAACGCCTCCTGCCGGAGGCTCTATGCGGGGGTCGTGCGGGCCATGGCCCTTTACGGGGCACCGGTATGGGCGCGATCCTTGAGGCGGCGACCAGCCCGCCGGTTGATCGCGTCCCAAAGGGTCATGGCTGTCCGGCTCATTCGAGGATACCGCACGGTCTCCGCTGAGGCGGCGAGCCTCCTTGCCGGATTGCCGCCATGGGATCTGGAGGCCAAAGTCCTCGCCCACATATGGGAGTGGCGAGAGGAGGCAAAACGCCGGGGCGTTGCTCCACTGCCGCGAGAAATCACGGCACAGCGGACAGAGCTCCGGCGGGATCTCATAGCGGCATGGAGAGTGCGATTGTCGCAACCCAGCGCTGGGCACACCACAATTGCGGCGATAAGTCCCCTCTTTGAGGAGTGGCTAGAGAGGCGCCACGGCGCCCTCACCTTCCGCCTGACGCTGGTCCTCACCGGACACGGTTGTTTCGGGAGGTTCCTGTTCAGAATAAAGCGGGAGGAAACGCCAGGGTGTCACCACTGTGGGGATCGCCCGGAGGACACGGTGGAGCATACGGTGGAGGTCTGCCCGGCTTGGGCGGGGCCCCGCCGTGTCCTCGTGGCGGCGATCGGCGGCGGCGACCTCTCGCGTCCGGCCCTCATCCAGGCCATGGTACGGAGCGAAAATGAATGGGAGGCCGTCACCTCCTTCTGCGAAGCAGTAATGCTCGCGAAGGAGGAGGCGGAGCGCGTGAGGGAGAGGCAATCGCTGCACCCTCGCGCGCCTAGCCGCCGCAGGAGACGCCCTGGACGGGAGTCAACAGCCGACTCCCGGCCACCGTAGGCACGGGCTTGCAGGCGGCGAGCTATGGGCAGCTCGCCGCCCGGTAAGGGTCAGGCCCGGGTCGACGGCGCGTTGTGTTCCACGCTCGCCTCAAAGAGCTGTCAGCACGAACTGACGGGGTCCTCTAGGGCCGATGCCGCCGGGGCTGCGGGTTGTTCGAAGGAGATACCGTGGCCCCTGGCACAGGCAACTGAAGGAACACGGGTGGGTTTTAGTCAGTAAAAGTCTGACACTCCCTTCTGCTCCGCCCAGAGCAGGAGGAGTCATTTGATGATTTACCACCCAAAAAAAAGTTTAGCAAGTTAGTATAATTGGAAACCTTAGGGTCAGTGTTATTTGTAATATTGATATTTATATCCCCTATGAGTATAATATTTTTAGTGTTTAAATTTAAGTATTGTATCATCTCAAGCTGTTTGAAAATTATCGATATTTTTAAAGGCCTGTATAAGGATATAATAGCTAGTTCATTTTTTATAGCCGTAACTAAACAGTTTACTTCATCACTAACTATAGTTGCTTCCGTCACAGTAACCTTCAAACTATCCTTACAGAAAACCGCTATACCATTGTTTTGATTCAAATGGTTACATGTTGAAAACACTTGATATGAAGGAATATTGGCCCATTTTATGGTCTTAGATAGCCAGAATTCTGTTAAAATTATGAAGTCAAAAGATATGTTAAGCCTAGCAAGGAGGACTAAAAAGTCGTCAAAGTTATGATTCAGACTTCTGATGTTTTGCGTTAATAATAGGGGTTAAAGTATGAAATTGCCGTTTTATTGTAATAGGTACTTCGAATTGACATAGAACCTTCATGGTTTGAGATTTTTGAGTGAAATTTTTTTCACATGGTACATAAGAAGTTCTTCTTTTAAAAAATGTGCAACATTCGATTATCGACTTTCAGTTGTTTTTTTTTATAGGGCTTAGACAAGAAAGATGGATACTTCGAAAATTCGAGTTAATTTTGAATACGAGTTCCGACGCGAAACTTACGCGGCAGAAACAGCTCGCAATATCAATGTTGCGTTTGGAGAGGGGACTGCTAATGAACGCACCGTGCGATTTTGGTTTAAACGCTTTCGTGATGGAAAAGCAAAGCTTACTAATAAAAAGGTAATGGTAACTGTTTGGTAGTCTCAGCATGGTGTTATTCACTATACCTTTCTCCGATCGGGTCAAGCAATAACGGCAGAGGTCTATTGTGCCGAACTCCGAACAATGATAGCAAAACTAGCAGTGAAACAGCCCCGACTCATGACTCGATCTTCACCATTATTGCTCCATGATAACGCGAGACCTCATACAGCACGAGAAACCGTTTTAACTCTACAGGAACTAAAATTAGAAATCATACTTCACCCTCCGTATTCGCCAGACCTTGCTCTAACGGACTACCATTTTTTTCGTGATTTGGACAATTTTCTACGTGATAAAAGTTTTCTTCTCAGGAGGCAGTACAAAATGCTTTCACACAGTTTGTCGAATCTAGATCACGAGAGTTCTATCGCAAAGGCATAAATGACCTTCCTATTAGATGGCAGCAATGTATAGATAATATTGGGAATTATTTTGATTAAATAAATAAGTTAAATTAAAAAAAAAAACGTATTTTAATTTTTCAGTACAAATCGGCAATTTCATACTTTAACCCCTAATAGTTTATAGGTGTTGTTTTTATCTTAAAGAATTTTGCACTGCTCCGGGAAGTCTACGGTTTGAGCTTCATCTGCATTGATGTTTTCATCAATGTCTGAAGAAATATTGACTAAATCAGCCATAATTCTTATGCGCGTAAAGTGAGATATTTTTTTGGGGTAAGCTACAGCACCAACAGACGATAATAGTGCAAGAAAATGAACGATAGTAATAGTCTATTAAAAGTGTGTGTGTACGAATAGTGTATGTGTTATGTGAAGTGTTATGTAATACAATTTTGTGTAAAAAAACAGATGAATATATATTAGATATTTCAAGCCTTTCAAGAAAAGTAAGATGCAAACTATTTTAAAGAGTACCAAGACAAGTTAAAACTATAACTATTAGTATAACATAAGTAATGTGTAGAGAGAAGACATTTTTAGTGAACTTATAAACTAGTCATTGGTCTTTGTTAGGGTGAACTTGCGGCTTCAATATATCAGTGGTAATGCCTTCTATTTGACTTGAAGATTTTATAAGAATTGATGGTAGTTCATCTCCCTTCCTTAGAAAGACTCGGCCATAAGATACCCAGCAGTATTTAAAGCCATGGTTCCTTTGAACTTCTCTAGCTAAATAGTGTAATTTTTGAGCGGAGGGAGTTAAAGATTCTGAGACAAAAGCCGGTTCTTTCTCACCTGGAACTTGTAGAATTTTGGAGTTAAGTTTGTCATCCTTGTTAATTCTATTAAATGTTTTTAGGGCTTTCATAACATTGACACGAGTTTGAACCGTCTGGTATTCAATAATAATCAGATTTTTCGGTCCTGACTTCTGCCTGTAAGCCTGCCGGATATTTTGCGGTGGTATAGATACATCAAGGGCCTTGTGTATCCGTGACATGATGTTATTCACATTTTCATTTTCGGTGCAGGGCATGTTTTTTATTTCAATCGTAGTACTACGCTGTTGTCTTTCTACCGATTCAATTTTATCCTCAAGTTGCTCAATCTTGGTCTGTGTTTCTTTGTTTTGTAGGATAACGTTGTCATATCTTTGTTTTAACTCTTTATACTCTCTGAATCCTCAAATGCTTTCTGTAAGAGCTAGTTCGATTTGATAATATCTGTGTTCTGGTTCCTGATGTCCTTAATGATTTCTTGTAGGTTGTGAAATTTGAGATCTTGATCTTCTTTCATACTCGAGAGCATTTCATGAATATCAGATATTTCTTCAGAATCCGGATGTACTTTTGTTTTCCTTGATGTGATAAACTCGGTGTTTTCTTTATTACAGGTAGATAGTTCCGGTTGTGATGAGTGAACGGTTTTTGACGGCGAGCGATACATGTGTTCATCTATCCGAAAATCTTGCATATACTATGCACTAAGTTCCTTAGGGCCGGCGCCCACTGGCGGCACGGCACGGCAAGGTATTTTTATGCGGCGAATAGAAATATAACTTAAATGTATGACAATAAAATTTAAATTTCAATGATGATGCCAAAGGACGTCGCGGCATGCCTAAGGATACCGCGGTATCATTGCTGCCGATGAAATTTCAGTTTTATTATCATACTTTTAAGTTATATTTTCTGTTAGTCTCATAAAAATCCCTTGCCGTGCCGTGCCGCCAGTAGGCGCCGCCGGCCCTTATCTGAATCAGTTACTCGGCGCGTGATCAATGTTCATTAGCTAAGATGCCAAGTAGTTTTCGTCTTTATTATTTTGAAATTACGGTTGATATTTCAGTAATTTGAGACTTTATTTTATTTAACGTCCTACGCTAAGCAAAGCTAGTCCGATACACGTCTGTACCCTACGGAAACGAACGAGGGATATAATTATATATATGGTCATTATGTAAAAAGACTTTTGCTCTAGCTTATCTAACTGCGGTTCAGTGATATTATAATAATAATAATCAAATATTGGAAGTAGAAGGGATTAGGTAAGTGCCGTTTAAGAGGCAAACAATTTTCTAAATCTGACCACTTCCTACAAGAGCCAAAGTATAATTAAGTAGTAGCACAGCATTTTACTTACGTTGCGATGACTCTCTGGAGATTACCCTGCAGAAATTGGAAGGCCCTTATAGTGTTGTATTCGTTGCTAGTGACAGCTGAACTAATAGCGGTGCTATAGTCTTGAGCTCTAACAATAGTGTTATCGTTAGATCCAGAAACAATACCAGTGAGGAATATGTTCAAGCTGGCCTGGTCTTGAGTGCAGCCTGCCGCTGTAATCATCACGACCTGCTCGTTAGCCAAGTTTGTTTCGAGGTATCGGTTCCAGAAGAAGGCGAAATCTTGAGAAGATCCGTAGCGGAGACCATTGCAATATACCCAAGGACGCATGTTAGGTGGAATGCTATTATAAAAGAAACAGAGTATATTAGGTTTCAAGATATAACGCATAGGAAGTACGTTATTATTTTTAGGTACGGTCAGAGACTAAAGTCGATTACCACTGCTACTTTTACACTTAAACTATAATTTTTTTAATTCGAAACATTGTATTTCATAAAATAGCTAAGAGTTCTTTTAATAACACCTATTTAGCTCAATAATAAAGACGTTACAAAGTAAATTTGAATTGATGATTGACTTTCGTCGTGGTCTGTAGGTACTTCCAAGTGTTTTTTTCCGTTTCTTTATGTAGAAAACGTGTTGCACTTACCGTCCACCATTCCTCCAGGTCTGGAAGCTTGTCATGGCCGCAGTGATGCAACCCTGGTGTCCAACGTTGCAGAGGAAAGTCATTACATGCATGCGCAGGAGATCATCCATGAAAGTACCGCCATTTTCTGGCTCGTTGTAGCCCAGGCGGGCAACAACCGCCGTGCTCAACTCAAGGATTTCAGTCTAAAAATATTTTTTTAAATACAAATTGTATTTATACATGTGTTCATCAATTCATGCAATATCAATGATAACATATTATCACATTTTAAAATCGTATAAGAAGCTTGTACTTTACTACGTCACAAATAAAATGAGTTTACCTTCAGTCTGATTAGAGCTAAATTATCGTGAGCCAAACTTCTAAGAGCGTAGTTGAATCCAGTTATGGCAGCAAGCCAAGGAGCGTACTGGTCTTCGAATTTCAGAAAGGAGAGGATGTTAAAGGCTTGGGTATAGGTCATACGGTTAGATCTGGCTAGCAGGAATACGTCATCGACGATCTAGAAAGAAAACAAAATAATATCTATTTATTTATGTGGTTCACCGACAATAATTGTATACACTATTATAAGTACTTTAAACATAAGCAACAAATCGGAATAGAGTGCAACAATTACTTATAGGTAAACTCTGCATGCACACAAATCGTTGTCGTAAGTAACAAAAAATAGCAAGAAAAGACTACGGAAATGTCTATGTGTTTGTGTTGTGTGTGTGTGTGTTGTGTGTGTGTGTGTTGTATGTGTGTGTGTTGTGTGTGTGTATGTATGTATGTTTGTGTATAAACCCGCATCAATTTAAGACACATAACGAAAAATTCTAGTCGACGTCGCATCGTCAACACATGTCCGTCGGGGTCACCCCTAAATATTAATATCCCATCATATTCTTAATATTATAATAGCCATTCCGGGCTGCAAATGATAAATTCTTTATCTTTAGAGCTGAATTTTTCAATGCCAAAATATCTTTTAACGAGTAATAATTGTTATTTTTTTAAATTAACGTACCTGCGCGCGATTGTGTTCGTGTATTCTCTCCCGATCACTACCCCTAAGAGCCCGAGTGATAAGAGCCCAAGTGATATCATCGTACGTCACCCTGTAGAAACCTAAAAAAAATACCAGTATAAAAACAGAACTTTTAAATCATTGCGTAAGTTTTCTTTTAGTCAAAAATAAGAATGAATACTGCTTATATAAAAATAAATTACCAGACTGTTGCTTATTGAAAATAACCCATAACTGCTTTCCAGCGTGTCCTCTGTTGATGGTCACTTGTTCAGTTCTCATGATCTGAGAAGGCTTAAGGTTCTCGAAGTCAGAAGATTCGTCACAAGTCCAAGTAATGGGAATGTCCCATAGATAAGTGCTCACATCGTGCAGATCATCAGCATCTTCGCGGAAGAAACGGGACTAAAAAGTAAAATTTAGTTTGTAAGCAGTTTATAAATGAAACAAATATAATGCTAGAAACTCAATAGATAGAAAATCAACACAAAAATGAGGAAACTAACGAGGAAACCAACGCCTGAACTGCAGTAGTTGATTAACTGAATTCACTTAGTCGTCTAATTTTGACGCATCGTTGATTTTCGTTCCCGAAACCGAGTCATAGACTGTCTAATCTTAATCAATGAGATATGTACAATTGCCATATGGCCACACTTAGTTGACTGGTAAGAACTGAGTCCCCATGTGACCTCGTTCGTTGCATAAAGTTTAAATAAATTATTACTAATGGCTCTCTTGGGAGTCGGCGAGTCTCATAAAACCTACTTGTTGAACAGTCATCGTTCCAGTTGTGTGATTTACGGTGACATTCAATAGAGGATGTCCAGGTTTCTCGGACCAGGATCGAAAGTATTGGTCGATGGTAACACCATATGCACTCAGAGCGCCGTCTTCTGCGGCAGCAGCGTCCAAAGCACGGAACAAATCTGAAGGCTCAGCAGTAGAAAACTTGCTGGGGAAATAAAAACTATTATAAGCGTTTGTAATTAAAGCAAAAGTTCCATTGAATAAAAAGTTTAAAATGAGAAACCCTATGGATATGTTTAGAATCTCAAAGCAATCGATAAAAGTTCGACCATAGAATAAAAATGTCAGTAAGTGTATTTATATTATTACTTTGTATCCAAATAGTTCCTAACGCCCTTCACATAAGTACTGTTGCCGAGCAAGTGCTGTGTCATTCTTAGGATACTGGCTCCTTTCCCGTACGTGATTTGTGAAAAGTGATCAAAGACTTCTTGTGGGTTAGCCACGCTGGGGTCAGTGAGTGGATGAGCAGAGGTAGCGGCGTCCGAGAGCAAGGCTACTTGCACCTGCTCGGTGATGAAACGAGTATAGTAGCCCATCTCTGGTGAAACCTGGTGATTAGATAAGATTTGTGTATAAGAAATACATTTATAGAAAAAAAAGAAAAATAAACATCCTATGCATTCAAGCACGTCTTATTTTATGTAGTTAGAATAGAATATTTTTTATTATGTACACCATAAATATTAGACAACAAAACACGAGTACCGGCACAAATTATTCATCTACTAATTTATTTATATACAATGAATGGCTTAGTATATTTACAGATGGGTTGAAAAGTATAGAAGGTCGTGGAGCTGCCTTTTATGTGCCTAGTGAACCAATTAATTGTCAAACTAATTGCTTTAAAATAGATAATAAAGCGTCAATAATGACGTTGGAGCTTATTGCAATCTCTGAAGCACTTAAGTTCTGTACCAGTAGTCAACATAAAAATATTGTTATTTGCACAAACAGCAAAAGTTCCTTACAACATTTAGCTCGATGCGCATCTGGCCACAGAGGTGTATCGCTAGCTTATGTTATTCTATCTAAGATAGATGAATTAATGCATAAAGGTGTTACATTGAGATTGCAATGGGTCCATCGCATATTGGATTACAGGGCAATGAAAAGGCTGACATGCTGGCAAAATATGCAGCTGAAAATGGAAAAGAAACTAATATAATTTAGGATTATTCAGAGGTTTTACCTAAATTTAACAAAAAGTGTTATGATGACTGCAATGAATATTTTGACAAGCGTTCTTCAGAGAAAGGGATTTGGTATAAAACCATACAGGGTCAGCCTTTTCGTTTACCCTGGTTTGTAAATAGTAAATTAATTCGAAAATTAGTTGTTACGGCTCATAGACTCAGATCTGGACACATTCCATGTAATAAGTTTGCGTTCATGATGAGAAAAACGAACTCGCCTAACTGTGTGGAGTGCGGAGTTGTTGAAGACTTACACCACTTATTAGTCCTATGACTAATAAGTGGTGTAAGTCTACAAAATCATTTCTACCAGAATCGTACCGAACACAGTCTATACTGTGTTAGGTACGATTCTGGCAGAAATGATTTGTTTAGGGTCTTGAGGTTGAACAGACTTGAAGTAGGCACATTCCATAAAATCCTGGCTCAACCAAATGGCGATGATGCGAAGAGTCTGTTTCGGTTCATGGCCCAGATATGAGAAATGTGTATTTAGGGTACGATGGGACTGACATACGCATTGCGATTATAAATGTCCCTAAATAAATAAAGAGAAAAAAATATATATTCATCGAAAATTTGTGAAGTTTTCGTATATATGACAAGCAAGACTTGGCATCCTTGGAATCAATTCTTTGCGAAGCAAAAAGGTAGTTTATACAATTTTTTATATAATTATTACCGTGGGAAAAGATAATAAAATAATACGAAATCTTTCTGCGGTCTTTGAAAATGTTCCCCCAATGGAATAAAAATAAAGGTTCCGTTTTCCTGCTAAGGTCAGAACCTTAGTATATATCTTACTATATCAGTCAAGTAGTACTCGTAGAATCTGGCGAATCCTTCATTTAGCCAGAGGTTATCCCACCAGGCACAAGTGACGAGGTTTCCAAACCACATGTGAGCAATTTCGTGAGCAATAATATTGGCTATACGTTGTTTGTAGAAATTGTTGGTATTTTCAGGGTCGTAGAGAATGAGAGCCTCCCTGCGAACAATAATAAAATGGAAATGTCAGCAAGGGAATTAACATTTTTATTTAGTCTAGTTTTCTTTGGTAAAAATATAATCGCATTAATTTTACCTGTAGGTCAACAGCCCCCAGTTTTCCATAGCACCGGCTGTGAAATCTGGGATAGCAGCTTTCTTCATGTTCATATGTTCAGCCATTGTGTAGTAAGGGAAATTTGTATACCGCTCCATAACATCCAGAAGAGGCACACCAATAGCCAAGGAGTATGCTCCGGAATTACCAATATTCTCCCGAGCGTAAATGTGGAAAGGTCTTAAATTATCGTTGTTTGTAGCTACTTGTATGTAGCCGGACACGATGAAAGCCAGCAAGTACGTAGAAGTAATAGGTGTTGTATGGAAATTCTCCCTTATGGTTCCGTTTCTGAAATTATTTTCGGTTATTTCACTTGTGAATTGCAGACGAAAGTTCTCAATTGCCAAGGCAATAAAGAAATAGGTATATTAAACTGTATTTTTACAATGACAACGTTTAAGTGTACTTGCTAATGCTTACATGATTTCGGAGCTTTTGATCGGCATGTTTGATATGGTGGGGCTGAAACCTTCAATGTCTCTGGTTATAGATATATTGAAGGTGGCCTTGAAGTGCGGTTCGTCGTAGCACGGGAAGGCTTGCCGAGCATGACCTGGGTGAAACTGTGTGGTAGCCATCCACCTAAAAAAATGTTTACTTGTTAAATTCCGCTTAATTCTAAGAATTCTGTTAAAAGGAGAAAAAATATTTTTGGAGATAAGCTGATTAAAGCTTCTTTATACTATATAATTAGCTCCGCTGCGCTGAGCGAAAGCTTATAAACTTTAGTCAATGATTCACGTTAAAATTCATATTTTCATAATTACTATTTGTTTATTCATAAAGTTTTTCCTTTCAATAAATTCATACAAATAATTATGTATGATCAACTGTCTCTCTCGAGAGCCGTTTAATTTATTAATTTTGAAGAATCAGCCTACAGCTAAGTAGGCTGATTCTTGTTATACGAGTTTTTATCAAATTTTTACACCTTAGCATGCATTTATAGTAAAGTCAAAGTCAAATCATTTATTTCAAATAGGCACATAAAAGGCACTTTTGAACGTCAAAAATAAAATAAAAATAAAATTGATTCTAGTCGCCCCTTCCAAAAGGTAGTTTTCGTATGGAGAAGAATGGGCAAGAAACTCCACCGTTACTCTTTTAAAATGTTTTACAATATATTGCATACATTATTTATATAATTATATGTGAAGACGATGCACCCAAAAATAAAATTACTGTACCACAATAGGTAAAAGAATTAAAATGGATAAAAGCAAGTAGCAATGTTTTAGGTCCTGTACAGTACATGAAATATATTTAAACTAAAAGTGCTGGCCCGTTACCTTCTTGTACCGGTGCCGTCAATATACCAACTTCTGTAAAAACCTCTCATGTTTGTTTGCAGGTAGCCTTTGAACGTAATTCTGACGATGTATTGTTGGTTCAGTGCCAAAAATGGGGTTGTATTGATACGGAAAGTGCTGTATTCGTTGCATATGAAGTTCTGACCTGGTGTAACAATGTCAATATTACTGGCAATGGAAGACGCGACGTGCACACTTTCTATGGTTAAATTATTGCAGTGAAGTTGAATTTGGTTCAAGTTGGCTACTTGTGGTTCAATCGTGATGGTCACATCACCGTCAAACGTAAATTGATTTGTGCCATTCGCCAGGTAAGGTGTCAGGTGAACTTGGTAGCTGATCGGGCGTGTGTTTCTAGACAGCCGGTAATCGCCAGTCCTCATCAAGTTCCTGTATTCGATCCATTCTTCGTCTGTCTCGTCGATGGGAGCAAAGGATAAAGCGCCCTGCAGTAGGGCTACCCCCAGAAGGATGTTTAACCAGCGACTGGCCTAGAAAAGTGGAAAAATATATGAAAAAGAACTCGGCTTAGCTATAAAAACTTTTTTACAGATATACTATAAAAACTTTTTTTTTGCAAATCAGCTTATAAATAAAGAAAGAAAGAAATAAACATTTTCTGCACAAACAAAACGCACAATTACAAATTAAAAAATAATAATAAGAGAAATAAGAGACATAAGATACACACAGGCAAAAGACTCGTACTCAAGCATAAAAATGTTGACACTTTTGTCTATTGCTTGATGTCAGGGCCACCTTCGGGATCCCAACTGATGGTAGGAGGGGTTCACATCGGCGTCGAGACAACGATGAGATACCTGGGTCTCGTCCTCGACAGCCGGTGGAACTTCGTCGAACATTTCCGACGTTTGGCCCCCAAACTGGAACGGACCGGGGCCGCCTTAAAGCAGCTCTTGCCCAACCTGAGGGGGCCAAACGCCTCCTGCCGGAGGCTTTACGCGGGGGTCGTGCGGTCCATGGCCCTTTATGGGGCCCCGGTGTGGGCGTGTTCACTGCGGCTGCGAGCCGCACACTATCTGAACGCGCCCCAAAAGGTGGTAGCCGTAAGGCTCATCCGGGGGTACCGCACGATCTCGGGCGAGGCAGCAAGCCTCCTTGCTGGACTGCCGCCATGGGATCTGGAGGCGATAGTCCTCGCGCTCCTGTATGATTGGCGCGCGGAGGCACTACGTCGGGGGGAAACTCCGCACCCGCGGCAAATCGCGGCGGAGCGGACGGACCTCCGGCGCGATCTCATGGTGGCATGGAAGGCGTGACTATCGCAACCCAGCGCAGGGCACGCCACGATAGCGGCGATAAGACCCTTCTTTGAGGAGTGGCTGGAGAGGCGTCACGGCGTTCTCACCTACCGCCAAAAATGCCAATTGCAGAGCGACAACAAAAAAAAACAACAATTCAGCCGTGCGTCGCATCTATGCAAGAACAGAGGGGAAATTCTCGTAATTTTAAGACCGTTCACAGTCTGAGGGGCAATTCTCGTAACTTTAAGAACGTTCTCAGTCTGATCTCAGTCTCAATCTGTCAAAAATACCTATCTATAATTTCCCTACATTTTAACAAGTATTTGACATTTGTATGTCGCCGAGATGAGACTGCGGCTAGATTTTGAACGTTTTAAACTACGAGAATTGGCCTTCTGGTCGTTGCTCAGCAAAAATGCTGTGAGTTCGGACGAACCCATCGTCAACAGCGCTGATTTTCTGAGGGCACAAACAAAAAAAAAAAAACAACCGAATTGAGAACCTCCTCCTTTTTTTAAGTCGGTTAAAAACTACGAATTTATATATCCGAGAGTTCTAGACAAAAATAAAAGATTTGACGTCAGTAGATAAACTGCAAGTTGTGATTTCTTCATTTACGTTTATCCTATTATAAAAATGTATGTTGATCGCCCTTTAAGGCTGGCCGCATACACACGTTTTCCGTATTAGATTTACGAATTCGTTTTCCGTATTCGGACATCCGAATGCATGTAATCAGTAGAAAATACATTAACTGACGCACATGTTCGCTTTTTTTCCGAACGGAACAAATTCCGTACGTACGTTTCGAGTGCAAGCTGTTCTCCGTTCGGAGAAACCTACTGGAAAAAACCTAATGACGTCCTGCGGAACGCAGCGCTTGCATACATTTTGTTTGTGCCGGCGCACACGTTCGGATCGCGCACAGAGTACATTATAATGTGTATAGGTATACATACATTCCGAATGATGAAAAACGAACGTTTGTGCTAGTCTCACGGAATTCCAAATCGAAATTCCGCATTAGGAAATCGAATACGGAAAACGTGTGTATGCGGCCAGCCTAAGCCGACGATTGCACGGAATAAAACTATCGCGGCGGGATTGTATCGCGCACTGAATTTTCAACTCTCAGTGTTAAGTTGAGCATTAGGAATCCAATACAGCGTATCCCAGCGCGTCAATAAAACACCCTGATGGATTTTCAACTCTCGGCGCTTGCGTTGAAAATTCAGTGCGCTAAAATCCCGCCGCGATATTTTTACGTCCGTTTCAGAACGCCCGCCGGCAAAGTTTTATTTATTTATTTTACCATTTATGTACACACATATATAAACAGACAATGAAAAACAGAACAGAAAAAATAGGTACAGAGGTGATGCTTATTTCATAAGAAATCTCTGCCAGCATACCTCAGATAGGACAATAGATACAGAGATGTAGACAGCGCTTTCAACAATAATGGAACCGATAACACTTTTATTAAAAGGATTGCGTAACAATGAAATATAACTATATAACTTACGAGTATATCCTATGTAAACTTATTATAGAACATGTCACTGTTACTCAATTTTTATTTTGTTTTATTTATTTTATAATACATAAAAAAAACATACCATTGTCGAGCTGGTTCGAAACAGGAATAACCGTCGCTAATACTAATTTATCTTTCTCTATATAAACGAGTATATCTTATCCAAAAATTACAATTCATTTAGTCATTTGATAATAACTACAATTTAGATAGCGAGAGTCATACCTGTATGTTTCGAAAAAGCTGAAACTGATTCGATGTCTATTAATGTGTTTACAATTTTTATCGGTAAGAGCGGTTTGTGATATTATATTATACATAGCTTATGCCGCGACTTCGTCCGCTTGAAACTTCTTGTTCCCCCACCGCGTCACTTCGCATCGCCCGCCCGCGCTGTAACTTCGTGTTCGCTCAGCGATCTTTTTGATTTATTTCTATTTATTCGGCTCTTGAGGGTCATAGCGTGATGTTAAATAGCCTAGGGCCTTCCTCAAGGCTATCAAATTCAAAAAATGTTTTACATCGGACTTAAACTGACGAAATATGCATGTTACTACAAGTACGGCTTTGCCTAACCCTCCGGGTATTACAGGCGTGATGGGATGTAAATTGTATCTAAAAGTACCTACATCACAAAAAAATCTATAGGAAATTGTCATTCCTCCTTTCTTTCTCAATCGGACATAAGCTACAGTAACTTCGTTCATTGAAATGGGAACACATACACATTCTTTAATACCGTGCCGTACTTATTGATCGTGTAGGTAGATATATATACATCTAATTATAAGTTAAAGATAAGATTTTATACTCTTTGTAGCAAGCTACAAAAAAAAAAAATCCCCGAATGCATTATATCCTTCTTTTTTTAAGTAGATTAAAAAGTAAATCATCATCATAATCGTTTTTCTGATACTAAAATGTGTCACAGATAAACCGAAAAAAAAAAGTATTTTACCGATGTTTAGTCACTGATTTTCACGGGGACGGATTTGCGGAAATCTATACTAATAATAAAGCTAAAGCGTTTGTTAATTTGAATACGCTAATCACTGGAAGTACCCGTCTTATTTGACATTTGATAGCCCAATTCTTAAAGAAGGCTTGTAGGCAGGCTTTAACATCTCGCTAGGACCCCTAGGGGCTGAGCAAAAAGAAACATTTCAGAAAGAACGCTAAGCGAAAAGAAAGTAGTACCGGGGGCAGGCGATGCGATGCGACAGGATGGGTTTGGGGAATAAGAAAATTGACGCGGACGAAGACGCGGGCTGAATCTAGTCATTGTACTATATTTTTGTAGATAGCGATAAATGACTATAATGACTAAGAATTTTGCTAATCAGTTGCTTGCAATTGATTAAAGTTTTATAAATAAGACTGATGTCAGTATTTATCAGTGCTTAGCAATTGATTAAAAATGTATAAATAAGACTGACTATGTTTTATGTATGTATGTATGTATTTATTGTGTGTACATGTAAATGGTACACCAGAGACTAAGGCAGTCTGTGGTGTACATAATTATAATCATTAGAATCAGTAATACAACTTGTTAAGTTAGCATAATCCTAAAATGTCAAGATTTCATGAAATAGTCATTCAGTAGGATTACTTGATCTTAAAGACTTGTGTTGATGACTTTAATGATTATAATTCTGTAAATACATACACAGTCTGGCCATAAATACTGTTACAATTAAAAATAAGAAAGATATTACATTTGAATTTGGAATCTGTCATTTTTATACGATTGTTCATTGAGTTTTCTAATTTTGGCGCCAATACATTGTACAATATTTTGCGATATTAAAATGGAGTGGGGTGATAAAGAGAACCGAATCGCTGTGGTTGCATTACACAAACTTGGTATGGACCCCAATGCAATTTTTAAAACTCTCCATACGCTTGGTATTAGTCAAATGTTTATGTACCGGGCTATTAATAGGTTCAATGAGACCTCCTCAGTTTGTGACAGATAGTTTTATCTCGGGAGATGAAGATAGCACCCAAAACCTTGTCGCGTATTTAAAAAGATTACTTAGGACTTGCAGCCTATAAGAGACGCACTGGTCATTTTTTAACTGATAATTTAAAAAGAATAGGGTAATAAAATCGTAACAACTACTGAAGCGGTACGCAAAGGGAGGTCACAGAAAAATTTGGTTTACGGATGAGAAAATCTTTACAATTGAGCAACATTTTAACAAACAAAATGACCGTATTTATGCTCAAAGCTCTAAGGAAGCTTCCTTATTAGTCGCAAAACATCGGCACAAGTGTATCAAGATGTGTGAGAGTGGCGCGATGGGTCGACTAGTGTCGCACCGGTTTCGACTAGTGTCGCACAGGTCTCAACTAGTGTCGCACTGGTACCGACTAGTGTCGCACCGGTCTCGACTAGTGTCGCACAGGTCTCGGCTAGTGTCGCAATGGGTCGACTAGGGTCGCACTGGTATCGACTAGTGTCGCACCGGTCTCGACTAGTGTCGCAATAAGTCGACTAGTGTCGCACCGGTCTCGACTAGTGTCGCACTGGTCTCGGCTAGTGTCGCAATGGGTCGACTAGTGTCGCACCGGTCTCGACTAGTGTCGCAATGGATGGACTAGTGTCGCACCGGTCTCGACTAGTGTCGCACTGGTCACGGCTAGTGTCGCACTGGTCTCGACTAGTGTCGCACTGGTACCGACTAGTGTCGCACCGGTCTCGACTAGTGTCGCACTGGTCTCGACTAGTGTCGCAATGGATCGACTAGTGTCGCACCGGTCTCGACTAGTGTCGCACTGGTCTCGGCTAGTGTCGCACTGGTCTCGACTAGTGTCGTACTAGTATCGACTAGTGTCGCAATGGGTCGACTAGTGTTGCACTGGTCTCGACTAGTGTCGCACTGGTCTCGACTAGTGTCGCACTGGTCTCGGCTAGTGTCGCACTGGTCTCAACTAGTTTCGCACCGTTCTCGATTAGTGTCGCACTGGTCTCGACTAGTGTCGCACCGGACTCTACTAGTGTCGCAATGGATCGACTAGTGTCGCACTAGTCTCGACTAGTGTCGCAATGGGTCGACTAGTGTTGCACTGGTCTCGACTAGTGTCGCACTGGTCTCGACTAGTGTCGCACCGGTCTCGACTAGCGTCGCACTGGACTCGGATAGTGTCGCAATGGGTCGACTCGTGTCGCACTGGGTTCGACTAGTGTCGCAATGGATCGACTAGTGTCGCACTAGTCTCGACTAGTGTCAGACTGGTCTCGACTAGCGTCGCACTGTTCTCGGCTAGTGTCGCAATGGGTCGACTAAAGTCGCACCGGTCTCGACTATTGTCGCAATGGGTCGACTAGTGTCGCACTAGTCTCGACTAGGGTTGCACCGGTCTCGACTAGTGTCGCACTGGTCTCGACTAGTGTCGCACCGGTCTCGACTAGTGTCGCACTGGTCTCGGCTAGTGTCACAATGGGTCGTCTAGTGTCGCACTGGTCTCAACTAGTGTCGCTCCGGTCTCGACTAGTGTCGCACTGGTCTCGGCTAGTGTCGCAATGGGTCGACTAGTGTCGCACTAGTCTCGACTAGTGTCGCACCGGTCTCGACTAGTGTCGCACTGGTCTCGGCTAGTGTCACAATGGGTCGTCTAGTGTCGCACTGGTCTCAACTAGTGTCGCTCCGGTCTCGACTAGTGTCGCACTGGTCTCGGCTAGTGTCGCAATGGGTCGACTAGTGTCGCACTAGTCTCGACTAGTGTCGCACCGGACTCGACTAGTGTCGCAATGGATCGACTAGTGTCGCACTAGTCTCGACTAGTGTCGCAATGGGTCGACTAGTGTTGCACTGGTCTCGACTAGTGTCGCACTGGTCTCGACTAGTGTCGCACCGGTCTCGACTAGCGTCGCACTGGACTCGGCTAGTGTCGCAATGGGTCGACTCGTGTCGCACTGGGTTCGACTAGTGTCGCAATGGGTCGACTAGTGTCGCACTAGTCTCGACTAGTGTCGGACTGGTCTCGACTAGCGTCGCACTGTTCTCGGCTAGTGTCGCAATGGGTCGACTAAAGTCGCACCGGTCTCGACTATTGTCGCAATGGGTCGACTAGTGTCGCACTAGTCTCGACTAGGGTTGCACCGGTCTCGACTAGTGTCGCACTGGTCTCGACTAGTGTCGCACCGGTCTCGACTAGTGTCGCACTGGTCTCGGCTAGTGTCACAATGGGTCGTCTAGTGTCGCACTGGTCTCGACTAGTGTCGTACTAGTATCGACTAGTGTCGCAATGGGTCGACTAGTGTTGCACTGGTCTCGACTAGTGTCGCACTGGTCTCGACTAGTGTCGCACTGGTCTCGGCTAGTGTCGCACTGGTCTCAACTAGTTTCGCACCGTTCTCGATTAGTGTCGCACTGGTCTCGACTAGTGTCGCACCGGACTCTACTAGTGTCGCAATGGATCGACTAGTGTCGCACTAGTCTCGACTAGTGTCGCAATGGGTCGACTAGTGTTGCACTGGTCTCGACTAGTGTCGCACTGGTCTCGACTAGTGTCGCACCGGTCTCGACTAGCGTCGCACTGGACTCGGATAGTGTCGCAATGGGTCGACTCGTGTCGCACTGGGTTCGACTAGTGTCGCAATGGATCGACTAGTGTCGCACTAGTCTCGACTAGTGTCGGACTGGTCTCGACTAGCGTCGCACTGTTCTCGGCTAGTGTCGCAATGGGTCGACTAAAGTCGCACCGGTCTCGACTATTGTCGCAATGGGTCGACTAGTGTCGCACTAGTCTCGACTAGGGTTGCACCGGTCTCGACTAGTGTCGCACTGGTCTCGACTAGTGTCGCACCGGTCTCGACTAGTGTCGCACTGGTCTCGGCTAGTGTCACAATGGGTCGTCTAGTGTCGCACTGGTCTCAACTAGTGTCGCTCCGGTCTCGACTAGTGTCGCACTGGTCTCGGCTAGTGTCGCAATGGGTCGACTAGTGTCGCACTAGTCTCGACTAGTGTCGCACCGGTCTCGACTAGTGTCGCACTGGACTCGGCTAGTGTCGCAATGGGTCGACTCGTGTCGCACTGGGTTCGACTAGTGTCGCAATGGGTCGACTAGTGTCGCACCGGTCTCGACTAGTGTCGCACTGGTCACGGCTAGTGTCGCACTGGTCTCGACTAGTGTCGCACTGGTACCGACTAGTGTCGCACCGGTCTCGACTAGTGTCGCAATAAGTCGACTAGTGTCGCACCGGTCTCGACTAGTGTCGCACTGGTCTCGGCTAGTGTCGCAATGGGTCGACTAGTGTCGCACCGGTCTCGACTAGTGTCGCAATGGGTGGACTAGTGTCGCACCGGTCTCGACTAGTGTCGCACTGGTCACGGCTAGTGTCGCACTGGTCTCGACTAGTGTCGCACTGGTACCGACTAGTGTCGCACCGGTCTCGACTAGTGTCGCACTGGTCTCGACTAGTGTCGCAATGGATCGACTAGTGTCGCACCGGTCTCGACTAGTGTCGCACCGGTCTCGACTAGTGTCGCACTGGTCTCGGCTAGTGTCGCACTGGTCTCGACTAGTGTCGTACTAGTATCGACTAGTGTCGCAATGGGTCGACTAGTGTTGCACTGGTCTCGACTAGTGTCGCACTGGTCTCGACTAGTGTCGCACTGGTCTCGGCTAGTGTCGCACTGGTCTCAACTAGTTTCGCACCGTTCTCGATTAGTGTCGCACTGGTCTCGACTAGTGTCGCACCAGACTACTAGTGTCGCAATGGATCGACTAGTGTCGCACTAGTCTCGACTAGTGTCGCAATGGGTCGACTAGTGTTGCACTGGTCTCGACTAGTGTCGCACTGGTCTCGACTAGTGTCGCACCGGTCTCGACTAGCGTCGCACTGGACTCGGATAGTGTCGCAATGGGTCGACTCGTGTCGCACTGGGTTCGACTAGTGTCGCAATGGATCGACTAGTGTCGCACTAGTCTCGACTAGTGTCGGACTGGTCTCGACTAGCGTCGCACTGTTCTCGGCTAGTGTCGCAATGGGTCGACTAAAGTCGCACCGGTCTCGACTATTGTCGCAATGGGTCGACTAGTGTCGCACTAGTCTCGACTAGGGTTGCACCGGTCTCGACTAGTGTCGCACTGGTCTCGACTAGTGTCGCACCGGTCTCGACTAGTGTCGCACTGGTCTCGGCTAGTGTCACAATGGGTCGTCTAGTGTCGCACTGGTCTCAACTAGTGTCGCTCCGGTCTCGACTAGTGTCGCACTGGTCTCGGCTAGTGTCGCAATGGGTCGACTAGTGTCGCACTAGTCTCGACTAGTGTCGCACCGGTCTCGACTAGTGTCGCACTGGTCTCGGCTAGTGTCACAATGGGTCGTCTAGTGTCGCACTGGTCTCAACTAGTGTCGCTCCGGTCTCGACTAGTGTCGCACTGGTCTCGGCTAGTGTCGCAATGGGTCGACTAGTGTCGCACTAGTCTCGACTAGTGTCGCACCGGACTCGACTAGTGTCGCAATGGATCGACTAGTGTCGCACTAGTCTCGACTAGTGTCGCACTAGTCTCGACTAGTGTCGCAATGGGTCGACTAGTGTTGCACTGGTCTCGACTAGTGTCGCACTGGTCTCGACTAGTGTCGCACCGGTCTCGACTAGCGTCGCACTGGACTCGGCTAGTGTCGCAATGGGTCGACTCGTGTCGCACTGGGTTCGACTAGTGTCGCAATGGGTCGACTAGTGTCGCACTAGTCTCGACTAGTGTCGGACTGGTCTCGACTAGCGTCGCACTGTTCTCGGCTAGTGTCGCAATGGGTCGACTAAAGTCGCACCGGTCTCGACTATTGTCGCAATGGGTCGACTAGTGTCGCACTAGTCTCGACTAGGGTTGCACCGGTCTCGACTAGTGTCGCACTGGTCTCGACTAGTGTCGCACCGGTCTCGACTAGTGTCGCACTGGTCTCGGCTAGTGTCACAATGGGTCGTCTAGTGTCGCACTGGTCTCGACTAGTGTCGTACTAGTATCGACTAGTGTCGCAATGGGTCGACTAGTGTTGCACTGGTCTCGACTAGTGTCGCACTGGTCTCGACTAGTGTCGCACTGGTCTCGGCTAGTGTCGCACTGGTCTCAACTAGTTTCGCACCGTTCTCGATTAGTGTCGCACTGGTCTCGACTAGTGTCGCACCGGACTCTACTAGTGTCGCAATGGATCGACTAGTGTCGCACTAGTCTCGACTAGTGTCGCAATGGGTCGACTAGTGTTGCACTGGTCTCGACTAGTGTCGCACTGGTCTCGACTAGTGTCGCACCGGTCTCGACTAGCGTCGCACTGGACTCGGATAGTGTCGCAATGGGTCGACTCGTGTCGCACTGGGTTCGACTAGTGTCGCAATGGATCGACTAGTGTCGCACTAGTCTCGACTAGTGTCGGACTGGTCTCGACTAGCGTCGCACTGTTCTCGGCTAGTGTCGCAATGGGTCGACTAAAGTCGCACCGGTCTCGACTATTGTCGCAATGGGTCGACTAGTGTCGCACTAGTCTCGACTAGGGTTGCACCGGTCTCGACTAGTGTCGCACTGGTCTCGACTAGTGTCGCACCGGTCTCGACTAGTGTCGCACTGGTCTCGGCTAGTGTCACAATGGGTCGTCTAGTGTCGCACTGGTCTCAACTAGTGTCGCTCCGGTCTCGACTAGTGTCGCACTGGTCTCAGCTAGTGTCGCAATGGGTCGACTAGTGTCGCACTAGTCTCGACTAGTGTCGCACCGGTCTCGACTAGTGTCGCACTGGTCTCGGCTAGTGTCACAATGGGTCGTCTAGTGTCGCACTGGTCTCAACTAGTGTCGCTCCGGTCTCGACTAGTGTCGCACTGGTCTCGGCTAGTGTCGATATGGGTCGACTAGTGTCGCACTAGTCTCGACTAGTGTCGCACCGGACTCGACTAGTGTCGCAATGGATCGACTAGTGTCGCACTAGTCTCGACTAGTGTCGCAATGGGTCGACTAGTGTTGCACTGGTCTCGACTAGTGTCGCACTGGTCTCGACTAGTGTCGCACCGGTCTCGACTAGCGTCGCACTGGACTCAGCTAGTGTCGCAATGGGTCGACTCGTGTCGCACTGGGTTCGACTAGTGTCGCAATGGGTCGACTAGTGTCGCACCGGTCTCGACTAGTGTCGCACTGGTCACGGCTAGTGTCGCACTGGTCTCGACTAGTGTCGCACTGGTACCGACTAGTGTCGCACCGGTCTCGACTAGTGTCGCAATAAGTCGACTAGTGTCGCACCGGTCTCGACTAGTGTCGCACTGGTCTCGGCTAGTGTCGCAATGGGTCGACTAGTGTCGCACCGGTCTCGACTAGTGTCGCAATGGGTGGACTAGTGTCGCACCGGTCTCGACTAGTGTCGCACTGGTCTCGACTAGTGTCGCAATGGATCGACTAGTGTCGCACCGGTCTCGACTAGTGTCGCACCGGTCTCGACTAGTGTCGCACTGGTCTCAACTAGTGTCGCTCCGGTCTCGACTAGTGTCGCACTGGTCTCGGCTAGTGTCGCAATGGGTCGACTAGTGTCGCACTAGTCTCGACTAGTGTCGCACCGGTCTCGACTAGTGTCGCACTGGTCTCGGCTAGTGTCACAATGGGTCGTCTAGTGTCGCACTGGTCTCAACTAGTGTCGCTCCGGTCTCGACTAGTGTCGCACTGGTCTCGGCTAGTGTCGCAATGGGTCGACTAGTGTCGCACTAGTCTCGACTAGTGTCGCACCGGACTCGACTAGTGTCGCAATGGATCGACTAGTGTCGCACTAGTCTCGACTAGTGTCGCAATGGGTCGACTAGTGTTGCACTGGTCTCGACTAGTGTCGCACTGGTCTCGACTAGTGTCGCACCGGTCTCGACTAGCGTCGCACTGGACTCGGCTAGTGTCGCAATGGGTCGACTCGTGTCGCACTGGGTTCGACTAGTGTCGCAATGGGTCGACTAGTGTCGCACTAGTCTCGACTAGTGTCGGACTGGTCTCGACTAGCGTCGCACTGTTCTCGGCTAGTGTCGCAATGGGTCGACTAAAGTCGCACCGGTCTCGACTATTGTCGCAATGGGTCGACTAGTGTCGCACTAGTCTCGACTAGGGTTGCACCGGTCTCGACTAGTGTCGCACTGGTCTCGACTAGTGTCGCACCGGTCTCGACTAGTGTCGCACTGGTCTCGGCTAGTGTCACAATGGGTCGTCTAGTGTCGCACTGGTCTCGACTAGTGTCGTACTAGTATCGACTAGTGTCGCAATGGGTCGACTAGTGTTGCACTGGTCTCGACTAGTGTCGCACTGGTCTCGACTAGTGTCGCACTGGTCTCGGCTAGTGTCGCACTGGTCTCAACTAGTTTCGCACCGTTCTCGATTAGTGTCGCACTGGTCTCGACTAGTGTCGCACCGGACTCTACTAGTGTCGCAATGGATCGACTAGTGTCGCACTAGTCTCGACTAGTGTCGCAATGGGTCGACTAGTGTTGCACTGGTCTCGACTAGTGTCGCACTGGTCTCGACTAGTGTCGCACCGGTCTCGACTAGCGTCGCACTGGACTCGGATAGTGTCGCAATGGGTCGACTCGTGTCGCACTGGGTTCGACTAGTGTCGCAATGGATCGACTAGTGTCGCACTAGTCTCGACTAGTGTCGGACTGGTCTCGACTAGCGTCGCACTGTTCTCGGCTAGTGTCGCAATGGGTCGACTAAAGTCGCACCGGTCTCGACTATTGTCGCAATGGGTCGACTAGTGTCGCACTAGTCTCGACTAGGGTTGCACCGGTCTCGACTAGTGTCGCACTGGTCTCGACTAGTGTCGCACCGGTCTCGACTAGTGTCGCACTGGTCTCGGCTAGTGTCACAATGGGTCGTCTAGTGTCGCACTGGTCTCAACTAGTGTCGCTCCGGTCTCGACTAGTGTCGCACTGGTCTCGGCTAGTGTCGCAATGGGTCGACTAGTGTCGCACTAGTCTCGACTAGTGTCGCACCGGTCTCGACTAGTGTCGCACTGGACTCGGCTAGTGTCGCAATGGGTCGACTCGTGTCGCACTGGGTTCGACTAGTGTCGCAATGGGTCGACTAGTGTCGCACCGGTCTCGACTAGTGTCGCACTGGTCACGGCTAGTGTCGCACTGGTCTCGACTAGTGTCGCACTGGTACCGACTAGTGTCGCACCGGTCTCGACTAGTGTCGCAATAAGTCGACTAGTGTCGCACCGGTCTCGACTAGTGTCGCACTGGTCTCGGCTAGTGTCGCAATGGGTCGACTAGTGTCGCACCGGTCTCGACTAGTGTCGCAATGGGTGGACTAGTGTCGCACCGGTCTCGACTAGTGTCGCACTGGTCACGGCTAGTGTCGCACTGGTCTCGACTAGTGTCGCACTGGTACCGACTAGTGTCGCACCGGTCTCGACTAGTGTCGCACTGGTCTCGACTAGTGTCGCAATGGATCGACTAGTGTCGCACCGGTCTCGACTAGTGTCGCACCGGTCTCGACTAGTGTCGCACTGGTCTCGGCTAGTGTCGCACTGGTCTCGACTAGTGTCGTACTAGTATCGACTAGTGTCGCAATGGGTCGACTAGTGTTGCACTGGTCTCGACTAGTGTCGCACTGGTCTCGACTAGTGTCGCACTGGTCTCGGCTAGTGTCGCACTGGTCTCAACTAGTTTCGCACCGTTCTCGATTAGTGTCGCACTGGTCTCGACTAGTGTCGCACCAGACTACTAGTGTCGCAATGGATCGACTAGTGTCGCACTAGTCTCGACTAGTGTCGCAATGGGTCGACTAGTGTTGCACTGGTCTCGACTAGTGTCGCACTGGTCTCGACTAGTGTCGCACCGGTCTCGACTAGCGTCGCACTGGACTCGGATAGTGTCGCAATGGGTCGACTCGTGTCGCACTGGGTTCGACTAGTGTCGCAATGGATCGACTAGTGTCGCACTAGTCTCGACTAGTGTCGGACTGGTCTCGACTAGCGTCGCACTGTTCTCGGCTAGTGTCGCAATGGGTCGACTAAAGTCGCACCGGTCTCGACTATTGTCGCAATGGGTCGACTAGTGTCGCACTAGTCTCGACTAGGGTTGCACCGGTCTCGACTAGTGTCGCACTGGTCTCGACTAGTGTCGCACCGGTCTCGACTAGTGTCGCACTGGTCTCGGCTAGTGTCACAATGGGTCGTCTAGTGTCGCACTGGTCTCAACTAGTGTCGCTCCGGTCTCGACTAGTGTCGCACTGGTCTCGGCTAGTGTCGCAATGGGTCGACTAGTGTCGCACTAGTCTCGACTAGTGTCGCACCGGTCTCGACTAGTGTCGCACTGGTCTCGGCTAGTGTCACAATGGGTCGTCTAGTGTCGCACTGGTCTCGGCTAGTGTCGCAATGGGTCGACTAGTGTCGCACTAGTCTCGACTAGTGTCGCACCGGACTCGACTAGTGTCGCAATGGATCGACTAGTGTCGCACTAGTCTCGACTAGTGTCGCACTAGTCTCGACTAGTGTCGCAATGGGTCGACTAGTGTTGCACTGGTCTCGACTAGTGTCGCACTGGTCTCGACTAGTGTCGCACCGGTCTCGACTAGCGTCGCACTGGACTCGGCTAGTGTCGCAATGGGTCGACTCGTGTCGCACTGGGTTCGACTAGTGTCGCAATGGGTCGACTAGTGTCGCACTAGTCTCGACTAGTGTCGGACTGGTCTCGACTAGCGTCGCACTGTTCTCGGCTAGTGTCGCAATGGGTCGACTAAAGTCGCACCGGTCTCGACTATTGTCGCAATGGGTCGACTAGTGTCGCACTAGTCTCGACTAGGGTTGCACCGGTCTCGACTAGTGTCGCACTGGTCTCGACTAGTGTCGCACCGGTCTCGACTAGTGTCGCACTGGTCTCGGCTAGTGTCACAATGGGTCGTCTAGTGTCGCACTGGTCTCGACTAGTGTCGTACTAGTATCGACTAGTGTCGCAATGGGTCGACTAGTGTTGCACTGGTCTCGACTAGTGTCGCACTGGTCTCGACTAGTGTCGCACTGGTCTCGGCTAGTGTCGCACTGGTCTCAACTAGTTTCGCACCGTTCTCGATTAGTGTCGCACTGGTCTCGACTAGTGTCGCACCGGACTCTACTAGTGTCGCAATGGATCGACTAGTGTCGCACTAGTCTCGACTAGTGTCGCAATGGGTCGACTAGTGTTGCACTGGTCTCGACTAGTGTCGCACTGGTCTCGACTAGTGTCGCACCGGTCTCGACTAGCGTCGCACTGGACTCGGATAGTGTCGCAATGGGTCGACTCGTGTCGCACTGGGTTCGACTAGTGTCGCAATGGATCGACTAGTGTCGCACTAGTCTCGACTAGTGTCGGACTGGTCTCGACTAGCGTCGCACTGTTCTCGGCTAGTGTCGCAATGGGTCGACTAAAGTCGCACCGGTCTCGACTATTGTCGCAATGGGTCGACTAGTGTCGCACTAGTCTCGACTAGGGTTGCACCGGTCTCGACTAGTGTCGCACTGGTCTCGACTAGTGTCGCACCGGTCTCGACTAGTGTCGCACTGGTCTCGGCTAGTGTCACAATGGGTCGTCTAGTGTCGCACTGGTCTCAACTAGTGTCGCTCCGGTCTCGACTAGTGTCGCACTGGTCTCAGCTAGTGTCGCAATGGGTCGACTAGTGTCGCACTAGTCTCGACTAGTGTCGCACCGGTCTCGACTAGTGTCGCACTGGTCTCGGCTAGTGTCACAATGGGTCGTCTAGTGTCGCACTGGTCTCAACTAGTGTCGCTCCGGTCTCGACTAGTGTCGCACTGGTCTCGGCTAGTGTCGATATGGGTCGACTAGTGTCGCACTAGTCTCGACTAGTGTCGCACCGGACTCGACTAGTGTCGCAATGGATCGACTAGTGTCGCACTAGTCTCGACTAGTGTCGCAATGGGTCGACTAGTGTTGCACTGGTCTCGACTAGTGTCGCACTGGTCTCGACTAGTGTCGCACCGGTCTCGACTAGCGTCGCACTGGACTCAGCTAGTGTCGCAATGGGTCGACTCGTGTCGCACTGGGTTCGACTAGTGTCGCAATGGGTCGACTAGTGTCGCACCGGTCTCGACTAGTGTCGCACTGGTCACGGCTAGTGTCGCACTGGTCTCGACTAGTGTCGCACTGGTACCGACTAGTGTCGCACCGGTCTCGACTAGTGTCGCAATAAGTCGACTAGTGTCGCACCGGTCTCGACTAGTGTCGCACTGGTCTCGGCTAGTGTCGCAATGGGTCGACTAGTGTCGCACCGGTCTCGACTAGTGTCGCAATGGGTGGACTAGTGTCGCACCGGTCTCGACTAGTGTCGCACTGGTCTCGACTAGTGTCGCAATGGATCGACTAGTGTCGCACCGGTCTCGACTAGTGTCGCACCGGTCTCGACTAGTGTCGCACTGGTCTCGGCTAGTGTCGCACTGGTCTCGACTAGTGTCGTACTAGTATCGACTAGTGTCGCAATGGGTCGACTAGTGTTGCACTGGTCTCGACTAGTGTCGCACTGGTCTCGACTAGTGTCGCACTGGTCTCGGCTAGTGTCGCACTGGTCTCGACTAGTGTCGTACTAGTATCGACTAGTGTCGCAATGGGTCGACTAGTGTTGCACTGGTCTCGACTAGTGTCGCACTGGTCTCGACTAGTGTCGCACTGGTCTCGGCTAGTGTCGCACTGGTCTCAACTAGTTTCGCACCGTTCTCGATCAGTGTCGCACTGGTCTCGACTAGTGTCGCACCGGACTCTACTAGTGTCGCAATGGATCGACTAGTGTCGCACTAGTCTCGACTAGTGTCGCAATGGGTCGACTAGTGTTGCACTGGTCTCGACTAGTGTCGCACTGGTCTCGACTAGTGTCGCACCGGTCTCGACTAGCGTCGCACTGGACTCGGATAGTGTCGCAATGGGTCGACTCGTGTCGCACTGGGTTCGACTAGTGTCGCAATGGATCGACTAGTGTCGCACTAGTCTCGACTAGTGTCGGACTGGTCTCGACTAGCGTCGCACTGTTCTCGGCTAGTGTCGCAATGGGTCGACTAAAGTCGCACCGGTCTCGACTATTGTCGCAATGGGTCGACTAGTGTCGCACTAGTCTCGACTAGGGTTGCACCGGTCTCGACTAGTGTCGCACTGGTCTCGACTAGTGTCGCACCGGTCTCGACTAGTGTCGCACTGGTCTCGGCTAGTGTCACAATGGGTCGTCTAGTGTCGCACTGGTCTCAACTAGTGTCGCTCCGGTCTCGACTAGTGTCGCACTGGTCTCGGCTAGTGTCGCAATGGGTCGACTAGTGTCGCACTAGTCTCGACTAGTGTCGCACCGGTCTCGACTAGTGTCGCACTGGTCTCGGCTAGTGTCACAATGGGTCGTCTAGTGTCGCACTGGTCTCAACTAGTGTCGCTCCGGTCTCGACTAGTGTCGCACTGGTCTCGGCTAGTGTCGCAATGGGTCGACTAGTGTCGCACTAGTCTCGACTAGTGTCGCACCGGACTCGACTAGTGTCGCAATGGATCGACTAGTGTCGCACTAGTCTCGACTAGTGTCGCAATGGGTCGACTAGTGTTGCACTGGTCTCGACTAGTGTCGCACTGGTCTCGACTAGTGTCGCACCGGTCTCGACTAGCGTCGCACTGGACTCGGCTAGTGTCGCAATGGGTCGACTCGTGTCGCACTGGGTTCGACTAGTGTCGCAATGGGTCGACTAGTGTCGCACTAGTCTCGACTAGTGTCGGACTGGTCTCGACTAGCGTCGCACTGTTCTCGGCTAGTGTCGCAATGGGTCGACTAAAGTCGCACCGGTCTCGACTATTGTCGCAATGGGTCGACTAGTGTCGCACTAGTCTCGACTAGGGTTGCACCGGTCTCGACTAGTGTCGCACTGGTCTCGACTAGTGTCGCACCGGTCTCGACTAGTGTCGCACTGGTCTCGGCTAGTGTCACAATGGGTCGTCTAGTGTCGCACTGGTCTCAACTAGTGTCGCTCCGGTCTCGACTAGTGTCGCACTGGTCTCGGCTAGTGTCGCAATGGGTCGACTAGTTTCGCACTAGTCTCGACTAGTGTCGCACCGGTCTCGACTAGTGTCGCACTGGTCTCGGCTAGTGTCGCACTGGTCTCGGCTAGTGTCGCACAGGTCTCGGCTAGTGTCGCACCGGTCTCGACTAGTGTCGCACTGGTCTCGGCTAGTGTCGCAATGGGTCGACTAGTGTCGCACCGGTCTCGACTAGTGTCGCAATGGGTGGACTAGTGTCGCACCGGTCTCGACTAGTGTCGCACTGGTCACGGCTAGTGTCGCACTGGTCTCGACTAGTGTCGCACTGGTACCGACTAGTGTCGCACCGGTCTCGACTAGTGTCGCACTGGTCTCGACTAGTGTCGCAATGGGTCGACTAGTGTCGCACCGGTCTCGACTAGTGTCGCACCGGTCTCGACTAGTGTCGCACTGGTCTCGGCTAGTGTCGCACTGGTCTCGACTAGTGTCGTACTAGTATCGACTAGTGTCGCAATGGGTCGACTAGTGTTGCACTGGTCTCGACTAGTGTCGCACTGGTCTCGACTAGTGTCGCACCGGTCTCGACTAGCGTCGCACTGGTCTCGGCTAGTGTCGCACTGGTCTCAACTAGTGTCGCACCGTTCTCGATTAGTGTCGCACTGGTCTCGACTAGTGTCGCACCGGACTCTACTAGTGTCGCAATGGATCGACTAGTGTCGCACTAGTCTCGACTAGTGTCGCAATGGGTCGACTAGTGTTGCACTGGTCTCGACTAGTGTCGCACTGGTCTCGACTAGTGTCGCACCGGTCTCGACTAGCGTCGCACTGGACTCGGATAGTGTCGCAATGGGTCGACTCGTGTCGCACTGGGTTCGACTAGTGTCGCAATGGGTCGACTAGTGTCGCACTAGTCTCGACTAGTGTCGGACTGGTCTCGACTAGCGTCGCACTGTTCTCGGCTAGTGTCGCAATGGGTCGACTAAAGTCGCACCGGTCTCGACTATTGTCGCAATGGGTCGACTAGTGTCGCACTAGTCTCGACTAGGGTTGCACCGGTCTCGACTAGTGTCGCACTGGTCTCGACTAGTGTCGCACCGGTCTCGACTAGTGTCGCACTGGTCTCGGCTAGTGTCACAATGGGTCGTCTAGTGTCGCACTGGTCTCAACTAGTGTCGCTCCGGTCTCGACTAGTGTCGCACTGGTCTCGGCTAGTGTCGCAATGGGTCGACTAGTTTCGCACTAGTCTCGACTAGTGTCGCACCGGTCTCGACTAGTGTCGCACTGGTCTCGGCTAGTGTCGCACTGGTCTCGGCTAGTGTCGCACTGGTCTCGATTAGTGTCGCACCGGTCTCGACTAGTGTCGCTCTGGTCTCGGCTAGTGTCGCAATGGGTTGACTAGTGTCGCACTAGACACGGCTAGTGTCGCACTGGTCTCGACTAGTGTCGCACCGTTCTCGATCAGTGTCGCACTGGTCTCGACTAGTTTCGTACCGATCTCGACTAGTGTAGCAATGGGTCGACTAGTATCGCACTGGTCTCGACTAGTGTCGCACCGTTCTCGATTAGTGTCGCACCGGTCTCGACTAGTGTCGTACCGGTCTCGACTATTGTCGCAATGGGTCGACTAGTGTCGCACTAGTCTCGACTAGTGTCGCAATGGGTCGACTAGTGTTGCACTGGTCTCGACTAGCGTCGCACTGGTCTCGACTAGTGTCGTACCGGTCTCGACTAGCGTCGCACTGGACTCGGCTAGTGTCGCAATGGGTCGACTAGTGTCGCACTGGGCTCGACTAGTGTCGCAATGGGTCGACTAGTGTCGCACTAGTCTCGACTAGTGTCGCACCGGTCTCGACTAGCGTCGCACTGGTCTCGGCTAGTGTCGCAATGGGTCGACTAAAGTCGCACCGGTCTCGACTATTGTCGCAATGGGTCGATTAGTGTCGCACTAGTCTCGACTAGTGTCGCACCGGTCTCTACTAGTGTCGCACTGGTCTCGACTAGTGTCGCACTGTTCTCGGCTAGTGTCGCAATGGGTCGACTAAAGTCGCACCGGTCTCGACTATTGTCGCAATGGGTCGACTAGTGTCGCACTAGTCTCGACTAGGGTTGCACCGGTCTCGACTAGTGTCGCACTGGTCTCGACTAGTGTCGCACCGGTCTCGACTAGTGTCGCACTGGTCTCGGCTAGTGTCACAATGGGTCGTCTAGTGTCGCACTGGTCTCAACTAGTGTCGCTCCGGTCTCGACTAGTGTCGCACTGGTCTCGGCTAGTGTCGCAATGGGTCGACTAGTTTCGCACTAGTCTCGACTAGTGTCGCACCGGTCTCGACTAGTGTCGCACTGGTCTCGGCTAGTGTCGCACTGGTCTCGGCTAGTGTCGCACAGGTCTCGGCTAGTGTCGCAATGGGTCGACTAGGGTCGCACTGGTATCGACTAGTGTCGCACCGGTCTCGACTAGTGTCGCAATAAGTCGACTAGTGTCGCACCGGTCTCGACTAGTGTCGCACTGGTCTCGGCTAGTGTCGCAATGGGTCGACTAGTGTCGCACCGGTCTCGACTAGTGTCGCAATGGGTGGACTAGTGTCGCACCGGTCTCGACTAGTGTCGCACTGGTCACGGCTAGTGTCGCACTGGTCTCGACTAGTGTCGCACTGGTACCGACTAGTGTCGCACCGGTCTCGACTAGTGTCGCACTGGTCTCGACTAGTGTCGCAATGGGTCGACTAGTGTCGCACCGGTCTCGACTAGTGTCGCACCGGTCTCGACTAGTGTCGCACTGGTCTCGGCTAGTGTCGCACTGGTCTCGACTAGTGTCGTACTAGTATCGACTAGTGTCGCAATGGGTCGACTAGTGTTGCACTGGTCTCGACTAGTGTCGCACTGGTCTCGACTAGTGTCGCACCGGTCTCGACTAGCGTCGCACTGGTCTCGGCTAGTGTCGCACTGGTCTCAACTAGTGTCGCACCGTTCTCGATTAGTGTCGCACTGGTCTCGACTAGTGTCGCACCGGACTCTACTAGTGTCGCAATGGATCGACTAGTGTCGCACTAGTCTCGACTAGTGTCGCAATGGGTCGACTAGTGTTGCACTGGTCTCGACTAGTGTCGCACTGGTCTCGACTAGTGTCGCACCGGTCTCGACTAGCGTCGCACTGGACTCGGATAGTGTCGCAATGGGTCGACTCGTGTCGCACTGGGTTCGACTAGTGTTGCACTGGTCTCGACTAGTGTCGCACTGGTCTCGACTAGTGTCGCACCGGTCTCGACTAGCGTCGCACTGGACTCGGCTAGTGTCGCAATGGGTCGACTCGTGTCGCACTGGGTTCGACTAGTGTCGCAATGGGTCGACTAGTGTCGCACTAGTCTCGACTAGTGTCGGACTGGTCTCGACTAGCGTCGCACTGTTCTCGGCTAGTGTCGCAATGGGTCGACTAAAGTCGCACCGGTCTCGACTATTGTCGCAATGGGTCGACTAGTGTCGCACTAGTCTCGACTAGGGTTGCACCGGTCTCGACTAGTGTCGCACTGGTCTCGACTAGTGTCGCACCGGTCTCGACTAGTGTCGCACTGGTCTCGGCTAGTGTCACAATGGGTCGTCTAGTGTCGCACTGGTCTCAACTAGTGTCGCTCCGGTCTCGACTAGTGTCGCACTGGTCTCGGCTAGTGTCGCAATGGGTCGACTAGTTTCGCACTAGTCTCGACTAGTGTCGCACCGGTCTCGACTAGTGTCGCACTGGTCTCGGCTAGTGTCGCACTGGTCTCGGCTAGTGTCGCACAGGTCTCGGCTAGTGTCGCACCGGTCTCGACTAGTGTCGCACTGGTCTCGGCTAGTGTCGCAATGGGTCGACTAGTGTCGCACCGGTCTCGACTAGTGTCGCAATGGGTGGACTAGTGTCGCACCGGTCTCGACTAGTGTCGCACTGGTCACGGCTAGTGTCGCACTGGTCTCGACTAGTGTCGCACTGGTACCGACTAGTGTCGCACCGGTCTCGACTAGTGTCGCACTGGTCTCGACTAGTGTCGCAATGGGTCGACTAGTGTCGCACCGGTCTCGACTAGTGTCGCACCGGTCTCGACTAGTGTCGCACTGGTCTCGGCTAGTGTCGCACTGGTCTCGACTAGTGTCGTACTAGTATCGACTAGTGTCGCAATGGGTCGACTAGTGTTGCACTGGTCTCGACTAGTGTCGCACTGGTCTCGACTAGTGTCGCACCGGTCTCGACTAGCGTCGCACTGGTCTCGGCTAGTGTCGCACTGGTCTCAACTAGTGTCGCACCGTTCTCGATTAGTGTCGCACTGGTCTCGACTAGTGTCGCACCGGACTCTACTAGTGTCGCAATGGATCGACTAGTGTCGCACTAGTCTCGACTAGTGTCGCAATGGGTCGACTAGTGTTGCACTGGTCTCGACTAGTGTCGCACTGGTCTCGACTAGTGTCGCACCGGTCTCGACTAGCGTCGCACTGGACTCGGATAGTGTCGCAATGGGTCGACTCGTGTCGCACTGGGTTCGACTAGTGTCGCAATGGGTCGACTAGTGTCGCACTAGTCTCGACTAGTGTCGGACTGGTCTCGACTAGCGTCGCACTGTTCTCGGCTAGTGTCGCAATGGGTCGACTAAAGTCGCACCGGTCTCGACTATTGTCGCAATGGGTCGACTAGTGTCGCACTAGTCTCGACTAGGGTTGCACCGGTCTCGACTAGTGTCGCACTGGTCTCGACTAGTGTCGCACCGGTCTCGACTAGTGTCGCACTGGTCTCGGCTAGTGTCACAATGGGTCGTCTAGTGTCGCACTGGTCTCAACTAGTGTCGCTCCGGTCTCGACTAGTGTCGCACTGGTCTCGGCTAGTGTCGCAATGGGTCGACTAGTTTCGCACTAGTCTCGACTAGTGTCGCACCGGTCTCGACTAGTGTCGCACTGGTCTCGGCTAGTGTCGCACTGGTCTCGGCTAGTGTCGCACTGGTCTCGATTAGTGTCGCACCGGTCTCGACTAGTGTCGCTCTGGTCTCGGCTAGTGTCGCAATGGGTTGACTAGTGTCGCACTAGACACGGCTAGTGTCGCACTGGTCTCGACTAGTGTCGCACCGTTCTCGATCAGTGTCGCACTGGTCTCGACTAGTTTCGTACCGATCTCGACTAGTGTAGCAATGGGTCGACTAGTATCGCACTGGTCTCGACTAGTGTCGCACCGTTCTCGATTAGTGTCGCACCGGTCTCGACTAGTGTCGTACCGGTCTCGACTATTGTCGCAATGGGTCGACTAGTGTCGCACTAGTCTCGACTAGTGTCGCAATGGGTCGACTAGTGTTGCACTGGTCTCGACTAGCGTCGCACTGGTCTCGACTAGTGTCGTACCGGTCTCGACTAGCGTCGCACTGGACTCGGCTAGTGTCGCAATGGGTCGACTAGTGTCGCACTGGGCTCGACTAGTGTCGCAATGGGTCGACTAGTGTCGCACTAGTCTCGACTAGTGTCGCACCGGTCTCGACTAGCGTCGCACTGGTCTCGGCTAGTGTCGCAATGGGTCGACTAAAGTCGCACCGGTCTCGACTATTGTCGCAATGGGTCGATTAGTGTCGCACTAGTCTCGACTAGTGTCGCACCGGTCTCTACTAGTGTCGCACTGGTCTCGACTAGTGTCGCACTGTTCTCGGCTAGTGTCGCAATGGGTCGACTAAAGTCGCACCGGTCTCGACTATTGTCGCAATGGGTCGACTAGTGTCGCACTAGTCTCGACTAGGGTTGCACCGGTCTCGACTAGTGTCGCACTGGTCTCGACTAGTGTCGCACCGGTCTCGACTAGTGTCGCACTGGTCTCGGCTAGTGTCACAATGGGTCGTCTAGTGTCGCACTGGTCTCAACTAGTGTCGCTCCGGTCTCGACTAGTGTCGCACTGGTCTCGGCTAGTGTCGCAATGGGTCGACTAGTTTCGCACTAGTCTCGACTAGTGTCGCACCGGTCTCGACTAGTGTCGCACTGGTCTCGGCTAGTGTCGCACTGGTCTCGGCTAGTGTCGCACAGGTCTCGGCTAGTGTCGCAATGGGTCGACTAGGGTCGCACTGGTATCGACTAGTGTCGCACCGGTCTCGACTAGTGTCGCAATAAGTCGACTAGTGTCGCACCGGTCTCGACTAGTGTCGCACTGGTCTCGGCTAGTGTCGCAATGGGTCGACTAGTGTCGCACCGGTCTCGACTAGTGTCGCAATGGGTGGACTAGTGTCGCACCGGTCTCGACTAGTGTCGCACTGGTCACGGCTAGTGTCGCACTGGTCTCGACTAGTGTCGCACTGGTACCGACTAGTGTCGCACCGGTCTCGACTAGTGTCGCACTGGTCTCGACTAGTGTCGCAATGGGTCGACTAGTGTCGCACCGGTCTCGACTAGTGTCGCACCGGTCTCGACTAGTGTCGCACTGGTCTCGGCTAGTGTCGCACTGGTCTCGACTAGTGTCGTACTAGTATCGACTAGTGTCGCAATGGGTCGACTAGTGTTGCACTGGTCTCGACTAGTGTCGCACTGGTCTCGACTAGTGTCGCACCGGTCTCGACTAGCGTCGCACTGGTCTCGGCTAGTGTCGCACTGGTCTCAACTAGTGTCGCACCGTTCTCGATTAGTGTCGCACTGGTCTCGACTAGTGTCGCACCGGACTCTACTAGTGTCGCAATGGATCGACTAGTGTCGCACTAGTCTCGACTAGTGTCGCAATGGGTCGACTAGTGTTGCACTGGTCTCGACTAGTGTCGCACTGGTCTCGACTAGTGTCGCACCGGTCTCGACTAGCGTCGCACTGGACTCGGATAGTGTCGCAATGGGTCGACTCGTGTCGCACTGGGTTCGACTAGTGTCGCAATGGGTCGACTAGTGTCGCACTAGTCTCGACTAGTGTCGGACTGGTCTCGACTAGCGTCGCACTGTTCTCGGCTAGTGTCGCAATGGGTCGACTAAAGTCGCACCGGTCTCGACTATTGTCGCAATGGGTCGACTAGTGTCGCACTAGTCTCGACTAGGGTTGCACCGGTCTCGACTAGTGTCGCACTGGTCTCGACTAGTGTCGCACCGGTCTCGACTAGTGTCGCACTGGTCTCGGCTAGTGTCACAATGGGTCGTCTAGTGTCGCACTGGTCTCAACTAGTGTCGCTCCGGTCTCGACTAGTGTCGCACTGGTCTCGGCTAGTGTCGCAATGGGTCGACTAGTTTCGCACTAGTCTCGACTAGTGTCGCACCGGTCTCGACTAGTGTCGCACTGGTCTCGGCTAGTGTCGCACTGGTCTCGGCTAGTGTCGCACTGGTCTCGATTAGTGTCGCACCGGTCTCGACTAGTGTCGCTCTGGTCTCGGCTAGTGTCGCAATGGGTTGACTAGTGTCGCACTAGACACGGCTAGTGTCGCACTGGTCTCGACTAGTGTCGCACCGTTCTCGATCAGTGTCGCACTGGTCTCGACTAGTTTCGTACCGATCTCGACTAGTGTAGCAATGGGTCGACTAGTATCGCACTGGTCTCGACTAGTGTCGCACCGTTCTCGATTAGTGTCGCACCGGTCTCGACTAGTGTCGTACCGGTCTCGACTATTGTCGCAATGGGTCGACTAGTGTCGCACTAGTCTCGACTAGTGTCGCAATGGGTCGACTAGTGTTGCACTGGTCTCGACTAGCGTCGCACTGGTCTCGACTAGTGTCGTACCGGTCTCGACTAGCGTCGCACTGGACTCGGCTAGTGTCGCAATGGGTCGACTAGTGTCGCACTGGGCTCGACTAGTGTCGCAATGGGTCGACTAGTGTCGCACTAGTCTCGACTAGTGTCGCACCGGTCTCGACTAGCGTCGCACTGGTCTCGGCTAGTGTCGCAATGGGTCGACTAAAGTCGCACCGGTCTCGACTATTGTCGCAATGGGTCGATTAGTGTCGCACTAGTCTCGACTAGTGTCGCACCGGTCTCTACTAGTGTCGCACTGGTCTCGACTAGTGTCGCAGTGGTCTCGACTAGTGTCGCACCATTCTCGACTAGTGTCGCACCGGTCTCGAGTAGTGTCGCAATGTGTCAACTAGTGTCGCACTGGTCTCGACTAGTGTCGCACTGGTCTCGACTAGTGTCGCACCGGTCTCGACTAGTGTCGCACTGGTCTCGGCTAGTGTCGCAATGGGTCGACTAGTGTCGCACTAGTCTAGATTAGTGTCGCACCGGCCTCGACTAGTTTCGCACTGGTCTCGGCTAGTGTCACAATGGGTCGTCTAGTGTCGCACTGGTCTCAACTAGTGTCGCTCCGGTCTCGACTAGTGTCGCACTGGTCTCGGCTAGTGTCACAATGGGTCGTCTAGTGTCGCACTGGTCTCAACTAGTGTCGCTCCGGTCTCGACTAGTGTCGCACTGGTCTCGGCTAGTGTCGCAATGGGTCGACTAGTTTCGCACTAGTCTCGACTAGTGTCGCACCGGTCTCGACTAGTGTCGCACTGGTCTCGACTAGTGTCGCACTGGTACCGACTAGTGTCGCACCGGTCTCGACTAGTGTCGCAATAAGTCGACTAGTGTCGCACCGGTCTCGACTAGTGTCGCACTGGTCTCGGCTAGTGTCGCACTGGTCTCGACTAGTGTCGCACCGGACTCTACTAGTGTCGCAATGGATCGACTAGTGTCGCACTAGTCTCGACTAGTGTCGCAATGGGTCGACTAGTGTTGCACTGGTCTCGACTAGTGTCGCACTGGTCTCGACTAGTGTCGCACCGGTCTCGACTAGCGTCGCACTGGACTCGGATAGTGTCGCAATGGGTCGACTCGTGTCGCACTGGGTTCGACTAGTGTCGCAATGGGTCGACTAGTGTCGCACTAGTCTCGACTAGTGTCGGACTGGTCTCGACTAGCGTCGCACTGTTCTCGGCTAGTGTCGCAATGGGTCGACTAAAGTCGCACCGGTCTCGACTATTGTCGCAATGGGTCGACTAGTGTCGCACTAGTCTCGACTAGGGTTGCACCGGTCTCGACTAGTGTCGCACTGGTCTCGACTAGTGTCGCACCGGTCTCGACTAGTGTCGCACTGGTCTCGGCTAGTGTCACAATGGGTCGTCTAGTGTCGCACTGGTCTCAACTAGTGTCGCTCCGGTCTCGACTAGTGTCGCACTGGTCTCGGCTAGTGTCGCAATGGGTCGACTAGTTTCGCACTAGTCTCGACTAGTGTCGCACCGGTCTCGACTAGTGTCGCACTGGTCTCGGCTAGTGTCGCACTGGTCTCGGCTAGTGTCGCACTGGTCTCGATTAGTGTCGCACCGGTCTCGACTAGTGTCGCTCTGGTCTCGGCTAGTGTCGCAATGGGTTGACTAGTGTCGCACTAGACACGGCTAGTGTCGCACTGGTCTCGACTAGTGTCGCACCGTTCTCGATCAGTGTCGCACTGGTCTCGACTAGTTTCGTACCGATCTCGACTAGTGTAGCAATGGGTCGACTAGTATCGCACTGGTCTCGACTAGTGTCGCACCGTTCTCGATTAGTGTCGCACCGGTCTCGACTAGTGTCGTACCGGTCTCGACTATTGTCGCAATGGGTCGACTAGTGTCGCACTAGTCTCGACTAGTGTCGCAATGGGTCGACTAGTGTTGCACTGGTCTCGACTAGCGTCGCACTGGTCTCGACTAGTGTCGTACCGGTCTCGACTAGCGTCGCACTGGACTCGGCTAGTGTCGCAATGGGTCGACTAGTGTCGCACTGGGCTCGACTAGTGTCGCAATGGGTCGACTAGTGTCGCACTAGTCTCGACTAGTGTCGCACCGGTCTCGACTAGCGTCGCACTGGTCTCGGCTAGTGTCGCAATGGGTCGACTAAAGTCGCACCGGTCTCGACTATTGTCGCAATGGGTCGATTAGTGTCGCACTAGTCTCGACTAGTGTCGCACCGGTCTCTACTAGTGTCGCACTGGTCTCGACTAGTGTCGCACTGTTCTCGGCTAGTGTCGCAATGGGTCGACTAAAGTCGCACCGGTCTCGACTATTGTCGCAATGGGTCGACTAGTGTCGCACTAGTCTCGACTAGGGTTGCACCGGTCTCGACTAGTGTCGCACTGGTCTCGACTAGTGTCGCACCGGTCTCGACTAGTGTCGCACTGGTCTCGGCTAGTGTCACAATGGGTCGTCTAGTGTCGCACTGGTCTCAACTAGTGTCGCTCCGGTCTCGACTAGTGTCGCACTGGTCTCGGCTAGTGTCGCAATGGGTCGACTAGTTTCGCACTAGTCTCGACTAGTGTCGCACCGGTCTCGACTAGTGTCGCACTGGTCTCGGCTAGTGTCGCACTGGTCTCGGCTAGTGTCGCACAGGTCTCGGCTAGTGTCGCAATGGGTCGACTAGGGTCGCACTGGTATCGACTAGTGTCGCACCGGTCTCGACTAGTGTCGCAATAAGTCGACTAGTGTCGCACCGGTCTCGACTAGTGTCGCACTGGTCTCGGCTAGTGTCGCAATGGGTCGACTAGTGTCGCACCGGTCTCGACTAGTGTCGCAATGGGTGGACTAGTGTCGCACCGGTCTCGACTAGTGTCGCACTGGTCACGGCTAGTGTCGCACTGGTCTCGACTAGTGTCGCACTGGTACCGACTAGTGTCGCACCGGTCTCGACTAGTGTCGCACTGGTCTCGACTAGTGTCGCAATGGGTCGACTAGTGTCGCACCGGTCTCGACTAGTGTCGCACCGGTCTCGACTAGTGTCGCACTGGTCTCGGCTAGTGTCGCACTGGTCTCGACTAGTGTCGTACTAGTATCGACTAGTGTCGCAATGGGTCGACTAGTGTTGCACTGGTCTCGACTAGTGTCGCACTGGTCTCGACTAGTGTCGCACCGGTCTCGACTAGCGTCGCACTGGTCTCGGCTAGTGTCGCACTGGTCTCAACTAGTGTCGCACCGTTCTCGATTAGTGTCGCACTGGTCTCGACTAGTGTCGCACCGGACTCTACTAGTGTCGCAATGGATCGACTAGTGTCGCACTAGTCTCGACTAGTGTCGCAATGGGTCGACTAGTGTTGCACTGGTCTCGACTAGTGTCGCACTGGTCTCGACTAGTGTCGCACCGGTCTCGACTAGCGTCGCACTGGACTCGGATAGTGTCGCAATGGGTCGACTCGTGTCGCACTGGGTTCGACTAGTGTTGCACTGGTCTCGACTAGTGTCGCACTGGTCTCGACTAGTGTCGCACCGGTCTCGACTAGCGTCGCACTGGACTCGGCTAGTGTCGCAATGGGTCGACTCGTGTCGCACTGGGTTCGACTAGTGTCGCAATGGGTCGACTAGTGTCGCACTAGTCTCGACTAGTGTCGGACTGGTCTCGACTAGCGTCGCACTGTTCTCGGCTAGTGTCGCAATGGGTCGACTAAAGTCGCACCGGTCTCGACTATTGTCGCAATGGGTCGACTAGTGTCGCACTAGTCTCGACTAGGGTTGCACCGGTCTCGACTAGTGTCGCACTGGTCTCGACTAGTGTCGCACCGGTCTCGACTAGTGTCGCACTGGTCTCGGCTAGTGTCACAATGGGTCGTCTAGTGTCGCACTGGTCTCAACTAGTGTCGCTCCGGTCTCGACTAGTGTCGCACTGGTCTCGGCTAGTGTCGCAATGGGTCGACTAGTTTCGCACTAGTCTCGACTAGTGTCGCACCGGTCTCGACTAGTGTCGCACTGGTCTCGGCTAGTGTCGCACTGGTCTCGGCTAGTGTCGCACAGGTCTCGGCTAGTGTCGCACCGGTCTCGACTAGTGTCGCACTGGTCTCGGCTAGTGTCGCAATGGGTCGACTAGTGTCGCACCGGTCTCGACTAGTGTCGCAATGGGTGGACTAGTGTCGCACCGGTCTCGACTAGTGTCGCACTGGTCACGGCTAGTGTCGCACTGGTCTCGACTAGTGTCGCACTGGTACCGACTAGTGTCGCACCGGTCTCGACTAGTGTCGCACTGGTCTCGACTAGTGTCGCAATGGGTCGACTAGTGTCGCACCGGTCTCGACTAGTGTCGCACCGGTCTCGACTAGTGTCGCACTGGTCTCGGCTAGTGTCGCACTGGTCTCGACTAGTGTCGTACTAGTATCGACTAGTGTCGCAATGGGTCGACTAGTGTTGCACTGGTCTCGACTAGTGTCGCACTGGTCTCGACTAGTGTCGCACCGGTCTCGACTAGCGTCGCACTGGTCTCGGCTAGTGTCGCACTGGTCTCAACTAGTGTCGCACCGTTCTCGATTAGTGTCGCACTGGTCTCGACTAGTGTCGCACCGGACTCTACTAGTGTCGCAATGGATCGACTAGTGTCGCACTAGTCTCGACTAGTGTCGCAATGGGTCGACTAGTGTTGCACTGGTCTCGACTAGTGTCGCACTGGTCTCGACTAGTGTCGCACCGGTCTCGACTAGCGTCGCACTGGACTCGGATAGTGTCGCAATGGGTCGACTCGTGTCGCACTGGGTTCGACTAGTGTCGCAATGGGTCGACTAGTGTCGCACTAGTCTCGACTAGTGTCGGACTGGTCTCGACTAGCGTCGCACTGTTCTCGGCTAGTGTCGCAATGGGTCGACTAAAGTCGCACCGGTCTCGACTATTGTCGCAATGGGTCGACTAGTGTCGCACTAGTCTCGACTAGGGTTGCACCGGTCTCGACTAGTGTCGCACTGGTCTCGACTAGTGTCGCACCGGTCTCGACTAGTGTCGCACTGGTCTCGGCTAGTGTCACAATGGGTCGTCTAGTGTCGCACTGGTCTCAACTAGTGTCGCTCCGGTCTCGACTAGTGTCGCACTGGTCTCGGCTAGTGTCGCAATGGGTCGACTAGTTTCGCACTAGTCTCGACTAGTGTCGCACCGGTCTCGACTAGTGTCGCACTGGTCTCGGCTAGTGTCGCACTGGTCTCGGCTAGTGTCGCACTGGTCTCGATTAGTGTCGCACCGGTCTCGACTAGTGTCGCTCTGGTCTCGGCTAGTGTCGCAATGGGTTGACTAGTGTCGCACTAGACACGGCTAGTGTCGCACTGGTCTCGACTAGTGTCGCACCGTTCTCGATCAGTGTCGCACTGGTCTCGACTAGTTTCGTACCGATCTCGACTAGTGTAGCAATGGGTCGACTAGTATCGCACTGGTCTCGACTAGTGTCGCACCGTTCTCGATTAGTGTCGCACCGGTCTCGACTAGTGTCGTACCGGTCTCGACTATTGTCGCAATGGGTCGACTAGTGTCGCACTAGTCTCGACTAGTGTCGCAATGGGTCGACTAGTGTTGCACTGGTCTCGACTAGCGTCGCACTGGTCTCGACTAGTGTCGTACCGGTCTCGACTAGCGTCGCACTGGACTCGGCTAGTGTCGCAATGGGTCGACTAGTGTCGCACTGGGCTCGACTAGTGTCGCAATGGGTCGACTAGTGTCGCACTAGTCTCGACTAGTGTCGCACCGGTCTCGACTAGCGTCGCACTGGTCTCGGCTAGTGTCGCAATGGGTCGACTAAAGTCGCACCGGTCTCGACTATTGTCGCAATGGGTCGATTAGTGTCGCACTAGTCTCGACTAGTGTCGCACCGGTCTCTACTAGTGTCGCACTGGTCTCGACTAGTGTCGCACTGTTCTCGGCTAGTGTCGCAATGGGTCGACTAAAGTCGCACCGGTCTCGACTATTGTCGCAATGGGTCGACTAGTGTCGCACTAGTCTCGACTAGGGTTGCACCGGTCTCGACTAGTGTCGCACTGGTCTCGACTAGTGTCGCACCGGTCTCGACTAGTGTCGCACTGGTCTCGGCTAGTGTCACAATGGGTCGTCTAGTGTCGCACTGGTCTCAACTAGTGTCGCTCCGGTCTCGACTAGTGTCGCACTGGTCTCGGCTAGTGTCGCAATGGGTCGACTAGTTTCGCACTAGTCTCGACTAGTGTCGCACCGGTCTCGACTAGTGTCGCACTGGTCTCGGCTAGTGTCGCACTGGTCTCGGCTAGTGTCGCACAGGTCTCGGCTAGTGTCGCAATGGGTCGACTAGGGTCGCACTGGTATCGACTAGTGTCGCACCGGTCTCGACTAGTGTCGCAATAAGTCGACTAGTGTCGCACCGGTCTCGACTAGTGTCGCACTGGTCTCGGCTAGTGTCGCAATGGGTCGACTAGTGTCGCACCGGTCTCGACTAGTGTCGCAATGGGTGGACTAGTGTCGCACCGGTCTCGACTAGTGTCGCACTGGTCACGGCTAGTGTCGCACTGGTCTCGACTAGTGTCGCACTGGTACCGACTAGTGTCGCACCGGTCTCGACTAGTGTCGCACTGGTCTCGACTAGTGTCGCAATGGGTCGACTAGTGTCGCACCGGTCTCGACTAGTGTCGCACCGGTCTCGACTAGTGTCGCACTGGTCTCGGCTAGTGTCGCACTGGTCTCGACTAGTGTCGTACTAGTATCGACTAGTGTCGCAATGGGTCGACTAGTGTTGCACTGGTCTCGACTAGTGTCGCACTGGTCTCGACTAGTGTCGCACCGGTCTCGACTAGCGTCGCACTGGTCTCGGCTAGTGTCGCACTGGTCTCAACTAGTGTCGCACCGTTCTCGATTAGTGTCGCACTGGTCTCGACTAGTGTCGCACCGGACTCTACTAGTGTCGCAATGGATCGACTAGTGTCGCACTAGTCTCGACTAGTGTCGCAATGGGTCGACTAGTGTTGCACTGGTCTCGACTAGTGTCGCACTGGTCTCGACTAGTGTCGCACCGGTCTCGACTAGCGTCGCACTGGACTCGGATAGTGTCGCAATGGGTCGACTCGTGTCGCACTGGGTTCGACTAGTGTCGCAATGGGTCGACTAGTGTCGCACTAGTCTCGACTAGTGTCGGACTGGTCTCGACTAGCGTCGCACTGTTCTCGGCTAGTGTCGCAATGGGTCGACTAAAGTCGCACCGGTCTCGACTATTGTCGCAATGGGTCGACTAGTGTCGCACTAGTCTCGACTAGGGTTGCACCGGTCTCGACTAGTGTCGCACTGGTCTCGACTAGTGTCGCACCGGTCTCGACTAGTGTCGCACTGGTCTCGGCTAGTGTCACAATGGGTCGTCTAGTGTCGCACTGGTCTCAACTAGTGTCGCTCCGGTCTCGACTAGTGTCGCACTGGTCTCGGCTAGTGTCGCAATGGGTCGACTAGTTTCGCACTAGTCTCGACTAGTGTCGCACCGGTCTCGACTAGTGTCGCACTGGTCTCGGCTAGTGTCGCACTGGTCTCGGCTAGTGTCGCACTGGTCTCGATTAGTGTCGCACCGGTCTCGACTAGTGTCGCTCTGGTCTCGGCTAGTGTCGCAATGGGTTGACTAGTGTCGCACTAGACACGGCTAGTGTCGCACTGGTCTCGACTAGTGTCGCACCGTTCTCGATCAGTGTCGCACTGGTCTCGACTAGTTTCGTACCGATCTCGACTAGTGTAGCAATGGGTCGACTAGTATCGCACTGGTCTCGACTAGTGTCGCACCGTTCTCGATTAGTGTCGCACCGGTCTCGACTAGTGTCGTACCGGTCTCGACTATTGTCGCAATGGGTCGACTAGTGTCGCACTAGTCTCGACTAGTGTCGCAATGGGTCGACTAGTGTTGCACTGGTCTCGACTAGCGTCGCACTGGTCTCGACTAGTGTCGTACCGGTCTCGACTAGCGTCGCACTGGACTCGGCTAGTGTCGCAATGGGTCGACTAGTGTCGCACTGGGCTCGACTAGTGTCGCAATGGGTCGACTAGTGTCGCACTAGTCTCGACTAGTGTCGCACCGGTCTCGACTAGCGTCGCACTGGTCTCGGCTAGTGTCGCAATGGGTCGACTAAAGTCGCACCGGTCTCGACTATTGTCGCAATGGGTCGATTAGTGTCGCACTAGTCTCGACTAGTGTCGCACCGGTCTCTACTAGTGTCGCACTGGTCTCGACTAGTGTCGCAGTGGTCTCGACTAGTGTCGCACCATTCTCGACTAGTGTCGCACCGGTCTCGAGTAGTGTCGCAATGTGTCAACTAGTGTCGCACTGGTCTCGACTAGTGTCGCACTGGTCTCGACTAGTGTCGCACCGGTCTCGACTAGTGTCGCACTGGTCTCGGCTAGTGTCGCAATGGGTCGACTAGTGTCGCACTAGTCTAGATTAGTGTCGCACCGGCCTCGACTAGTTTCGCACTGGTCTCGGCTAGTGTCACAATGGGTCGTCTAGTGTCGCACTGGTCTCAACTAGTGTCGCTCCGGTCTCGACTAGTGTCGCACTGGTCTCGGCTAGTGTCACAATGGGTCGTCTAGTGTCGCACTGGTCTCAACTAGTGTCGCTCCGGTCTCGACTAGTGTCGCACTGGTCTCGGCTAGTGTCGCAATGGGTCGACTAGTTTCGCACTAGTCTCGACTAGTGTCGCACCGGTCTCGACTAGTGTCGCACTGGTCTCGACTAGTGTCGCACTGGTACCGACTAGTGTCGCACCGGTCTCGACTAGTGTCGCAATAAGTCGACTAGTGTCGCACCGGTCTCGACTAGTGTCGCACTGGTCTCGGCTAGTGTCGCACTGGTCTCGACTAGTGTCGCACCGGACTCTACTAGTGTCGCAATGGATCGACTAGTGTCGCACTAGTCTCGACTAGTGTCGCAATGGGTCGACTAGTGTTGCACTGGTCTCGACTAGTGTCGCACTGGTCTCGACTAGTGTCGCACCGGTCTCGACTAGCGTCGCACTGGACTCGGATAGTGTCGCAATGGGTCGACTCGTGTCGCACTGGGTTCGACTAGTGTCGCAATGGGTCGACTAGTGTCGCACTAGTCTCGACTAGTGTCGGACTGGTCTCGACTAGCGTCGCACTGTTCTCGGCTAGTGTCGCAATGGGTCGACTAAAGTCGCACCGGTCTCGACTATTGTCGCAATGGGTCGACTAGTGTCGCACTAGTCTCGACTAGGGTTGCACCGGTCTCGACTAGTGTCGCACTGGTCTCGACTAGTGTCGCACCGGTCTCGACTAGTGTCGCACTGGTCTCGGCTAGTGTCACAATGGGTCGTCTAGTGTCGCACTGGTCTCAACTAGTGTCGCTCCGGTCTCGACTAGTGTCGCACTGGTCTCGGCTAGTGTCGCAATGGGTCGACTAGTTTCGCACTAGTCTCGACTAGTGTCGCACCGGTCTCGACTAGTGTCGCACTGGTCTCGGCTAGTGTCGCACTGGTCTCGGCTAGTGTCGCACTGGTCTCGATTAGTGTCGCACCGGTCTCGACTAGTGTCGCTCTGGTCTCGGCTAGTGTCGCAATGGGTTGACTAGTGTCGCACTAGACACGGCTAGTGTCGCACTGGTCTCGACTAGTGTCGCACCGTTCTCGATCAGTGTCGCACTGGTCTCGACTAGTTTCGTACCGATCTCGACTAGTGTAGCAATGGGTCGACTAGTATCGCACTGGTCTCGACTAGTGTCGCACCGTTCTCGATTAGTGTCGCACCGGTCTCGACTAGTGTCGTACCGGTCTCGACTATTGTCGCAATGGGTCGACTAGTGTCGCACTAGTCTCGACTAGTGTCGCAATGGGTCGACTAGTGTTGCACTGGTCTCGACTAGCGTCGCACTGGTCTCGACTAGTGTCGTACCGGTCTCGACTAGCGTCGCACTGGACTCGGCTAGTGTCGCAATGGGTCGACTAGTGTCGCACTGGGCTCGACTAGTGTCGCAATGGGTCGACTAGTGTCGCACTAGTCTCGACTAGTGTCGCACCGGTCTCGACTAGCGTCGCACTGGTCTCGGCTAGTGTCGCAATGGGTCGACTAAAGTCGCACCGGTCTCGACTATTGTCGCAATGGGTCGATTAGTGTCGCACTAGTCTCGACTAGTGTCGCACCGGTCTCTACTAGTGTCGCACTGGTCTCGACTAGTGTCGCAGTGGTCTCGACTAGTGTCGCACCATTCTCGACTAGTGTCGCACCGGTCTCGAGTAGTGTCGCAATGTGTCAACTAGTGTCGCACTGGTCTCGACTAGTGTCGCACTGGTCTCGACTAGTGTCGCACCGGTCTCGACTAGTGTCGCACTGGTCTCGGCTAGTGTCGCAATGGGTCGACTAGTGTCGCACTAGTCTAGATTAGTGTCGCACCGGCCTCGACTAGTTTCGCACTGGTCTCGACTAGTGTCGCACTGGTCTCGACTAGTGTCGCACTGGTCTCGACTAGTGTCACGCCGGTCTTGACTAGTGTCGCACTAGTCACGGCTTGTGTCGCACTGGCCTCGACTAGTGTCGCACCGGCCTTGACTAATGTCGCACCGGCCTCGACTAGTGTCGCACTGGTCTCGAAAACTCGTCCTGTTTTTATTCCCCTTTGGTACGGAACCCTAAAAACGCGATGGTGCCAGCCTGTACTGTGCGATGTTTCATACAATACTGATTTTGGCAATGCAGTGTGGGTCGCCTGAATCTGCGCCAGTCTTAATTAGTACCTAATCTGCGTACGCCATTTAGTTGCTGAGCGGCTGTTATTACTTAGCCACAAGCCCCTCCCTGTTTTAATATTGCTAGTCATTCTGAAGCTAGGCTAGGCTAACCCTACGTAGCACGGATGTACAAAATAACGGAACTTTATCGCGCACTGGATTTTAAACTCTCGGTGTTGAGCCGAGCATTGAGAATCCGACAGAGCGCATACCAGCGCGTCAAAAAAACACATTGTTGGATTTTCAACTCTCCGCGCTAAGCAGAGCTTCTTTTTTAAATGAGAATGCTTAAGAGCCGACCTAACGCGCAGTGACATAAAAAAATCAACCTTATTTCAATGACCCAAAACTCTTTTTTCGGAGCCGGTACGAACGGACACTAAGGATCGAGCTCAGTGGCGTGCAATTGGAGAGGCACATGTTCAGGTGGACAGCTAAAGGCTGACTGTTAACTCAACACTATCACAGTTTGACATTTGCTTTTATCTTGCTTCAACCGATTTATCAATGTAGCCCGATATCAATTTGCTTAATCGGGATCTACCAACGACAGAGTTCATTGTGAAATCCTGGTTTCATTCAAGTGTACTGTGTGTAACACATGTGGAGAAACTTATGAACTTGACTCGCGGCCGTCCAGCACCCTAACTAAATACTTTACACACTTTTAATCACAATCCGAGGGTTTTTAAGGGAATTCCTAATTCATTGCTTTCATAGGATTGAAAACTCGTCTGCCTAACAATGTAAATAACGCAATGAAAGTGGCTCAATTGTCTAAGGGCCGGTTTTTTGATCCGTAGTTTAAACACAACCAATTGATAAAATAGTAACTACCTACTTAATGGTAAAATTTTTGGAAAATGTGTTTTTGATCAATTTTTAGTTTAGCTAATGGTCAATAATGGTTATTTTTTTTACTAGTAGTTAATTAATTGACTATTAGCAATGATATTATATCATTAGATAAACTAAAAATAGATCAAAAACACATTTTTCAAAACATTTGCCAGTATTTACTATTTTAAAAAATTGGTTGAGTTTAAACTACGGATCAAAAAACCGGCCCTTAATAGGCATTACCATCAAAATCAAAAGTGTTTTATTCAAATTAGGCTGAGATTTCAGCATTTTTCGAACGTCAAAATTACATTTTAGACAGTCTCCCAAAACGGCGCCCTTCAGCAGTTCCTAGTACTTTTGCGGGGAAGAAGTGGCGCAACAAACTCCCCAGCAGCACAGCGGCTGCCATTGGCGCCGATTCCCTTGTTCACAAACTAAACTAAATTTAAGTCACAAAGGACAGGAGATAAATATTAGTTTAGTCCTGTCAAATTAGGATACTCGATAGACAATTTAGACGTGATTAAAATCATGGCTACTAAAAACACGTCAATTTACGTCAGGCGCTGACTAATTTGACAGGACTAAACTAATATTGATCTTCTGTCCTTTTTTTTAATGAAATAGAAAGTAAAAGATGCACTGAAATTAAATTTAGTTTAGTTTGTGAACAAGGGAATTATGTGTTACGGAATTACCCCACAAGGTATTGACTTAATGTTCAGGATCACTAGTCTGTGGTCAAACATCGACATTCATAGCAATTGGTTTATGTATCACAATAATAATTATGAACTGTGTGTTGATATGCAGGTACTACCAATCACTCTGCCTATCCTACAATACACAGACGCAATGAGGAACTTAAAACTGAAACATTCGATTACTGCCATCTTGTAGTCGGAAATAGAACCGTTTATGTCAGTAGTTACAGCAACAGTTTAAGCTGTTCTTACATTCGCCAATAGATGTCATTGTTTTCAATTCTTGGATTCTTTCTGAAAACGTTGTTTAACAGATTTTAAGTTTTCAGAATAGGCTAGCTTTTAAGAAAATGAAAGAGTAGGTAATGCAATTAGACTTTTAATAAAACCTTGAAATAATAGTTTGTTTGCTAACTAAGAAATCACATATATCCAGAGATATAATATAGCTAGGATACCTAGAAGTATAGACTATCACATTTCACTTAGCCCAACTGAATCACCCCAATAGGTAATGCCTACCTACCACCACAAATCTCACTTATAATAGTTCAAACGATTTTATCCTGGTTAATATTTTAACTAAGTTAACTATAGACTCAAATATTGTTCTTCTAACATTACTACACAGTGCCAGTGATATAATTAGCCAAAGACTGGGCTTAGCAAATAACTTGTAAAGCAGGTGACAAAATTCTCTGAGGCATGCGAAAATCAATGTCTTTGGAAGGAGAGCGATTAAAACCAAAAAACTAGGTACATGTTTAGGCACTTACCTATTTTATTTTAGCACTAGCTTTCTTCCGCGTAGAATGTCGATACAACGCCTATGTCCTTCCCCAGGGTTCGAAGTATCCCCAAACCAAGTTTCATCAAAATCGGTTCAGCTGGCTCGGAGATTAGCTGGGACAAAAAGACAGCCAGTAAGGCAATTTTTTTTTAAAACGCCGTATCTACTTTCCTATGCATTTAGTAAAAAGCTGTAATTTTGATATTAGAAGCGGACACTTCAATGTTGTTTTGTATGGATTACACTGTTCATGCTAGGAGTGGGGTATATACAGTGCAACCTTAATATAACGTACCTCAATATAACTAATTCCTCGATTTAACGAATTCTTCGTAATCCCCTTGAATTGTCCATAAGAGTCAATGTGAAATATCCCTTTACATTGCGAAGATTTTTTGCGAACAACCTCTTTATAACGAATTTTCAACTATCAAAAAAAAGTGTAAACCTCTAATTAACGAATTTTGTCAACCCAAAACCTTTACACAACGTTCCCAATAGTATGTGATTCAGTCGCGACAGGTTTCGACACGATTTTACCTCTATAAAACAAATTTTAGACCAACCTTACCTCAATATAACAGACCTCAGTTTAACGAATTACTTGATATAGGTAACGAATATTTACTTGTTCCCTTCCGATTTGTTATATCGAGGTTGCACTGTATAGTCAATAGTGCAAAACTAAGTATAGGTACTATACTGACCTGCTAGCTGATGTTCTTCTGAAAGTTCAGATGGGTAGTACTCGCCACCGGCTCGCGTGTATTCAGAACATAAACGAGGTCAAAAGAGTAGGTATGTAAAGACCGTATCAGGTAGAGTTTCTGCCTATCCCCATGAGAAAAAAAGCGTGAGTTTATGTATATGTACAGACGCCAGCACTACCAAGCTACTACAATCTGTCAAATTTCTTCAACTTTATCACTAAACATTAAGGTTCAATAATAATAATAAAATCTTTATTTCAGACTAAGTCCATAGATATTATAATACAAGCGAGAGTTATAAAATTTGTACACGAATAAATTCTTTCAGGATATTTGAGTCCTGTTTATGAGCAATGACCTGTAGGATGCTGTTAATGCTACTCCGGACTCCGGACTGCTCAGTAACGACGCGAGCCGCTTGCGCACAATGGCATGGAAGCCATCTACCCTAGCCTCCGCAAACATACCAGAGGCACTACAAAAGCGGGGCAACTCTAACAACATCCTAAATCCATTATTGTATTGGACACGTAGGGCACTGATCGTCCCCCGCGTATACCTGAACCACAGGCTGCACGAGTAGAAGGTCTGACAGTAGGCTCTAAATAGTGTCACCTTAACTTGTTCACTACAACGCGCAAACCTGCGGGCCAGCATATTGCTCCTGACCGCCAATGCCCTACGTTCCCTTTCAGCTTGCTCAGCTTGCTTTATCAGCTTGGTCATCAAGGCCCTCAGTAACGTAGTGTCCGAGGTATTTGAATTGATGTACCCGCTTCAGTTCACTACCATTCAGCTTTATCGCAGGTACATATGACGGACACTTACCGGCGGCCTTGAAAACCATGTACTCACTTTTCTTACAGTTATACACTAATCCATGCTTATGGCTGTATGTTTCACAGATGGCTAGCAGCTGTCTCATTGCGTTTACAGTTGGGGTCAGCAGTACCATGTCATCAGCATAACTAAAGTTGTTCATACATACATCGTCAACCCAGCATCCTACTCGAGTGCTGCTGAGCCCAACTATAAGCTCATTCACGTACAAGTTGAAGAGCTTGGGAGAACTCAAACCACCTTGTCTCACCCCGCACTCCAACCCGTACGAGTCGGAGAAGCTGTTCGCCCACCTTACAGAGTTTATCTGGTTTTGATACCAGAAATGAAAAATTCGTTGCACCTGTGTAGGCACGCCTGTCCTCTTGAGTTTTTCCCATAATACGTCATAAGACACTAGGTCAAATGCTTTGGTAGGTCAAGGAAGCATGCATACACAGGTGTATTCCTTTCCGTATAATATTGTACAGTGTGCTTGAGACTCAAAATTGCGCTTTCAGTAGAAAGTCCAGCGCGAAAACCGAACTGAGCGTCATGAATATTAAGGTGTTTATCTAGTTCCGAGTCAAGCACACCGTCCAAAACTTTACCCACGATTGTTGCTAAGGAGATTGGCCGGTAGTTGTTCTTATCGGACAAATCGCCAGTTTTGTTTTTAACAATCGGTACAACAACCGTTTTCATAAGGTCCATGGGCAGGTACGAGTGATTCAAGCATAAAGTGAAGAACATCGCGAGCACACGTGGCAGATGGACGCCAGCGTATTTCAAATGCTCAATACTGAGTCCATCATGACCTGGTGACTTGCCCCTAGACATCCTACTAACAATTTGACGTACTTGTTTGGCTGAAACATTATACAAGTCACCAGTCATGGTAGACCCAGGATCTCCAAAAGACGGACCTAGTGGTGATTTCACAGCAAAGTGTTCTCTAAATAGTTCAGCTATATCCCCATCACTCGCACCGTCCACGCTCACAGGGAGTCCAGACTTATGGCTTAGATCACTCGTTACCTTCCAAAAGTCACTAAAATTCTTTTAGGCTCGACATTCTGAAATTATATCCATTTTTAATTGTTCTGTAAGGGACGCAACGTGCATACGTTGCACATTGCATTGGTAGCCTGAGCCAGTAGGCTCTGTACCGCGGTTCGGAACTGTTGTGTATCCCATTATCAGTGACACATATAATATACGTTATACGGTGAACAGTTGTTTGATTTCATAGCCCACTATACAGAGCCTACTCAACAGTGGTGACCCCGAGAACCGTTGTGAACTTTTGCAGTGTTGTAAAGAGTGCGACCTTTTCATTATATAAATGTATCCGGTACAAGTGTCGGCACACCCGGCGCAGGGGGAGCAGTCGCACGATAAGGAGATAGCAGCCATAGCGGTCGGCAACCGGCGGTCGGATTTCTGGTGTGATAAACCGACACTATGGTTTGCTCAGACAGAAGCAATCCTCGCGCCACAAAAACTTAGCGATGAGGCAAAATTTAATATGGTTGTTGGCAGACTTGACAAGAATGTCCTTGAACAAGTGAGCGATATCCTACGCGATCCTCCGGAGACCGGAAAGTTTAACGCTATCAAGACACGTCTCATCGCCGCATATGAAGACAGTGACAACCAGCTGTTCGAGAAGTTGCTGAACCTTGAGTTAAACGACAGCAAACCAACACAATTGCTAAGGCGCATGCGCGATCTATCTCGTGGCAAAGTTGAGGAGGCAACATTAGCAAAGTTATGGGCGAGGCAACTTCCCGCATCAGTGAAAGGACTTCTGGCAGTCACTGGAGTGAAAGATCTGGAAGATAACGCGCGGGCGGCCGACAAAATTTTGGAAAGCATACGATCAAAGGAGGTGCTTGAAGTAGCAGCGCCGTCGACGTCAGCAGATGTAGGCGAGCAGATAGCCAAACTCACGGCACAATTCGAAAGGTTCCAAGATTCACAAAAACAAAGGTATGCCAATGGACGAGGTGGATATGCTAGAAGAGGAAAGTCGAACTGGAGGTCGCGCAATACACAACGAGCAGACGCTGCTGGCAACAATGGTCTATGCTACTACCATTACAATTTTAAGGAACGCGCTCACAAATGTGCCAGTCCATGCACGTGGAAGGGCCAAACGCCGGAAAACTAAACCGGGTGCAGCCAGCGGCGGATGTATGCACTATATCCGGATCATACCGCCTTAGCGTGACTGACTCCAAAAGTGGTCTACGCTTCTTGGTGGACACAGGTGCGAACGTCTCCGTTTGCCCCCTAAACAAGAAGGCTAACATGAATGAGTGCGAAGATTATAAACTCTACGCGGCAAACGGAAGTGTCATAAAAACGTACGGTACCATATCTTTATTATTAGATTTTAAGTTACGGCGTACATTCCGATGGAACTTTATTGTAGCCGATGTAAAACAACCAATTTTGGGAGCCGATTTCTTAGGGTATTTTAATTTGTTAGTAGACATAAAGGCTCGTAAATTGGTCGACAAGTCATCTAATTTATGTACTGTAGCGTCTATCGTAAACTTTGATGAAACACATATAGTAAAAACTATAGATGACCATCATCCAATGTACGAACTGTTGTCTCGTTTTCCAAATATTACCAAGCCTAGCTGTTATAAAGAAAATCTTAATCATGCTATTTACCACCACATAGAGACCGAGGGTCCCCCCGTGCACGCACGTGCACGGAGGCTGCCGCCTGATCGATACAAGAAGGTCAAGGAAGAATTCAGGGTCATGCAAGAATTAGGCATATGCCGCCCCTCTAAATCACCATGGGCGAGCCCCTTGCATGTGGTCATTAAGAAAAACGGTGAGTTACGGCCATGCGGCGATTATAGGAGCCTCAACGCCATAACAAAACCCGACCGTTATCCGATTCCACGGCTTCATGACTTCACGTACATGCTGTCAGGTAAGACAATTTTTTCAAAATTAGATATTCGTCGGGCATATCATGCGATTGCGGTCAAACCTGATGATATCGAAAAGACGGCAATAATAACACCATTCGGGCTATTTGAGTTTTGTCGTATGACATTTGGGTTACGTAATGCCGCCCAAACATTCCAACGCTTCATGAACCATACGGTTCTACAAGGCCTAGATAGTATCTCCATGCAGGATGATAATGGTAACATACAGACATCCAGTCTATTTTCGTATTTAGATGACGTCATCATAGGAAGTACCAGCGAAGCCATACATAGGGCACACCTCCACAAAATATGCGAGCGATTCGAAGAGTTCGGTATAACTATAAATATAGATAAATGTGCGTTTAAAAAAAATAGCATTGACTTCTTAGGTTATGAGGTATCCAGGGACGGTATAAGGCCATTAAATGAAAAGGTTGATGCCATTAGTAAATTCCCAAAACCAGAAAACATAGAGCAATTAAGACGCTTCTTAGGTATAGTAAATTTTTATAGGTTTTTTTTATATTTTTTTATTTATTTTTATAGTATTTTTTTTTTTTTTTTTTTTTTATACCTAACGCTGTAAAACATCAAAGTATTTTACATTCATACTTACACAATGCGAAAAAGAAAGATAAAACTCGCATTGAGTGGACTACAGTATCAGAGGACGCCTTTTCGCAATGCAAGCAAGATTTGCAAACTGCAGTCACGTTATCATATCCGTGCGACGATGTGCCATATGCAATAATGTCTGACGCATCAAATACTTGTGTTGGGGCAGTGTTACAACAACGTATTAATAATACTTGGAATCCACTTGGTTATTTTTCCAAGGCATTAACAGAAACCCAACAAAAATATTCTACATACGATCGTGAATTATTAGCAATATATTTAGCGTTAAAACACTTTCGTACTTTAGTAGAAGGCCGCTCCCTAATAATATATACAGACCACAAGGCACTTATGTACGCATTCAAAACAGTAAATTCAGATCAGGAATCGCAACGCAGAATTCGCCACTTAGCTTTCATCAGCGAATTTACCACGGACATAAGACACATAACAGGAGAAGAAAATATCGTTGCAGACACCTTATCCAGGGTCTCGACGATTGACTGTCCGTCCTATATAGAATATAATGAGCTCAGCGAAGCACAAAAATTAGATTCATACTTACAAAATTGCCATAAAAATACTAACATACAAATCAAGCAACTTAGTTTGCCAATATGCGACAGCCCTGTATTTTGTGAGGTATCAACGACCCACGCCAGGCCTTATCTACCAGAACAGTTTCGCAGAATAGCATTTGAGCACATTCATAACTTGAGCCACCCAAGCATTAGAACAACGCGCAGGCTGGTTCAAGAAAAATATTTTTGGCCCTCAATGAATAAGGACGTAGGAAATTGGTCCAAATCTTGTATTTCTTGCCAGAAAGCAAAAATTAGTAGGCATACCGTATCAGACATCCAACAATTTCCTGACTGCGATAGGTTTGAACATGCCCATGTTGATATTATAGGGCCACTGCAAACAACATCGGATGGCTACCGATACTGCGTGACACTTATAGATAGGCGCACCAGGTGGCCAGAGGCATTTCCGATTAAAGATATTACCGCAGAAACGATAGCCAAAGTAGTTTATGAGGGCTGGATCGCGCGTTTCGGATGCCCGCTGAAATTAACTAGCGATCAAGGTAAACAGTTTGAGAGCAGTTTATTCAATGAGCTTATGAAAGTAATGGGTATACAAAAATTAAGAACAACCGCTTACCACCCACAAAGCAACGGAGTAGTAGAAAGGTGGCATCGTTCACTAAAAGCGGTCTTAATGGCCCGATTAACATCAACGTCATCCTGGATAACTGAATTGCCAACAGTATTGCTAGGGTTAAGGATAGCCTTACGTAACGATAATGGAGCATGCGCCGCACAAATGACGTATGGTCAAAGCTTGCGCTTACCAGGGGATTTCTATAGCCATACAACGCAAATTACAACAGATGAAGGCTATGTTAGGCAAATTCGTGATAAGATAAGGAACCTAAAACCATTAGCAGATAAACACCCAAGTTCTAAGACCTTGTTTGTGCACCCAGATCTCAATTCTTGCAGTCACGTCTTTTTAAGAAACGATTTTGTGCGGAAACCTTTGCAGCCACCATACGATGGCCCATATCGCGTCCTAGAGAGAAATTCCAAGGTTTATACAATTCAGAAAAACGAGAAAACAGTTCGTGTGTCGATTGATAGGCTAAAACCAGCTTATTTGTTAAATAATAATATAACGGATGCACAAACAAATCATACACATGACATACCTATAAGTAAAAATATGCATACACACAGAAAAGAAAACAATGCAAATGAGTCCAGTAGGGATGCTCCGTTAAGGTGTACAAAAAGTGGACGTACTGTAAAACGTCCCGTATGTTTTTGTTTATAGATTTGTTCTGTCGTGCAGTTTAAACTGATCCCAAGATGCATGTCGTACTCGTAGGGCTCGACAGAACTAGGTAAATCAAAATATAAACTATAAAATACATTTATAACGTATATTATTTTAATTGGAATTGTTGTATCCTAAGAATAAGTTAGTTAAGTATAAAAATTTCATATAAACATGTAACATAAATCACCAACCATTTTGTTTGTTGCACATCCCTAGTGCTATGTTGCAAATTGCTTAAATTGTCATTTATGAAAATGTTAATAAAACAAAACGCTGTAAATGAACTTACAGCGTTTCGATTAGGAAATATTTGCGAGAAAGGAAAATAAGTATCAAAATAATGTTTCATTACAATTTAGAACATTGTCCAAACTATACAATGGGTAAAGCAGTAAGCAAAGAAGAAGTTGTAGTAGTCAACCAAAACGGACAGCAAGAAACAATTAATACCAAAATGAATCAGTTCAGTGCAATGTTGCTCGTGATTATCTGCATACTAGCTTGTGGAACTGCTTGCGTGGTGGTTCAGCGCTGTAACCGAAGACTAAAGAACTGGCTGAGGAAGCAAGTGATGGTCAATGCGACACCCGCACCGACCCCTGTACAGAATATTCCCAGTGTGATGGTCACACAACCACAGCCAGCAACAGCGTCAGTAATGAAAGGAAGCTACGCGTGATTTATTGTAAAACAACCATTAATTTCCGTTTCTCGTAAACATTTCAATAGTACTAATATGTAGTAGTAATTATACTATGTTGTAACTTTTTAATATTATAACTTTTTGTAATGTAATTTTTTTCCTACCCTTAAAGGGGGGGATGGTTGTAAGGGACGCAACGTGCATACGTTGCACATTGCATTGGTAGCCTGAGCCAGTAGGCTCTGTACCGCGGTTCGGAACTGTTGTTTATCCCATTATCAGTGACACATATAATATACGTTATACGGTGAACAGTTTTTTTATTTCATAGCCTACTCAACAGTTCCTTATTATTTTGACACCATTTTAGTCTATCTTTAAATACTTTACGACTTTCACACATTTCCTCATATATTGTTCCAAATTGTGGTCTATCCTGAGCAACCCAGAGTAAGAACTTATTCCTGGCCTCCCTGTGTGCTTCACATACGTGTTTGTTCTATCCTGTTACTTGTCTCTTCTTCCTCTGTGTGCGAGACCGCGTTTCAGACGTGTTAACAGCAGCGTCTGTTAGCGACGTTATTATGTCCTTATACATTTTGTCTAAATAATATCTATGTTTCTCACAATTACATACATTATAACTACATTGCCTCAATTCAACCGGAAAATCTATTAACTTAAGTTTACTATTGCACATATTTGTATAATTCTTTATCTGCTCCTTAGTTCTATAGCCCCAAACAGCTGTATTTTTACTAATATTACTACGCGGACTGTTTTTACATATAATTGTACTTAATTCACACTCAATGATTAGTGGTAAATGGTCTGACCAACACGGATCATACTTTATAAATATATTTTTAATAGTTTGTCTAGCAGAATGACTAGTAACACAGTGATCGAGCCATCTTACACAACCATGAGCATCACTAATAAATGTATAGTTATTTGATACACTTCCTAACATATCTATATCTACACATGTCCATTGTTGGTCCGTACACAAGCTAATTAGTTCATTACCGAATAACTCTCCCGGATGCGCGTTAAAGTCACCTAACACGTAAACAGCTTCTATTGAGTAGGTATCAACTACAGCACATACCTCGCCAAAAACACGACGTAAAATCTTCCAAATTGTCCACTCCGTTGGTTGGCATATACACACAAAAAATTAGAAATGCCCGATTATTCAGAGACACTTTTATTGCACTGATACGCGGATTTTTGCAATGGATAACCGTCACTTCTTTGAACAAACTTTTCCGCCACAATATTGCGACACCTCCGTAAGGTCGTCCTCTAAAAACACCATCCGAAATATCTATGGCTGACGAGCCGGTATAAGCAAAATCCTGGTCAATAGTACCCAATACTCAATGTTCAAGGTTGATTGGGAAAATTTGACAGTTTCAGGTAGCTTGAGCTGCTGGCGTCTGTACTATCGCCAATACCTATATCTGACCATTTTAAAAACAAAATCCCGTGCACATGATGACCACAGCTGCGTACGTAAGAAAAACAAAAAAGGATCCTTTTTAGGTCGACTAATAATATGCTCTGCAAGCAGGAATAATCCTTACGGTGCGGTGGTCAGATGTGGGCGTCCAAGCAAAAAGGTCCAGTTCTCGGCATTTAGTTTCCGAGATACAAGAAGTTTTGTAAAGTTTCGCGATTTTAATCGATTATTAATAAATACTCAATCTACAATTTCATGTAGTAATTTTTTTTTTCAGAATTTCAACTTCAAATGTCTGATAAAAAAAATATGTGCTAGTTTTTGAACATTTTTTTAATCCTTACTATCAATTGACTATTCTACGAGGATTCCGAATCTAGTCTTAACTCAATACCCCACTACTGGACCCTTTTTGCTTGGAAGCCCAGAGATATAGATTTTGGCGATAGTACCTATGTGCAAACTGCACAGTCTGGTGTCAACCACCAGACTTTGCAGTTTGCACATACTCACGATACCTTGCTATCAATCCGCGCATTTTCTCGAGCTGAGATTGACGGGTAAAGCCCGATTCAAACTTTGTGCGGCGGCTCGGAACATGAGGCAAGTCGCTGCGCAGTAACAAATTCATGTGTCAGCAGGGGTGAGGGGTGAGGTACTGCGCAGCGTTTAGCGCACTTCAGAGCCGCCATAGAGTTTGAATCCGGCTGTAGTATGCGCCCGGTATCATACATGGCTGGTGGTGGCGACTTTTCTAGTACCTACTCTAACATCAATTGGTCCAGTGATTCCATCCTGTACAGTGGATAATAATAATAAATATATTTATTTCCCAAAAAACACAGATAATTGTACTTAAGTTTACAATTCTTGAATATGAGGTAGAGAACATTTACATACAATATTCGGATGCTGCAGAATTTCACAATAGAATTAAACTCTCTCTCTTAAACTAGGGTAACCTGTATCTTAAGCGACAGTGTTTCGCAATGAGGTTCCAATTGATGTATGTATGAGTGGACTGTGTGATTTAACTACAGAAGGATGTGTTTAAATAGGTTTTTTTTGGCCTTTTTCTTTTTGACTACCTACCGTTAAGTTAAACTTAACGGTAGGTAGTCAAAAAGAAAAAGGCAAAATTTGTTTTCCCCTGGCGGGAAGGTACAGAATACGATGTTCTAGTTGTTTAGCGCTTGGAAAAGCCTACAGTACTCGTGTATCCTTATGAGCGAATACGGAAAGCCTCTGGGCCTAGCACGAACGCACGGAGCTAACGTAACGTAAATTCCAACGGAATAAAATATAATTTATTTGCTCTAAAACATGGTGCATACATTAAGGTCTCATACGTAAATATAATTATGATCTTACATGTTTTGCCAAGGACTGGCATACAAATATTTAAAAGTAAAGTAAAACGTTAAAAGGATATATTAATTTGTTAAAATTATTATTCTAACCTGTCTAAAAACTTAAGTGAATTCTTAACAATAATAGGTACTTACCAACAGTAGGTAATATAATGAAAATCAGTAACCATATTTATCTGTTACTTTTTTTATCAATAAATTCTTTCATACAATAAAAACAATTACCTACCAATAAGCCATTTATGTAGTTTGGATTTAAAGTATTTAAGAGGGAGTTCCCTTATTGTTTTGGAATATTGTTAAATATTTTAATTGCTGTGTTAAAGCTATTTTCATGGCACAATGTGCTTTGATGTGAAGGAATTTATAAACGTGTTGACGATTTAAAAATTGAGAATACTAATTTCGCAAGCAAAATTTAATACTTTATTAATGTCTATGGTGATTGGTACTACTAAGGCCCACTTGCACTTCAAATCACTAAATTCATTTAGCGCTAAACGATTTTAAAATATCGTTTTCTTTCTGTAAACCGATTGAATAGAGACAGAGATGTTTTAAATACGTTAGGCATTTGTGGTGCAAAATTGGCCTAAAGTGCGACAAACACAAGTACAAGCATATTACACCGTTTCTCCACCGCCACCGTCAACGGAACGTCTATGAGAAACGAGATTATTCGAACCGAATGTGATGTACAGGTAACGTTGATCGTTGTCCACCGCGATTGAACTCGGCGGTTCAGTATGTTATGGTTATGATAGACAAAACAAAACCCGGCCAATCGCTACCGGTGCGAAGGCAGTGTGTGGACAAGATCAAACGTGTTTTGTATTGCCGGCACATCATCGGCCCTTTACAATCTCGAACCGAGTTTTAGCGGTCGCGTCGAACTAGTCGAAAATCGGGGGCTGGGATCCCGGCGTTCGGGTTACAGACGTGCGGTAGACACGCGGCCGTAGTACAATGTATCGCTACTTCATCTCGTTTTCGTTGACGTCCCGTTGATGGTGGCTGTGGAAGAACGCCAGTGGGGTAGTTGTATTTTCGATTCGAAAATCATTCGAATTTACGTTACATTTAAGTCGCGCGTTCGTCCTCGCCTCCAGAAGCGAAGCGTACGGCCGGACGGTGTAAGTCGGGTTAATAGTCCCGGTACGTGTGAAAGCTTTCACACTTTACCGTCAGATTCCCGGCAGCCGCCTGGAAGAAAAGGCACTTAGACTTGAAAAAGCACTTTAGTTCTTGCCGCCGTAATTAATGGAGGAATCCTTTACAGTACTAATCAGGTCACCTCAAGCAAAGCTAACAAATAGCAGCGTCATAATACTTTACCTGAACTTGATTTGTAAAGCCTCATCTAATACACACATTAAACACAATCTAGGGATATTTTAGTTACCTATTCATTCATTACTGGAAAGGAAGAAGATGGCGGGGCGAGATGGAAAAAGTGGAGTTTTTGGTGATTAAATAATTTCTTTTTTTTTATTTGAATTTAGAATAGAGAAGAGAAATGTGCCAGGAACAAATTGACGATTTAATATTTTTTATGTGGCCAGTAACTTTAAAGTTGCTAAGGGCGGGGGGGGTTGATAAGGGCTGATTTTTCAATCGACAATTAATCATTTTTATTCGTGGAATAAAATTGACGTCTGACAGTTATTTCAAGATTATGTCTTCGATAAAATTATTTGCGCGTTGGAAAAATCAGCCTTAAACTACGTTAGTACCTACTATTAGTTATTCTGTGCCTAAGCCTGAAATGTCCCTAGACCATAGATATGAATTAGACAGTGTGAAACACAAGTTGCGCATCACTGTTTCAGCATCATATAAGTAGTTGCTGTAAATATTTCATATTGAAGCAAAAGTTGAGCAACATTTGTTTCCAGGAACATTAATTTGATGTTTTGCAACTGTTGCTCGACTTTGATCCCCAATGAATAAGAGGCTTGATTCTTGGGATATCCTCAGGCAGATAATAGGTGCTTATTTATACAACTTTATTTATGATAAAGAGAAAGGATGGAACTGTAAAACCGCAAAGAAAAAAAGGAAAATCAATACATATAATTAGGTATAATATTATTTAACTAGGTAGGTAATGAAATTCTTTCTATTTCTGATACTGTAAGTACTATTTTCACGTTGTATTATTATTAGCCTCCGAGGATTCAAGTATCTAACTATAATAGGTGTTAATTAATTGCACCTGTCTAGCAGCTTGCGGCTGTCAGCGTCTTCACAAGCGTTGAACGATTACACTATACAATATAGCAATACGTTTACTATGTAGGTATAATAATTAATGTCGTTGTTGTGTGTTGTTTGGAGAATAGAATACCTATAGGTAGCGTAGTGAACCTCCGGGCACGGTAATATTATCTATACAGTATTGTAACTCGGCCGTATCTTTGAAATAAATGCCTACAGCCGCGCGGTACGTCAACATGCGATAGGGCTGCCCGCCTCCAGTATTTTAATTACATTTGCCTACTTTGTGTTTCCATTTAGTTTTGTGATTGTAAATATACTTTTTTTTATATAAATAAATAAAATACTTTGTGAATTGAATAGTGTTCAATAAAAATGCGTGTTGTTTTTTGATTGGTAGATTTAATTAAAAAACCACGTTTATGTTTGAATAACAAATCGGTCTTATAAATTTGCAACAGAAAAATATTTGCGCCGCGACTGAGACGTACGAAATGCTTTATTATTAAATTTTAAAGTATAAAAAATCCGCATTCTAATATAAAGCTTAATTAAAAATTGTGTTGGGATACATGGACAACCAAAAACAGCACAATATATCCTACTCGTCATATTAAATATGTACTTGAACTTATTTTTAGTGAAAAAATCGCGCGGTTATTGTTAAAAAAACAACACACTTCCGTTCATCACTGCGGCACAGTCGCGGCTGTCTGCATGCCGAGCGCATACCGAGATCGAGGCGCGTAGGCATAGCTCGCGCTTCGTCCGTTTGTATGAAGTTGGAATACTGTATAGATAATATTACCGTGCTCCGGGGTAATTGCGTAACACACCAACAGTAGCAATGGCTTTAATTTTGACAGTTCAAGAACATTCATTGCGTCATTTACGTTGTTGATCAGATTTTTTTTCGAACATATGAATCAATGGATAAGCATTATCCAGCAAAATGATTCAGATTGTACCTAATTGATCGTGTGTTACGCAATTAGGGTGCTGGATTGGCATGCAAGTGTGAACTTTTTTATACTATATGAGGGTTTGACGTAGGGCCAGTAGAGCTATTCTGTAAAAATCTCACCGTGATAACTTAGGGTGAAGTGGTCTTTGAGTGAGCTGGCAATAGTGTCTGCCTTGCCCTAGTATTAGGTAGACTGACAGTTCACTTCATCTAGAATTTCACCGTGATTTTTTTTAACAGAATAGATCAGCTGATAGTGTGACCCCTATGCAACATTTAAGCACCATATAAAATACCCTAAGCGATGCTATGAGTCATTCCAAATGAGTCTCAGGTGTACTGGTCAATTTCAAACTGCATCGTTAATGCAGTTCCCACACAGAGCTGATACTTCATAATCAGCCTATAATGTTCCCACGGCTGGGATACAGGCCTCCTCTCGGTGAGAGGGAGTGGGCTGTAATCTACCACGCGGGCCCAGTGCGGGTTGGTAGATGTCACATGTCTTCGAATTTTTAGTTATAGAACATGTTTCCTCACGATGTTATCCTTCACCGTTTTGAGAGCAGTGACGATGAAATTATTTACACAAAGTAAAGCGCCTGTCAGAGTTCGAACCCACGACCTACAACTGCTGAGCTGATACTTATAACCTAATAAAATATCTAATTTAAAACTACAAACACACATTAACTTCATAATCAACAAATATGAGGATTTAAACCATCATCATCATCTGCCGAGGCTTTTTCCAACTATGTTAGGGTCGGTTTCCACTATAACCGGATGCAGCTGAATACTAGTATTTTACATAGAGCGACTGCCTATCTGACCTCCACAACCCAATGACTGGGCAATACGATACCCCTTGGACTGGTTGTAAAATGTTCGGGTTTCTGACTATCCGTAACGACTGTCAAAGATCCACTAATAAAAGCCGGGACCAACGGCTTAACGTGCTTTCCGAGTCACGGAGGGGTATGTAAAGATGGTCACCCATCCACGGACAAACGGCGGCAAGCGTAGCTTAACGTGATCGATCGAACCGTGCGACCGTTATTACTTAGCCAAAAGGCCCTCATTTAAACCGCACTCTGAAAAACATAAAACATTCATTCGAATGGTACGATTACAACTGCCCATTACGACACGCCGACAAATCCCAACACAATTACGGCCAGAATTTAAGTGACGAAAATCGACACAGAATATTACGAGTAAAACAGTCGATTTAACAAAAACGTTTACACCAACTCCAAAGGGAACCTTAATGAGCAATACGAAAGCTTCGAATGTTAATGAGAGATGGACTCGTGGGGAACAGCACCAATTTGTGGGAACGCAAAACTGACGGTTGATTACATTATGTGTAGGAGCTCTGTGCGTTCTGTGATTTTCCGGACGGTCTTGATTGTGTGTTGTTTGTACAAAAATCCAGCGACCCTGTATGGGTTGCTGGATTTTTGTCAGTTTATTGTATTGTTTGTTGTTTATTGTCTAGTGTTTTTAATATACTTATAGTTCTTGAGGTGGTAAGTTTTCTAGTTAGAAGTCAAAGCGGCACGGGTGCTCATAGGTATATACAGGATGGCAGGGACATCGAAGCGCAAACTGTAACCATGAATTCAGCACACGATTCTTCGCGTAGAAATTTTTCGTCGGTTATCAAAAAACAAAACAGTTGTTTCATAGAAAAGTTCATTACCTACGCGGTCAGAATGTATAGAACAGATAAAGTAATAAAAAAAAAAATGTTCAGAATCATGTCTTACGGAATCCATGGTAACAAGTTGCGCATCGATGACCCTGCCATCCTGTTTATTTTTTCTCGTGGAGGCTATTTTTTTATTTATTGTTAAAACTATGACTCTATGATTAACATGACTGGTTTTCCTTTATTAGTAATAAAAGTCAATTCGTCACTTTTGAGATGACATGTGTTACGTACCTATATGTGTCTTTAATTATTTAATGTTATTTTATTGGGAATTTGAAGAAACAATTTACTAACCGAACTCAAACAAACTACTCGACCCTAATCCTATCCTTTCCAAAATTCCACAACACAATGGTCACCCTACACGTAAGGGCAAATATCTGCCCCAAGCCCCATCCCGCAAGGAGGCTGGGCGGGCCTGCAGTCTCGGTGCGACCACCGAAGCGTCACCACGTGTGTGTCACTCCCCACCAGCCTTCCCGCCTTTCGAAACGTCGCCATGGACGGGCTGACGACCAATTAAACCGACACAATGGAATATACGTCACAGCTAGGTAAAGGATATTTTTTTTATTCATCAATTGTTCTGTTGCAAGATGGTCGTTTGATATGTGTTGTAAACAAAATTCGGAGATGGTGAGTGAGATTTTCTTTGATGATTTTAAGGAGCTTGTGGTTCGTTTAAAATAATGTAAAGAGATGTGTGTGTTTTTTGTTTGTTGAAAGATAATTTAAAAAAAAACTTGATCAATAAGACATTTTTTTTAATAGTTTTGTTTATCATCTCCAATTTCTTATTGTAGTCACCTTTAACGTTGTGTTTAACATCGTATAAACGTTTCATTTTTATCATAATATCTTGTGTTCCAAATATCTTTGCAGATTATAAGGTCATAATCTGCCAGGATATTTGGAACACAAGATAGTTATTATGGTTTTTAAAAACTCATAATTTTCCATTCTTTTGTACATTTGTTCATCTGTTGCATGTTCATAGACATTGTATATTTTTGTGTACATTTCACGGTTGTAACATTGACACTGATTCATGTGGTTTTTTATTGGATATACATACAAAGCAATGAGTGTTAAGATATAGAAGAAAAACGTGGTAAATGTATGGAATTCAAACGGCTGTATTTACTAACAATGTATACATAGCATGATTATCTTAATATAGATTAAAGTAATCAAGTAAGTTATAGTTAATTAAAACGGTATGACACCAATTACATTAATTAACATGGAGACAATAATTACGTTGACAATAATATAATATAATTTAAAACTAACATGGAACAGTGGAGTCCCCCTTGCATACTTTCTCTCACAGAACACCAGATATATACCTATATGCGCATAATTTTACTCAATTCATTCGCAAACACATCACATTTGGATGAATAACGCAGAATAGATCATGTTCTAGATAATAGTATACGCTGGGGATCATAATCCAGGCAGATCTATAAGAAGTAGAATACGATTATAATCGCGAGTATTATCTAGTTAGTTTATTTCATACAAAAATATTCCCAAGGGAATAATGTTTTCTATTTTGTCCAGCATTTTAATATGCTCCCATTAAAATGCTGGACAAAATATAAAACATTATTCCCTTGGGAATATTTTCGTATAAATGTACGTGTGTAGAAGGCCCATGGCAGCAGACATTAAAACAGGGTCTCAGAAACCGAAATGAAATATTTTATTAGGAGCTTTTTGGGAAACCATTCAATATCATGTTCGTGTGTGTGTCTCGTCACTGTATTTTTTTAGCCACATAATGTTATTTAGGTACAAGGCAGACGTAATTTTGTATAAGGAAAACGTATCTGCTTTTGTCTAGCATTTATGCATTCATAATAACTATTATTATTCTCGTAGATACAAACACTAAATACGATGTTTTAATATAAACACCAACTCGTTTGAGGGAAAACTGTGGAAAATATTAGAAGTGATATAATTATAGTTTGTTGTGGGTCAATTCAGGCAATATAGATAAATAAGTCTTTATAAGACATACGTTATGCAATGTAATAACTAAAAAGCAACCAAGTACGAGTCGGACTCGCTCCCGAAGAGTTCCGTACTACCGTACAATAATTAATACTACATAATTATTATAACAGGTTTCTTGTATGGGGACCCCTTAAAGTTGTAACTTTATTTTATTATTATTATTTGTTGTTATAGCGGTTATAGCAGTACACACTTTGTGAAAATTTCAAGCGTCTATCTGTTACGGTTTAAAAGATACAACCCTGTGGCTTACGGACGGACGGGTTCCGCGCCCGAAATACACATGCATGTAATTTGAATAAAAGTATGCAAGTAGCTGGTATGCCGTGTCCTATAACAACTTCTGATTGGTTAATATCATAATGGCATGCAAGCTACTACAAGGATGGTTGGTAGCAGTTGGATGAGAGTTGTCGAAAATCGAGTTGAATGGCGTGCAATAGGAGAGGCCTATGTCCAACAGCAGTCCAGCTGATGGTGATGCTGATGATGATGACGATGCATCTATTTGCATACTTTTGTGCAAGTTACAGGCATTTGCATTCCGGACTATAGGGTCGGGGCTTTCTGGGTACGGAACCTTAAAAACGAATAATACTTTCACGTCAATCACTAAATACCTTCCTTTTGAAGTCGGTTAATGTTAAAACACTCCTGCAACATTGCATGATACGTTTCGTATTCTTTTATTATTATCAAGAAAGTTTGACAGTTTATAGTTAGTTAGCTCGCAACGCAATATAACTTTCTACATCTAGTTTGATACAAAGCAATTTTCCCACAGTTCTCGCACCTGCGTTTGTTTAGCACTTTGTATGATAAACAGAAGCAATATACATTGAAAACGTGCATATATCCATTGATGACTTCGTAGTTCTAAATAAAAATTAATTGTGCGTAATGGTTGCGTTTAATGGTGCTCATGGTTTGTTTAACAAAATCTCCAAACGGCTGGTAGACACTTCTTGTCACGCAAGGGCTGGTTTTTACCTTGGACAGAGGCAATTACTACGTTGTATGGCAGTGCCAAGGTAAGAAAGGGATAAGGGAGGGGGGTAAGGGATATAACCCGAAGAATTGCCAAACTTAAGTGGCAGATTGCTCGCAGAACAGATGGCCGTAATGTTCTGGAGTGGCGACCTCGTACCGCAAGACGCAGCGTTGGAAGGCTTCCCACAAGGTGTGCCGATGACCTTGCGAAGGCCGCAGGAACCCGTTGGATGTGAGAAGCACAAAACTGGTCGAAGCGGACGAGTTTGTGGACTGAATGATGATGGTAGTGCTTACATTGCCATGCAACGTGGTAATGCCGCCAGTCTTTTGGGTACATTAACTGTCGAAAGCGATGCGAAGGAATTTTTTCGACACCATATTTTAGTTTATAGTTTTAAGATATTTTTTAAGATATTATATTTTTATTTGAATAGTTAATTTAGTATTCAAATTGACTAGGTACCAACTTAAATTGTCCGAATATTCAAATCACAACTGTCATTTTTTGAAAGTTGTATTTAATGGCTATAACACGACAAATAAACAATTATTTTCCCTGACTGTACCTAAGGATAAATAAAGAGTTTATGTTATTGATTTGTAGTAAATAGGAAAAGATATAATGGAATTTTCCGGTCGGCAGAAAAATCTGTACCCTTTTCTAAACTATTACTTATTTGATAAGGATCAGGGTTAACCCTAAACTTTTCGGGGGCGGTTACATTAAACTATGTAAGTACATATGACTGTGGGAATGTGTGTTAGTGGTTTATATGAGATAGAATAGTTATCGATGTATTTTATTTTAAAAATCTAGTAGGTATTACATTTATTATATCCTCTTCTTAAAGGATACAATAATAGAGCTATTATACAATGTGGAGAAAACAATACGACAATAAATGAAAACACTGGCCCTACTAACGCATAAGAGAATATTGGAACCAATAACTCCAGGCATCGAAATTAAAAAGAAAATATCCATCATAAACCTTATCAAATCGCTTTCCAACAGGCGTGATCGAGGTCAAGAGCAAAAAAAAAAAAAAAACAAAAGATAAATAACTCACAGTTGAATCTAGCATAAGTTCTTTTCCTTGTTGGAGTAGATTAGTAAAATGAGGCAAATTTTAATATGAGAGAAGTTGCACGTAAAATATGTCTCATAAGGACTATAAAGTTTAGTTTAGACCGTAGCAACGCAACTTTGCTCTTCAGCTTAAGTCAATTTAGATGTCGACGTGGGGAGCTTTACAACCCAAGGGCTCCAAGGGCACGTCACCCTACAATCGGGCATTCGCAACAGCGCCTACGATAACAAAGTTTATAAGAACTGCTTAAGCTTCCATCCCTCTGTCAGGAAAGTTTGACAGTTTGCGGTTACGCTTATGTCAAAGTTTTGTCTGCGGTTATAAAATGTAACGTTTGTTTTGTTTAGCGCACGTCATGTTTTGTTTTATTACAGTTATTGTATTATTGATTCATTATTGATATTGACATAGGGGAAAGCCTTACAAACCAAAGGTATGTCACTTTGTACAATTATTCAGCATTCGCAACAGTACTTACTATAACAAAGTTTATATGAACAGCTAAAGCCCGTCAAGAAAGTTAGACATTTTGTGGTGAAGCTTATTCCCAAGTTTTGCCTGCGGTTATAAAATGTAACGTTTGTTTAGAGTACGTCTTGTTTAGTTTTATTATGTTTATCGTACTATCGTTTTTATTGACCGGAGTTTATTCTAGTTTGCGGAATGGGTGCCGCGCAATGTAGCAGCTGGTTGTTCTCTAGTGTATTATAAATGTCGAGTAGGGAAGGGGTTACAACTAGTGTAAAAGGGTTGTGGAATAGCCACCTGCTGCTACAGTTGCAATTTATTAATAAGGATATTAGATTACTTATTAATAAACTTTGTAGTACAAAATTTATTGATACCTACTATTTTACTCGTATTACCAGTTCGTATTATTAAAACCGATATAATTTATATTCAATACATTCAAGCTGACTATGGAATCAATTATTTGGTAATATTGAAGTTCATATACAACCCTCATATTGTTTAAAAGTACATGCATACTTTATGCATTTACACTATTCAATACGAATTCAAAATATATTCAATCCATCAAAAAAATCCATTATTCATTAAAAACTTGAAAATAATTTTATAATACCCCAATATGTCCGCCGTATTATCGGGCCATACACACTGTCACAAAAACCGTACGTTTCAATTCAACCCTCTGTGTGCAACGACGTTTTTTGTTACCAAAGAGATGTACCCTTTGTTACAATCACGTTTGAGTAACAATAGGGATGGGAATGCAAGGGGGTGCACCCCTCCGAACTGTATTAGCTTTATTCAGGGTTTATCTTATCGATGCCTAATATATGGGCGATGTTTTATCGTATCTGCTTATTAGAGTGAGTAGAAAATTGGTGAGACACACTTTGTGTTTGTTTTTTGTTTTGGTTATGCAGATGGTGGATTTAAAAGCAGCAAGGGATTATACTATCTTTATGTTTTTCGGTATGAAATTGCCTGTGTGATCGGCATCTTTTTGCATTAAATTTAATGACAGACTACGCCCGGCCCAACCGCTGGGTCTAGAGGGTGAAGTTTTGAACAAGAGTTCCAAAAATATATAAAATAAGATTTTTGAAAATTAATCCCTAAAAGGGTTTAATAGCGGATGAAAGTTTGTATGGAAGTTCGTAATTTTTGTCGATGATAAATCCCATCGGGTTGTCGTAAAATAAAATAATTACACCCCAAGGCATCTATAGCCTAAGTTGTTGACAGAATAAGCAACGTGAAGTGGCAATGGGCCGGCCATATTGGCCGTAGAACCGATGACCGTTGGAGTAGACGTGTTCTTGAGTGGAGACAGCGAATCGACAAACGTAAGGCAGGCTCAGCTACCCTACGCTACAAGCTACGTGGAGCGACGATCTTCGCAGGGTGGCTGGTAGTAGCTAGATGAGAGGTGCCGAGAATCGAGCTGAATGACGTGCAATTGGACAGGCGTATCAATGTCCAGCAATGGACTGCTGTAGGCTGAAGGGAGCTAAACAAAATCGACTTCAAGCTTACATTATATTGCTTTCAGGCCCATATTAAATTTCTAAGAAAGCCCAAAATAAAACAAAATTTTCCATCAACACTGGCATATAAACGAGGATAAGCCTACCCATTATTTCCAAAGACCTTGCTTAAATTATCATTGATCTGTATTCAAACCAATTTGGACGCGTTCGCCTAATCCTTGGAGGATCACAAGGTCTTATTTTGTTTGTATCTCTCGAAGATTTAACAAGAACAACGGAATATCGATGAAGCTTGGTATCTAAGATGAATCTCGTGTCAAGGTGAGAACATTATGATTCTACCCCACGTGTAGCGTTGGGCAATTGACAAAAAACACACACCTACTATTCGAACACTCGTTTGGGAAACTTTCGAATCTGTCAGCATTTTGTATGAAAATTCGAGTGAATTGGCCACATTTTAATATTTTCCAGAACTTTCCCTTATGAGCATTATTTAACTTTGCCACTTTTTTACTATATTTGAATTGTATTTTTCAGCATTCATATCAATAGATCACAAAGACTGCAACAAAGCATTTTTTTTTTAAATAAATTCTCTACCTTAATTGGAATATCAAAAATATTTTGGATATTTTTTATCAACATCGTTCAATGTTCGTTCGTATTTTATTTTACAATATTCGTCCACCGAACTCTTCAATAACAAATGGAGCAAAACGTTTGATTTTTACATCACTACCCGCGTTACCCTTGGGATCAAGAGTGAAATATTCCTCTTTGTAACATCTCTATGGATCAATAGTTCTGATTTGAATAAATCACGCTAGGGACTACATAAAAGTTATACTATATTATTTTCATACAATTTCGGTGAATTTGGTTCCTAAGAACTTTCCCTTATGGGATTTACAAAAATAGTTTCTCGACAAAAAACAATTGCCGACACAATTCCGGGTTTTATAAGCCTGAGGGAACTCGGGTTTTTCATAGGATTGATGTTATTTCATTTACAAAAGAAATGTTGGTTGTTCAAGATAAATTCGTAGTAATGGTTACGTAAGCCGCTTGGGGTTAAAAATGGGTTGTTTATTTTGTTGCCAAGAACCATGTTGGTCTTTTTGAGGATATAAATGAATATCCTCAAAAAGTATTAACATCAATAGTAATGATGGGACCATGATTAATCTTCAATTGTTTTCTTACATAGTTACCTCATATTGTTTGTTTGTTATTTGTATTACGTTATGACATAATAGTGCGACTGGTGTAAAAGTATGATGACATTAATGGGTGTTAAAATTAGCAATAGTTTATTTTAGGAGGTATTGTGGGTTTTAGTAATATTGGTTGTATTGCATATAAGGTTAGGTAGGGACTTGCCCTTTTAGGCGTGAGAAGTTTTTACCCGTAGGACTTGCATGAACGCACTACTTAATTTAAACGTATTCGATTCTACTCGATTTTGGTTTTTTATGCGACAGCCACTATTAGTTGGTATCATCCATAGATATGAAGAAAGTCTTCAAACTAAATAAATATTTTGTGCGAAATGAGTATTTCCAATTCAAAAATGATGCGTTCGTGATAGGCCTAATGTTTAGGTAATTTTATCTGTGGTTTTTACTGTCAGTCCACAGATAAAATTAAAAACAGAAACACAAGGTCAAATATTTACATATTTTCAGTTCAAATAACGCGTTTATCTCAGTAAACTTTTGTAGTACCGAACGAAAAGGAAGTTTCGTGGTTATGTTTAAGATAAATCAATCAATCGAATACGTTTTCTTTATTGGTCGGATGTTATTCTTATGTTATGTGTATGTGTGTTTATAAGAAGCCAATGTAGCGAGTGAGTCACTGGCTAAGGTCGGAGCTTAATGATATGTATGTATTAGGTATGTTCGTTTATCTGGGTGTATATGTAGCTCTACCATTGAAATCTGGGTTTAATAACAAATTCAAATTCAAAATCATTTATTTGCTAATATGGGTAATTACATAAAGTTGTTATAAAAAAATAGAGCATAGTTCAACCATATTACGCCTTGAGGTATGCAAATCTCAAGCTTAGACTGTATATAACATTGTTATACAATTACTTGCAACAATAATTTATAATTAATAACACATTTTTGGTAATTTCACCGTGGCAAATAATAATGAAACATTAGCAAATATTAATGTCACAATAATATTTAAAGATTAAAAATGTCATGTATCAAATGAGAAAGTCAAGATATATTTGTAAATAAATGTTCGCGTAAATGTTTGTGTAAATGTTATAATTCTGTAAATACATATTTGTTACGGCCGCGAATCATATTTTAATCAACGTACAACTTAGTACTGACCAGCAAATTGAAAAAAACGTAAGAAAATTTGAATTTCGCGGGCTACCTTGGAGCGTCCACCTTAACTATAGTATGATTCATAGTGGTAATTTCTCTGACGCTAAAGTAGGCAGTGTCATACTCAATATTGTAGTAACGGATGAATAATGGGTTGGAATAAAAATAATGCCCCGAAAAAATTTACGAAAACAAAATACATATTTTATCATTGTAGTTTGAAAGAAAGAAAAAAGTTTGTAAATCGAAAGAAAATAAAAAAGTTTACTTTGATCTTAATATAAGGTATGAAATTTAAAACAAAGTACAAAAAATATAAATAAAATAATTTTTTACTATACAAAATGGTTATCGCTTAACATACTGCAGCGACTCGTGTGCGAATTTCACAATCAAAAATCAATTTGCCTCGCCTTTCCCAACTGTGTTGGGGTCGGCTTCCAGTCTCACTGCATGCAGCTGAATACCAGTATTTTACATGAATCGAGTGCCTATCTAACATTCACAACCAAGTTACTAGGTAATACGATACCCTTTGGTAAGACTAGTTGTCATACTTTCGGGCTACTGACGACCCATAACGACTGCCAAAGATCCACGAATGACAGCCGGGACTATTGGCTTAACGTGCTTTCCGAGGCACAACGGGTATTGAATAGTCTTAATATGTAGAGATGATCACGACACATCCACGGACCAACCGCGGCAAGCGTAGCTTAACCTGATCGATCGACCCGTGCGGCTTATTACTTAGCTGCAAGCAATTTCAAATAAGAAATTGAAGTCTTACACGTAATTTCCCATTCAAAATAACCCAAAGCCCCACACTACCCTCATCTGTCCGTGCCAAATTCATAAATTGTTCATCACAAAGTCCATTACATCCTCTAAAGGTGACTCCACAGGTTGTCTCCGATCTATCCTCGCTAGTCATTTGCGATTCAATGAGTTGTCTGGCTCTGGCAGGACAGTGGACACCAATTGACAAGATTGCTGTTTTGCATAAGCTCGGATGTTACGTCCGGTTTTATTTAGAAAAGATGCTGGGAATTGAATTTGTTTTGTGACTAGAGTCTAGTAGTCATACTGTTCATTTTTGTGATGTCCTTCAAAAAGGTTTGGTGTGTAGTATTAGACGAAGCAAAAAGAGTATGTAAGAATCGATCGTAGCGTTTTGCATTCTATATTTTCGCCCACCCCAAAAAATCTATGGGCCACCCTCTTGGATAAAGGCTCTAGTTTATGCATGTCCAGTAACGACAATTTCTGAACAATTTGGTCGGAGTCACTGTACTGTTAGTTACTTTCTTCATATTTTCGGGGTGGACATCATAATGGAAATGATGTCTTTAAAGGTACCTTTACATTACAATTAATTGTGTAGGTACGTAGTTTAAAAAGTATAATAATACTAAGTATCGCTGAACTTTATAATAATTTATATAATTATATATATATTTTTTAAATATTATTATTTTCTTTTTTTTAAATATTATTATTATACTTTTTAAACTACGCGTAAGTATAGCACATATAAGTACCTAGGATATAATATATAGTTTACTAGCTGCGCTCCGCGGTTTCACCCGCATAAGTTTCGATCCCGTGGGAATATCGGGATAAAAAGTATCCTATATGTTAATCCTGGTTATATATGTGTGCCAAATTTCATCTAAATCTGTGTAGTAGTTTTTGCGTGAAAGAGTAACAAATATCCATCCAAACAAACTTTTTCGTTTATAATATTAGTAGGATTATAAATTGAAATGCCTGCATTATTCCTTCTGCCAAGTTACCTACGTTTACTTTCTTGCCGGCTCTTCTCCATAGGAAACGACCAATTGGAACCGTGCACCTAACTTCTGACGTTTCATAAGTGCCCATGTTGGTGTGAAATAAAACATTGATTTTTGATTTTACCCAAAAGGTACACGTTACTTTAGTAACGGTGTCACTGTACCTAAGTATAATATACTTAGGTACAGTATATTATACTTAGGGTATACTATATATTATATGGTATACCATACATACATACAATCAATTGCCAATCATTATTATTTTCCTCATTATTCATCAATAACATCATCTGCCTGGCCTTTTTCCACTATGTTGGGGTCGGCTTCCAGTATAACCGGATGCAGCTGAATATCAGTATTTTACATGGAGCGACTGCCTATCTGACCTCCACAACCCAGTTACTGGGTAATAGGATACCCCACTATTTTCCTCACTATTATGTAAAGGAAAAGCTTATCACTTGTCCTGTGCCATAACTATCTAGAATTACAACACATATTATAAGGTGCCATAACGACCTAGCTTATCAACGTACAATAAAAAGGAGGCCATGACTGATATTCCTAGATAGTGTGCTAATAAAGTCTAGGCGATAAAAGCTAGATAAAAATGAAATAAGTAAATGTAGGGCCGGCCATAATCTGTTAGGTCTCGGTGAAGGTAAACGGGGTAAAGGTGTGTGCTGAAGACGATGGTCAGTTTCATCTAGTACTTTTATCAATTTCCCCAGTTCTCCTGGCCCTGGCATGTAACCATTTGTTTATTTACTAGCTTTGCCCCCGACTTCATTCGCGTGCACAAAACAAATTGGATTTCATGGGTTGCAATTTTTTTACGCGAAACCCTAATTCTTTTTCTGAATTAAAAGTAGCCACAACATCAACAACAACAACATCTCCTTATAACATCAGCTATCTGCCAGTCAAAATTGGTCCAGCCGTTTCAGAGATTAGCCGGAACAAACAGACAGACAAAAATTAAAAAAATGAATTTATTGAAATATAAATACCGTATATACTTTCATGTGCATTTAGTAAAAAGCTTGATATTACAAACAGACACTTCAATTTTATTTATTTGTATAGATTTGTTTTACTTTCACATAACACGGACATTGCATTAGTTAAAGATATGTTGTAGAGTATAAAATGAAAGATAGATATACGACAGTCATACGCTCATCTCACAATACTCCAGACATACTCACAAGATCTTCTTCCATTCTTCCGTGAACATATCACAGTCAGGCTTAGCGTCCAAGAGAGTGTTGAGCGCAGAGAGTGTGCGAGGGACAGGAGACTGGGCTCGAGCGACAGTTCACCTCCCAGACATGGCGAACAAACTGTACCTGCTATTATTACATAACTTAATTATCAAGAAGATAGGCTGCTGCTTCATTAACAAATTGAATTACCAACCTGTCTGGCAAACGTAGTAATTACGGCAGTGTCTCATCCGACGGTTCATTGTAGCGTCGATAATGAATTTATTACTAAGCACAAATTCTCAAATGTTGTTAGCTTCATTATAATCCAAATTCGAAATTATAGAATTGGAAAAAAAAAACCGATACAATATTATAAGGACTAAAATATACAGGGTGGCAGGGACATCGACACGCAAACTGTTACTATGGATTCAGCACATGATTCTAAACACACTCACGTCGATAGATTTCATCGGTTATTAAAAAAAAGTTAGCTGTTCTATTTCATTTTGACCGCGTAGGTATTGCATTTTTCTTTGAAACAGCAGATATTTTTTTTGATAACCGACAAAAAATTTCTACCGTATCGCTGTCGACTGGTAATGTACCCAAGAGACTGGCGGCATTGCCACGTTGTATGGCAATACTTATTCTCTGGTCAAGGTAAAAACCGGCCCTTGGGTCACGGGAAGTGTCAACCAGCCGTTTAAAGATTTCATTGAACCAGCCATGAGCACTATGACCCCACGGTCCGATAAATTAAGGACTTAGGTATTCTCTACTATAGAGTTCAGAAAATTATGACATTTTTAGTGAAGTGAACCGAAGACAGTGAAGTTGTAGACACAACAGCTATACTACATAAAGTTAAATATTTATCTAAGCTTCACACCAATCTGAACTAGTCCTAACATACAATTTATAGTGTGTCACTTGAATGATCAAATACAGGACATGTTAGTACTGTTTCAATATTTTCTTTTCCCATACATGTTATTGAGAGCTGATATTTGAACAGATAATCTTTGATATTGTCACGTGGGTCAATGTCATGGAATATTCTCTTTGCGATTATTTTAACCTTGGACTATGGACAGGTGGTAAAGAGGTTTACATGTTCATGTAGTTAAGAGCTTGTGGCTAAGTAATAACAGCCGCACGGGTTAATCGATCAGGTTAAGCTACGCTTGCTGTGGTTGTTCCGTGGATGGGTGACCATCTTCACATACCAAGACCGCTCCGTGCCTCGGAAATCACTTTAAGCCGTCGTTGGTCCCGGCTGTCATTCGTGGATCTTTGACAATCGTTACTCCGAATCTAATGATTTAAATACTTGGTTAAGAGGTTCTTTCTTGTATTTTTCCTTTGATCATCAAAATCATTGCCATACGCCATACTTCGACCCCTGTCAGGGGTCGTTTAGGGGTCAAAACCCTAATAATAAAAAAATACTTGGTGATTAATTGGCACAACCGTTGCATTTTGCAATCTAACGGGATATGCCCAATGTTTGTTTGCATTTGACATTTCAAAGTCCTTTAAGGATTGCCATAATTCCAGCTGCTTTCTCCAAGAAATTATTTCCGAGAAAAATAATTTCGCGACAAGACAATTTCTGTCTTCCCATTTCCACCGGGTATTAAATCAATTTGAAAGAAAAACCTATCTGAGAATTTAATTAAAAAACTGTCGATGTATGTATTCGTTGTCTTTCTTAATATCCTGGCAACGGAAGTAATTCTCAGCGCGTGCCATAAAACGGAAGAATTAATTAAAAGAAAATCTCAACTAGCGAAGAAAACAATTTTCATTCTGAAAGTAGCTCTCTACTTTTAAATGGAGGCAAGAACTTTTTGATTACTTATTTACTTATTAAAATTAAGGTTCTTTTCTCACGATGTCAAAAGAACACAATATTCGGAGCTGTGCAGTAGGTACTGTAGAAACTTTAAGCGATGTGGCTTTCTTTTCCAACCTCCACGAATATCATAAGTTACTGGCACAATTACTTTTTTATTTATTTTACCATTTATGTACATACATATATAAACAGACAATGAAAAACAGAACAGAAAAAATAGGTACAGAGGTGATGCTTATTTAATAAGAAATCTGTTCTAGCATACCTGAGATAGGACAATAGATACAGAGATGTAGACAGCGTGTGATAGAGCAAAGGAGACATAAAAATAATACATATAATCAAAAACAATTCACTTAAAAACTAAACAAAAATTACGAGAATATACTAACATACATACAAATAAACATACATAAATACTTCTAAAATAAATATGACTAGAATGATAATAATTATATCATACTCAAAATAATAAACACATACACAACTATGATGAACTTATAGAGGTATGAGGAACAGGGTGTAAAGTTCACTCATACTCTGTAGAACACGTGAACAGATAGTATTCTTTTACTCTTCTTTTAAAAACTGCAACAGTTTGGCAGTCCCTAATGTCAGGCGGTAGTGAATTCCACAATGGCACCGCGTGCACTGTGAAGGAGTAGGAGTAGAAGCCGGTGGAGTGGGGAGGGGACTTGAGAAGGTTTTTAAGATGCGACCTGCAAGGTGCATCTGAAGGACGGGCGTAGGAAAAACGCTCCTGCATGACGCTCCTGATGGTGTTTTAGGATTGTGAAGGAGATTGAGTAGCAGACACAATATCCGAGAGTTCCTGCGAGTTAATTAAGAGATAAACAATACGTATACGGAGTTTAGATTTGTGCTCAGTTGATGGTTATAGGCTCGCCCCTATTACATAGGACTTAAACTTAACTGGCGAAATGTGGGTGTAAGTACTATAGGTACACCTCTACCCTACCCCTCGGGGACTATAGGCGTGATGTTATGTTATGATAAACAATCCTACTTCCTACTAATATTATAAACGTGAATGTTTGTATGGATGGATCGATGGATGGATGTTTGTTACTCTTTCGCGCAAAAACTACTGGACGGATTTGGATGAAATTTGGCACACAGATGGTTTATAGCCAGGATTAACACATAGGATACTTTTTATCCCGACATTCCAAAGGGGTCGAAACTTATGCGGGTGAAACCACAAGGCACAGCTAGTAATTCATATTTAGAAGAATAGCTGTCAGCTCAGAGAGAGAAAATATATATTTTGAAACTCTAGATGTGCACTCTCACACACATCTAGGGTTAAATAAATATTTATTTTATAATAATAACTTTTTTCAATAATAATTATCCTCTCTCTACAATTATTTGTTTCATTGGAACAGCTTAAGCTTAGCTGAGAGGGCAATATCGTCAAAATTAATAACAAAACAGTACAGAATTGATAATTGTTTGATTAATGTAGACATGTACTTTATTAATTTATAACATTCGTAAACATTTATGCATGTTCTAAAAGCCTGATTCAAAACTATGTATTATTATTATAATTATAAGCCCGTGATGTCCCACTGCAGGGCTAAGGCCTCCCTACTCTCTTTCCACTTCTCTCTGCTAAACGCTGCTCAGGACCAGTTCTTGTTGAAGGAGTCCAGCTCACCCCGCCATCTCCGTCTGGGCCTGCCGCGATGTCGCTTGCCTTTAAGAGGGACCATGTCAGACGACCAATGTCGTCTGACATGCGGCAGATCTGCAAGGCCAAACTGAACTATGGTTGATACCGTCGAAACTTTTTGGATAGTCAACAAATGCGATAAAAACTAGGAGCTGGAATTCTGATTGTTAAAACTAGTGGCAAACTAAATTATCAAACCAGATACTTTCTTAGTTAAATTCCTTTTTGGAAACCGCTCAAAACATCTCATACATACTAAATTAAATACCACAAACTGTTATCTTAAAACCAATCTCAACCCACCCAGCTCTTCACTTCCCACCATCCATTTGGCCAAACAAACACACATCGCCAAGCTTTCTAGGCCAGTCCGGTCCTTTGACACAAAACCCCGCTTTCTTCAGTAAATTCAGGCTGTATTCAAGCTTTAGATTGTACAAAGGCAGACAGCTACATGCTCATTAAGTTTTCAGTGGGGAAGCTCGTACGTGCTTAGTACTGTGAGCAAAGGAGATAAGTATGCGGGCCAACTTTGTATGCTTTTAGCAGAGTGCGTGTGGTAAATGACTTAACCTGGTTTTTTGAAGCCTGTTTAATTTATAATGTTGGGAAATAGTATAATGACGCCTTATATGGGTTGTATTGTGATTCGGGTCATCCGATCATACCAGTTTAAAGAGAGGAAGGCGGTGGCCCAGCAGTGGGAACATTATATGCTGATTATGTAATCATACCAGTAAGCTGGAGATTGATCAGATCTGACTGATCTAAGATTTTTCTTTCGGGAATTCTGGGTTTGTCGGGAAAACGGTGCTAAGAATTTCACCCATACATCGAAATATTCGGGAATACTTAAAGATATATACGAGCATACGTTACTTTATCGATGTTCACATTTTGATGACTAGCCGATCTCGCTGGCTCCTCTTTAAGAATTTGAAGTAACAGAGGCATGGCTTAATTTGAAATAAAACTAACTCTTTAGTATTCTATCTACAAAGTCACTCAACGATAAAGTTCCCCGTGTGAAAGAGATGTATTTGTTACATGCAAATACTGCTGTTATAATATGCCTGCATACCTAACTCTTCTGCCGTGGGTACAAACGCTGTGTTTGCGCAGACATCTTGTGCAGTGTGTCAGGATTAGTACTAGATTGGTGTGAATGGAACGTGATGGTACACAAGGAACCTTTATTAGGTCACAATAATGTTAAGGTTAAGTTACGATTGCCGCAGTCGATTCATGGATGGGTGACCACTGACCTTACATTACATATCTCGATATGTAATGTAAGAATGAATCGACTCACATGCGAAACGGCTTACATGCTAAGCCGTTGGCTTGCAAGCCGTTTATCCCAGCTATCAATCGTAGATCTTTGACAGTAGTTAGAAGCCCAAAAGTCGGACAACCAGCTACCAAGCGGTATTGTGTTACCCAGTAAATGAGGTGTGAAGATCTATAAGCAAGGCACGCCGCAATTGCGGCGATAAGTCCCCTCTTTGAGGAGTGGCTAGAGAGGCGCCACGGCGCCCTCAACTTCCGCCTGACGCAGGCCCTCACCGGACACGGTTGTTTCGGGAGGTTCCTGTTCGTTCGTTTCTGAGGAAACGCCAGGGTGTCACCACTGTGTGGATCGCCCGGAGGACACGGTGGGGTATACGGTGGAGGTGTGCCCGGCTTGGGTAGAGCACCGCCGCGTCCTCGTGGTGGCGATCGGCGACGGCGATCTCTCGCGTCCGGCCCTGGTCCAGGCCATAGTATGGAGCGAGAGTGCATGGGAGGCCGTCACCTCCTTCTGCGAAGCAGTAATGCTCGCGAAGAAGGAGGCGGAGCGCGTGAGGGAGAGGCAATCACTGGGCCCTCACGCCCCTAGTCGCTGCAGGAGACGACCTGGACGGGAGTCAACAGCCTTTTCCCGGCCACCGTAGGCGCGGCCTGGTCCTTACCGGGCGGCGAGCTGCCCATTGCTTACCACCCGGTAAGGACCAGGCCCGGGTCGACGGCGCGTTGTGTTCCACGCGCGCCTCAAAGAGATATCAGCAAGAATTGACGGGGTCGCGGGTTGTTCGAAAGAGATACCGTGGCCCCTGGCACAGGCAACTGAAGGAATACGGGTAGGTTTTAGTCAGTAAAAGTCTGACACGCCCTTCTGCTCAGCCCAGAGCGGAAGAGGTCATTTGAGGATATCACACCCAAAAAAAAAAGTCTTATAAGCAAGCGCTCAGTGGAAAATACTGGTATTCAGCTGTATCCAGATAGACTGGAAGCCGACCCCAACATAATTGGAAAAGCAACTTCTGCCCAATCTTAGATTAAACCGTTCGTCAAATTTTCTGCTTCTAAGACCGTCCCGCCGAACCCGTAACCGCTATCAACCAGAATTGTCTTATTTGATATGCTTAACGAGATACAAGCAGCTAGCTATTATGTAATTGCTTGAGGTCCATCAAGAGACCGACTGTTACAAGCGTATTGTTATCACGTAATTACACTTCCATTTTAATTAACGTGTCGGGTGACTGAATTAGACTAGGTAAAGACATTCGGGAACCCAAGTGCAGTCAGACCATAGATGTAGGATAGAAGGAGATAATTATGCCTTGTAGTTGAAAATGTATCAGAACTCCATGTCGCTAAGACGATCTCACTACCGCGCCACTACTACACAATTGCTTTTAATGAACTACATGTCATGTAGTTCAGTAAAAGCAATAGATACAAAATTCACCTTTCAAACAAAAAAAACAAAATTAAAATCGGTTCATCCGTTCGGGAGCTACGATGCCACAGACAGACATACACACACACACACACACACACACACACACACACAGACACGTCAAACTTATAACACCCCGTCGTTTTCGCGTCGGGGGTTAAAAATCGCGCACACACTTGCACTTGCACTTCATAAACCAGAACGTACTACACAATCAATTATAAACCTTAACTCATCAAACACAGCGTGCATTTACCATGCACCGTACAACTTACTCACACAAAAACATCTGTCGCTATCGTTGTGCTGTGCAAAAGTCATTTGTTTTACATATACGCTAGTGATTGACTAAATCGAAAAGTTATCGATTGTCCCATTTATTATTGTACTAATAAATATTGGAGTTCTGAAAACAAAATAAATAAAAAACGATATGTCCAGAAAATATTATATTATACATCAATAAAATATAGCAAAAATAAAAGGATCTACACAGCCACATCACTAACTAGCCGCAAGAAGCAGCGGCCGTACCATGCGATGCACCGCATAAATAAAGTATCGTTTTGTGATTTTTACATTGCTTGTCTAGTCACATAGCGACATACTTAGGTAGTGGTTAAGGAGCAATTTATTTGCTGCGAGAATAGTACAGTCGCTGCGATATTTGAAAACAAAATTGACGTAGTAAAAGCAAGAAATATTTTACAATTTGTTGTTTTTCATGATTTTAAAGACAAATATAGTAAAACACTTACATTTATATATGGTAAGTGATTCCATGATTTACAAAGTTTTGATTTTGACTTCGGTCTTTACAAGAAACCACTGAACAACACGGCATTCTTTTATTTCTTCACGATCACGATGGAAAGCGCACTAGTTCGCGGACACGGCCATTTGCCTAGACATGGTCAGTTTGAACATGCCGCGACGACACAGACACGCCCCCTTGTCACTTCTCCTGCTTTTTACATTTCTAGGAGTCAGACCATGTGATGACCAAGTGCAATTTAACCTATACAGGATACATTTTTAACCAGTGCGCAAAATGTAACCATGAACTCAGCATATGATTCTAGACCCACCTAGCGTAGAATATTTTAGCCAGCCACCAAAAAAAAAAAAAAAATCTGCTGTTTCATAGAAAAGTGCTATACCTACCCGATCAAAATGTATTGCAGAGCAATTTTTTTTTTTTAAACCGACAAAAAATTTCAATGCTGGGTAAGTACAGAAACATGGTTACTGTTTGCACACTGGTTAAAAATGTATCCTGTGTTATATATAAACTTCAATTTGCTTGATGCCTAGGCGTGAATGCACCAGAATCTTCTACGATGTTTTATGTTCTTTGAAATAATAAGTCTATTATTTGAAAGAACCTACATTGCACACTTGCCGGTATTCGAAGAGAGTTCTCTTCGAATACCGGCAAGTACGCAATGTGCAATGTAATTATTTCAATTCATATAGACATTCTAAGTTTGTCTTGGACGTTACTGCATCGGTGAAGAAAAAATATCGTGAGGAAGCGTTAAGCCGTCGTTGGTCCGGCCGTCATTCGTGGATCTTTGACAGTCGTTACGGATCGTCAGAAGCCCGAAAGTGTGACAACCAGTCTTACCAAGAGGTATCCTATTACCCAGTAACTGGGTTGTGGAGGTCCGATAGGCAGTCGCTTCACCTAAAATACAGGTATTCAGCTGCATCCGGTTAGACTGGAAGCCGACCCCAATATAGTAGGGAAAAGGCTAAGTTGATGAAGTGTAGGCCATATATGCAGTTGGTTCATGTCTATATTAGTCTAATGTATATAGTAAACAGTATATATTTTATGCACTGGTATACCATACATATATAGGTTTTCTTTTCCATTACCATCAATATGTCGCATTTGATGGATCACTGACATATTGATATTATGATGGAAAATGGTCGGGAAATGTGGTGGCGCCTATTACGAGGATAATTTTATTATAATAATTTTCCTTTACTGTTATACTAGTAGTGCCTCGGTTTCACCCGCATAAGTGTCGATCCCGTAGGAATATCGGGATAAAAAGTATCATTTGTGTTAATCCTAGTTATAAACTATCTGTGTGCCAAATTTAATCCAAATCCGTTTTGTAGATTTTGCGTCTAACAAACAAACATCCATCCATCCATCCATCCTCACAATATAATTAGAATTTTATGTTTCAGGTGTACAAACACCAGAAACTACGTAACAAAAAAAAGATATTTAAGTCAAAACATACAATGGTCGGCCTTATCGCTTTCTGCGATGTCTTCCAGGCATATTTTGTTCTTTCGTGAATTAATTATTCTTACCGATTGGAATCATAATGAAATAATCTTTTGTAAATTATTTCTCAGTAATAACCTAAAGTACAATTTCAATATCCTGTTTCAATATAATGTTCGGAGGACCAAAGATAAACATTTCTATCAAAACGACTCTTTATAAATCCCGACCCCAACGCTTTTCAACTAACTTTAATTAATACAAATATTACGACAGTTAAAACTCGTCGAGTTAAAACTTTCAGTTAAACTTTAACCCTTTCGTTGGGATCTGTTAGTTTCATCACTGCGGTATTAAGTTGCATCTATGCGACGCTGGTAGGGTTATCTTGGGTATGGTTGATGATATGAACGGAGAGCGATTGTAATGTGGAAGGTGAAGATGGTGATAGTTTGAGTGAGAGGGTTCTTAAATCAACGCCATATTTTGGAACAAAGTTCTTCAACACGGCTTGCGGAGGAGTAAACGTCACGTAAGTAGAAATCGTCACGTCACGAAATAGCGTTCCCCCCTCCATGCGAATTTTTTGAGAGAGTTTTCATGGTTTTCGAGGGTGCTAAAATCAATAGTGAGGTCAAAATGAGAGCTTCTAAAAACTTATACTAGATGGCTGTGCATTAAAAACGCGTATTAAATTCACACTTTATCTCTTTCCTCTCTCTCTTTCTATTATAATATACAAGTTTAGTGTATGTGCGTGTGAGTATTGCGTAAGGAACTTCGTTCCTGACAGGGATCCCCGACCGTTTCTTTGGCATGTAATTGTAGTAAGGACTATATCTAATAGGTAGGTATAGCAACAGCATAAAAAGTGTGACTGAGGCTGAATTCTGTGCTCGACCGATGGTCAGCGCTGACATCGGTCTCGTGCCGATTTATATGGACTCGCGCTCGCTGACCGACGGTGCTACACACGTCTATTTATCGTCAGTCTTGGTACGAGTGACCAACGGTACGCGACTGACGTCAGCGACACTAAATCCAGCCTAACTTGTAATCTCTTTCTTTGGGATTGTTTGAAAAGCATAGTTTTTGTGTCATGTCATATCAGCCAAGCGGAGAGAGTCATTAAAAATAATTTTCATATCTTTAAAAATATATTGCGATCTCGTAGGTCTTGGGTTACTGCTTTTGAAAAAGCTCAGTCAGTCAGTCAGTTTGGTGTCCTCCATTTAACAATTTTCAATGACGATAAACTACATTTATTTATTTAAATATCCTCACACTGGAACGCCACACGGCAATTACACCAATGGAGCAAAAAATAACTTCATGTACATGTTTTATTCTGTTTACAATGATTGCCAGTTTCCATGATTCCTTGATGTCTTGTCAGTTTGTCACACACCGTTAAAATTTCAACTTGCATTTAACAATAAACTCTTCAAATACTGGTCCGTCTTTCCACTTGCACCCCACAGTAAGTTTATACTGATTACATGTACAGATTTCAATCAGAGCCCGAACAATGTTGATTGTGTCGCTAGAAATGAGGGCGCCTGATTAAGCCGCTTCTTCATTTTACAACCGCTTAGGGTTATTATATTAGCATGAGTCCCCCTTTATTATCTCATTGATGTTTAAATACTTTTTTGTTGTATGGCTATGAGTTTCAGTGTACCAGATACTTGGTATTCTTTTGTTTTTTGATAGAACAGTCGTCTCTGTGTAATGTCAAGCGGTAGATTTAAATTCGTAGCGCTACAAGGTATTCCGCGTGGCCAAAATTGGAACTAACGTCGCCATCTTGCTTTTTCATTATATTTCACAAAAGAATTGCATAAATGTTTAGCAACAGCGCTTCCCTGTCAACGTTGTTCGAGCGCAGAAAGATTCTTTTGTAGATTTACAAAAGGTACACAGTAGACAAACCCCGTTTGTCAAACAAAACAAACCTTTAAGATTTTCTTAAGTCACCCCATCCCATTATACAATGTCAGTGTCAAGACGGCGATTTAAAATTACTTTTACTTTCCTTTTGAGAAATTGCATGGTTAAAAAAAAAATCAATGAATTAATCCATTCTGAGCTGTAAATAAAATATATAAAATCCTTTCGATTAGCCCAAAGCTTTTGTTGTCAAATTAATGGGAGTGACAAGTCGGGTTACGTGAAATTAGTACATCGTTCTCCAGCTTCATATTGTCGCTCTCACCGAAGTATATTGTGAAATCTACTGAAGACTCAATTGTTATTTTGACCTGAAGGCCTAGAAGAAGTGACATTCTATCAGCGATAATGACGATAGAAAGGTCGAAAATGTACTGGGTTAACATAAGCTATTGAAAAGCTAATGTTAATCCTATTGAAAGTAGTTGTAGAAATACGAAACGGCCCTTTCCTATCACCTAGCTATCGTTATATGTACATCTTTGATATCTGAATAATTATATAAAATTCAAAGTCCTGACTGACTGACTGATATATCAACGCACAGCCTAAAGCGCTCTTAGAGACATGAAATTTTGAGGGTGTATTCTATGTGAATTTCGCAAGGGAACTCTGAATGTACGAGTATGTTATCTTTTCACTATTAAACCACCGAACGGATTTCGATGTAATTTAGCAAGGAGATAGATAGCATCCTGGGGAAGGACGTAGACTAAGTTTTATCCTGGTATCACGTTCCCGTGGGCAAATTTCCGACATCCACGCGGGTGAAGCCGTGGGCTAAAGCTAGTTTATTCATATAATTGAATAGAAACCAGGAGGACCGGCTCTTGATTGTTTAGTAACCGTTGAAATGATTTATGAAGTGTCAAAATTTAAGCGAGAAAAGAGGGGTGGGAATCCCTAATCCGGTTATCTACGAGTATTCTGGCTTTAGTTGTAAATAGGAGGGTTATAAAGAGATACGTTTTGTAAACTGCCGAGATTTCAAATTATAATACGCGCTTGGTCAACAAAGATTATTCAGTAGTATACCAGTAATGTATTGTAATGTTCAACCGACTTTGAAATGTAGTTACAAAACTACATTTCAAAGTCGGTTACACAACACACACAAAAGCAATCAGTAGTAGCTATTTAGTTTTGTTTTGAACTAGTGACTTGTGACTTTGTCTGCATGTATTTTGTATTTCTTTTTTTTTGATACAGCATGAAAAGCCCTTCTCCATGCCCCGGGCTACCTTTTAGTCAAATTTCGTAATGGTCGGTTAAGTGGTTCAGCCGGGAAATAGATATTGATTTAGAGTTTTTTCGAGTTTATAATATTACGATGGACAAGGACATGGATTTTATTTAAATACGTAACCAATTATTCTTTTGTGCCTAGTTGGTATGAAGATCAATTCACTCAGCCTATTGCAGTCCACTGCTGGACATAGGCCTCTCCCAGGCTGCGCCACAACACCCTGTCCTCCAACTTCCGCATCCAGTCTGTCTCAGCCACCTTCTTTAGGTCGTCCCTCCATCTAGCTGGAGGGCGTCCCACCCTACGCTTAACGATACGCAGTCTCCACTCCAGGACTCGTCTGCTCCACCGGCTATCAGTCCTTTGACAAACATGGCCAGCCCACTGCCACTTCAGTTTGCTTACTCTGCAAGCTATGTCGAAATGTGGTATGAAAATAGTCTGTATGTTGTTTCTGTTTTTCGTTCTTTTAGTTACATTTTGAAGAGCTCTTCCCTGAACAATCGTGTTGACCAGATCGTTCTAGATTTTCCAGGAAAACATGACATGTTGTCATTGCTTGCCGCTGGAGCACTTTCGAAGTGGTCCTTTTATCCGCGTATTTATGTATGTTAGGTTAGGGGTTTATAGTAAAGAAGGGTCTTATTAGATATTTATTTGTGTTACGCGAGGTCTATGTGGAACATGTTGATCTTAGACCAGTTCAGTGAATATTGTGGTAGAAATATTAAAATAATTAGATTTCTGAAAATCTTTTATCCCTTTTTTTTTCTTCATTTAAACTCAACGAAGGTTCCCATGCTCTTCAAAATTTTGTAAAACAAATGAAGGGAAACAGTTGAAGTCCTTCTCCAAAGTTCCAACGTTATGGAAGTGTACCTAGAGGTATAGTCGACTTCTTTTAAAGTAACTAGCCTTGCCTCACATAGTTTGTACGACTTGACAAACCATCGATACTTTAATATTACATGTAAGATTAATAGTGGTAGTAGTTAGTTTTGTCTCTGCATCACCTAAGGTTGACTGGTAGAAAATGCCTCAGGCATTAAGTCCGCCTTTGTATTTTTTTACTTAAGCATAAAGTTTTAATAAATAAATATTATTAAACCTTCTGGAATAAATTATTCAAATATTGGTGATCCGTTGAGTAGTCTATGAAAACAACGTGGTAATACAGACAGATTCGAAAAGTCACTTAAATTTATAAAAGGTAGGTACCTATATAATACCTAAATTCTCTACTTCAAATAGTTTTAGACTTCTCCGTTCTGACCCCGACAATGAATCACTATGTACTCGTATACTGACCAACAAACCGTTGCCCTTTGAATACTAAATTACGTATAGCATAAGGACGTTGGACATATTAAATTTATGTCATCAGCTTATAAATTAGTGTTTATAAACGTAACCTCACCTGTTCATGGCACATTATAATGCGTTAAGGAGTGGTGCTGGTCGATAAACAGATATAGAACAGAAGATTCAACCATTATTATTATTAGAGTATTTAATCTCCATATAATCTGTTTAAAACCTTTTCATAGGTATATGAGCCATATACAATGTGTAACCGAATTAATGCACATTATGAAAGTAGTTTGTTCAGAATCGTTTCCTGAATCGATTTCTGTAATTTTTAATATAGGTAATATTTTATCCCAAAAATAATTAAAACTACGTAAATTATTGTCACACTTCCGCTGTACAGTCAAAACAAACCAAAATGGATGAAATACCCAATGAGCTAGACACTTATACGAGTGCGACTGTGTGCACGCGTAGATTTGTAATGTGACCATAATTTTCTCGCACAATCAGTATAACTAATTTGTTAAAAAAACAATGTTTTTTACATAATAATAAAAATTCAGTGTATTTATTATGATTATAACATAATATTCTAATTGGGGTGTCTGGTGGTGTGCGTTAATTCCGGGACATGTTGTATATCTATGAGCTTCGGTATTATAATATATTTTCATAAAATGTATATAGGATAAAACATAATGGCTTGCGGAGGACCCTATACAGACCATGAAACTAAACAACTTTCTCCATGGGACCATCATATGATAGTAATCGCGGAAAAAATTATCAACTGCCATACATTTGTATCCAGTAGGTAGTATTAAAGTATTGTATGGGACAGCTCCTCTATATGATACTAGAAATTTGTTATGTAATATCCCCCTAAGACACCCACGAATGAAGCAGATGTAGGCCATTCTCAATATCATATGAAAAGTTTTGACATACTAAATTAATCCATTACCAAATGAAATACTGTCTACATCTAAGCGGGCGGCACGCATCAACAACGGCAGAGATAACTGCAGCCGTCGACGCGTCTACGGCTGATGCCAACTAGTGTCTACAGTTGCAATTGTCTCTGCCGTTAGCAACTTGCCGCTTAGTAAAACTGAATAATATGTGGGTCAAATTATGATAAAGTTCAAACATTCTTTTTCAAGTCTAGTTCACATAGATCGCAGTTCACTCTTGGACATAGGCCTCTCTCAGGTTGTGCCACAACACCCTGTCCTCCGCCTTCCGCATCGAGTCTGTCCCAGCCACCTTTGTCGTTAATTATTACAAAAATAATAATCCAGAGATCCTATCACGATTGCCTATTCAGGGATTTTTATTGTTCCATAGATTTTCAGAATGTACCTTCTGTAATCTCCACATCATCACTTAACAAGCCACATTGCTAATATAGTATCAACAGGGTGCGAATTAGATGACCTAAATAGAATTACAATTATCTCTTCAAGTTTGCTCACTATACTTAGAATCTACTTCTTTGAGAGTCGTTACGGGTCGTCAAAAGCCCGAAGGTCTGATAACCAGTCTTGTCAAGGGGTATCGTATTACCCAGTAACTGGGTTGTGGAGGTCAGATAGGCAGTCGCTCCATGTGAAATACTGGTATTCAGCTGCATCCGGTTAGACAGGAAGCCGACCCCAACATAGTTGAGAAAAGGCTAGGCAGATGATGACTTAGAATCTTCTTCTATAAATCAAATAAATCCTTATACAATGTGTAACTGAATTAATGCACATTATGAAAGTAATTTGTTTAGAATCGTTTGCTGAATCGATTTCTGACATTTTTAATATAGGTAATTTTTTATACATAATAATTAAAAGAAAGTAAATTACACGTATAATAATTAAAAAACAAAATGGACAACGTACCTACTATGCTGGACCCTTATACGTGCGCAGTGTGTGTGCGACTCTCATGTGGCCGTTGGCCGTGAATGTGACGCATGTTTACCCCAACTTGTTTTTTTTTTTGTGTGTTTATATTCTTTTTTATGCGTCATGTTTGCCGCAAATAAATGCATTTTCTTTCTTTCATGTGTGCGTGCGTAGATTTTGTAACGAGACCACAATTTTCTCCCGCTATCACTAATTTAATAAATAAACAGTGCTGTATACATAATACACACATCAACACCGTCTAGGGATATTTTGTATAAAGTTCTTTAACTCAAAAAATACTAGCAAGTTTTTAATTCTTTTGAAGAAAGCTTATTTTGTAAACCTTTTTGAACGATTCTAAATTTGAATTTGAAAAAATAAATTAAAAACAAAAGATTTACGCGGCATAATGGTAGCGAAGTCCGAAGGCTTCATTTACCTACAGTAGTTTTTGGCTATTTTTTTGTGTCAAATTTAAGTTTTATAACAAGTTATCGGTTAATTTCGAATTAATGTTATTGTGTGCATCATGCAGCGGCGCCATTTAACGAGAGAGGAAATGTTAAGGGCAGTAGGCATGCTCCAAGCTGGGGATACTCAACGGAGTATTGCTGAGGAGATTGGAACAAGACAAATTGTGATATCAAGGTTATGGTCACGTTATCGTGCTACTGGTGATGTGGCTGAAAGACACCCAGGCGGGAAGCGCATAACCACTCAACGACAAGACCGATTTTTGCAAGTAGCCGCGAGAAGACAACCAAATGTTACGGCCATGCAGTTGGTTCAGAGGCTCCAGTCAGAGCACCAGTTGCTTGTGAGTGATCAAACTGTAAGGAGAAGACTGCATGAAGCTAACCTTCATGCGCGCAGACCGCTTCGTACTCCAGCACTACGCCGAGGAAATCGTGGACGACGACTAGAGTGGGCTCGTGAACATTTGCTCTGGGAAAATAACCAGTGGTCTGTAGTGCTGTTTACCGATGAGTCCCGGTTCGGTTTCCATCCCGATACACGTAGAGTACGTGTTTGGCGAGTTCCTGGTCGTAAGAGCCGTCTGCAACATCCTCAGGAAGTCAATTCATACCACGGCGGGACAATTATGGTTTGGGCGGGAATTCGTGTTGGTGGAAGAACAGACCTCGTTTGGATCAGAAACACCATGACGGCTGAAAAATACCGTAACGAGGTGCTAGTACCAATAATCTACCCCCATCGACTACAAATGGGCCAAGAATTCACGCTCATGCACGATAACGCCCGTCCGCACACAGCGAGAGTGGTGACGAGCTGGTTGCAGGAGCACGACGGTCTTAGGCTGGCCCGCTCAATCGCCTGACCTAAAACCCCATAGAACACGCGTGGGACATGCTCCAAAGAAGGGCTTTGAGGAATTTCCCTGCAAAAATTGCGACGGAAGAGCAACTTTTTTTGCATCTTAACCGGACCTGGGACAATATACCGCAGCAAGACTTGGATAACTTAATCCAAAGCATGAAAAACCGTTGCAGGACCGTTATTAACGTCATGTGGTGTTTTACTGACTACTGATTTTTCACATAACTGTTAAAAACAGATTAATTTTTCCTTATTTTTCACTTTTTCTTGAGAAACACATTCATTGTTAGTTTTACCATTATTTCACGTTTTTTCTTTATTTGAATAAAAATTTGATTACGCAAAAAAAATAGTTTTCTTTTATTCTGGAGTATAGTCTGATAAATAGGCCTTATAAAAATATATGCATGCTGTATGTTATTTTTAATAAATTTTGAGTAAATTGAGTAAATCCAAAATATCCCTAGACAGTGTTGATGTGTGTAGTTAAAATTCTGTGAATGTATTATGATTATAAATTAATATTCAACCAACTGTGTGGCAAATTTCATCCAAATCCGTTCAATAGTTTTTGCGTGAAAGAGTAACAAACATCCATCCATCCATCCATCCATACAAACTTTCGCATTTATAATATTAGTAGGATGTTCTAATGGGATACTTGGTGGTGTGAGTTAGTACCGGGACATGTTGTAAGTAACCGATAAAAAAAGTTGTTCAATATTCTATTTTCAATAGCGCTAAATCCAGTAAGTAAGTAAGTTTAATTGAGCAAGTTGACTTCCACAAACTTGTCCTGTTTAAAAAGTTAACACAAGTGGACTTGCGACTCTTACCAACTTCAGACTGCCTCCAGCAGAAATCTATTAAAGTCGCTAGAGGCAAGTTCAATACATTTCTTGAAGTTGTTTAGCTGCAATTTAAATACTTTTCGTACTGACGGCAGGCTAGATATTATGACTTTTTTTTTCGGTTTGGTTTTCAACTCTACCTCATCTGATGGTGAGCGATGATACTGACAGCAATGGGCTCAGACTCGACCCTTAAAGACTTGTAGGTTATAGATATCGTAAAAGAAAAGAAGAAAAAAAAAAGTTTTTTTTTTCTTCTTTTCTTTCTTTTTTATTCTCTGACCCAGCAACCTAATTGTGTAACACACTATCGATCTCAATCTGAATCGTTTTGAAGGATATTCCTAATCCATTCCTTCATATGTTCGAAAAATGTGTCTGCTCAACACCGTAAACAAAGCAATGAATGTTGTTGAACTGTCAAAAAACCCATTGCAACTGAGTGTGTTACTCAATTACCCCTGCTGGTTAAAGCACACATTACAAGAACACAAAAAAATACAGAAGTAGCTTAGTTATAAAAAACAGTACTGTTTGCCTCTGCTGCACAAAATAGGCCCAGTGCAGCATGGAGTCTGGCAAGGAGTTCCTATTTTGTTATATAGACGCGCTGTCAATAGGTTATATCATTCATACTCACTCCATTATTACGCTATAGTCTACTACAACAGTACGTATACTAGTGCTGCTGCAAATTGGTTACGATGTTCAACAATGGACAGACCTTTGTGGGCTCGAAGAGCCAATTGACATCGTGAAGATAATTTCGATCTCTGAGGAGAAGACCACGTGAATGTCAAACACGTGTTACTGTAGACTAGCTGCACCCCGCGGTTTCACCCGCATAAGTTTCGATCTCGTGGGAATATCGGGATAAAAAGTATCCTATATGTTAATCCTGGTTATACACCATCTGTGTGCCAAATTTCATCCAAATCCGTTTTGTAGTTTTTGCGTGAAAGAGTAACAAACATCCATCCATCCATCCATACAAACTTTTACGTTTATAATATTAGTAGGATGAAGCGAACACATATTATGTTCTCTGATGGATTACATAATCAGCCTATAATATTCCCACTGCTGGGACACAGAGCTCCCTCGAGAGGGAGTGGGACATAATCCACCTCGCGGGCCCAGTGCTGGTTGGTAGATGTCACAAGTCTTCCAATTTTTGGTTCTAGGACTTGAATTGACAATGATGCGATGCGATCGTTGAGTGCGTTGAATTTCTCTTTCAATCAATCTCGTTTGACAAATTGAATTGCCGTTTTTATAACACACTTTAGTTACTTCAACGCACTGTTAGACTGTATAACGACTCATCTTAATAAATGCCGAACACTTAGTTACTCACCCGTCAAAAAAGCGCGCCAATAGACAATCTAATATGACCGCCATCGGCTGTCAAAGATACCTTGTCCCTATTGAAAAACCCTTTCCAAGCTATAATGTGTAGAATAACATGCTAAGCTTTGCGAAAGCTATACACAAGTTTCGAATCTTTAAAACTACCGTTCACTTAAAAAAAAAACGTTGTTTATGCCTCTCCTTAATCATCTGCCTTTAGGCCTAGGTAAACAACTACACACTGTAACAAGCGGTTTAGTTCAGAAACAAACAAACCGACATTTTGATGAGTTTGTTTTCGGCGAAATTGCTTTTAGCCGCGCTCTCCGCAAACTTTATTTCGCTGGAGTTGCGTGCGGCTGCTCTCTGGCTCCATATCAATGGTCCAATTTTTAGTTATGCAATACTTTTTGTTTGCAATTTTAACTTCTGTTTTGCATGGTGTTCGTTTTCATACAACTACTGACGTGGTGGATGAGGATCTGAATTAAAACCTCAGAAAAAACAAAAAAACAAAACAAAGTCATGAGTTTGATGTTCACAGAACACTAATACCCTAGGCGGGTTGATGTTAGATGAATCTCACAATGTATTACTGCCTCGAAGGGACGCGTCTGCTTTCAAAGCAAGAGTGAACGTGAAGTATCTTCTGGGCACGCTCGTTCCATCATAGACCTCATCCATCGCTTTCCATCAGGCGTAATCAAAGTCAAGAACGGGCCCATTTAGCAATAAAAAAAGGGGTCGATTTACCTTTGGGCCTTTTCAGTGATCATTAATAGTGTGTTAATTAACATTCTGAACAAAATCATCTAGTTTATAAAACTTGTCATTAAATACTCCTCTTGATTGAATATCGTAAACCATATGACCTTTTGTATTGTTGCATCAAATAACGAGTTTTTATTTATTACAGGTCGAGTAAACGGTGACGTTATGACCCAAGCCCATGAGCCACTCAACATAATGGACGGTACACAAGCTGACTACTCCACAAAGACCAAGCGAGGCGTCTACCTCTCTAAGTGTCTCGCCATCATCATCCTCGTGATCTTCGTGCTAGCCCTCGTCACAGCCTCCCTCCTAGTCTACAACTATGCAGCCTGCCCAAAAGTAGACCAATTAGCGAACGTTACGAAATATGAACTCTGCCACTGCGACCAATCAAAACTGTTAGTGTTACCGTTGACGACAGAAAGCAGTAGATCAGTCATACCTTTAGAAACTACGACTCACTCATCAGTCCCAAACATGACGAATCTCTGGCTGCCAAGTCAATTGAAACCAGAGAGATACTTCCTCAATATTACGCCATACATTTATGAAGGCAATTTCACTTTTGATGGAGAAGTCACTATATTTCTAGCAGTGCGCGAAGAAACCAAAGAAGTAACCTTTCATGGTGTAGAACTCACGATACACGATATTAAAATACATGAGAAAGATGATGATCATTTGATATACATTGTGAGAAAGCTGGAAGACGTGCCGAGAAATTTCCACATTCTAACTTTAGGGACCACGTTATTGGTTGGGAAGCAATACATTCTGTCCATCAAATACACTGGATTGTTGAACGATAATCTACATGGATTCTACAGAAGTTCATATGAAGAGAAAGGCGTTAAAAAGTAAGTACTGACATGTTTAAATAAACTTTAACCAATATAATTGCGTTGTTCAACAACTTTTCTCGTTTTTCCTTTGGAAACCTAACTAGATAGGGATAAAGCAATATTAATGATTATATAAAATAGCAAAGGTGGCAATAGTGGGATCAGTGGTGGCCTAGTGGTAACGACTGTGACTTACGAGTTGTAGATCGTAGGTTCAAACCCCAATAGGCGCTTTAATTTGTGAAAATTTCTTCATCACCACTGCTTACAAAACGGTGAAGGAAAACATCGTAAGGAAACTGTCATGTCCCAGAACCAAAAATTCGGAGACATGCTTCATCTACCAACCCGTGTGGTGGATTACAGCCCACTCCCTTTCTCAGGTAGGAGGCCTGTGTCCCAGCAATGGGATAACTATAAGCTGATTATACATAAAATAGCACAAACATAGGTATTCAATATATCGCATAACACATTTACATAGATGCAAAAATATTGATGTTTCTACTCTTTCTACCATGTTTTTGCTCTATTCTTTGATCTATATAGAACGAGTGGAGAATATAAATTATAATGATTATTAGAGCACAAGGTTACTCAAGGTATTTATTTGAATTGGCAAAGTGCCTGGCAACGGCGATGGATATATTTTTATACGTGTGTACTTGTTACCTTATATTTATGTCCCTTCCAGTTGATTGAATCATGATACGAATGTAATGTAGGTGCCATTTTTATATGTATATGTGTGTATGGTTTTTATGGATGGTTACTCCGTGTGGAGCAATTTTACAGAGAGCTTTCAATGCCGAAGCATCGAATTTAAAGTATCCAATCAATCAACTATCATTGGTATATTCAATCAATCAACTCAGGCTATCGCAGTCCACTGCTGGACATAGGCCTCTCCCATACTGCCCCATGACACTTGCCGTATCCAGTCTATGTCAGCCACCTTTTTTAAGGGGGGTCCATCTAGCTCGGGGGCGTCCCACACTACGCTTGCCGACACGCGGTCTCCACTCCAGCAAACTCACTATTTGTAGTTTCAATTCGAAGATTTCAATTTCAAATTATTGTATAAAGTATCGACACTAAAACTGATCTAAATAATACTTAAGTATCTTAATAATAACCAAGGATTCTTGGAGCATCTAAATACCAAAGAACTTTTTCTCTTATTCCCCAAGTTATGGTTTTGAAGATTGCTTTACCACTTCGATTTTAGTGGTGTAGAATAGAAAAATAAAAGCAGTTTCGAGTAATTAGGATTTATTTTTCTTAATTTCTTCTTTGAGAGCAGTAGTCGCAAAGTGGTAATGGCCCCGACTTACGAGTCGCAGGTCGTGGGTTCGAACCCAGCCAGGCGTTTTACTTTGTGTAAATAATTTCATCACCACTGCTCTCAAAACGGTGAAGGAAAACATCGTGAGGAAACCGGCATGTGCTAGAACGAAAAAATTTAAGACATGTGACATCTACCAACCCGCACTGGGCCCGCGTGGTGGATAACAGCCCACTCCCTCTCACAGAGACGAGGGCTGTGTCCCAGCAGTGGGAACATTATAGGCTGATTATGTATGTTATATTCTTCTTAACCCAGTTTTGTCAGTCAGTTTTCTTCACCTTGGTATGGATATGGTAATTTATTTACGTCATAGCATATGACTACTTATTAAAGCAGTAGGTCCAACTGTCAAGTTCAGTCCTACAACCACTTTGGATAACGAGTTAGGTAGGTATATACTCTGGTTATTGAGATTGTTGGAGAATCATTATTATAATGACTGCATGCACTTGTTAAGAGTGATCAGCGTTTTTCGTTTATCAGTAGGCGGCTAAACATAAAAGATTCCTTAGATAAAAGTATTAAGTACCTAATACCTCAATGATACTTAGTCCAAATTAAAGTTTGTCTAATAAATACCTGCACCCTAATTGCGTAACGCACAATCAATCAGAATCGGTTTCATTTTGACAGTTCAACAACATTCATTGCGTTATTTACGTGTTGAGCAGACTTTATGAAGGTAACTTTTTTCGAACTTATGAAGCAATGGATTAGCAATATCCTTCAAAATGATTTAGATTGAGATTGATTGTGTGTTTCGCAATTAAGGTGCTGTACTAAATGTCATGATTTTTAACAAAATGTTATTCTGCCTAGCCTTTCCCAACTATGTTGGGGTCGGCTTCCAGTTCAACCGGATGCAGCTGAGAACCCGTATTTTACATGGAGCAACTGCCTATATGACCACCACAACCCAGTTACTGGGTAATACGATACCCCTTGGTAAAACTGGTTGTAAAACTTTCGGGTTTCTGACTATCCGTAACGACTGTCAAAGATCCACGAATGACAGCCAGGACCATCGCCTCAACGTGCTTTTTGTCTCGGAGGGGTCCTGATATGTAAAGATGGCCACCTATCTACGGACCAACCTCGGCAAGGGTAGCTTAACCTGATCGATCCGTGCGGCTGTTATTACTTAGCCGAAACAAAACTTGCTTAAACAAAATAATATCCTATAATGTAAAACAGTCGTCTATTAAGTAGGAGGCACGTTCTCCAAGACATCTCGGCTAGTCACCATGAATACGCGCGCCGTATTGAATACGAACGATGGATTAACAGCTATAAAAATATACTTTAATATGTTCCTCTATTATAATGGAGGTCCTAATTGCTTTCCTCGCGTATTGTTAGCGAATTTTGAATGGCATGGTCATTGGTAATTGCGAAATGATTAAGTTTAGAATCTACTTTGGAGGGCTATCAAAAATTGTTTAAGAATAAATGATAATAATAATACCAGCCGATGTTGTCCTACAGCAGGGCAATGCCTTCTTCTTACACAGAGAAGGTATGTGTATTGATTACCACGGTTGCTCAAGGCTGATCAGAGATTTCAGACTTATATTAATAATAATAATAATTTATTTAATAAAAACGTTTACAAAAGGTGTACATTTAGACAAGAGTGGCAAATTTCCCATACAATAATATGGTGCTAAAAATAAACTAAAATATTTTATTTTTTATTTTTATTACATTTATTATTATTTATTTTTATTATTTTATATTAATTTTATTATAAGTTCAGCACCCTGAATAATTTTTAAGAATGTTGCTAATCCATTGTTTCACATGTTCTAAAAATGTGTCTGCTCAACAACGTAAATAAAGCAATGAATTGTTGAACTGTCAAAATGAAATTATTCCTCCTAATTAATACCTCACAATGTCCTACACCGATATCAGTGAGGTCAAAGACAAAATTAAAAAGTATAACATGTCACATGGGCACTTCCTTAATCCATAATCAGCCTATAATGTTCCCACTGCTGGGACACAGGCCTCCTCTCCGTGAGAGGGAGTGGGCCGTAATCCACCACCCGGGCCCAGGGGGGGTTGGCAAATGTCACTTGTGCACTTGTCCGGGAAAAACCTTTGTAATTATCCACATATTAAAAACTAACTTATGACGGCACGGTTGGCGCAATGGCGTGTCGCGGGTTCGATTCCCGCACGAAACAAATATTTGTATGACCTACAATAGTTGCTCCGGGTCTGGCTGTTTGTGTATGTAAGTTTAAATGTTTGTAAACGCTCCCACAATACTGGAGAAATTCCTAGTGTGGGGCAACGTTTAATAAAAAAAAAAAAAGAAATAAAGAAAAAAAAAGATAAGTAACTTACTTAACGTCGTGTGTAAAAAGTAGACTTTCTTGAACGGAGACGCTTCCTGGAGCGGTTTTAATGATTTTTAATAGAAACCAAATCCTATTCTTCAAAAGACAGCGTACCATTACATTCCGGAAAATTAAAACGTTCCACGCTATGGCAGAGTAGAAGTGAATTCACAAGGGTAGCTCTAAGGAGGTTATCATGTATCCTAAATATGAGATGTTCCCTTCCGCTCGTGGCTGATAATAATAGATTGTTAATGTCCCAGCGGTATTCTGGATCAGTAGATTCAAGCCGAAGGAAATAGAGCTTTATTTTCGTGCGTGACAGCGAATAATGACAGTGATACTTCAGATGAGGTTATTTCAAACTTAATTTGGCACAAAATGTAGACACTCTATTTTATTTTTGTCAAACAGAAGCATAAAGTGTTATATATTTCAGCCTGCGGGGTAACTGCGTAACACACTAACAGTAGGAATGTCTTTCATTTTGACAGTTCAACAACATTCATTGCGTTATTTACGTTGTAACGCAGACAAATTTTTCGAACATATGAAGCAATGGATTAACAATATCCTTCAAAATGATTCAGATTTTGATTATAAGTGTGTTACACAATTAGGGTGCTGGTAGCGTTTTCTGTAATATCACTTGTTGATACTGTTTGTTGACTAGATACTATTAGTTTGTTGGGAATCGAACCCAACACAACACCTTACGCGCGGCCTGCACGCGCAAGCAGCGTGATCAGCGCGTCATCGGCATGCTGAGGCGCGGCGTGGCGACGACACGGCTCGGCCCGATGACCACTTGCTTCAACGGACAATGTTAGCGCGGAGAGAAATAAAAGAGTGGACTCTATAACTAGGCAATGGTTTAATGCTGTCTGATCTACAAATATAAAATTTCCCGGACAAACAATTAATAATTTAAGAGTATCGTTCGTCGCGGTGGAGTCCGTTGAAGCGAGTGGTCATTGGGCCGACCCGTGTCGTCGTCGCGCCGCGCCTCAGCATGCCGATGACGCGCTGATCACGCTGCCTGCGCGTGCAGGCCGCGCGTAAGGTGTTGTGTTGGGTTCGATTCCCAACAAGTTTGATTATTACTTAAGCATAGCATAATAAGCCGCTAATGTTACCACAGCTGGGACACAGGCCCTCTCTGTGAGAGGGAGTGGGCCATAATCCACCACGCGGACCCAGTGCGGGCTAGTGGATGTCACACAGCGAATTTTTGGTTCTTCGGTTTTTACGATTTTTTCCTTCACTGTTTTGAGAGCAGTGGTGATGAGATCAATTACACAAAGTATAGCGGCTGCTTGGGTTCGAACCCACGACCTACGTCTCGATCGTCAGGGCCGATACCACTGGGCGACTACTTGTAATTGGGTTCGAACCCACGACCTACGTCTCGATCGTCAGGGCCGATACCACTGGGCGACTACTTGTAATTACTTACAACAAAACAATTATTATATAAAATATTTGTATGGCCTACAAGTATGTAGTTGTTCCGGGTCTGGCTGTTTGTGTATGTGAGTTTAAATATTTGTAAACGCACCCACGATACAGGAGATATTCCTAGTGTGGGGCAACGTTCAATTCCTTGTCAGTCTACACTTTGGGTTTTTATTCTACCCGTTTCACTAACACTAAGCGACTCCTAAAGGAATTCCTAAATAAAAGCGCGCCGTTGAATTAAAAGTGGTAAATCCAACAGCAAGCTTTAAATTCGAGCTATAAGTTCTAGAACATCCCCAAGTGCTTTCAAATAGCCTGTGTGTTAAAGGTGTTAAAGACCTCTTTGATTGGTTGATTGGCAGATGGATAGCAGTCACCCAGTTCCAGGCTATGGACGCCCGCCGTGCGTTCCCCTGCTGGGACGAACCAGCTTTGAAGGCGAAGTTCACCATCAGCATCGCAAGACCAAACAACATGTCGTCTCTTTCTAACATGAACACTGTTAGAAAGAGCAAGCAGTAAGTACAGATCAAAGAAAAAAACTTTTTTTAAAGTTTGCTGTTTTGAAATCTGTAGGTATAATTTAAATGGCATAAGCACTGATGTCGTTTAATGAGGAGCGAGAATTTCATTGAAGCTTTTCATATTTTAGTAATAATACCAGCCTATTATTGTGCTACTACAAGGCAAAGACCTATATTCATACAGAGAAGGCATGAGCATGGATGGTGATCAATGACCATACCTGGTCTCATACACCCGATACAGCAAGCGTCACCACGCTTCTCTCCAAGCGTGGTGACGCTTGCTGAAGTCGGGTGTATAAGACCAGAGGGGCAATTCTCGTAATTTTAAGAACGTTCACAGTCTGATCTCAGTCTCAATCTGTGAAAAATACCTCTAATTTCCCTACAAGACAAGTTTTTTGACAAGTTTTGACATTTGTTTGTCGCCGAGATGAGACTGCGACTAGATTTGGAACGTTTTAAATTACGGGAATACGGGCCCTGATCTCAGTCTCAATCTGTCAAAAATACCTCTAATTTCCCTACATTTTGACAAGGTTTTGACATTTGTTTGTCGCCGAGATGAGAATGCGACTAGATTTTGATCGTTTTAAATTACGGGAATACGGGCCCTGATCTCAGTCTCAATCTATCAAAAATACTTATAATTTTCCTACATTTTGACAAGTTTTTGACATTTGTTTGTTGCCGAGATGAGACTGCAACTAGATTTTGAACGTTTTAAATTACGAGAATTGGCCTTCAGGTGTCCTCACATGTTTTCCTTCAGGATTCCTTTTCCATATAATCTAAACTTTAATAACTTTAGATAATACTAGCGGTGGTTTTACCCGCATAAGTTTCGATCCCGTGGGAATATCGGGATAAAAAGTATCGTATAATTATGTTAATCCAAATCCGTTCAGTAGTTTTTGCGTGAAAGAGTAACAAATATCCATCCATCCATACAAACTTTCACGTTTATAATATTAGTAGGATGGAAAAGGATTCCTGAATGAATGAATCTTTTACTGTCTGTCTTGAATTAATTTAACATACTTCGTGACAAGAAGTGGTAATCCATTTCTTGTTACGAAGTAGTTTAAATTCATTACGTTGTTACGTTTTTATCAAATATTTTCTTCACAGCGAAACTCTACCAGACTACACATGGGATCACTATGCAGAGTCCCTACCTATGTCAACATACTTAGTTGCATTCACGGTAACAGACTTCAAGAACATGACAAACGATAAGTTCTCGGTCTGGGCGAGAAGCGAGGCTGTCAAGTCAGCTGCATTCGCTCTCGAGATAGGTCCGAAGATACTGAAGTATTTGGAAGAGTATTACAAGATAAAGTTTCCGTTGCCAAAGATAGATATGATAGCGTTGCCGGATTTCAAAAATGGTGCCATGGAGAATTGGGGATTGCTTACTTTTAGGTAAGGAAATTATTAAAATTAAACTACTTATATCTATTTATTTCAGACGTTATATGCCCATACTTGTGACTAACAAAACTTAGTTAGTACTAAAATCAAAACAAAACATCATTCATAATATTTAAAATTTAAATCACAAATTACACTATTTTTTTTAACATGATAGGTTCAGGTAAAAAAAAAACATTAAAATTAAAATCGTAGTAAGTACATACTTACTAGTGTCGTCCCGTCACATGAAGCTGGACGAATTTAAATGTCTGACTACGTTTTGTAAGATTTGATGAATACACCCCAATTAGAGTATTCGTATTGAGTTAAAAGCATAATACAATGACTAAAAGTTTTGTTTATAGCTAACTATTATTATTAAGAAAATAGTGTTGACCCAAGCATTACTTTATGCATTTAAAATCGAGTCCTATGCGTTGCAATAAGATTTAATTTTCTTTGGCTCAATCGGCGGCCAGTATGGCAAAATGTATTGTCGGAGTCATTCGTTTGACTATTCGGAACGTCAGCGCCATCTCGTGGCGCTAGACAGAGTCTAGCTCGAGTTTGTGGAGGGGTACTAGAGCGACAGCTACAAGAGCGGTGTGAGCAGAGCTCTCAGGGACATCGAAACATTGGACGTCGTACGAACAACATGTGCTTAGAAACTGTCTCGCGTTCCGTATCGTTGAGTTGTGTACCTACAGTGTGTGATTCGCTAGTGTGATTAACTTGTTCGTAAATTATAATCTAATTTGAACTGCAAACCGTTTTTCTATTGCGCTATAACCAACACTACCCATAGTACGCCCACAGTAATTAAAATATGTCTGATGTTAACGAGAGACGGACATACCTTCTCCGACAGTATATTTTACTGAATCGATTTCAATAACCTTTAATTCGTCTCCTTTTTATTTCTTCTTCTTTTCTTTTGTTTTTTTTTTTTAATTATTTAATGCCTTTTGAGCACTTATCCCATTGACCGTGGTTCGGACGAATTTTTTGATGCCCAATGACCTGCTGCTTTTTTGTATTTTTTTTTGTATTATGTACTTGTATATAATACAGTATATATATTTTAGTGTCAGCTTGTAAAAATAGTAATTAATCAGTGTATGTTAAATAAATAATTATCATTATATAATAAAAAAGACCTACATTAAAAGTTACTGAAATCGATTCAGTAGTCAATTATGAACAAACTACTTTCAGAACTGGCGTTTATTCTGTAAATTCTGTTACACCTTGTTTATGTAAATAAGAGCTTTGATGTTACGAGTACTTTAATAGGCAATTAGTAATAAGCTTATTTTGAAAGTTGCTAAGGAACTTTAACTAATATTCTTCTGATATTTTTCAGTTTGCCAATAACGAAAGCCATTAGGTACAATTAATTCGTTTCATTTTTTTCTGTGTGCCAATTATCGTATAATAAATGCCGTCCTCTGGCAATAGATTTCACTGTTTCATGTTCTTCGTGTGCTCATGATTGCTAAATAAATGCCTCTGGCAGTACACTTAACAAAACTATGAGAATAATTCAATTAATAAAATAACATACTATAAAAAAAAAAATATGTACACCGTGTTCATTAACTTTGACTAGATGTTCAGACCATGGAAATACGCATTTTTCATTATGCAAACATTAATGAATATTAATTTTTTGTTAATTTTCATGCAAACTAAATACCTTGACGTAAATCACCCGATATGCATGCCTCTTTATCTCTTTATCCGAAGCATTTGATAGATTTATCGTTTTAATTGCACTAAGCGGCAACATAGGCCAAATTAAGACCCTTTCTTACTGCATAGCTCAATTAAATTTCATTTAATGAAATTACAAATATCTTTGTAACGAACCCTTTTTAGTACTACTGCCTTTCTTAGATTTGATTTGTAAAAGCTATAGAAGCGTTTGTCAAAGTTTATGAGTTTGTTTCGGCCTTTCTTCAAAACGCCGAACTCATCTAGTTTATAAAAATTATGATTGACGTGTAAAAGAGTTTGTTCAAACATACTTACAGAAAATAAATCATTTATCATTTATGGATAACGTGAAGAACACGGTGTATAATAATCTCATTTTAATAGTTTGTTAGTCAATTTAGGGCTGATCATCTGATAACTTTATTCGAGGAATAATTTTGAAATTTTGACAGTTATTTCATACAAAAACTGTCAAACGTCAATTTTATTCCCCCAATAAAAGTTATCTGGCGATGGAAAAACCAGCCCTTGGTATAAGAAGTTTATCCAGTGTATATTGTTATCCTATGTAAATAATAAACCAAATATTACTCCAGAAAAAAAGCTTACGTAAAGTCTGCTGTAATTTCCCCGCTAGAACAAAATCGACCAAAAGACAAGCTCCCCAATAACAATAATGAAACTAAACCCGAATCGGTAAATAACATCAGCTCCGTTAAATCTGGTACAGGGGTGAGTCTTTTGATGGATGAATGAATCGCAACACTTCATTATCGGCCGGGGATCGACCATCTATCATCCCTTTGATTTGGGGAGAGGGTCGCAGGGCGTTCGCAGTTATTGTGTTGGCGACCGAAGATTTTGGCACCGAAGTTTTGAGTGTTGGCAAATTTGCTTCCTTATATTCTTGTTGAATGAATGGACTAATTTGTGGACGGTTTTGTGGTAAAATAATGAAACGTGAATGTTTATTCATTTGCGTGGGATCATTTCCAAATGTTGCGTATTTATATAAAGTGTTTTAAGAAATAAGGGGTCAAATAACAACAAATTTAGAGCGCAAAAATACAGGGTGTAAGCTGTGTAAGAGACATCGACTGGCAAACTGTTACCATAAATTTAGCACATGATTCTAAACCCCCAAAAATTATCGTCAGTTATAAAAAAAAAAATACATTCCCATCAACGGTCAAAATGTATGGAACTGCAGTTTTTTTTACAGCGAATTTAGTACAAATTATATCCGGCCAAAGCGGCGTTTGTATTTCTGTTTTGCTCTGAACTGTCCTTAGATAGAATTTTGTCGAAGAAATAATTGGACACGCAAACACGTCTGGAATTCTCTTCAGTTTTCGAGTAGCTCTACGAACACAAAATTCACCACATTAAAAAAACCCAGCGTTCTTCCTCCTCTCTCCTACTTGATCTATGCTGTGCCCGACAGAGTCCATAATTGTGACTAATTTAATTATTTCCTACTAACTATATACACAGTCTGGCCATAAATACTGTTACAATTAAAAATAAGAAAGATATTACATTTGAATTTGGAATCTGTCATTTTTATATGATTGTTCATTGAGTTTTCTAATTTTGGCGCCAATACATTGTACAATATTTTGCGATATTAAAATGGAGTGGGGTGATAAAGAGAACCGAATCGCTGTGATTGCATTACACAAAGTTGGTATGGAGCCAAATGCAATTTTTAAAACTCTCCATACGCTTTGTATTAGTCAAATGTTTGTGTACCGGGCTATTAATAGGTACAATGAGACCTCCTCTGCTTGTGACAGAAAAAGATCTGGCCGTCCACGTAGTGTTCGTACGAAAAAGGTGGTCAAAGCAGTAAGGGAAAGAATGCGAAGAAATCCTGTCCGAAAGCAAAAGATTTTATCTCGGGAGATGAAGATAACACCCAGAACCATGTCGCGTATTTTAAAAGATGACTTAGGACTTGCAGCCTGTAAGAGACGCACTGGTCATTATTTAACTGATAATTAAAAAAGGAAAGGGTGGTAAAATCGAAACAACCACTGAAGCGGTACGCAAAGGGAGGTCACAGAAAAATTTTGTTTACGGATGAGAAAATCTTTACAATTGAGCAACATTTTAACAAACCAAATGACCGTATTTGTCCTCAAAGCTCTAAGGAAGCTTCCCAATTAGTCGACAGAGTGCAACGTGGGCATTATCCGACTTCAGTGATGGTTTGGGGGGTGTTAGCTATGAAGGAGTGACTGAGCCATATTTGTGTGAAAAAGGTATCAAAACATCGGCACAAGTGTATCAAGATACCATTTTTGAGAAGGTAGTTAAGCCCCTTAAAAACGCCATGCTCAATAACCAAGTATGGTCCTTCCAATAAGACTCGGCGCCGGGTTATAAAGCTCGGTCCACGCAGTCTTGGTTGGAAGTGAACGTTTCGGACTTCATCAGAGCTGAAGACTGGCCGTCGTCTAGTCCCAATCTTAATCCGCTGGATTATGATTTATGGTCAGTTTTAGAGAGTACGGCATGCTCTAAACGCCATGATAATTTGGAGTACCAAAAACAATCCATACGATTGGCAGTGAAGAATTTTTAACGTCAACGTTTAAAGGACTGTATTGCAGCCAATGGAGATTACTTCGAATAAGCTTTTTATATTTTAAATTGTTTTATATTTATGTATTAAACTAACATACTGTAAAAGTAATAAATATTATTTGCAATAAAACAAAAATTTTTTTCATCGTGACAATATTTATGGCAAGACAGGTATACATTATGGTACGCAATAAAGAATTGAGAATTGAGAACACTTGTTTCTCTTGGCAGTATTCATCTCATCATCAATCTTCTGTCCTTATCCCAATTTATTCGTGGTCGACGCAACACATGTCTTTTTCTTACATACTCCTCTATCAACCGCCATCTCGACAGTCACCCCCTTTCTACCCATATCATCATTCACACAGTCCATCCATCGTTTCTTTGCTCTTCCCCTACTCTTATAGCCACCAAACATCCAATCAACACACCCAACCAACATTCAACCTTACATCTTAAACCAAATGTTCCAGGGAAATATCAATGCTGTACGAAGAAGGAGTATCAGCAAGCACCGACAAAGTCCACGTGGCAACTGTGGTGGCCCATGAGATTGCACACCAATGGTTCGGCAACCTCGTGACTCCTATCTGGTGGAGGGATCTGTGGCTCAATGAGGGCTTTGCTACGTATGTGGAGTATGTTGCTGTAAATGC